>CM071161.1:1999166-2658888 GCA_036417725.1 Clanis bilineata
GCTCGCAACCTATTATTATTATTTGGCTGAGATATCACGTAACATACATTAAAAAAATACGGACGAATTGAGGGCCTCCTCCTTTTTGGAAGTGGCCCATTATAATATGTTATGATTTAGCAAAGACATTCAACAGACAGTACAACAGTACGAAACTTGTGATCCAAAAGTTGTGACCTCCTGGTCATAAGTCTCTCAGTCGTGTTTTTCAAATCAAATCAAATCAAATCGTTTATTGAATCCATAAAATGTCACACATTGTTTAGATTCCGTCTAACATTTTTACTCTACCGCCAATTCGGAAAGCTGGTTCGCCAGAGAAAAACGGGCAAGAAACTCTGACGTTGCTCTTTTTGAGAATAATACATACATAATATCACGCCTGTATCCCATAGGGGTAGGCAGAGACTATGGATTTCCACTTCGCCCGATTCTGACACACTACTTTCGCTTCATCTACTTTCATCAATCTCTTCATACATTCGCGTCGGTTAAGGGTACTTTTTATCTTAAAATAATTTGAGAAAAATAATGTTTGTTCTTTTCTTATGCCTCTACTTAATAAGAATCATGTTACAAAATTCACAAACATCACTTACAGTTTAAAATTTCTGTATTCTAACACCGCCTCAGGTAATTGTATTGCATGAAGGAACGACTATTGGCCCGATTTTCGACCGAATTCCAAAAAGGAGGAGGTCCTCAATTCGTCTGCATTATTTTATGTATGTTACGCGATATCTCCGCCAAATGTGGACCGATTTTCAAAATTCTTTTTGTGTTCGATAGAGCTTATTTCAAGGGTGGTCCCATATAAATTTGGTCTCGATCGGATTTGAAGTCGGTCCGTTAAGTTTTTAAACTTGTGATTATACTACAAGGTGGACCGACGACCTGATAAAGGTCGCAGGAAGTCGCTGGATGCAGGCCGCTTCCAACAGGTCAATCTGGAAATCTTTGGGGGAGGCCTATGTCCAGCAGTGGACGTCCTATGACTGATGATGATGATGATGATTATACTTTATCAATCTTTTATTGTCGATTTAACATATTCGAATGTTGAACATACTGAGACGCAATTAAAACAAATGGTATTTGCCCACGATCGGATCTGAAGTCGGTCTGTTAAGTAAAAACATGTGATTATTACAGTATCATCCCGGAGTTTGGAATTTATGTCTATCACATCTGGTACGGATATAAGCTCGGCAAAATATGGATGATCTAGCTCGCTAGTGCACCTCTGCCTACACCTTCGGGGATGCAGTAAGTATATGCATGTATTAAATATTAAATTAATATACCTATTATTGTTTTACTGCCTCGGTGGCGTGGTGGTATTTCGGTACGACTACGGTTCTGAGGTCTCGGGTTCGATCCCTGGGTCGGGCAAAGTGATATTGGATTTTCCATATCAGCCCGGAGACTGGAATTTGTGCCCGATATGGCGATAGGCTCGGCCCCTATCACATCTGGGACGGAACTAAGCTCGTCGAAATGTGGGTGTTCTAGTTCGCTAGTGCGCCTCTGCCTACCCCTTCGGGGATACAGGCGTGAGCTTATGTATGTATGTATGTATTATTGTTTTACATAACAACAGTATCATCTTATGTAGGTCTCAGAATCTCATGTCTAGATATTATACCGTTAAATATTAACTATTACTGTTTGTATTAACGTTATTGTCTAGTTAAACAACATTGTATTGTTTTCTATTAAAAACTATATGAGCGACAGTTTAAGGTTATGATGATGAGTTTGTTTTGGTAACTCATTGGAACTGGTAAGAACATGGCTCTAGCCAATGACTTCTATGTATTTACTAGACAAGCTGTTTCGATGTCAAATTACTTGGGTACTCGACTTTTTTTTAATTAATTTTATATGAAATTTACGCCATCTTAAATATAGAACGGAATTATTGAAATATTCTAAAAAATAAGAAAGTTATAAGCATTTGAAATTTGTAACCTTCAAACTGCGAAAAAGAGAAGTATCAGTAAAATCACGTCAAGGCCATAACGGTACGTGCCTTAGAAAGGGATAGCAAGATATCCCCACTACATCCCCACTCTTGCTCATTGCAGATTTTAAAATATGAATTACTGACTCATTTTTCAACCAATTTCGATGCAGATTTTATTGAAGAGTTTCTTTTTTGTTTTATTTGCTAGTACATATAAAAATGCGTACAAATCAAACATAGTCAAGTACCTAATTGTGGCACATGACGGCGAGTGTTTGACGTTTCACGGCTAAGAAAAAGAGCAGGGGGGTTACCATCACCTCTTATAGCAGTATTATTATAATTTGACTTGTACAGATTCCCATACAAAACAAACGAAGAACGATTATAATAATACTGCTATAAGAGGTCGTGGTAACCCTGCAGATTTGTATAGTGAGTTGAGGTCGATTAACAGAGACTTAGTGCGCACATTCTATGTACCGAACAGCCAGTCTAGTACTCTAAGTAAGTCTTTGGCCCTAGCAGGAATATTTTTGGACCATCGAATTCCTATCGAGCTTATCGCATTCTAGGTCTAGTGGCAGCATATCGACCTACGAAAAGAATAAAGTTACATATGATAATGGAAGACAGGATGATGATGATTTTTCCAGGTCGATCTGGAAATCTTTGGGGGAGGCTTACGTTCAGCAGTGGACGTCCTGTGGCTGATGATGATGAATCGAAATTACTTTAATTTTGCTGAGCTTAAATTAACCTATATCTATATTTACTTAGCAAATATTTTTGAAATTAAACTGTTTTTACGGATTATATCACGATTTGGTTTTAATTTTTATGTCCGACGTTTCCGATGTGATATAATCCGTAAAAATAGTTTAATTTCAATGAATAACATTCACGTAAACCTAAGAAATCATTAAGCAAATATTTTTTTAAGTTACGTCATAACTTAACTTGTTATGTCATAATTCAAAAAAAACTAGTTAAATACATAAGTCAATTTACGCTCAGATAAACGGACCGACTTCAAATCCGATCGTGACCAAATTTTGGGACCACCCTTGAAATAAGCTCTATCGAACACAAATACAATTTTGAAAATCGGTCCACATTTGGCGGAGATATCGCGTAACATACATAAAAAAATACAGAATTGAGGAATTTTGTCAGTCGTTTAAAAATTAACTTTAACTAGCTGGGGCTAACAAAACTTGAATTAACTGGGGCGTTGATCTAATGGCGGTTTTTAGACCATACCACGATGCTTGTTTCGTCATTCAGCCGAATAAAAATAATGTTATGTTACATAATTACCCATGGAATTAGGTCGAGGCCGCGTTATGGATGACAGATGACGGTGTTTATCTTAAATATGCGATGTTATAATCATTCTATGGTATGTAGAGTGGAGATTCCTATATACTGGTACATTGACAGCCTCCGTGGCGCAGCGGGCGAGCAGCCGACTGTGAAGCGAGAGGCCGCGGGTTCGATTCCCGCATTGAGACAAATGTTTCTGTGGCACTATATTTGTTTCAAGTCTGGGTGTTGTGAGACCGAAAGTCTTTCATAGTTTTTGACACCCAAGATACAGGTTATAACCCAGTGTGGGGTCAGGACTAGGTGTGTGACTGTTGGGTGTATTTATTGCCTTATACAGTAAAATAATCATAGTAGCTAAGATCATCCGTAACTAGCTGTTGCCCGCGACTTCTGTGATAAATAAATAAATAAAATAAAAAATGTTTTATTTCGAACTCAAGAGAATTCATAGTTTCTTAGTAAAAATTTATTTGTCTAACAGACTATGTTAGTAACAGATAAAAGTTTTAGAAACTCCAGACCCTTCAGAAGCGGTTCACGTCAGGAAGGCGGCCAGTCGGAAATCTAAGCCAAATCCTTTCGGAAACACGCTTGAGAAAGTGTTGCGCCGACTCTACATTAAAGGATGAGGGCAGGTAGAAAGAAAGTTTAAAAACTCAACGGACTGGCTTCAAAATGTATCGATCGTGACCAAATTTATATGGGACCACCCTTGAAATAAACTCTATCGAACACAAAAATAATTTTGAATATCGGTCCACATTTGGCGGAGATATCGCGTAACATACATAAAAAAATACAGACGAATTGAGGACCTTTTCGTTTTTGTCTGTTGAAAATCGAGTACAGAATTTGTCTGATGCCTTCTTTATGTATGTCTCCGACAAATATGATCAGGTTTTTAAGATTCATTTTGTGTTTGATAGAGCTTATTCCAAGGTCGATCCCATATAAATTGGTTATGATTGGATGAATTTTTAAGACAGTCCGTTATTTTTTTTAAATACACAATTGTTGTTACATAACGTAGCTTAGTCCTAATCGTAACCCAAAACTTGTGTTTCAAGAAAAGTTAAATACGTACGAGTTTAAATACCTATTTCATCATCATCATCAGCCATAGGACGTCCACTGCTGAACATAAGCCTCCCCCAAAGATTTCCAGATGCCTATTTATTAGATGATAATTCGGCAAAGGGAAGCCGTCAGGAATCATATTATATGAACTTCTTGCTATTGAAATAATAAATTGAATGCAGTAGAATTGCTTGCATGCGCCAATGTTTTACGAGAAATATTTAATGTTTGTACAAACATTATGCACAATAACAACTGCAATCATTTGAAAAAACATAGTAAAGTTTCTGTCAAATTACATTCAATTATTATAAGTATTCAGTATAAAATACATATATTAATATCCGAATCAAATAAAGCTTTATTTACTTGCAAGTTTCATGACATGGGCAATTTTCTTGGACCTGCTCTGCTTTAAGTAGTATAGGAATGATTCGGCTTTAGTTTTTACGATCGGTTGCCGACCTAATGCTCACTATCCGTGGATCTCAGATCCTGATAAATAATCACTCCCATTCTTCTTACCTTTTCTTTCTTTCTACTTGCCCTTATCCCACCTTAATGTGGGGTCGGTACAACACACTTTTAAGCATGTTGCAGAAAGGATTCGACTTAGTTTTTACGACCGGCCGCCTGCCTGACGTCGACGATGAATATTTTGGTTTTGTTATTAAGTTAAGTCAATATTTTTGAGCAGTTATTATCGTTGTTATAGGATTTTCATTTAACACAAAAAATGGATAAATCGGTTCTTAAAAATAAATTCTTATATTTCATCTCAATGTGTGAATTTTTCGACTGACTTCCAAAAAGGAGAAGGTCCTCAATTCATCTTTTTTATGTATGTTACGCGATATCTCCGCCAAATGTGGAGCGATATTCAAAATTATTTTAATGTTCGATAGAGCTTATTTCAAGGGTGGTCCCATATAAATTTGGTCACGATCGGATTTGAAGTCGGTCTGTTAAGTTTTTAAACTTGTGGTTATCCAAGAATAAGACCAACTTTAGGTATCTCAACTCAAATTTCGAATTAGTTAGCTTTATTAAAACACTCGAAAAATATGAAAATGAAGACTAAACCTGCTTTTATTAGTTTTTGTATCCCAAACTATTTTAATATGCCTATTTCCTCGGCGTTCTGGTTTACTGAATAGAAAAAAACACATTTATTTACTTCAACTTATAAATAATTCATAACATGACGTTATATTTCATCAATTTACATTCCACGTTTTGAGCTGGTCAAAAATTTTACAACAAAGAATTAAAAAAAAACCTGCGAAATGTGAAAATTAAGCACCTACCACTTAACGCAATTTTAAACTTACAAAATTATTATTTTAACGTATAATTTAATCACTGGCCGCCTCGTTGGTCAGCATAAATGGGCTGTGGAACGATCCTGGATTCGATATCCGGGTCGAGCAAAACGATTTTTCTTATTTACTATGCCCGAGACAAAGTGGTATTGTTTTTTTTCAGTATCAGCCTAGAGTCTGGTATAATGCCAGATATGGCGATAGGCTCGCCCCTATCACATTTGGGACGGAACTAAGCTCGGCGAAATGTGGTAAATGGTGTTCTAGTTCGCTAGTGCGCCTCTGCCTACCCCTTCGAGGATACAGGCGTGAGCTTATGTTATTGCCTACAATGAATAAATTTAAAACACAATTTTATTCAAGACATGGCATTTAAACGCAAGTATAGTTTTAATTGATCGTGTAACAAATATCATGCTTCAGGCCATGACTTGCAAAGGTTAGTAAAGTAAAGTTAGTTACGATTCATTAGTTAGTAAAAAAATATCTTAACGCCTCTATTCTTGAAAGGGTGAACAGAGGTAACTAGTGCTTCTAATTTCGAGTTTATTTCCGTCTTAATTTGGGATAAGCGAGTTTACCGGACACAAATCCCAACTCCGCACAATTAGTGTGATTTTTCGTATCGAAAAACTCAAATACTTAATTACTAATTAAAATGTGCCATGTTAAGGGCCTGAATTTATTGTAAACGAATTATTTTTATTAACAAATACAATTTCGGTTAGTTCTTTGCGATATTGCAACTTTTAGATCACTTCTCTTAGATAAAAGCGGAGTTTTACGACACTGCGATACCACTAGCGCCATCTGTTGCCGAGTAGCGGAACTAATAATTTATAACTTCAGAAAATGAGTGAAATATTTTTTATAATCTGTTTTTATTGTTATATTATAATTAATTAATAATATAATTTAAACGTTTAAATATTTTTGTTTTTTTTTTAATTGCCTATTTCGTAGACAAAATCTTTTATTGTGTAGAAATATCAATAATGTGGTAGAGTCAGTGCTATCAACGAAAATGTATTTCAACAAGCTGTGTAGAATAGTTTCAGAAGCCAGCTAGGCGTAAAACTAAGCCGAATCCTTTCCGCAACGTTAAACAGTTTGTAACTCCCATCCCACATTAGGAAAAGAGCAGGTAAAAGAAGAAAACGCAATACTTAGGCTCAATGGCACCACTATTATTAACCTAGAGTTAGTCCTAACCGCAAGCTAAATTGACAGAAAATGTAAAATGACATGTAACTTAACTTGCGGTTAGGACTAACTCTAGGTTAATAATAGTGGTGCCATTGAGCCTTAGAGGTATATTTCTTAGATCACATTTCATACTACTTCTCGATCGACTTCAAAATGGAGGAGGTCCTCAATTCGTCTGTATTTTTTATGTATGTTCCCCGATATCTTCGCCAAATGTGGACCAATTTCAAGATTATTGTTTTCGATAGAGTTTATTTCAAGGGTTGTCCCATATAAAGGTCACTATCGGTTTTGAATCCCTTATGTTTTTACTTGATTATTTCTGAATCTTATCCATTTTTCTCCGAACAGTTTTGTCTAAGTTTTAGTTAATGAATGTAAGGAGTTAGTTTTTGCCCCTCCCAGCGCGGCATTAGAACATGTCCGCGTGTCGGGACGCAGGTTCGAAGCTGTGCCGACATGTGTCGCGGACATGTGGCGCTACGGATTGTGTGGAGGTGGCTTTTTGTTAGTTATTTATCGACTTTACAAAATAAATAAATTATTTTTGATAACACGTCGTTAGATTATTTTAATATTGCAAATTCGACCTTGATCAAAAATCCATTTTCTGTTTTTATTGATTACACTTACACACGGACGCAAAAAAAAGATGGACAGAGCGCTAGGAACAGCCGAAAATCCTGTTTCACTTTTAGTGTTCCTAGCGCTCCGTCCATCTTTTTTTACGTCTATGCACTAAAATTCGTGAGTAGCATCGCCCGTAGACACTTGTAATAGCAAAATCAGCGGTATGTCGTACGTAAAAAGAACTGTAGGCCAATCAATAACCATGAGTCTTTTAAAGTTTATTGACAAGTTAGTGACTCCGTAAAATATTTATAGAGGTATAAAAACTACCCGAACGCCTCTAGTATTACGTAGATAATTAATGTTTTCGTTACAAATTATTTCACGTACTGCCTCGGCGGCGTGGTTGTATTTCGGTACGACTACCGTCCTGAGGTCTCGGGTTAGATCCCCGGCGAGGGCAAAGTGATATTGTATTTTTCCATATCAGCCCGGAGTCTGGAATTTGTGTGTGCCCGAAAGGGCGATAGGCTCGCCCCCTACCACATCTGGGACGGAACTAACCTCCGGCGAAATGTGGGTGTTCTAATTCGCTATTGCGCCTCTGTCTACCCCTTTAGAGATACAGGCGTGAGCTTATGTTATTTTAGGCATTAGGAAGGCTTAGTCTAACAGAAATCTTACCAAACGCAACTGAACAGCGAGCTGGCAATTCACGCAATTTCATCTATATCAATTTCTTCGCAGTTTTCTGTACCAAAGTGGTATCAAATCGGTCGAGCCGGCCCACTTACGCTGGTTACACAACTGTCTACAGAATTTCTGTACTACTCAATTACCTTCATAAGTAAATATAAGAGTCCATCTCCACACAACCCAAAAAAAAGAAATCCGACCAAAACTGACAAATATACACGCGGAAAGCGCTCGGCTTAGATAATTATTGTTTTTTTACATCGAGACCCTCCGTCGCTTATTAATGGCTCCAGATTACAACAGACATGTTTCAATTATATATTTTAAATGGATACTGATTTTTGGTGATTCGTTTTGGACCTGCCTCGGCTGAATGATGTAAAAGTAACGTTATTTGGCATCGATATATTATTTACCTAGATGCACAGTTGACGCTCGGAAAATGGGACAGCAAAGGAGTGCTTAAGCACTTCTTTTGCCTAAAGTCAGACGCCGATAGAATTCTAAATTTCAAAATTCAAATTTAAGAACGCTTGCTCATGTAAATTAAAAAGCTACTTTATAACACGTTCATAGAGTTATATTTGTGTTGACTGAATTAGAACTTGTGATATTTTTCTTTGTTTTGTTCCTGAGACCACTTTTTAGGAGGATATTTGCAAAGAACTGTGCATCTAGGGTATATTATATTGATGTTATTTGGTATCAAAACAATGTTACAATTACAGACGTAAAAAAGGTGGACAGAGGTCTAGGAACATTGAAAGTGAAGCAGAATTTTCGGCCCATTCGATCTATCGACATGTATTGGCGGCCACTGATTGAATGGGCCGAAAACCCTGCTTTATTTCCTCATATGTTCCTAATCTTTGGGGGAGGCCTATGTTCAGCAGTGGACGTCCTATGGCTGATGATGATCATGATGATGATGATGATGATGTTCCTAACGCTCAGTCCTTCTTTTTTCGTCCGTGGTCACAACTCGCAATGAATCAGAGCGGTTTGTTTTAAGTTGGAATTTGGAAATAAAGATTTGCGTTTGAAGTCACATTGCAGCACTAAGATAAATCTCGCTTTGCACTAATTCTCGGTTTAAATATAGAAATGAGCTGTAGGTTAAAGCTTAAGACTAGCGATAGATTAGTAATAGCGCTGTAACTCGCCCTAAGTTTTTGACCGACTTCAAAAAAGGAGAAGGTCCTCAATTCGTCTCTATTTTTTATGTTTGCCGCGAAATTCTTTAGCATAACATAACATAACATAAGCTCACGCCTGTATCCCCGAAGGTGTAAGCAGAGGTGTACTATCGAACTAGAACACCCACATTTCGCCGAGCTAAGTTCCGTCCCAGAAGTGATAGGGGGCGAGCCTATCGCCATATCGGGCACAAATTCCAGACTCCGGGCTGATACGGAAAAATCCAATATCACTTTGCCCGACCCGGGGATCAAACCCAAGACCTCAGAACGATAGTCATACCGAAATACAACCACGACACCACGGCAGCATTTTTTAGCATTCAACCATTAAAATCCGCAACAATTCAAAACTCAAACCACTGAGAATAGACATCATGATCCCGAAATAAACTGATTCCTGGAGGATGAATAGGCATAATGGCCCATCCGAAACGGTAATAACAAACAATTCCAAATTTTTAACATCACAATAAATTAAAACAAATAGCCGAATCAATTCAGCTTCCAGATTAAAATAATCACGATAATATATTTGGTTGAACGTTGAAAAAATGCATACAAAACATGGTTAGGTAAAAAATTTATGGTGCCTATTCATCAGCATAGATTTAGGTTGGTCCAGTTCTATCTGGAGTTTGGAGGTTAACCAGACCAGAGGATACAATTACTCTGGATAATTGGTTACTTGGCTGACAGGTTTCGTTTTAACCACTTTGAAAGGGAGTTTTTTAATTTAGTTTTTTACAGTAATTTTAGTTGACAGCCTCCGTGGCGCAGCGGGCGAGCAGACGGCTATGAAGCGAGAGGCCGCGGGTTCAATCCCCGCACCAAGACAAATTTTGTGTGACCCACAGACATTTGTTTCGGGTCTGGGTGTTGTGAGACCGAAAGTCTCTCGCAGTTTCTGATTCCCACGACACAAGATTCGATCTTAGTGTGGGGTCAGGACTATGTATGTGACTGTTGGGCGTCATTTATTTATTAATTCGTTATTTTCGACTTCCAAAAAGGAGAAGGTCCTCAATTCATCTTTTTTTTTACGCGATATTGATTTGTCTTTTATGTATGTTACGCGATATCTCCGCCAAATGTGAGCCGATTTTCAAAATTTTGTGTTCGATAGAGCTTATTTCAAGGATAGCCCCATAATGACAGTCCCATGTATGTGTGATAGCCGACAGACGAATTGAGGACCTCCTCCTTTTGTGGAAGTGGGTCGAAAATTAAAACCAAATCGTGATAGAATCCGTAAAAACAGTTTTATTTCAATGTATAGCATTCGCGTAAACTTAAATCAGTATGCAGTATAATTAATGTTCTAATAATGAACAAACCCGCATTAGGCCAGCGTGGTAGACTAAGGCCTAACCCCTCTCATTAGTACAGGAGGCTCGTGCCCAGCAGTGGGACAGTAATATTACAGGGCTAATATTATTTTGCATGCAGCGATAGCTCAGTTGGGTATGGTACGTACACGAGACAAGTGTCGGAGGTTCGAGACCAACCCCAAAATCGATCGTACACCTCTGACTTTTCTATGTTAAATGTATTTTCATTGTGAAATATCGCTTGCTATAACGGTGAAGGAAAACATCGTGAGGAAACCTGCATACCCGAGAATTTTTCCACGAGAAATTCGAAGGTATGTGAAATATACCAACCTGCATTAGGCCAGCGTGGGTGAGGCCTAAGATGATTCGTGATTAAGGCCTAACCCCTCTCATTAGTAGAGGAGGCCCGTGCCCAACAGTGGGACAGTAATATTACAGGGCTAGTATTATTATTTATTATTATTATTTTATAATGAACCTAACTCGTGTATTAAAATCATAAATGTCTCGACTTTAAACTGAAATTAATTCTCTATCCACATTAATGGACGTACTTAAGATTTAACAGCATCGTTTATACGTTTTCGTGATTAATATTATGATTGCTAATGATTTTGATGTTTTATTTGTCGACTGCCGACATTTGATGCACCGCACGTTACTTAAAAGAGCGTTATTTATCAAATAGATCTATGTTATATATCGTTTTATGTTTATAAATCTAAATAATCATAAATTTTTAACTACTGTCTCGGTGGCGTGGTTGTGTTTCGGTACGACTACCGTCCTGAGGTCTCGGGCTCGATCCCCGGGTCGGGCAAAGTGATATTGGATTTTTCCATATCAGCCCGGAGTCTGGAATTTGTGCCCGATATGGCGATAGGCTCGCCCCCTATCACATCTGGGATGGAACTAAGCTCGGCGAAATGTGGGTGTTCTAGTTGGCTAGTGCGCCTCTGCCTACCCCTTTGGGGATACAGGCGTGAGCTTAAGTTGTGTTATGTTTTAACTTAAAAATCGGTTTAAAAATGAACCTCGAACACAATCAAAAGTTTAAAAAATTATCTGACCGACTTCCAATTTAGCGATCGTGACCCAATTTATATGGGACCACCCTTGAAATAAGCTCTATCGAATACAAAAAGAATTTTGAAAAGCGGTCCACATTTGGCGGAGATATCGAGTAACATACATTAAAAAAAATACAGACGAATTGAGGACTTCCTCCTTTTTGGAAGTTTAATATAGTTTTATTTCAATGTATTAATATATGTAATATTCAATGTAAACTAAGAAACTCCTTTAGAAGTTAATTGAAAATAGATTTATCTAGTTTAAGTCTAATTTTAAATGTTACAACAAATAATAAATCATCTTTCTCACGCATACGAAGATTGACAAATCATCATCATCATCATCAGCCATAGGACGTCCACTGCTGAACATAGGCCTCCCCCAAAGATTTCCAGATCGACCTGTTGGAAGCGGCCTGCATCCAGCGACTTCCTAGGAGTTTACTTCAGCGAGGATTAGCAAGTTGAAATGGCAGTGGGCAGGACACATAGCTCGTAGAACTGATAGCCGATGGGGCAGAAAAGTTCTCGAGTGGAGACCACGTACAAGCGCAGCGTAGGACGTCCACCTACAAGGTGGACCGACGACCTGATTGACAAATATTACTTAGGTACTAACTTAGCCACGGTTGTGCTTCGTGACAAGTCTTTACCGTGGATAAATATAAAAACCTATGTCACTCCGGTGTGTAGCTTTCTAATAGTCAAAATATTTTCAAAACCGGTCCAGTAGTATTCATCGAAGCATTCAACAACTTTTCAGCTTTGTAGGTAATCTTCTACGCGCATTTATCCCACCTTAATGTGGGGTCGGTGCAACACACTTTTTCAAGCATGTTGCAGAAATGATTTGGCTTCGATTTTACGCCATGCTGTCGGCCTAACATCAACCCTCTCTGAGGAATCCAGTCACAGGCAAATTAAATTAGAAAATTCGTTCTGCCCGACCTGGGAATCAAACCCTAGGACCTCTCGGTTCATAGCTCATATATGCTGCCACTAAACCAAGGAGGCGAAGTTCAGCTTTAATATTATAGTATTTATACCAAAGAAAGTATTCAAAACTTACCAAAATCGATGAGCGATGAAACTGTCTTTTTCACCATTTCACACAATACTAAAATCCTTAACAAACTTTTACTAAAAAAGCTAACACTCTTCACTGTAATTATTGCTTAAATATGGATTAGTTTATGCTTTAATGATTATTTACTGATTTCTTAAGTTTACGCGAATATTATACATTGAAATAAAACTATTTTTACGGATTCTGTCACGATTAGGTTTTAATTATTATTCCCGACGTTTCGAAGGCGCAGTCTGACCCGTGACAACGAAGACTGCAAAGCCTTCGAAACGTCGGGAGTAATAATTAAAACCTAATCGTGATAGAATCCGTAAAAATAGTTTTATTTCAATTAATGATTATTATTTAATTTTCCAGCGAACGAGACACGAAGTGATGCGGTCGACAGACAAACTAATGTATTTAACGAGACAAATCTGTGTAGCACAACTAAAAATGTTTTAGACCCACTTGAAACTTAAAATGTATGGAAACATTCTTAAAAGACCTTAATCTCGAGTATGTACGGCTCTTGAAACCGATGGATGTTCCCAAACTTTGTGCTAAGAAAGATAATCACAAGTTTAAAAACGGTTGTTACTCGATATCTCCGCCAAATGTGGACCGATTTTCAAAATTCTTTGTGTTCGATAGAGCTTATTTGAACGGTGGTAATTGGGTATTTGACTGTAGTAACCAATAAACTACACTGCTAGCCATCCTTTAAGTGTAGTTATTAGTGATACCAACTTTATGAAACATCCTTTTTTATGTCCCTGTATATGATAAATACGTATGGAAAAATCCTAAAAACCGCAGTTAATATTATAATTTATATTTTGATGTGAATTTAATGAAAAGGAAACACTATAAATGCATGCATACAAAGTAATATGCATACATTTATATCATGTTCACACACTTAACGTCAAAAATAATTAAAACAAACGTGTGTAAAAACTTTACAGTCGTTGCCTTGGAGTGGTTAGGAAAACATAATTTCATAAATAAACTGTTAATTAGCATTATTTAACAATTAAAACTAACGCCTTCCATACGACGCCCCTCCCACATGTCGTTTTTGGCAATCACTGGCCGTGACCAATAATTATTTATATTTACTGGAATATATTTAATTTCATTAAATAAAATTAATGAGTTATATCTTATAACATAATTAGATATGAATCGTTTTAAGGGGTTTCCGCAAATTTTGGCAATCTTGAATCATTATATAAAGAGCATAATGCAAATATTATGTACATAATTTTTCCATACATAATTACTTATTACTTATTTCTCTTTTTTTCATCTGTATTTTGTATTCTATGGAAATTTAGCACCGTCATAAAAGTACTTTATTTCAATTCAGTGATTACTTCATTAAGAAAATAAAGGAGCAGATGGCCCACCTAATGGTAGGACATGTTTTTTTTTATAATGACAAAATCACACACATAGTCCTGCAAGGTTACTGCCACCTCTTATGCAGTATTATTATAATCGTTCTTCGTTTGTTTTGTATGGGAATCGGTACAAGTAAGATTATAATAATCCTGCTATAAGAGGTGGTAGTAACCCCCCTGACCCCAATGACTAAATAAAAAAAGAGGACAAGATATAACTACGGAATAACGAAGCATGTATGGAACTACCAAAATGGCGACTTTGCGAAAGAAAGATGCTATAAATATAGCAGTTAGGCATCTTCATATTCCGAAATTAGTATTATTGTAAATAAAACACTGTATTTACAATAAAATCAGTAGGTTATTTATACGTTATTTAATTCTTATGACACGGTGACAACTTACATGTAAATAGATCACGAAACTAAAATGGCGGAACCGGCTTTTGTTTTTTTATTTGCCTACGAAGGCAGACGAGCAGATGGCCCACCTCATGGTAAGTGGTTACCGTCGCCCATAGATATCGGCAATGCCAGGGGTACAGCCAAGCCGCTGCCTACCGTGTAGATGCTTTTTTAAGCCTCGTTTGAAGAAGGACATGTCATAGCGCTGCGGGAACACCGAGGAGGGGAGTTCATTCCAGAGTTTGCAGGTTCGTGGGAGAAATGATCTCTAGAAACGCATAGTGAACATGTATTTTTCGTAGTTATGCTAGGTCCTCTTATTTTTTCTTAATTTAATAAATCCTTCTTATTCTATCCTTTGTATTTTTATTATACCCGACTAAGGCGAAGCAAAAAGGAGGGTTATGTTTTTGACCGGTATTATTTTTTTATAGTAGAGACTGGCAAACGAGCAGGTCACCTGATGGTAAGTGATCTCCACCGCCCATCGACACCCAAGACAAAAATAATCATGGGTGCATTGCAAACCTAAAAGGAGAAAACAAGAGAAAAGAGCTTATTCCAAGGGTGGTCTTATATACATTTGGTCGCGATTGTATAAGTTATAAAGTCGATCCGTTAAGTTTTTAAACTTGTGATTATTATCTCATTCGTTTTGAAATAAAAAAAAATTCAAATCAACAAACAAATAAATGTCAAACTTTCACATTTATAATATACTATAAAACTATTTAAAGGCCAGGCCCCTGGAATTAGCCATATATCGTCAATTATAGGTGACAAGGCGACAGGTGATGTCGACCATTTGTCTTCAAAACATGACAGATTGAATAAAATTTGCTTTGTTAAAGAACATTTGACAAGGTGACAACAGTTTTAGCCGATGAGTCATATATTTTCACTTTTTCCGACTTCCAAAAAGGAGAAGGTCCTCAATTGGTCTGTTTTTTTATGTATGTTACGCGATATCTCCGCCAAATGTGGACCGATTTTTAAAATTCTTTTTGTGTTCGATAAAGCTTATTTCAAGGGTCCCATATAAATATGGTCGCGATCAGATAAATTTTGAAGTCAGTCCGTTAAGTTTTTAAAGTTGTGATTATTAAAGAAAAGCTTCTAAAAGCTTAAGCAGCGATAGCTCAGTTGGGAATGGTACGGACTGACGAGACAATTGTCGGAGGTTCGAGACCAACCCCAAAATGAAGCATACACCTCTGACTTTTCTATGTTAAGTGTATTTTCATTGTGAAATTTCGCTTGCTATAACGGTGAAGGAAAACATCGTGAGGAAACCTGCACACCTGAGAATTTCTTCACAGGAATTTCGAAGGTATGTGAAGTCTACCAACCCGCATTAGGCCAGCGTGGTAGACTAAGGCCTAACCCCTCTCATTGGTAGAGGAGGCCCGTGCCCAGCAGTGGGACAGTAATATTACAGGGCTAATATTATTATATTATTATTATTCTAAAAGCTTGTAAAATATGTGGAAATATCTTTTAAGATATCCCGTCTATAAAGAAAGATCCTCTAAATCCTCTGTTATACAAAAGGGTTTGAAGTTTGAAAACCACTGTCCTTTTACTTCAAGAGGCAAACTTTTTGCTGAAAGTTTTTGCTTGAACCGACGGCTCTGGGGGAAATATTTTGAAAGTCACCATATTTATGGCGTGCCAAAGTCAACGCCGATGAAAGACATCACTTGAAACATCTGCACATGTGCATGCTTAATTATGTTCGGCATAGGATGCGATGGTCTAATGGACAAGGCCCGAGAATCATTTTAACAATCAAATACGTTATAATCACAAGTTTAAGACTTAAGAGACCGCCTTCAAATCCGATCGTGACCACATTGATATGGGACCATCCTTGAAATAAGCTCTATCGAACACAATATTTGAAAATCAGTCCAAATTTTGCGGAGATATTGCGTAAAAAAATACAGACGAATTGAGGACCTCCTCCTTTTTGAAGTTGGTCAATAAAGTTTATTTGTATATATTAGTTTATATTATTTAATTACGTGCATGCATGAAGAATGTAATAGAACTGAATGAGGCGAAAGAGGTGTGTAAGGATCGGAGCAAGTGGATATCCGTTGTCTCTGCCTTCTCCTATGGGAAAAAGGCGTGAGTCTATGTATGTATGTATAAAGTTTATTTCTTTCTTTCTCTCTAGGTACCTCATCTCAGCTATTAAAGCGATTTTTGAAAATGCTTTAATTATTAGAAAGCTACATTATCACTGAGTGATATATCCTTTTTAGCGCAAAAAGGCTTATCCCGAGAGAAAAGCCGCAAGAAACAGCTAGTTAAATATAGATATAAATTATGAGGCATTTCTGTTTGCAGATAGATTCGCGTCTGTACAAACATCAGTAATGATCATTCTATTATGTTTACGATATATCTTCACGCTGCCATCGGTTAGAGTGCCTTGGTTTTCACTATACTTTAGGTTTGGATGTCTGTATATTTTATGTATTTTTAACAGTCTCCGTGGCGCAGTGGGCGAGTAACCGGCTGTGAAGCGAGAGGTCGCGGGTAAGATGTCCGCATTGAGATTAATGTATGTTTGACCCACAGATATTTGTTTCAAGTCTGGATGTTGTGAGACCGTGCGTCTCTCATAGTTTCGGATATCCACGATACAGGTTATACCTAGTGTGGGGTCAGGATTATGTGAGTGACTATCGGGTGTATTTATTTATTACCTATTTATTTATTTATTTGTCATTTTTGTGTCGGAGTGACAAATCAATTAAAAGTAGTATGATAAAGTATTTAACGTTGATATCTTGTGACTTTAAAAGGTATCTAAAGACGGATTTTATAAAAGAAACTCAGAAGAAGATGCTATAGACCTTGCGAAGTGAAAGCCATTAAGTAGTAGCCACGCTGTAGACAGTACGAACGGGCCGGCTCGACCGGTTTGATACCACTGTCTTATAGAAAACCGAAGTAAAGTGGCAACTCGCTGTGGCGTTTTTTTCGGTGATTGAGATTTAACGTGGCTCAATTTCGCCCTCTCTTTCCCAAACCATAAACCCCTTCTTTTAGATTAGAAATACACCCTTGATTAGAGGTATTTTTGTGTCTTAGGTGTCTATGGCAAAGATCTCATACTAATAGGTGGCCCACCTGCTCGTTTACTAGACTGGGTAATAAAAAAACAATAACTCATTTTTTTAAGTCGGTCAAAATACATAAGTAAAATAATATATAATCAAAAGTTTAAAAACTTAACAGACCGACTTCAAATCCGAGTGACCAAATATAGATGGGACCACCCTTGAAATAAGCTCTGTCGAATACGAAAAGAATTTTGAAAATCGGTCCACATTTCGCGGAGATATCACGTATCATACATAAAAAATACAGACGAATTGAGGACCTTCTCCTTTTTCGAAGACGATCGAAAAGGCAACAACTCCTTATTTTTTATAGTTGGTCAAAAATAAATTAGTTAAAGAATATAAAGTGGGTAACGCAAACTTTATAATGTCCAAGCACATCCGCGAGCCCAACCTAGTTTACATTACCAAAATAAATAATTTAAATTAAGATGTGTAGTGTAAACTGTGTTTAGCGGTGTTCGAATACATCGATGTGGGCGGGTTCGAATCCCGGTGGGTGGCTCGGATTGGTTCACACTGACTGAAAACAAATTGTTTGTGTGTTTGTATGATCTTGTAACGTAAATTATTTTAGGTACCTAACTAGCCTTTACCTCTGAGAGGTAGGTAGTGATACATTGCACAATGTATGAGAACTACAAAGACATTAAACAGTGTATAGACGGGACAAGAGCTCAAAACTTGTGAACCAAAAGTTATGACCTAGTGGTCATAAGTCGCTCAGTTTATTTGAAATATACGCGCGCCAGGTCGGCCAGCGTAATAATATTGAGAAAATAAACTTAGGTATGTGATTCTTAACCATTCACAAAACATTCTAGGGTGTTAATTGTAATAATCGCCCTCGCATAATAAGTGGTTGATGGCGGTACTGAAGTTTGAGATCAATTTTTCTGTATGGAAACTTGTTTGAAAGCCCCTCTGTCTTTGGAGAACTAGAACACCCACATTTTGCCGATCTTATTTCCGTCCCAGATGTTATAGGGGGAGCCTATCGCCATAGCGGTCACGCAATATGACAAAATACCGAAATTGATAAATAAACTTTATCAATAGATTTGGAGATAGTCCTCTGCTTTTACATCTTCTTCCATACCTGACGAATTTCTATTTTTCCGTCGGTACAAAACGGCCATTACTCCAGACTCACGGCCCACCATTTTGGACCAAAGTCGCGTGCAAAGCTAATATAACATGTGTTCATTATAGTCACACATTACTGTAAGTAGGGAGGTGCTGGTAGCGACGAGACGCCACGACGGAATCACACGCTCCGCCCATGCACGTGTGGACGTCACCACGCAATATGGATCGTGTGGACATTCCTTTAGCTCCCATAGACAAGATAGACCTTATGTGAGTAACGTACTGGCTGAATACAATGTTCCAATTTCAAATTTTTGAATATGTGTGTAATAGAATCTTATTTTCTCAATTAAACTATGTATCTTCTATGGCGAATAAAAAGGTGGCAGAATTAACATAATTATGCATTATAGTAATATCATAGTTTTTTTACACAAACATTCTACAATACTGTTAGTTATGATAATTTTATTAGTAATATTAAATGTCTTTGTTTTTATACATAATTTAGAAGCTTGTCACTGTTCCTATCGTCGGGTCGTAGGCAGATTAGTTAGATAGGTATTCTGTTGATGTCCGATGTCAGAGCATGCATTTGTTTTATCCTAATTATCGCAAAATTACAATACTTACTTAATATTATAAGTTGGCAATAAATTACACAAAAATATTGTTAAAGATTCTTATTTTCTGTCTGATTTTCTTGGCACTATTCCGTCCTAATACTGGAATTATATCTAGACCTTGGATGACCCTTAATCAGACTTTGCCACTTCGTCGAGTCTTGTTCATAGTGAGAGTTGACTATTGACTCACAAATCTTACTCGAAAAGATGAAAGTATTGTAAAATGCCTGGAATTTGAACATTATTGCCACCCTACTGGTTTCAATTAATACTAATGAATACAATTGAATATAAATTATCAGTTACATTGCTATATAAATCTTGTGGCTTAGTGGTAAACATTGATTTTCATTTTGGTGTGGATGGCGGTTTGAATTTTCGAAATTTCTGAAAAGGTTTTCAAAATATTTATGAGAGCTACTTACTATTCACCCCGTTCCAGGATTTAAATGTAGCCTATGTCACTCAAAAAGCAGTGGTGACTTTTATTAGTGACATATTAAGGTTCACTTGCGTCAGTGATTACTCCTAAAACCTCAAAAAAACTAAAACTTTACCTATCTAGAATATTTATAAAAAATATTAAATTCAACTAAAAATATAATAAAATGAGCAAACAAATAATAGAAATACATTGAATGCTAATAAATAAACGGTTTGCGGATCGTCTGTGCGCGAGGCCGACTCGCACTTGCCCATTTTTTATAGCTCGATTATTGTCAATACTTTACACAAATATAATTTACAATACAATTAATATTGAGTACCTGAAGTGGTATAATACTTAAACAAATATGAAAAGAAGTCATAACAATCGTAATTCTCAAAGAATACTTTAATAAAAACAACCGTTAAAGGATTACAACCTTACATTGTATACTCTTTTGTTTAAACTTTACACCGTGACAAATTAACTGTTATTTTCAATCGAAATATCCTTAGTAGTCTGTAAGTTATTTCGACTATCTTCACTTGAATTTATGTCTTCCGTATAACGGCCGAATATATCGATTGCCGATCGGGGAGTCTAAGGTTCGAATGTCAGGTTAAACAACGCGTTTTTATGTCATGATTTACTCATTACGGGATTTCCCAGAGGGGATGACGTCGGCTAGGCGGCCTGACGTAAAATATACGTCTAATCCTTTATGCAACTTAAAAAGGTGTATTGCGATACGCTTACCTAACGCTGGAGTGAGGGATATGGGTAGGTAGAAAAAGAAACAGCAGTGTGTACCAGGTCTTATAAGACTTACGTCCGAATGGTCAAACGCTGCTCAACTTTAACGGCTTCCTATATTGATTTTCGCCATACAATTTTGACAAATAACGCGGCCTTAAACGACATAAGGCGACCTTAAATGTATGAACATTCGGGGGTTAGCATTTCTTATTCTAAGGCAAATGGATGACACTAAACTTGAAAAAAAAGGGATAAAATAATGTTACTCATGCAAAATTACTTTTCAATAATCTAAATAAAACGTTGCCTCTTCAAAAATGCTAGTAAATAGTATGTTAACATGGCAACATTGGCCGCAAAGGCTCCGAATTGTCTATGACACCGACCGCAGCCCACACAATTGATGGTTTTATAATTGACATGTCATCCTGCATAGAACCGCCTTTTTTTACTTTCCACAACACTCATTTCGTCCATTGTTACACGTCTAAGTCAAATAATGGTGCGGTGAATTAATATAATAATTTTAAGATATTTTTAAAATGGTGATTGATTGTAATGACTGTGCATTTTTGATTCCTTCGCCTTTTCACGTGTGCTCGATTGTCTCTGGATTTGACGTTTTTATTTTTTATTCTATATTGTCTTTGGCAGGTTCTTTATCATGGTTTTTGGTTTTGTTGGGTGTTTTCGGTGTCGTTTTTTGACAGCCGCGTGTCGTCGGGTGTGATGTGGAATCGGGGCATCTTCATAAGGATTTGTTTGATCGATTGATATGCGGTTGACTGAAGGAGAGTATTTTAAGCATGTTTGTTTTAATACGACTGATAGGTTACTTGTTTTTTGTAGCAGGGTTTCGGGTCAGTCAGTATCGATTATATCTGGGTTTAAATACCAGATAGTTATGTAGCTTATTTTTAACCAATTTAAAATATTTTTTATTTTTACCCCTTTGTCTGGATACGCTATAGCCACAGATTATCTACTAGCTAACCGCCGACGCGGGTTTTTTTTAACTGAGTTCCTACCTGTAAAGAGAAAAATCAAAGTTTGAACATGACGCTTTTAAATGACGTTGGTTAGTTCATTTCCCGATTGATCTGCACATTCGGATTAAGATCGTTTATTGGGACCGTCCGTTAGTTCGTTGTAATTTCCACAAGAGGCGCTTATGGTCGATCCGAGCTGAAATATTTTTTTCAATCGAAATCGTGTTGCACTAATATATTGAAGTTCGGTGAAATCTTTAGCTGGACCATGAGTTTTTTGACAATTCACGCTAGCGACTACATAAAATAATTTGTATGAACGTCATCATCATCATCAGCCATAGGACGTCCACTGCTGAACATAGGCCTCCCCAAAAGATTTCCAGATCGACTGTTGGAAGCGGCCTGCATCCAGCGACTTCCTGCGACCTTTATCAGGTCGTCGGTCCACCTTGTAGGTGGACATCCTACGCTGCGCTTGCCGGTGGTTGTATGAACATAAATAGGTATTTTTCATATATTTTATTGAGTGGCTAAGGATAAATGTTAGACTCATGGCTGGCCAACAAACCTACAAATGTCAAAAGCGCGCCGATTCGAATTCGATTTTCAAAATAATTCCCGCTCGTGCCCACTGACGTATCAATACATAATTAAAGTGTAAACAGACAAACACACACTAGCTGTATGTACAAAATACTTCACTTAGTAGTCAGAGCGATACGTTTTAAAAGGTTTGTGTAAAAGTACGTTACTCGAGATATTTTTCAATATAAACACACTTCTATTTCGAGTATCGTACATCTCTGGACGAAGCGTGCGCTAGTTAGCGTTTCAGTACTAGTCTTATGCAGTATATAACAAACTATAGTAAATAGTAACAAGATTTGTCGATGGTCGGATCTGAGAATAAGTTTTTTTTTTATAGCGGAGATTGGCAAACGAGCAGATGGATCACCTGATGGTAAGTGATCTCCACCACCCATAGACACCCAAGACACAAAAATAATCATGGGTGCGTTGCCAACCTAAAAGGAGGGAATGGAAAGGGAGGGAAGGGGATTGGCAAAGGGAGTGGGGAAATAGATGGAAATCTCACTCACCAAACGAAACGCGACAGCAAGCTGCAATTTACGCCGGTTTTCTGTGAGACAGTGGTATAAAACCGGTCGAGCCGGTCCATTCGTGCTGTAGACGTAACTGTCTACAGCGTGGCTCTACCACTCACCTTTATAATATTAGTGTGATTCCACATAACATAACATAAGCTCACGCCTGTATCCCCGAAGGGGTAGGCAGAGGTGCACTAGCGAACTAGAACACCCACATTTCGCCGAGCTTAGTTCCGTCCCAGATGTGACAGGGGGCGAGCCTATCGCCATATCGGGCACAAATTCCAGACTCCGGGCTGATATGGAAAAATCCAATATCACTTTGCCCGACCCGGGGATCGAACCCGAGACCTCAGAACCGTAGTCGCACCGAAATACCACCACGCCACCGAGGCAGTCTGATTCAGTCAGTGTGATTCCCTTTGGCATAATCCGGTCCACACCAAGGTCCCGTACATTACCGTCGCTTGTTTTCGATGCACATCATCCACTGGTTATCTGCGATCAAAACAGAATCTATGCCTACGTGCTCTGATCTATGGTCAGTACTCTACGTTGTCTATGATAAATGGCGCGAAAGTATACATTATAATGTGCTAGTGTTTACTTTAAAAATATTGATGATGTAATCTTCGACTTCCTGGAAATATGGAAGGTCATGTTTGGGCTGACTGTTTGTACCTACTTTCGGCTATTTGTATTTTATCTGCCGAATGTTCATACACTTAAGGTCGCCTTATATCGTTTAAGGCCGCCTTATCTGTCTGTTTATGGCGAAAAGCAATGTAAGGAGCCGTTAAAGTTGAGTAGCGTTTGACCAGTCGGGCGAATGAGTCTCAATTCTTAACGATGCTCAATTTAAGCAATCTGTGTCCTTTTTCACACTCAAAACATTTGACGTAAAGAAGAAAGGTAAAAACTAGTACAAAAGTTAGACACAGCTATGTATGATTAGACGTGAAAATCTTGTTATTCAAGCATAACATAACATAAGCTCACGCCTGTATCCCCGAAGAGGTAGGCAGAGGCGCACTAGCGAACTAGAACACCCACATTTCGCCGAGCTTAGTTCCGTCCCAGATGTGATAGGGGGCGAGCCTATCGCCATATCGGGCACAAATTCCAGACTCCGGGCTGATATAGAAAAATCCATTATCAAGCATGTTTATTTATTTATAAAAGGTTCTCCAGCAGTACATACATTATATAATTAAAGATAATATTTAACTAAACAGTCATATTCTGATGTATGTACCAATTACAGGAGTACACAGCTTTGAGATGTTGAATGAGACACAGCATGTTGTAGAATTTATTCAACTTAGTTTGTAAGACCGGCTGCGTCTCTGAGTCAACTCCTGGAGCATCCTCCTCCTCCTCAGTCCTACACTCTTGACAGAGTGGTAGTGGTTTGATGATGAGCGGTGTTGGGTTGTCGATTGACCTGGAGAATTCAGTCCCAGGTAAATAGCGTTCGAGGAATCGGGCGCGTTCTTTCACTACCACTTTCACTACCACTTTCTTTGAGTGGTAGAGCCACGCTGTAGACAGTAACGTCTACAGCACGAATGGGACGGCTCGACCGGTTTGATACCACTGTCTCACAGAAAACCGACGTAAAGTGGCAGCTTGCTGTCGCGTTTCGTTCGGTGAGTGAGATTTCCGGTGGCCGATTTCCCCCCTCCCTTTCGCAATTCCTTTTCCCTCCCCTTTCATTCCCTCCTTTTAGGTTGGCAACGCACCCATGATTCTTTTTGTGTCATGTGTGTCTATGGGCGGTGGAGATCACTTACCATCAGGTGACCCATCTGTTCGTTTGCCAATCTGTGACTGTGTAGACGTAATTCTGCAGCGTGGCTCTACCACTCAAAGAGGTATTTGTTTCGGGACTGAGTGTTGTGAGACATAAAGTCCCTCGTAGTTTCTGATACCCACGAAACAGGTTATACCTAGAGTGAGGCCAGGACTATGTGTGTGACTGTTGGGTGTATATATTTATTTAACACATCTTAGATTTGTGACCTTCGTGTCATTGTATTCTTTAAAAGCGTATTGGTGGGCGTTGTAAATGTAACTGTTTTATTTACATTACACAAACCATGGTATTTTAATGGAATTTAAATGGTTTACATCAATGATTTTCCAGAATATCGGCGAAGGAAATTGTGGGTGTTACTTTCAATAAGTTAGTTTAAATGATAGAAAATGTTTCCGGGGTGTGAAAAAGCATTTACGAATCACGGCATGATTAAGCACCGGTAACTCACTATTTAACTTGTCAAATTCAAATTCAAATTCAAACATAAGATCACGCCTGTATCCCCGAAGGGGTAGGCAGAGGCGCACTAGCGAACTAGAACACCCACATTTCGCCGAGCTTAGTTCCGTCCCAGATGTGATAGGGGGCGAGCCTATCGCCATATCGGGCACAAATTCCAGACTCCGGGCTGATATTGAAATATCCAATATCACTTTGCCTGACCCGGGGATCGAACCCGAGACCTCAGAACCGTAGTCGTACCTACCGAAATTCCACCACGCCACCGAGGCAGTCAATCAAATCATTTATTCAAATCAAATTCAAATAATTTATTCTGCAAATAGGATATTTTATACCACTTTCACACATTGATATATTATTTACCTAGATGTACAGTTGACGCTCGGAAAATGGGACAGAAAAGAAGTGCTTAAGCACTCCTTTTGCCTACAGTCGGACGTCGATAGAATTCTAAACTTCAAAATTCAAATTTAAGAATGTTTGATCATCTCGTGTAAAAATCTACTTTATTACACGTGCATAGGGTTATATTTGTGTTGATTTAATTAGAACTTGTGATCTTTTTCTTTGGTTTATTCCAGAGACCACTTTTTAGGAGGATAATTGCAAAGAACTGTGCATCTAGGGTATATTATATTAATGCTTTCACATGTCAATTACGAGTATATATTGATTTTAAGATATTGATAAAGTAATAATGGCGTCGGCATTTCGTGGCTATCCCTGAGAAGAAATGCCGAAACAAATTCAAGGGTTATGGCCTCTTTTAAAGTCCAGACAATACATGATATATAAAATTACAATTTAAAATGTAAACTTATTTCTAGATACATAAGTCTTTAGCTAGAGTTCAGCTAAACAGTTTTTATAAGAAAGGCCCATAAAGCCAGTAGTTCTTTCTTTCTTCTTCTTTCATTTTGTAAACTAAAAACATAATTTTGACTGCCTCCGTGGCGTGGTGGTATTTCGGTACGACTACGGTTCTGAGGTCTCGGGTTCGATCCTCGGGTCGGGCAAAGTGATATTGAAATTTTCCATAACAGCCCGGAGTATGGAATTTGTGTCCGATATGGCGATAAGCTCGCCACCTATCACATCTGGGACGGAACTAAGCTCGGCGAAATGTGGGTGTTCTAGTTCGCTAGTGCGCCTCTGCCTACCCCATCGGGGATACAGGCGTGAGCTTATGTTATAAAAACATAATTTTACATTTTATTATCTTTTAAAAACAATATACCTGTAACGAAACTCATCTTCCCACGGAACCCGAGACCTCGAGGTCAAGGGAGCACGCGCCAACCACCGAGCCATCAATCACCATCACGCCACGGCCGACGGGGGCCGACAACTAAGTATAACTTTAATATGAGTCCTGACTCCTGGGGCATTCACCTCTCCCGACATTGATTTGGACTTTTGGACTGAACTTTAAAATTATATTTAAAGATTCTATGTATTAAAGTTTAAATTATTAAAAAGTTTAAATGTCTTACAGTCGCGAAGGGCTAAAATTTTCAAAAGGGAAGCCAATGCTACTTTCCCTTCTAGAAAGTACTTAGATAATTCGTATTTATTAGGATACAATCTGGCGAAAGAAAGCCGGTAGGAATCGGGTTGTATGGACCTTTCGCTAGTCTGTCTTAGTGGCGTATTTGAATTGCGTGCGCGGTACGACTACCGTCCTGAGGTCTCGGGTCCGATCTCTTGATCGGACAAAGTGATATTGAGTTTTGCCTTTAGCATCAGCCCGGAGCCTTTATGTGCCCGATATGGCGATAGGCTCGCCTCTGCCTACCCCTTCGGGGATATAGGCATGAGTATGTATGGTTTTTGATCGTTCTGTGGGCGAATGCAAACATTGTCTGATCTTTCTATAATAGTTAATCATTGGAGAGAAAAATATATAATTTTATAACTGCCTAATATTGATTCTTTATCCTTATCTAAAAAAAAACTTAAACACATGATAAGAAATATCGCGGAACCGTCATGTATTTGAAATTATATAAGTAATATTATTTACTAAACGTCTAGGAAGTAACGGTGTTTTTTATTCTTGTTTATTTATTACTAGAAACATCGAATTGTCTACGAAATACAATACTGTTGGCGTTTATTTAATTTCGTAAACCTTACGAAATAATGCTGTAAAATTTAGTTGAACTAAAACAAAAAATTGACTTCAAAATTGAATAGTTAAAAGTCAAAATAACAGTCGGTGCCGGGACTAATGGAGCGCACATAAAAATGCAGATAACCATATATTAAATATAAATATATTTATATAGACGAATTCAGAAAATAGGTACCTGCATACTTTTTAAACGATAAAAAATGAGCAATCACTCGATTTTTAACTAATTAAAACGATTAAAAGGTCGATTTTATCAGCATTACTTATAATATTTGTAAAAATGTCGTCTAATCAACGTTACAAATGATATCTTTTTGAGCTTTTTGACCCCAAATTATTGTTTCGTGCATTCAGAGTCGAGGTAGAGATGTATCCCTAGTTTTGTTTGTTTTTCTTCCTTAGATAACGTTGTTGATATTAAACAGGTATAAAGAAACTTACATTAAGAAAGGGGAACCAAGATAAGTGTCCCGGGAAGTAAAAAACATTCTGAATGAATCGTCAATACTAGTCCCCAATAATTTAAAAAGTTGTAAATCATAAACAACATGTCAAAAATTGCAATGTAATCGCATCTCCATCTGGTGCATTAAAATAAACAAACAACCAAAAGGCACTCGAAATTTCATGCGGACGCAAAATTGACGCCCATTTAACAGATTTAAGAGGATCAATTCTGTATAATAATAATATGTGACGTGCAAAAGGCCCATGTGGCGGCCGAACCCAAAAAACCTTCCACATGACGCGAACCAAATCCGAAATTCCCTCCAAAACGATCTCACGCTGTGCTTAGAAAAAAATATATTTCTGGCCCGTTCCTTTTTCGAATGCCACATTTTTTTTCCCCCGCCATTGTGGCCAGAGCGTCGGACGCTCCCATAGACTCTTTATTAACAAGATTTCGAATCCATTGTCGCTAACACTTTCTATGTTCGAAATTTGAAATGTTTTTTTCTCGTCCGTTTGGACATTTCGCTTGAATTATCGCCGGCCAGTTTTGTTAAAAGGTTTAAGGCGATTGCTCGTTATTTTTTTTTCATAAAACCATAGTGAATGGATTTTTGACGTGGGTGAGCGCGTGTATAATCGACGTCAGGTAGTGCGCTCGGATTCTGTAATATATGTATAATTAAAGGACGGCTTAACGTGGAATTTTTGTCAAAGTTTATCGTATTTTTGATTGAGGTTACGACTCTAGAATCGATATGGGGCGGTAGCTTTATCGATACTCATGCGTGTAATGGAGAGTCGATTTGTCTTGCTAGATTATAAAAACATTGTGGTGGTGCGTTAATGCGATCGTAAAATTTCTAATGGGAACTCATTTGATTGGTTATAATTTTTGTTAGTGGACGTTTTATGATGGTTTTTATGCGTTGTAGTGGGAGTGGGCCGCGTTAGTGCCTCGTTACCTGTCTCTAACTGCTTAATAACTAATGATTGTATTAAATTTTGTTCAGTTGTTTGATGGAATCTGCTTAATTTCGAATTGACACCGGCGTCGATCGGAATAGTTATATGTGAGCTAATATAAACGGTAGATATTTGTTTATCGCATACATTATTTTAACGCGGCTCGGCCCGCGTTTGTTTTGTGTTATTTAGGTAATATTTCTTAACATTGATTACGTTAGAGCTGTTTAAATGGATTTTTTAGGTAATTGACTAATATTATCAGAAGAATATCAATAAAAAGTAATGGCGCGTGGATGTTAAGTATTGTTACTGCCGGAACGAGATAAGCGACTATTGCCTACTAAAAATTAACGGACGCGTTTGATTTTGAAATCAAGTACCTATTTTTTTTTTAATGTATAAACAATCCTCAACCACCATTGAAATTAGCAAATGAAAAAAAAAATCTACTTTTTAGAATTAAAAAAGCTGAATTTAAAAAATAAATGAACAATATGAGAATACATCTAAAGAATACGACGGAATTCAAAACCTACTTTTCTAAATCGGTTAAAATACATATTAGGTACTTGTATAGGTTGTAAATACATAAACATACATAAATATAAGCTCACCCCTGTATCCCAGAAGGGGTAGGCAGAGGCGCACTAGCGAACTAGAACACCCACATTTCGCCGAGCTTAGTTCCCAGATGTGATAGGAGGCGAGCCTATCGCCATATCGGGCACAAATTCCAGACTCCGGGCTGATATGGAAAAATCCAATATCACTTTGCCCGACCGTAGTCGTACCGAAATACCACCACGCCACCGAGGCAGTCAATGTAAATAATATATGTAAAAGTTTATAAACCGTCAGTAAGTAACAATGAGTCGGTAACTGTTTAACTGAAGTATTTAGTTTTAACTGCGCATGCGTTATAGGCTATAAGTTTATGTTCTTACTACTGTTTAGATATTTAGAATTGGTAGAATTACTAAAAGTTAAAATACAGTTAATATTAGTTTTCCCTCGATTTCACCCGCGAAGAAATCTCCTTTCATTTTCCAGAATTAAAGTAGTTTATGTCCCTCTTTAGCTTATAAATTATACTTATGCAATGTAGACATAATACTTAAACGGTGCTTAACTTAAACTGCGTTTTGTCTGTCACGCACAAATTATTTAACGTATGTAAGACAAGGAAAAAGCAGTTTAAATATTCATTACCGCATATTTTTTTATAAATAAAATATTATGGGCCTTACTTGTAAAAATAGTTTAGCTATTTAGGCTAAGAATAGCTTGTCACGTTTTTCCTTGTGTCACATTGTTTGAAAATAAACGAGACAGACTATTCTTTACCATTTGATAGATAGATAGATAGATAGATAACACTTTATTGAACACAAACATTTTGAAACAGTAAAAACAAGAAACTTAAACTATACAATGTTACAATAGGCGGCCTTATCACTTATTTGCTTAGTTATACTGTTTTTAGTAAGGCCCAATATTGTTAATGATTCTGATTTTAATCTAGAAGTAATATATACATCCATCCGCTACTTAAAAGGACGGAAATTGATTCCTGAAAACACGGGCTTGCTTTTCTCTACCTCCGCCTACGCCCTCAGGGAAACAAGCGTGATATTACATATCAAGAAATACGAAGATCTCCCGCCGGGAGCGCTATCTATTACCACGTTTGTAAATTAGTATCAAACTCATTTTCGATCGACTTCCAAAAAGGAGAAGGTTCTCAATTCGTCTGTTTTTATGTATGTTACGCGATATCTCCGCCAAATGTGGACCGATTTCCAAAATTATTTTTGTATTCGATAGAGATTATTTCAAGGGTTCCATATAAATTTAGTCACGATCGGATTTGAAGTCGATATGTTAAGTTTTTTAAACTTGTGATTATTAAGCATAAAATTAACATATTTTAATAGCTGAACCATAACGCGAGAAGCAAAAAAGGGATACTCAGGCATAAATTCAATAGGCATAGACTTTATTACAGAAGGACAGTAAAGCATGGTTTTAAACCTAGTTTATACAAACTAGCGACCACCGTACTTGGTGTTAAAACCTGCCATATTGACCCACATGCTTTGTGAGGAGTTCCAAAATCAGCCAGCCCCCTTGGCTCTTGACTCTCGATTCGAATTTCACTTCGATTCGGTTTCATTTACTGACTTAAAATTCTATCGAAATAGAGTTAAAAAGTGCACTAATGTCATGTTACAAATTACCAAATGAGTTCTCGAATCTAATACATCATTAGCGTCACTTTTTAACTCGATTTTAGTGGAGTTTTAAGTCAACGTCCGGTTCCAATAACCAATCTCAGTTCGAATGTGCAGACAGATTACAAAAATTAGCCAATAAGAACACAGTTTGAACATGACTCCGTCAAATGACTCGATTTGATTGAAATAAAACTATTCTTACGGATTCTATCACGATTAGGTTTTAATTATTATTCCCGACGTTTCGAAGGCTTTGCAGTCTTCGTTGTCAAGGTTCAGACTGAGGTGTCATTTGTCCAAAAAAGGTTAGTGTTACAATATCTACTATCATCAAAAAAATATCCAAAATCAAAAAAGGTTAATTATTTGTGTTCCGATCTATGCAGTACGAGGTCACGGTGTCTTGAGTTCTGGCAGCTGGTCTTTTGGGTTCCGATTTAATAAGATGTATAATTGGATCCCAGGTTTGTGCAAGCTTCCAACCATCTTCTCTATTGAAATTAGGATGTTTTTCAATTTCAATAGCCTCGCGTATCATCCTAAGGAGGAATCGGGGTTCTAAGAATAGTTTTATTTCAATGTATAATATTCGCGTAAACTTAAGAAATCGATTTGATTGGTTCATAATCGCGATCTATCTGCACTCTAAACTGAGATCGTTTATTGAGACCGGCCGTAAATGAAACTCAATCGAATTCGAATCGAGAATCGAATCAGACCCCAGGATTAACAGGTTGTCTCGAGTGGATTACGGCATGACTTGATGGTTGGTTGTGGCGGGTATAGATACATCCTTGTGTCGCCTTGCATCGGTCATCCGCCTCTTGACGCAAGCCCCTCGATTTGCTTCTTCCCTCTTCGGATTCGGAGTGTGAATAAATAAATAGGCCGGCATGATTCTGGTGACCACTGATAACCATTTATTGCAATGGTCGCTGTTTTTTTTAACTGCACTAGACTTAGCATCAGGTGACAGTGTAATCGCTTTACCGAGCCCGGATAAAATCCGCATTTATTCTATGGTAGACAGCGGGTAGCCGTGTAGGGACACGGCTACCCGCTGTCTACCAATGTCTACCAATCTTGGACATCGGCAATGTCAGGGGACATTGCCGATGTCCAAGATTGGTAACCACTTACCACCAGGTGGGCCATCAACCTTGGTAAGCGAGTAAACATGGCGAATAGACAATAATTTCCAATGCCAACAGCTGTATCTACATAAAGGACAAACAAACTCGAATGACATACTTTTTTATAGAAAGAAAGAACGAAATAAACTTTATTCAGCCAATGTCTCAGGCAACAATAAGTGAGAGAATAATTATAGCTTATTGCAGGGGCAAAGTGTGAGGTATATCAAAAAGTAAGCCAACGGTTTTATATATTAGAAATTATGTAGCCAAAAAGAGTTGACGTCGGGTATGGCTGCATCGTAAATATTAAGTCAAATCCTTTCTGCAACATGCTTTAAAAATTATGCTGCGCCGAACCCTCCTGAAGTGGGATAAGGGCAGGTAGGAGTAGAAATTTTGTATGCATAAATTAATATTTCGATTGTTTTACTAATTAAAAGGCCGATGGGAATATTTTTACATTCACTCATTAGCGTATATCAGAATGATCAGATAATCGGTATCTTGACTCCTTTTGAGTTACCGGATGCCGTAGAATTTTGGCAATATTTTATCATGATAAAGAGACACTGGTCCCGGTGATAATTAGGTTACAAATATACAGAATTTTAAGTATCGTTCTAATTAAAATTATATTTGCAATGAAATTTTCCTTACAGCATCAATGGTTGAACTGGATTATTACCACTCTCACAGAAAACCGTCATGAAGTGGTAGCTTGACTGTTGAGTATGGTGAGTGAAAAGCTGTCACTATATAAACGTGCAACAGTTTTCTTGTAGTAATTTGAGGTAAGAAAAAACTCCAGCATTTTATTGCTTTTTACCTCATTTAAAACTAACAGACACGTCCATTTACATTCTAGGTCTCTCGTATATTAATTACCGGGTAAATCAATTTGAATTTCGAATGAATCTCTTCGGCCGCGTTCGGAAATAGTCGGCAATCGTCGGGGCCTGACACGTCTTCATCAACCAACAATGCGTTGTAAAATCCAATGCTGCGCTTATTGCTAATTGTTCGACAAACTGAAACATCCACGGCGATAGTAAAGTTCCAGAAATATTATCTTTTTAATGATCCCGCACAGGAAATGAGATGTTCTTAACTTCTACGTGGGACGTCAGATATGCGCCTCTGTACCATAAACAACTACAGCCGCGTATAATAATGTAAATTAACTTTAATGGCAATTAAAACGTTAATATTTCACATCGATACAAACATGACGGCGAAATTACGTTGTAAAAACGGACTTAATTATGTATTGATAGAAATAGCGGATGTCTATTTAGACTCGCATGCTTTATTGTGTTGTCCGTTACGTGAAGAAATTCTTCCACGTTTGCAATGATAACGTTTTTGCGCCATAGACAACGCTTCCCTTCCGACGGCTAGCTAACATGAGAACATAGCTTTATACCGCCTTAATAAGTCCGTTAACGATTCCTTATTCCATATTTAAAAATAATTCCATAATGAAGAAACATGTGACGTTTTGAAAACGGAATCGTGAATTCGAATCTTTCCAAAGAGCGTTAATGATTGTTCCATATTCAAAATTGAAATTATATTGTGAATGCGTATAAAAAGGTAGAAGTTGCAATTTAAATTCGGCATTTGTTAGCGTTAGTTAGTAGTTAGTTCAGTTAACAGAAAATAGAAGTGTATGCAGAGAGATGGTCGGTCGTTGGTGAGATACAGGACGCGCGCGCGCCGCTCTCACAAAACTTGAGATAATGCCCAGAGAGTCGCGTCGCTAAGCCGGGCTGCTATCTAAAATCTTCTTTGTCGTCGTCTCACCGTGCTACGTCTTTATCGTGGCCGGGTTTAGTTTTAATAACAACATTAAACATTGTGTTTGCCGACTAATCCCCGCATCCTCGCTCTGTACGCGGATGCCAAACGGTAGCTATGAAATTTATGACATACGGGCTCTATCTTATCTATGGCCACTCTGCAACATATGTCACACGACGGCGCCTAATGGACCTGTTGATTCAACACTTTCGCCCTAAAATCATAAACATTTGCGCGCGAGAGTCCGCGCCGCGTTTACAGCGTGTTGTATTTTTGTTTTTTAATGTATGTAATGAATGTGAATGGTAATGAACGAATGGCGTTCAAGGTATCATTCGGTCCCGGAGCGCAGCGCTAATTCCCGGTTCTTTGAGCCGTCAATCAAACCGTCACGGCGGCGCTCGTCCGGCCCGCTCGAGCTCCGATCTTCACTCCGCGAACGTACACTGAACGCTGGTAAATTGCATTTAATCCGACTTAAACTGTTATAGTGTATAAATACGGCTTTCGGTTTCAAATACATTGATTTACACGTCTTTGAATTGAAAGCTGTAGATTAGAAATTGAATTACACTTCATGCTATAACTTATTTTATCCTATAAAGCCTTATGTGACTTTCAAAACGTCACCTTTCAGGAATCTGAACATTTTCTTAATCAAATATGAAATATCATGTTTGAAACCATGAGAAATTATAACAGACAAGCGATAAATTACACAAAACACGAAACTCGCAACGCTACAAACGAACAAACACAGAAACCAACTGTCAAACATAAAAAGACAAATGTTTGGTTAGGCCCTTAAACACCTCATTTCAACTCTTCACCACGACAACCAAAAAAATATGACACGAAGTAAATATCGTGTCGCGTAAAGAATTTTATAACGCGTCGGTAGCTGTTAATTTAAACATACTGCAATGCAATAGTGTAATTAATGTGTTGGCGCGTATCTCGACGGCCATTGCAGTTTTAACACGTCAAGATGACAGGTACTTTTAGCGCCAAAATATGGCGCCCGATCCTGTATTTTATGGCGCAATAAATACTACAATATATGCACCACAACCTAATTACAATCTTAGGACAATCAATTAAAATTATAATGTAAATTTTGAAATAAATTTCTGTAGTTTTAATTAAAAATATATTTTATGCGTTTTGAGGTTAGGATGGCGGCCATTTTTTAATTTTACGATCAAGTTTATGACTCGTTTAGGGAAGTCATTATAACAATCTATTATCGTTTTACAAATGATTTCATATTGTGGCCATCAAATGATTTTTTAAATAGTGTGGAGAACTATATAGGCACTCAAATGTTTAACATTAATGTCTATTGATATAGTATCCACCTGCACTGCCACGTCGGTGGTGGCCCATAGACTCAAACATTCAGGGTGAAAGGTGTCCTTCGTAGTACATAAAATGGTAAACCATAGAGGTAGATGTATCCTAAGTCTAATAATTTTTACGTGCGTATTTATACCAAATTATTATTTAAGAAACCCGTCAATGATATCGTTCCTACTTCCATTAATAATAACAATGTGCATTTATTTTAGGAAACATAAAAAATGGCACTGAAAAGAGTACCTATAATTTTGATTGTTACTTTAAAAATAATAAGTTATAAACCTAAAAAAACATTGTAAACTAAATATTTCCAGGTTAATCGCTAAAATTAATCCATAATGTTGATACATTGATACGTTTATCGCAACAACTTCAACGGAAACGAACGCTGGCTTAATTTCAAATCGTCGAGTGACTGATGGCGCGGCCATCTTAATTTATCACCACAGACTAATTTAGTAACCATAAACAGCAGTTTTTTTTATAATGTCGGTGATCATGGCGGGCTAATTTTAGCTTTAGTGGAGACATTTTAAAGCTATTTTTAATATTGAGTTATACATTTTTTTCTTAAAACGGATTTGTACGTGTATTCTTGAGTTATTGAATTTGTACATACTTAACGAAATAGTTGATTTTTTTAAAGAATTATATTTGATGCATATTTTTACTTGTTAGGTAAATATTATTTCATAAAACCTATTAAATAAACTAAATTGGATTCTACGAGCTATTATTTAACTCCATCTTACGACCATTTTAACCATAATCAGTTAATGTAGTCGAAAAAGTCAGGAACTAAAGCTAATCGTTGATATTCAAGCATTAAATTAATACGATGTCCATAATGTACCCGATTAACTAAAAAGATGCGGTTTTGTATTAATATTACGGCGATATAAAACAGTCATAACTCGACATTTTTATACGAGTATTATTTACGTTATGAAATCTCGCCATTTTTGGATTATGCGTATAAACTGAGAGGCTTAAAAATATGTAATGTTTTACGCGTTTGTTTAATTTATTTTTTATCAAAACGAGCAAGGTCAGAGTTTCTTGCCCGTTCTTCTCTAGGGAACCAGCCTCCGAACTGGCGGTAGAGTACAATTCTTGAAGAAATCTAAGCAATGTGTGACATTATATGGATTCAATAAATTATTTGATTCGATTAAATATTTAATTAACATTGTATGCATATAAATTATAAGCCCACGCCTGTATCCGCAGAAGGGTAGACAGAGATGAACTAAAGTACCTACTCAAACATATTTTGTCGCACTATAGATGTATAATAAATAAATAATAAATACACCCAACAGTCACACACCTAGTCCTGACCCCACACTAGGTATAACCTGTATTGTGGGTGTCAGACATTATGAGAGACTTTCGGTCTCACAGCACCCAGACTTGAAACAAATATCTGTGGGCCACGCAAACATTTGACTCAATGCGGGAATCGAACCCGCGGCCTCTCGCTTCACAGCCGGCTACTCGCCCGCTGCGCCACGGAGGCTGTCGATATAATACTCTAAGGTGGTAAGGTATCCAAGGTTCTTTTGGCATCTTGAGTCATCATGAGCGATGAATATCATACCATAGTATACCATAGTGACCTATCTGCCTTTTTTCCAGTATCATCTTGATTTCTTAAGTTTACGCGAATGCTATTCATTTAAATAAAACTATTTTTACGGATTCTATCACGATTGGTTTTAATTTTTATTCCCGACGTTTCGAAGGCTTTGCAGTCTTCGTGGTCAGTCCAACCCGTGACCACAAAGACTGCAAAGCCTTCGAAACGTCGGGAATAAAAATTAAAACCAATCGTGATAGAATCCGTAAAAATAGTTTTATTTCAGTATCATCTTATAAAAAAAAACATTTATTTTTCAAATTAAAATTTAAATCGTTACTTCCCGACACGGTTACGACCCCGGATCTCACCTTTTTTTTATTTTTTTTATGTATTGTCACCAGACCAAGGCCATATAAAACATAAATTACACAGGATCTTAAAAAAATATAAAAAGTAATAACTCGTAACAAAAATCTAAAATCTCTAAATACATCAGCCTATATATTGGCTATGGTTTACTACTTAATGGTGCACTTGTACCGAATTAGTCAACATTATACAAATACACTTACTGTGAAAAGAGTGGGGGGGGGGGGGTTTGAGCAAACATTCCAACTAGTGGGCGGTAAATAATATATCGATGCTAGTGGGCATCAATATAATATACCCTAGATGCACAGTTCTTTGCAAATATCCTCCTAAAAAGTAGTCTCAGGACTAAAACAAAGAAAAAGATCACAAGTTCTAATTAAATCAACACAAATATAACCCTATGCACGTGTCATAAAGTAGCTTTTTAAACGAAATGAGCAAGCGTTCTTTAATTTGAATTTTGAAATTTAGAATTCCATCGGCGTCCGACTGTATGCAAAACGAGTGCTTAAGCACTCCTTTGCTGTCCCATTTTCCGAGCGTCAACTGTGCATCTAGGTAAATAATATATCGATGCTAGTGAGGTATAAACTATAGTCATAGCATGGTACCTACCTACCAAAAATTGTGCGACATAAGCTTTACAAGATAATGATTTAAATCAAACTGGCAAAGTAAACATAATATAAGCTCACGCCTGTATACCCGAAGGGGTAGGCAGAGGTGCACTAGCGAACTAGAACACATACATTTCGACGAGCTTATTTCCGTCCCAGTGGTGGTAGGGGGCGAGCCTGTCTTCATATACTACTTACTACTTACTTTCAGACTCCGGGCTGATATAGAAAAAAATCCGATATCACTTTACTCGACCCAGGGATCGAACCCGAGATCCCAGGACGGTAGTCGTACCGAAATACTACCACGCCACCGAGGCAAAATAAAGAACCACAATACTACTGCTTCTTTCGTTCTACCAGCTCTTATCCCACCTTAATGTGGGGTCAGCGCAACAGACTTTGAAACATTAGGGATTCAACTTGGTTTTACTTTAGGCTACCTGCTTAAAGTCAACCCCTTTTGAGGAATCTCGTCACGGGTAAATCGTGTTGGAAAACACCCGGTCTGGGAATCGATCCCAGGGCCTCCCGGCTCACAGCCATCAATCACAAATCACAATACTGTATCGTAACAATAAAACAATTTTAACATGTGTTTTTCAAGTGCCTTTGAAACTTTTGTGCACAACACTCAAAGAAATACAATGCAACCGAAAAAGAAATATATTCGACAGTTATGACGGAGAAAGTGGCTTTTTGGGCTTTTTTATAGCAGAGACTGGCAAACGAGCAGATGTGCATGTGCAGAGCAGCATGTGACCCATGATGGTAAGTGATCTCCACCGCCCATAGGCATTCAAGACACAAAGAATCATGGGTACCGACATTGCTAACCTAAAAGGAGGGAATGGAAGGGGAGGGAAAAGGGATTGGGAAAGGGAGAGGGGAATTGGGCCACTTGTAATCTCATTCACCGCACGAAACGCGACAGCAAGCTGCCACTTTACGTCGGTTTTCTGTGAGACAGTGGTATCAAACCGGTCGAGCCAGCCCATTAGTGCTGTAGACGTAACTGCCTACAGTGTGGCTCTACCACTTCGATATTCTTTTTTTCCGAGCAAGACAAAGCTACATCTGATGATACTCTTTACCTGACGGTAAGCAGTGCACTCCAAGCGATCATCGACAAACAATGGGTTTATCCGTGGTCATCAGAATCATGCCGGCCATTTTATGCTTCTTCACACACCGAATCCGAAGAGGGAAGAAGCAAATCGAATGCTTGCGACAAGACAGGCGGATGACCGATGCAGACACAGGGATACCCCCATACCCGTCTGAACCAACCATCAGTATGCCGCAAACCCCTCGAGAGAACTGGAATTACACTGGCTGCCCATCATCTGGATGGTCCTGGAACGCGACCACACAAGCAGTGTGAGTCTCTTTGGCAAGTTTTAACATCATGTTACGGTGGTGACTCTCCGGGCGGATATACTAATATACCATTTGAGTGGTAGAGTCACGCTGTAGACAGTTACATCTACAGCACGAATGGGCCGGTTCGACCAGTTTGATACCACTGTCTCACAGAAAATTGACGTAAAGTGGCAGCTTGCTGTCGCGTTTCGTTCAGTGAGTGAGATTTCCGGTGGCCCACTTCTTTTCCCAATCCCTTTTTCCCTGCCCTTCCATTTCCTTCTTTTAGGTTGGCAACGCACCCATGATTCCTTTTGTGTCTTGGGTGTCTATGGGCGGTGGAGATCACTTACCATCAGGTGACCCATCTTCTCGTGTGCCAGTCTCTGCTATATAAAAAAAAACCACGTCAGTGAACGTAGGTACAAAACGATGCACACTTTATATAATTGACTGCAGTTATCAATGCGGAATCTGCTTGGGTAGGTCTGAAAACGGTTTTACCTTTATATCGCTCGGTTTTAGGTTTGATACGTGGATGTGAATTACGCCTTCTACATCATTAAAATGACATAGAGCTCTTTTGAATCTTTAAAAACATATTTGACTACTCAATTAACTTCTCGACTTCGAATCCGATCATGACCGAATATGGGACCACCCTTGAAATAAGCTCTCTGGGACACAAAAAGAATTTTGTAAATCGGTCCAAATTTGGCGGAGATATCGCGTAACATACATAAAAAAATACAGACGAATTGAGGACCTCCTCCTTTTTGGAAGTCGGTCGGAAATTAATGGACAACCTATTGCCACCATTTTAGGTTTCTGAATTATTGTGAAAATGTATATTGTTACCTATCCTTTTTGGTAAGACAAGAATAAACCTGACTATATAGAGACGAAATGTGTTTAAAATTTAGTTACGTTTATGGATTCAAGCGAGATTTGAAATAGGTACCTAAATTATGTTACCTAAGTATGCATGTTTCTAAGCGATGTTTCCTTTGTGAACTAAAGCGAAGTTTAATCTATAAGGCTAGTCTTATCACAGGCAAATTAAAATGAAATTGTCTCAAGGTAATGTACCCTCATCCTTCACCATCACGGGAGCTGGCAGCAACTCAAAAGGATCAATAAATTGAAGAACATAAAAACAGCGGAAACGAGCCGAAAACATTACGCACTAGAACTAGATAAAAATGGTTTATTTGTCTGTTACGTAGCAATTAAACATCCCAAGTGTTAAATAACATGATAATAAGAATATCGCGGTACCAACTCTAATATTAGTGCGGCATTAAGCCATCGCGCCGCCCACCTGCAACCAACCGACATACAACGCTAATTTACACACATATTAGCACCGACATTCACAAATCCATCGCTACCAGCTAATTCAAAACGATAAATCTCACACAATTTACGTTATATGCCTCCTTCCACCATTATGCTAACCGACTCATTAGAAGAGCTCTGGCTACTCACGTGACAAAGCTAAACACACGGCCGACACGAACTGGCCGCATAACACGCTCGTCTAACCGTAAACAAGCGCTGAAAAAACATTTACTTCAAAAATAGAATTCGAATTCCCGCGCTTAATTGCGCTCCCGCCAATGAGAGCGCGGTGCGTGCGACAGAGATAACAAAAATTTTTGACGTGCAAAAAAAGGACGGAGGAATGCGTTAGTTGCGACTCCGCCCCGTTAACAACATGGCGTATATGTTGATTGGCGGGCTTTAGGCTGTTGCCTCCCAGCGCGTGTGCGGTGACGTATAGAAGGAGCGCGGGAAAGCCGAAGGCTGCGGGGAAATGTCGCCGTGACTGACGAATGACGCGAGCGGGTGCACCAGGAGACAGCCTCGAGGTGGGGGGAGGGGGCAGCGGCGGGAAAACGCGACATGTCGTGCGAGTTTTTGTTCCGCGTTCGAAATGATGTTCCATTTTCAAATATTTTTTGCATAAATAAAGGTGCAGTTGCATACATTAGGTTTTTTGCAAAAAGGTTTAATCAAACAGGATTTAATGCTTTTATGCGCATACAAATGCATTGAATGTAGGTGCCTACCTGTTTTAGACACTAGACATGTATCGTGTTATTATCAACAAAAATCTTGAGTTATAGGTAACTATTAATTCATTAAGTTACTACGTTTTTCTTAAAACAGTCGGTAAAAACGGTGACGTCAATCCACGTCAATAAAAACAAAACGTGAAATCTTACACAAAAATCTTTGAATAGACAAATTTTCCTCCACGATTCCATAGCATGACGCAAACTCGAACTCGCTAAAATAAAACAGTTTTGTTCAAAATTACAAACACAAGCACATAATATTATCATAAATTCATCAACCGTTGATATAAACCGCCAATCACTCTCCGGAATCGTACCTAGGTGTCTAGATTTCTAGGAATTAGATAACATCATTCTATGACTGTTAAAAGCTTTCGGAATCAAAAGGCATTAACGACAACTGTTTTGTATACACATGTTACGTTTTAAAATTGTTTAGTTTTAAAACAATGCATTGTTAAAGGAATTGTAGTTTGTTATGAATGCAAGAAGCTTCGTTATTTATTTAGATAATTGGACTATGTTTCATTTCATTCAAATTTTTATATGTAATAGCAAATAAAACAAAAAAGAAACCCTTCTCTAAAATCCGTATCGAAATTGGTTGAAAAATGAGGCAGTAATTCATATTTTAAATTCTGCAATGAGCAAGAGTGAGGGCGTAGTGGGGATATCTTGCTGTCCCTTTCCAACGCACGCTCCGTTATGGCCGTGACGTGATTTTACTGATACTTCTATTTCCCGCTGTTTGAAGGTTACACCAAACTACAAAGGCTTATAACTTTTTTATTTTTTAGAGTATTTCAATATTTCTTTCTGTTACGTTTTAGATGACGTAGGTACATTTCGTATAAAATCAATTAAAAAAAATTAGTCACGTACCCAATCATTTAGATATTTGTAGAATGTCGCCTCCTTGGTCTAATGGCAGTGTATATGGGCTGTAAACCAGGAGGTCCTGCGTTCGATTCCCAGGTCGGGCAAAGTGTTTTTTTTAATTTAATATGCTCGGAACCGGATCCCCTAGATGGTGTGACGTCAGGCAGGCATCCGGTCGTAAAAACAAAGATAAATCCGTTCTGCAACATATTGAAAAAGTGTCTTGCGCCGACCCCACATTAAGGTGGGATAAGGGCTGGTAAGAAGAAGATATGTAAAATACACACTTAATATATCAGGTAATATACACACTTAGTATAAGGTATTAGGCCTTTAATATTACTGGCCTCCTCTATTACCGAAAGGGGTTAGGCCTTAAGTCTACCACGCTGGCCTAATGCAGCTTGGTAGACTTCACATACCTTCGAAATTCTTGTGGAGAAATTCTCGGGTATGCAGGTTCCTCATGATTTACTTCACCGTCATAGAAAGCGATAGTTCAGAAAGAAAACATGTAAAATACATGCCTGTTTTAAAAAGGTCCTAAGGCGTGCTGCAAATGGACTATTCCCCTGCGTTCCTGAGTTTATGAAACGTAATTTGACGGAATGGTTCTTTCACGAAAGGGATTGGCGTGAAATTATTTTTACGAAAGGGAAACGGTTTCACGAAAAGCGTGTCCAAAGTAGTTTAAGTAGGTAGGTACATAGGTTAAATATTACCTCTATATAGATAAAATAGTCCTATATAGTAAGCTAATAGGCGCAGGGTATGCCGGATTCGTACCGGCTAAAAACTCCATGATTTACACCATCTGCATTTAGAAAGAGTTCCGGGACTTCCAAACGGAACACGCCGATTGAAATAAGGTTGACTAAAACCAAAATAATGACAATATCCGATCTTAACCAAATAGTACGACCACCTTTGATACAAGTTATTCTTTCTTACTTTCTACCTGCCCTTATCCCACCTTAATGTGGGGTCGGAGCAACATACTTTTCCAAGCATGTTACAGAGAGGATTTGGCTTAGTTTTTACGAGCGGCCGTCTGGCTGACGTCAACCATAAGGGATCCAGTCTCGGGTAAATTAAATTTGAAAATTTGCTTTGCCCTGGAAATCGAACCCAGGACCTCCCGGTCCACAGCCCATATACATGCTGCCACTAGACCATGGAGGCGAAACAAGTTCTATCGAACACAAAAATAATCTTGAAAATCGGTCCACATTTGGCGGAGATATCGATGTACAAACATAAAAACAGATGAATGGGGAACTTGCACGAAAATTATAACGAGAAATTGTGTTGATAAATCAATAAACAAAACCTTGAATTGCGCTATGATGGAATTTGTAGTACAAAATAATTGATATTTTACAAAATATCTTAATTAGAAATTACGTGTAATGGAACGTTATTGCAAAACGCAAGTGACGTCGTTGCATTAGGCAGTGTTTCCAGGTTGGGGTATTTTTCCCAATTTTGCGGAAAACTATTGTTATGTTTAGTATCGTGCTTGATGAATGAGATTTCGAAGGTCCTCCTCTTTCCAAATTATTTTCTTAATGTAACTTTCCCACCTCTCCGCTCAGGATTCAAGAGTGCAACTTATTTTTACTTCGTTCGTTAATGAAATATCTTCAACATTTTTGGGGAAATTTTTGTTCGGCATGGGGAAATTTTAAACGATAGGCAATTATAGCCGTTTCAAACGTCATTCCAGATACGGTCACTAGCCGTCAGTGTCAACTGAGATGTCAACAAAAAGCAATTTTTATGCTGTGACGTCATGTCCTTTTTTAGCGCGGGGTTTTGTAAGTCATATTTAGACTTGCGATAATTAAATGATTTGTGCATATTTTTATGTTTTTGTTTCTGGTGTGTTGATTTGAGACGTAGTTCTTTACAATGAACCAATAAAAAAATTACACGCAAGTTCCCTATTGATAACCTACTCTGCTTTCAAAGTCGGTTGGAAATACTTCTTTCATAATTCTTTCATAAGATAGGCGAGAGTAACTCTGAATGAATCCCACTTGAATCCCATACTAGTGATGTAACGTTCGTGACAGACGAGTATATTAGCACATGCGGCCGCTACCCTCGTCTGTCACCGCATTTACCATCAACCACTTGATTTCTACCCAAAACAACATCTTAAGCCGCGATCTTACACAATTGGCTACTTGAGTATGTTTGATTCTATACACATATGTAATAGCAAATAAAACAAAATAAATAAATACACCCAACAGTCACACGCCTAGTCCTGACCCCACACTAGGTATAACCTGTATCGTGGGTGTCAGAGACTATGAGAGACGTTCGGTCTCACAACACCCAGACTTGAAACAAATATCTGTGGGCCACTAAACATTTGTCTCAATGCGGGAATCAAACCCGCGGCCTCTCGCTTCACAGCCGGCTACTCGTCCGCTGCGCCATGGTGGCTGCCAAAAAAGAAACCCTTCTGTAAAAATTGTGTCGAAATCGGTTGAAAAATGAGGCAGTAATTCATATTTGAAATTTTGGAGTGGATATTGGAGATATCTTGCTATCCCTTTCCAACGAACGTACCGTTATGGCGGTGACGTGATTATACTGATACTTCTCTTTCCCACAGTTTTAAGGTTACACCGAACTTCAAAGGCTTATAACTTTTTTATTTTTGAGAATATTTCAATATTTCTTTCTGTTCTATATTTTAGACGACGTAAATTTCATATAAAATTAATAAAAAATGTTTGCCAAGTACCCATTTGCACCATGATTCTTTTTGTGTCTTGGGTGTATATGGGCGGTGGAGATCACTTACCATCAGGTGACCCATCTGCTCGTTTCCAAGACTGCTTTAAAAAAACTAAAACATTACACGAAATATCTACACAAAACATGGTTTCGCTATACATTTATGCTTATGATGGACCATAAGCATAAATGGTAGATTGATCTGTTGGAAGCGGCCTGCAAGTTCAACAATCGCCACTCGATTATAATCACTGTCTCTGTAGCGTAGTTGTAATGCGTGCGCGGTACGACTACCGTTCTTCATCTGTTCGATCCCCGGGTCGGGCAAAGTGATATCAGATTTTTCCATATCAGCTCGGACTCTGGAATTTGCTCTGCTTCAATCAACTCTAATATGGGGTCGGCACAATACATTTTGCGTGATAGAGCCACGCTGTAGACAGTTACGTCTACAGCACGAATGGGCCGGCTCAACTGGTTTGATACCACTGTCGCACATAAAACCGACGTGAAGTGGCAGTTTGCTATTGCGTTTCATTCGGTGAGTGAGATTTCCGGTGGCCCAATTCCCCCCTCCCTTTCCCAATCCCTATTTCTCTCCTTTTACATTGACAAGGTATCCATGACTTTCGTGTCTTGGGTGTCTATGGGCGGTGGAGATCACTTAGCATCAGGTGACCCATATGCTCGTTTGCCAGTCTCTGCTATAAAAAATACATTTCTCAAGCATGTTGTGGAATGGATTCGACTAAGTTTGTGCAAACGGCTGCCTGTCTGACGTCAACCTCCTCTAGGGGATAAATCGGTTAATGACACTCCTTAATTACACCATGTTAAAAACAAATTTTTCAATGCTAAAAGCTCCATTAATTTAAGTGATAATTAGTTTAACTAATTCATTAAATTAATTAAGTGTCAACTACATCGTTTGCTAACTTATAAAAGCACATATTAATTACCATACTCTTTTATTTGGTAGGTACCTCTGTGTGATAGGGGCCTAGCCTATCACCATATCGTACAAATTCCAGACTCCGCAATAATACTCTCAGTGACCGTCCTGATTCTCAGTGACCGTCCTGATTCTCAGTGACCGTCCTGATTCTCAGTGACCGTCCTGAGCCGAGGTTCGTAACCCGTTAGTGGGTTGCCCAGCGTCAGCATGGTCACCTAACTTTATGGGTTCGCAACGCACCTGCGTTCACCCATCAGACCGGTGTAGCTGAGTAAGCCGCCTCGGACGGGGTGCCAGCTGTAGGGCAATAAAAAAAAGGCAACAATACTAAGCAAGAAAAGTCAATATATCTTTGCTTCGCCCGAAATCAACGGAGTAACGTCAGTTTCTTGCCCGTTCTTCTTCGGCCAAACAGCCTTCCGAAGGCGGTGCAGTTAAATCAAATCAAATCATTTATTGAATCCATTAAATGTTCAAGCATTATTTAGATTCCGTCAAATTTAACCTCAACCGCCTGTTCCGAAGGCTGTTTCGCCAGAGAAGAACGGGCAAGAAACTTTAACGTTGCTCTTTTTAATATCAATTTACAGTCTACTAATACAGTACAGCACCAGATACAGAAAGACCTTAAAGAGCAGCTAAACCATGATAACAATAGATATCTAAAAACATACGACAAAGTAATATACAAGATACACTGAGCGACCCCCGTAGCCACGGCAAGTTGAATTGACACAAGCAAACAAAACAGTCCAGGCAGGCCAGTCTCCAAGCAGCACCCGTTCACGAGAATGACGCATGTGTCATCGATCCTCAACCATGTTGCAGGAAAGTGATAGACCCGGCACATGACGCCACAAGCATAGACCTTAAGTGAGCATGACTACTTAGCAGTGATGAATTTACACATTTGCCGACAGTAGGCTATTTAACTTTTGCCGCCTCTACTGAGATCTGAAATTCCAAACTTAATTCACAATTATATTAATTACATTTTTGTATCAATAAAACTGCAACTTTATGATTCGTGCTCTATAATCGTTATTACATCAACTTTTCTAATGATTAGTATCATTGAGAACTAGGGTACCGTTATGTCAGTTCTAAGAACTTCGAAATACCTTTGGAAGATGTCTGAAGTTCAGACACCTTCTTTTTTATTTTTGTAAATCAAATATATAAGGACTGCCTCGGTGGCGTGGTGGTATTTCGGTACGACTACGTTTCTGAGGTCTCGGGTTCGATCCCCGGGTCGGGCAAAGTGATATTGGATATCTCCATATCAGCCCGGAGTTTGGAATTTGTGCCCGATATGGCGATAGGCTCGCCCCCTATCACATCTGGGACGGAACTAAGCTCGGCGAAATGTGGGTGTTCTAGTTCGCTAGTGCGCCTCTGCCTACCCCTTCGGGGATACAGGCGTGAGCTTATGTTATGTTATGTTAAATTAAAAAAAAATTGGCTAAATTTGCCGCCCTTTAAAATCTGCCGCCCTAGGCTTCAACCTACTCAGCCTATTGGCAAATCCGCCACTGCTACCTAGACTGATAGCAATGGGCAAATAAAACACGCAACAATACAACACCGCCGCTACGCCGCCAAATTTGACGGAATCTAAATGATGTTAGAACATTTTATAGATTCAATAAACGATTTGATTTGATTTCAAACCTAAGACCTCAAACAGTATGGTACACGTATTGTAAAAAAAATACAACTAGTATACACATCTTTAAAAAAAAACAAATTTTTAAAAGATTTACGACCTAAGGTAAGTACCCAAAAGCAGACATGATCATATTTCTAACATAAGTACAATAATTAATCACCCAAATGCTCAAAATATTCTTTGAAGTGTGCACAAAATAACCCCTTAGCAAAGTATAAAAGATGGAAGATAAAGCAATTACTCATAACCAATTGCTAAGATATTGTAAACAGGCGTTGCACTTACCCGAAATGGCCGAATAAATTATAAATTCGTTTTCATAAATAACGTTTTTGTTCAGTTTTATTACACTGGTATTTAAAATATATCCAGGATTCCAGAATTTGCGATCGCAACAAATACTTATATTAAAATATTTATAAAATCTGTTTCAACATTAGATACTATTTAATCTTCATCAAAGTAGATCACGATTAATATACAATTATCTGATTAATCACGTTTAAAAAAATTAACGGACCGTCTTTAAATTTATTCGATCTTACCATATATTGACCCTTGCAATAAGCTCTATCGAACACAAAAAGAATCTGCCAAATCGGTCCATATTTGGCGGAGATATCGCGTATAAGGCAGCGTAACATACAACTCGTTGGACATTTAAAATGAGAGTTCGGCAGTTACTGTTGAGTGAGGTGGCGGAATCATCACAGTAGTTCGTATCTATGTATTATATATCTATTATGTATTCTATTATAATATTATATATATTATAATGTTTTTGTTATGTATCTATAATATAATTATTTTATTAAGTATTCGTATGTATTTTATATCATTCTTAGGCTCAATTGCACCACTATTATTAACCTAGAGTTAGTCCTAACCGCAAGCTAAATTGACAGAAAATGTATGAATGACATGTAACTTAACTTGCGGTTAGGACTAACTCTAGGTTAATAATAGAGGTGCAATTGAGCCTTAATGTATTTAATTAACAAATATTAACTATACTGATTAAAATATTTAATAATATATTCTTAATTTTTTGTGTTCTATTTGCCTCTTTTGCAAAATGCACCTGCCATGTACATCTCTGCATCACCCTAAGGTTGACTGGCAGAGAATGCTTATAGCGTTAAGTCCGCCTTTATACCGTGTGTATATCAAGTGTAAATAAATAAAAATAAAATAAAAACATACATAAATAAATTAAAAAACACACAGATGAATTGAGTACCCTCTTTTTGAATTCGATCGATAATAGGCGGGGTGTGTGGTCTTTGATTCGTTTCCCGACTCGAAATAAAAAAAAAATACACTCATACATTTTGGCGGGAAAGACACTGGTACAACTATCTGCGTTATTTTCTGTATATTTAATTTATAAAATTATGGATAAAAGCATCGACAACAACACAAAACATTCTGGAATCAGCTTCCCCCGGCAGTATTTCCTGACTGATACAACCTTCAAGAAAAGAGCATATAGATTCCTCAAAGGCCGGCAACGCATCGACGATTCCTCTGTAGCCCGAGCACGAAAAACTAATGTAAATGTAAATGTATTGGAGTTTGCTGCGCACTGATGACGTTTGGTTAATATTTCATACAAATTTCATAGACGAGCATCGAGCTGAAATACATTTACGGTTGTCAGAAATTTTCCTGCTCTGGCCGCAGATAACGTGGATGTTCATGGGCGTTTGTGATCGCTTACCTCAGGTGGCCCATCTGCTCGTTTACTACGCCATTCTATAAAAAAACAATGATGCGTGCTGACCGCCGAGATGAAAAAACCTCTGATTTTTCAAGTTTATTATTGCTTGGACGATGAATAACAAGCATGAGGATACTTGCAATGATGTCATATAATTTTCCCATATATTTTTTTTATCCGGGTACGGCAAAGTGACTACACTACACCTGACTAGCGGCCACTCACAAACAATGGGTTTATCCGTGGTCGCCAGAATCATGCCGGCCTACTTATGCTTCTTCACACTCCGAATCCGAAGACGGAAGAAGCAAATCGAGGGGATTTTCCTACTTCGACAAGCATACAAATTACATAACATAACATAAGCTCACGCCTGTATCCCCGAAGGGGTAGGCAGAGGCGCACTAGCGAACTAGAACACCCACATTTCGCCGAGCTTAGTTCCGTCCCAGATGTGATAGGGGGCGAGACTATCGCCATATCGGGCACAAATTCCAGACTCCGGGCTGATATGGAAAAATCCAATATCACTTTGCCCGACCCGGGGATCGAACCTGAGACCTCAGAACCGTAGTCGTACCGTAATACCACCACGCTACCGAGGCAGGCATACAAATTACAAACTCACATTACTGTCAAATTCTTCAAAAATTCCAAGTAAAGGTGTCCATGGCAGAATGATCATCAGTACCTTTGCCCATCCCACATTTGAAAAAAAATTAATTATGCAGTTACCTTACCAACAAACGTAGTCGATATATCTCAATTCACGCCCTGCTTTCTACGGGGTAGACAGCTGCGCAAGTTTTACGAGTTCGGCGTATCGCCACATCTATGTTAATTTGTCACGAACCTGGCAAACATAATACAATTCTAACGTGTTAATACTTTAAACATATTAATAGTTTGAAGGTTTGTAGCTACTGTATTTCTATGATAAGAACGTTTTTGGGGGTCTTGTCTCATATTTGATAAAGAAAATATTATTTCCTGGCGTAGAATATTCGGCCGATAAAAATATGTTTACGGATAACAAATCTTGACCCTAAACTTAACCTACGTTTTTTGAAAATGCGTTTTCAAGCATCTAAAGTATATTTATTTGTAAGGCGAAGCACCAAATTTAAGTTATGATAATGATAACGGCATCCAGCGACTTCCTATTACCAGGTCGTCTACACGACTTACAAGGTGGCTGATGATGATGATGAATGATAACTATTCTTTACTTAGTGACAATGAAATTGATACTAACATGGCATAAGAGCATCTCAATACGTAGACTCTTATGCTTATCGGAAAAACAAGTAACTTGAAAGAGGCAAAACACTTCGTTAAGCCTCGTTTTTCTCGCCAATTTCCCATATATTTTGGGGGTCAGCCTTCCTTCCTTATACGCCATGGGCCGTGGCGCCGCTGTACCTTATCAAGCTGTAAAACCATCTTCTTAAAATCTTAAATCTTTAGCAATGGTGCTAATTCAGATAGTTAAGATAGTTGATGGGCGCCCTTAGCGTCTCTTAGGTAGAGAGTGGTTTAAGTAAAACATCGCTTATAATATAAGATATTTTATAACTGCCTCGGTGGCGTGGTTGTATTTCGGTACCACTACCGTCCTGAGGTCTCGGGGTCGATCCCCGGGTCGGGCAAAGTGGTATTGGATTTTTCCATATCAGCCCGTAGTGTGGAAATTGTGCCCGATATGGCGATAGGCTCGCCTCCTATCACATCTCGGACGGAACTAAGCTCGAAGAAATGTGGGTGTACTAGTTGGCTAGTGCGCCTCTACCTACCCCTAATATGGATACAGGCGTGAGCTTATGTTATTTTATGTAGGTACATACTTGTACTCCGCCTCCAACACCGGACAGCTGGTAAACGTAGAGTAGCTCATATATTATGTAATTATGTCCTGTTTATATCTTCCACGTGTCAGAAATAACATTACATACTAGCTCTACCCACGACGTCAACCGTTATGTATGTATATTAATCTTACACACATTCTTGAGTGTAATATATATATATATACAAAATAGCAAGCTTATTTAAAAAGCCGTTGTTATTTCACGTTATTAATTTATTTTACAATTGTTAAACTGTTGAAACCTTAAAAGATTCTAAAAAGTTAAAATAGTCTTCACACTCCAAGTTCACACATCACTGAAAGTTATTATCCACATGTTTGGGTGATCTGATAATTGATATTTAATAATTAGGTACATACATACATACATAGATATTTGTATAATTAAATATATGTTTCCATGTCTTGTACCTGTACGCCACCACACTTGTGTCAATAAATAATTCTTTCTTTCTTTCTGATATTAACGTCTAGCTACAGCACGAATGGGCTGGCTCGACCGGTATGATACCACTGTCTACCAGAAAACCGACGTAAAGTAGCAGCTTGCTGTCGCGTTTCGATCGGTGAGTGAGATTTCCGGTGGCCGAATTCCCCCCGTCCCTTCCTTTCCCTATTTCCCTCTATTTTGTATTGGCAATCCACCCATTATTCTTTTTGTGTCTATGGGCGGTGGAGATCACTTACCATCAGGTGACCCATCTGCTCGTTTGCCAGTCTCTGCTATAAAAAAAAGTTATTACATTACGCAGTTTTCTTTATTGTGTACAACCAAACGGACGTACCACACAATACACATCTTAATTAATGAAAAATACATGCTAAAATCTGAGCGATGTTTGTTTACCCTTGTCGATTCCGAAAACAGTATTTAGCAAACTAGTTAGAGTTTACACTATTAACTAATGAATTTATGAACGGAACATGTGTGCCTACTCATGAATCAACTTCGTAATATTTTGACAACTCCGTGACGCCGTCAAAGATCCGCTGTCGGAGTCAGCGGGAGACGGATCTGTGTGGCCTCGGAAAACAATTAGCCATCTTGAGAGATCATGGCTATTGAATGTTTTTTGTATTCTTAGAAGCACCGTAGAAGATTCGAGAGTATTTTTTATAGCAGAGACTGGCAAACGAGCAGATGGGTCACCTGATGGTAAGTGATCTCCACCGCCCATAGACACCCAAGACACAAAGAATCATGGGAGCGTTGCCAACCTAAAAGGAGGGAATGGAAGGGGAGGAAAAAAGGATTGGGCAAGGGAGGGGGAAAAGGGCCACCGGATATCTCACTCACCGAACGAAACGCGACAGCAAGCTGCCACTTTACGTCGGTTTTCTGTGAGACAGTTGTATCAAACCGGTCGAGCCGGCCCATTCGTGCTATAGACGTTACTGTCTACAGCGTGTCTCTATAACTTAAGAATTTAATTCGAGAGTTACTTGAGTCGCCTTAACCAATAATAATCACAAGTTTAAAAACTTAACAGACTGATTTTAAATCCGATTGTGAGTCATGATCAAATTTATATCGGACAACCCTTGAAATAAGCTCTATCGAACACAAAAAGAATTTTGAAAATCGGTCCACATTTGGCGGAGATATCGCGTAACACACATAAAAAATACAGACGAATTGAGGACCTCCTCCTTTTTGGAAGTCGGTCGAAAAAAGAGGAAATTGTCGGTATGTCCGGTTTCTTAACATTCCCTTTAAAATGCAAAATTGATCCAGTAGCCCGAGCACGAAAAACTAATGTAAATGTAAATGTATTCGAGTTCGCTGCGCACTGATGACGTTTGGTTAATATTTCATACAAATTTCATAGACGCGCATCGAGTTCGAATACATTTACGGTTGTCAGAAATTTTCCTGCTCAGGCCGCTGTATTTTGGTAAAAAGTAGCACAGACTATTTTTCAGTGACATCAAATATAATTATAATTGTTATAGTTATTGCCTAAAATATTTAAACATTCGTTAAATTATTACTTTGTTTTTTTTTATAATCTTTACACGACGAAAAACAGGTTTTAATATGAGAGTTCAGTCGTATTAAAAACTGTCATTTTTCGGCTTTTTGACCGACTTCCAAAAAGGAGGAGGTCCTCAATTCGTCTGTATTTTTTATGTATGTTACGCGATATCTCCGCCAAATGTGGACCGAAATTCTTTGTTTTCGATAGAGCTTATTTCAAGGGTGGTCCCAAATTCGGTCACGATCGTATTTAAAGTCAGTCTGTTACTTTTTAAACTTGAGATTATATTTGATTCATGAAGCTTATTTCAAACCTTAAATATCATAATTCTGAATACCTTTGCATGCAATGACCTTTATAATTTTGTTGGTCTAACCTTACGCAATGATGGACGACCCAGAGACAACACATGCCTCCATAAATCATAATATTTGTATACCAAAATGCAAATGTGTTCCAATCTACCTCTATAATGTCGCTAGCAGATGTTCTATGATGTTCTGTACGATTGTATGGCGTGTCATATATTTATATATTAAACTGTTAAGTTTCATAATTCATTGCAATATAATTATTAAATACTAGCTTTCTCCGTTACGTTACATTAATAATTATTGACCTTTTTTCTCTATCAGTGGCACAGGGTCCATATAATACAATTAATTCCGGCTTACCTGGACTGAATTGCTTACATATGGTATATCATTATTTTTTTATATTTTTTTATAGCAGAGATTGGCAAACGAACAGATGGGTCACCTGATGGTAAGTGATCTCCACCGCCCATAGACACACATGACACAAAAAGAATCATGGCTGCGTTGCCAACCTAAAAGGAGGGAATGAAAGGGGAGGGAAAAGGAATTGGGAAAGGGAAGGGGGAAATGGGCCACCGGAAATCTCACTCACCGAACGAAACGCGACAGCAAGCCGCCACTTTACGTCGGTTTTCTGTGAGACAATGGTATCTAACCGGTCGAGCCGGCCCATTCGTGCTGTAGACGTTACTGTCTACAGCGTGGCTCTACCACTCAAAGTACATTACGATTACAATCAAGCCTTACGACTAATCTTTCTTTCTTTCTAATTTAATTTGCTCGGGCCTGGATCCCTCACAGGGGGTTGACGTCAGGCAAGCGGCCGGTCGTAAAACTATGCCAAATCCTCTCTGCAACATGCTTGAAAAAGTGGCGTTACCCCACAATAAGGTGGGATCAGGGCAGGTAGAAAAAAGAGGTTGACAGCATCCGTGGCGCACCGGGCGAGTAGCCGGCTGTGAAGCGAGAGGCCGCGGGTTCGATCCCCGCACCGAGACAAATGTTTGAATGGTCTACAGATATTTGTTTCGGGTGTGGGTGTTGTGAGACCGCGCGTCTCTCGTAGTTCCTGATACCCACGACACAAGACTCGATCTTAGTGTGCGGTCAGGACTATGTATGTGACTGTTGGGTGTTATTTATTTTTAAAAAAAGTATTATGTCGAGAAGCATTTATTGTTAGTAAATTAATTAGAAAGTCCCATACTAACTTTGCTAGTAGTAACTTTTGTTTATACTTATACATCAAATTGACCATAACTTCATGGTAATGTAAGTAATTATGTTTGTATTTGATCGATGTGCCCAAACATAGATAATAATCATTCGGTAGTCTAATTAATTTGTGTAATTAGTAGTGGAGTGAATTAAACAAAATATATTGACTTTATGCATACATACATACATAAGCTCACGCCTGTATCCCCGAAGGGGTAGGCAGAGGCGTACTAGAGAACTAGAACACCACATTTCGCCGAGCCTAGTTCGGTCCCAGATGTGATAGGGGGCGAGCCTATCGCCATATCGGGCACAAATTCCAGACTCCGGGCTGATATGGAAAAATCCAATATCACTTTGCCCGACCCGGGGATCGAACCCGAGACCTCAGAACCGTAGTCGCACCGAAATACCACCACGCCACGGAGGCAGATTGACTTTATGCATTGCTTTGTTATTCAAAGTGCGGGTGGTGTTGCAACTGCTCATGAGTTGTGGTATAAGTTTATCATCAGACCAGCGACTTGTCATTCGATCATTCTTTCTACCTGCCCTTATCCCACCTTAATGTGGAATCGGCGAAATACACTTTTTCAAGCATGTTACAGATTTGGCTAAGTTTTTACGACCGGCTGCCAGCCTGACGTCAACGCCCTCTGAGGGATCCAGTCCCGGGCAAATTAAACTAGAAAATTCGCTTTGTCGGACCTGGGAATCGAACCCAGGAGCTCCTGGTCCACAGCCCATATATACTGCCACTAGGCCAAGGAGGCGACTTCTTATTCGATCATAATAAGAATAATCACAAGTTTAAAAACTTAACGGACCAAATGTACATGGGACCAACCTTGAAATGAGCTCTATTGAACACAAAAATAATTTTGAAAATCGGTCCACATTCGGCGGAGATATCGCGTAACATACATAAAAAAACAGACGAATTGAGGACCTTCTCCTTTTTGGAAATCGGTCGAAAAGTAAGTGCATTAGTTACGCCTCTGTCTACCCTTTAAGAGGGCGTAATCATCATAATAGCGTAATCAGCATCACATATACTTACGAGTTCTTCATGTACACGGAAGATCACTTCCGGGTCCATAAAGATTTCTGTAACACTAAACTAGTTTTAAGTATGTCACGACATTCTGATTTCTTAAGTTTACGCGAATGTTATACATTGAAATAATCACAAGTTTAAAAACTTAACGGATCGACTTCAAATCCGATCGTGACCAAATTTATATGGGACCACCCTTGAATTAAGCTCTATCGAGTACAAAGAAAGAATTTTGAAAATCGGTCCACATTTGGCGGAGATATCGCTTAACATACATAAAAAAAATACAGACGAATTGAGGACCTTCTCCTTTTTGGAAGTCGGTCGAAAAAAGTATTGTATACGGATTCTATCATGATTTTTTTAATAAAAACAAATCGCGATAGAATCCGTAGAAAATGCTTTTATTTCTATGTAATATGTTAAAGAACACATGCGGAAATAATTCACCGGAAGAGAATACCACCATGATAGAGTTTGTGGTGCAAACTATAAGCGGCAGCGATTTGGATATAAATACCTATTTAAACTGCTACAGTTCGGTTCATTTGCACGTCTTGCGGCATAAACCTACTTCTATAAACAGGCAACCGTTGGGTTCCAAAGTAATAAATGTAATTCGTGTAAAGAATGTGGTGCGATTTACCTTTATAAATATAATAATCGTTAAGTTAATCGAGTGCCTCGGTGGCGTGGTGGTATTTCGGTACGACTACGGTTCTGAGGTCTAAGGTTCGATCCCCGGGTCGGGCAAAGTGATATTAGATTTTTCCATATCAGCCAGGAGTCTGGAATTTGCGCCCGATATGGCGATAGGTTCGCCCCTATCACATCTGGGACGGAACTAAGCTCGGCGAAATGTGGGTGTTCTAGTTCACTAGTGCGCATCTGCCTACCCCTTCGGGGATACAGGCGTGAGATTATGTTGTGTTATGTTATGTTATGTTAAATTAATCTACAAAAATAGAGACTGGCCTTATTAGTACAAATTTTGTTTTTATCCTTTTTTGTTTTTTTCCTACTCATTGTTGCTAAATACAATTTGTTATTTCTTTCTTTCTTTCTAAAGTCCCGTTTACATGAAAATAGTTTAAGAGGCAAATATAAAAACAATATATTATTGAAATAAAACTATTCTTACGGATTCTATCACGATTAATCAAATCAGTCTTCGTTGTCACGGGTCAGACTGACCCGTGACAACGAAGACTGCAAAGCCTTCGAAACGTCGGGAATAATAATTAAAACCTAATCGTGATAGAATCCGTAAGAATAGTTTTATTTCAATGTATAATATTCACGTAAACTTAAGAAATCAGTACAATATATTATGATAAACCAAACATTTTAAAAATAAAAATATTTCTACCAGCCTAAGGTACAAAAGCTTAAATTTTTTTTCCCCTATTATTCTAAGTACATCACATACTATAAATTCATAGTGATTGTGTACATTTAAAACAAGGTAGTTTTTGCAATCAAACTGAGATAGCTTTAGTTATAATAATTTGTTCAAGCAACAAAAAGTATAATGGATTTGATACATTGAAAATAAAATCATCTTAAAACGTACGTTACATAATTTAAGACCTAGTTTTTGTTAACAATGACAAACTTACAATCCAATACAAAATATAACAACATTAATAAATACTGAGACACTTTTTGAAGTAATAAAAAAGTAAACTTTAAAAATGACACTTTTTACTCAAAAGTAGTTTTAGCGACAATGAATCATACAATAAACGAGGTAAGAAACTAAAAAAGTTCAATTTGTAAATGGCGAAAGAATTTGTAGAATAATTTGTGTAAACTCCCTCGTTGGCGTAGTTGTGTTTCGGTAAAAATACCGTCCTGAGGTCTCGGGTTGCATCCCCGGGTCGACTTAAGTGATATTGGATTTTTTCAATATAAGCCTGGAGTCTGGAATTTATGCCCGATATGGCGATAGGCTCCTACCACGTCTGGGACGGAACTACGCTCGGCAAAATCTGGGAGTCCCAGTTCGCTAGTGTGCCTCTGCCTACCCCTTCGGGGATACAAGCGTGAGCTTATGTATGTATGTAAATTTGTAAAAATAAGGCATATTAAACACCAGGCACAAACGATAAGATACTAGCGATGTGAAAGTTTAATTACATACGTAATAGAACAAAAATAGTTCACAAATTGAATAGATGGTCCAAGACATAAGCTGAAGATTACAACAAGAATTAATAGACATGTTAAACAAACACTACCAGGATCGCCAAGGATGTAAGGAAAAAGGCGATCTCAACGTTTATCTCTTTTTATATGCATCAGGTTTTTTTTATTAAAAAGAACAAAAGTGTCAGCAGTCCTCTACCTCATCTCTGCATCCGCAACATTGGGACTGAAATTAAAAAAATCTTTCATCATTCAACTACCTACCTATTTTAAATCACCAATCAATCCAAATATGCCCATTTTTTTTTTACTTAATGCATATACCGGTAAACCAATAAGTGGGTCTCTTTATAGTAAGACTGCCTCGGTGGCGTGGTTGTATTTCGGTACGAATACCATCCTGAGGTCTCGGGTTCGATCCCCGGGTCGGGCAAAGTGATATTGGATTTTTCCATATCAGCCCGGAGTCTGGAATTTGTGCCCGATATGGCGATAGGCTCGCCCCCTATCACATCTGGGACGGAATTAAGCTCGGCGAAATGTGGGTGTACTAGTTGGCTAGTGCGCCTCTGCCTACCCCTTCGGGTATACAGGCGTGAGCATATGTTGTTATGTTGTTGTTTATTTTTATTGAAGTAAGTTATTCAAGCATGTCGCAAAAAGTATTTTGCTTTATTTTTACGACCCCCAATCTGGAGGATCCAGTCCCAGGTAAATCTTGTTAGAAAAACACACCACCCGACCTGAGAATCGAACCCAGGACCTCCCGGTTCATGGCCTATATATGCTGTCACTAGACCAAGGAGGTGACAATGAGCTCTAACACTTCCAAATAATCTAGACTAATATAGAAACCGCGTATTATCAGTGTAAATCCAAAAGGTCGTAAAAGTAGATGTAACAGCATTATAAATCAGTTTAATAGATACACTTATTCAATTACCGACGAGATGTGGCTGTGGTACATGTTGTAGCATGTAGCGGTTTCAATAATAAACTTAAACATTATGGGCCTCACTTAACACAGCATTTTTAGCCGAGCAAATGGTTAAGAATAACCTGTCACTTTTTTCCTTGCGTTACATTGTTTAAAAATGAAAGGGACAACCTATGGTATAAAGATAAGCAGCGCTTAAAAATGTTTATAAGTAAGGGGCTATATTTAGGATGTCGGCTGAGCATGTTTTTGGTCGTCTTGAAGACGTTTTTAATTAAGTCGTATGCTCGTCAGTTCATTGGCATGGTAAACTATTAAAAAGTTTGATTTGTTCGTTCTCTCATTCTGCCTTTTTTATAGAAGAGGGGGCAAATGAGCAACGCCTTATTATTTGTTGTGTTTATTGTTTTTTTCGAATATGGTTATCCTTTGGGACACATCTGCCATTGTTCATTCACTTTTGACAGCCTCCGTGGCGCAGCGGGCGAGTAGCCGGCTGTGAAGCGAGAGGCAGCGGGTTCGATTCCCGCATTGAGACAAATGTTTGTGTAGCCCACAGATATTTGTTTTAAGTCTGGGTGTTGTGAGACCGAAAGTCTCTCATAGTCTCTGATACCCACGATACAGGTTATACCTAGTGTGGGGTCAGGACTAGGTGTGTGACTGTTGGGTGTACATATTTATTTATTTGTGTACTTTCTCTAAATTCAATAATATCTAATAGGTAATTCTGTACCCGCTGCCGCCTATCTTCCACATCCGAGCGGACGCGGTTTTTGCTCCAGTAGCTCGAAGCGTGACCGCAAACCGAGCCATCCGCGACACCAACACTTACTGTTTTATCTACGGATCCACTCACATGTACGAAAATTAAAACATTGCCCTCCTTTCCAGGCAGTCGGGTAAATAGTACATGTCCTAGTGGTATTAGCGTTAAGTTTTTTTTTTAATAAAAGAGGGGCAATCGAGCAAGTGGGTCACCTGATGTTAAGTATTATGTCATTCATGTCATTATGTAACTGACTTTATGACTTTATTTCAGAATAATTGATGAGTTATATATGGAAGAGCTATGCTGTAAACAGTTACGTCTACAGCACGAATGAGCCGGCTCGACCGGTTTGATACCACTGTCTCACAGAAAACCGACGCGAAGTGGCAACTGGCAGCTCGCTGTCCGTTAATTGAGTAAGATTCCGGTAGCCCAATTTTTTTAATTATTTATAGCACAGACTGGCAAACGAGCAGATGGGTCACCTGATGGTAAATGATCTCCACCGCCCATAGATACCCACGAAACAACAAGAATCATGTGTGCGTTGCCAACTTAAAAGGACAGAATGGAAAGGGTGGGTAAAGGGATTGAGAAAGAGAAGGGGGTAATGGGCCACCGGAAATCTCACTAACCAAACGAAACGCGACAGCAAGCTGCCACTTTACGTCGGTTTTCCGTGAGACAGTGGTATCAAACCGGTGGAGCCGGAAATCAAACCGGTTGAGCTGGAAGTTGTTAGAAAAGACTGTGGACGGTGAAAAGACGGTGAAGCCGTGAGCAAAAGCTATACATATATCAAATGAATGAATCCATAATACGATATTACACCAGTAAAAGCTAATAAATCTTGCGCAAACCACACTTATAACCCATGATAATGGACGCGTACGAACAAATCATTACACATAATGAGGGAATGAGACTTTCTATGCGGATGAACTGCTTCTGACACTTAATACAGTAACATAATCACACGCCTGTCTCCCCCAAAGGGTAGGCAGAGGTTACCTAGAGCACTTATCGTTCTTTCTTTCTATCTGCCCTTAATAATAATAATATTAGCCCTGTAATATTACTCTCCCACTGCTGGGCACGGGTCTCCTCTACTAATGAAAGGGGTTAGGCCTTAGTCTACCACGCTAGCCTAATGCGAGTTGGTAGACTTCACATATCTTCGAAATTGCTGTGAAGAAATTCTCGGGTATGCAGGTTTCCTCACGATGTTTTCCTTCACCTAGCAAGTGATATTTCACAATGAAAATACACTCAACATAGAAAAGTCAGAGGTGTATGCTCAATTTTGGGGTTGGTCTCGAACCTCCGACACTCGTCTCGGCAGTCCGTACCATTCCCAACTGAGCTATCGCTGCTTTTATCCCACCTTAATGTATGGTCGGCGCAACACACTTTTTAAGTTTGTTGCAGAAAATTATTTGGCTTATTTTTACGACCGGCTGCCTGCCTGACGCCAAACCCCTCTGAGGGATCCAATGCCGGGAAAATTAAATTAGAAAATACCTTTGCCCGACCTGGGAATCGAACCCAGGACTTCCCCGTCCACAGTCCATACATGCTGCCACTAGATCAAGGAGGCGACCCAACTAGAGCATTCATCACCGAGCTTACTCCCCACTTTATGTGAAAGGGCCAAGACTGTAGAAGTTGTCATTCTGGGTAGGTACTTTATGGTCGCCCTTTAGACTAATGGCAACGTATATGGGTTGTGAACCGGGATGTCCTGCAATCGATTCCCCAGTCGGGCGGGGTGTTTGAAATGTTTGTAATACGTAGAAAGTAAAAAGGAAACTTCCTCATCGCGGAAATTTCCCTATATCCAATTCCATTGGAATCAATGAAGCGTCTTGTACTCTACAATCAACTGAGTATGATACACGGCATCTTTATGCATAGTATTTCAACCGAAAACACCAAAATACACCATTCCGTCTTTTTTGTTATTTCCATTTTATTTCATATTAATACCAGTTTTTGGATATGCGTACCAACTTACATACAATATAATTTCATTTTTTTCCAGCTGTCCTTACCGCTTTAATAATCGCGAGTGGTAGAGCCACGCTGTAGACAGTAACGTCTTCAGCACAAATGGGCTGGCTCGAGCGGTTTGATACCACTGTCTCACAGAAAATCGATGTAACGTGGCAGCTTACTGTCGCGTTTCGTTCGGTGAGTGAAATTTCCGGTGTGCTGTAGACATTGTCTACAGCGTGGCTCTACCACTCAAATTACGTTGAACATTGTATAAGATATGAAAGGTAGAACTTCAAATTATTATTTAACCATAGATAAAAGTAGTTTCGGCAAATAAACCGCCAAAACTTGATCGAGATGTTTTAAACCTGAATTAATATCGAAAGAAAGTTAGTTATTACGTCTTTACATATTATCTATCTTAGAGTTCTAAAGTAGTTATGTTGAGATGTGAAATTGTATTAGACTTCGTTAATTTATACGAAAGAGATTTTAAGGAATGTCGCCTTCTTGATCGAGTGGCTATTTAGGAGCTATGAACCGAGAGGTTTTGGGTGCAATGTCGGCCAAAGCTATTTTTTTCACCCGAGTTGGCCAAAACGGCAGACAAGCAGCCGGTAAAAACAAAGCCCATTTGGGGTATATTGGGGTACGTCGTTGCTTTTATTTGAATATTATGACTAGCTGTTGCCCGCGACTCCGTTCACGTGGAAAATTATTTTCGGGGATAAAAAGTAGCCTATGTGTTATTCTGATCTATAATCTATATAACTGTAAAGTTTCATCATAATCCATCCAGTAGTTTTTGCGTGAAAGAGTAACAAACATATACACACTTACAAACTTTCATAACACAACATAAACTCACGCCTGTATCCCCAAAGGGGTAGGCAGAGGCGCACTAGCGAACAAGAACACCAACATTTCGCCGAACTTAGTTCCGTCCCAGATGTGATAGGGAGCGAGCCTATCGCTATCATAATCATCAGCCACAGGACGTCCACTGCTGGACATAGGCCTCTCCCAAAGACTTCCAAATCGACCTTTATAAGGTCGTATGGATCGCCATATCGGGCACAATTTCCAAACTCAGGGCTGATACTGAGAAATCCAACATCACTTTGCTCGACGCGGGGATCGAACCCAAGACCTAAGGACGATAGTCGTACCACGCGAGCAATACCACTACGCCACCGAAGCATTCACAAACTTTCACGTATATAATATTAGTAGGATAACTGGGTGACTTGGGGTTCGTAAGAATGAAGAAGACAGCATTATGTGTACATATTGATTTATTATGTAAGCCATATTGCTTCCGTCGTATTTATTTTTAATACACTCAACAGTCACACACCTAGTCCTGACCCCACACTAGGTATAACCTGTATCGTGGGTGTCAGAGACTATGAGAGACGCGCGGTCTCACAACACCCAGACTTGAAACAAATATCTGTGGGCCACGCAAACATTTGTCTCAATGCGGGAATCGAACCCGCAGCCTCTCGCTTCACAGCCGGCTTCTCGCCCGCTGCGCCACGGAGGCTGTCATTCCGAGCCACTATTCACCTCTGAAGTGAAATTATTCAGGATTCTTTCTTTCTACCTGCTCTTATCCCACTTTAATGTGGGGTCGGCGCAACACACTTTTTCAAGCATGTTGCAGAGAGGATTTGGCTTAGTTTTTACAGCCGCCTGCCGACGTCAACCCCCTATGAGGCATCCAGTCCCGGGCAAATTAAATTGGAAAACTTGTTTTGCCCGACCTGGGAATCGAACCTCTCGGTCCACAGCCCATATGTGCCGCCACTAAACCAAGGAGGCGAATGAGATGATTCAGTTTTATAGCCTTTTATTTTTCGGGGGAAAAATTTTCGCTAGGTACCACCCCGGAGAAAGTGGTTTTGTTACTCACCGGTCTTATGACCCAACATTCAATATACGAGAGAGATGGTAAACAAGAAGAAAATGACTATAAGGAGTTTGAAGCTAGTAATTATTTTTGACATTATTATTAATTAATGGCAATAAGAGATAAAATTAAAACAAAATAATTAAAAGTTATATTGCGACGATCGGAATTCCGAAAGGCGCACCTTTGTTCCGTTCTTACATAAAATCACATTCGCACATATCGAGGTACAGACACCAAACAAAAAAAGGTTGTTTTAAACTTTTTCTCGTTAACTCAAAATAGTACAATCGAACTGTACCACTACACCGTTCACTGTATGTATTAGATACAATACACGTTATACATTGCTGGGTGATAACATCGCATAATTGAAAATAGCAGTACCGAAACAGCAATGTACTCGCAATAAATTGATGTAACCGCAAATACTGTCATCATTAATGAGTAACATAATACTCGGACCTATCACTGAATGGAAAGGTGGTGCGTACATTTCACCAAGTATAAAACGCTTGGAGGGATCTCAACATGCACCAGTCAATACTAAGAAGTCCACAACATCATCTAAACTTGACAACATGATCGCTTTTGTAAGTTGCTTTAACATTAATATTCTCCCATAGTGAAATCGCGAGTGGCAGTGTCGGTACCTTAAATACGTTCCATTATAAGCAGTAATTACAAATTCGTGTTTAAAAAATTATATTTTTTTTGTGTTTTATGTATAATTTTACTCACTTTTAAACTGGATCACAACTTTTCTTATCATTACCATTCCCTGTAATTTCGTGTCAAAACAGACGATTAACAAAATGGCGGCGTGTTCCATTTTCAAAAAATTAAGTGTAATTCCATTTTCAAATTACATTCTCACGTTCCAAATGTGCGGTGAACGCAGTTTTAGCATCATGATGGGTTTCGAATTATCTCATAATGACATATTATCTGTTACGTCACAGCTTCCTATATCTTGTAGTGAAAGGACGATCTACTTCCTGTTACTTGCACCTAATTGTCTCTTACGTAGCTGATTACATCACAAATTCAATGAGATGTTTATCTTTAATAACATATCGTAATATTAAACACAATTCATAATAGCTCTGATTTGCGGATTCATCGCTATTTCTGATGCTCTCTAGGTTAATTGTTATTACACACATTATTAAACCAATTACGTGCGTTTATGAGTTCAAATCAACTTTTTAACCTAGTTTACTTTTAACTACGATATTAGTTGCGTTAGCTATTTGAAATAATGTTTTGTATCTCAATTAATCTTTTTTGTTATATTATTTAGCCGATAGAGTTAAAAAATAACGATCTCACACCTTAAATATTTTATTAACATTTCTACCAAATTCGTTTACTAGTATAATAATATGACTTTTTTATTCTCTGGACCACCCAATCTTTGACTGGAAGAAAATTCCTCAGGCATTATGTCATTCCATACATATATAAATTGTAAAGACGTGAAAAAATAGAAGCTTACTTTATATTAAAAAATAATCAGTGCAGTGCACAGGCATTTCAACCATGGTAGACAAAAGCAATGTTATTTCTTCAACTCTCGTATCATCATCACTATTACCGTTCGCTGCTTTATATAAATCTGTTTTTGGTTATAATTTCTATTCTTTATTTTTATATCTCTGTATATATGTACTGCACGTCTCTGTTCCTCATCACCACATCCATGTATTCCAGACAACAACAGCCGTCCTCCTGCTGGCCGCGGTGGCCACCGCCCGCCCCTCCGAGTGGGAGCCCGAGGGCCACTCCCACACGGAGCACACGAAGCCGTACCACGTGACGGTGGTGAAGAAGATCGGGGTGCCGGTGCCGCACCCGGTGGCGGTGTCCGTGCCGCAGTACGTGAAGGTGCCCATCCCTCATCCCTACCCCGTCCATGTGACCGTCGAGCAGCCGATCCACGTCCCTGTGTACAAGGTAAACATTATTCATTTTTTTATAGCAGAAGCTGGCAAATGAGCGGATGGGTCAGCTGATGGTAAGAGATCTCCACCGCCCAAAATACAAAAATAATCATGAGTGCCAACCTAAAAGGAGTGAAATAGGGATTGAGAAAGGGAGGGCGGGAATTGAATTGGAATATCTTACTATCTATCCTACTGCAATGTGGGGTCAGCATGACAAAATCATCTCTTTCATTTCTTTCTGCGTGGTGTTATTTTGGCTTAATGTCAAGGTCCACCTTCCTACTTTAACGCCTCCACAGTGAGACCATTGGTTCTCATATCTTCCTTCAATCATTCCAGCCAACGCTTTTTGGACCTTTTTGGTAAAAGCTGAATATTACTGACCAACGTACTTATGTGGCCTCAGCACGTTGTGAAAGATTCAGCTTAGGTTTTACAACCGACCGCTTACCTGACGTCCACCTCCCACGGGAGTTCTTATTATAGACAAATCATGATATAATCCTCTTTGGCGGACCTATGAATCGTATTCGTAGGTTACTCCGTAGGTCCTAAATATTTATGGTGAACCGGCAGATCATGGGTTAAAATCCCAGATCGAACAAAGCGGATTTCCAATTGAATTAACTGGGAAATTAATATGAGATAGTAGTTGCGTAGATAGATAACTTTTGTTTGTAGGTCAAAATATAGAGTCACACGCATGTAGAATTCTTTCTTTTGTCTAGTAGTAGTCCAGCGATAATGTCAGGTTCCACCTTTCTACTTAGACGTTTCCATTTCAGTTGAACTTGGGCATCTTTAATAACCTGAAGATCTAATTTTTTATCTATATGAGAGAGATTCAATATTACTTACTATCTATATGGCCAAGCCAGTGCTTTTTGTACATTTTGCGTACGACCGGGCACACATGTTTACTACTGACGTTCTTATACTTACGGTCTACTTTAAATGAAAAATGTTTGTGCGAAAACAATAAGTTTTCCTAAAGCCGCGTGCATCTCCTGCATTAGTTTTTCTCGAAATAATATTTAAAAAAACACACACCTACGCAAAACTACTATTTTAGCTGTCTCCTGCTCGTAGAACAATTAACCATAGATAAAAAATACATATTTTGTGTAGGTGTTTTAGGCTTAACATACTCTAAGCTTAAGTGACAGATAAATCGGGTTAAGCGAATGTTACAATCAACATTATGATATTAGTAACAATGTTCGGAAGTAATATCGGATAAAAACATTGATGTTTGAAAGTATGCATTATACAAAAACACATTTTGATGCAAATCAATTTAAACTCGGCCATTCAACTCACAATGGCAAAGCTATAAAAAGAAACTATCCAATTTTCCGTCTCCGGACACAGCGAAATGACATTTAATATTGTCAGATTGGCAGCATTGTCATTGTTGTTTTTATAATACTATCTCATGACATAAGTGGGGCCATTCACGCCACTGCACCGATTATTATGTAATGCAACTGGCCGCAACGAAAGTAAAAGCGACAATCAGTCGAGCGTAGATTAAAAAAACATCGCTCCCGGCATTTATGACAGATACGGTTAGAAGATATCGATGGCACCACGTGACATTTAGAGGTAGAACTTAAATTATTGCCATATTTTTTTATAATATTCCTTTTGTTCCGAAAGGATTACCTAAACGACTCTAAAACCCAGACTCTACATTGCTTAATCTAACTCTAACTATAATAAACATGGAGCCCTCTTCATCAATGAGATATTTCATTTCATTTTTCTTTTCAGGTCGTGCCCCAAATAGTAGAGAAGCCTGTGCCTTACCCCGTCGAAAAACCTGTGCCTTATGAGGTCGAGAAGCCTTACCCCGTTGAGGTCGAAAAGAAGGTTGAGGTCCCAATCCCCAAACCTTACCCCGTGCATGTGCCAGTCTACAAACATGTGTACCACCATTCAGGCAAACACTAAACTTTAGAATAATTCGACGGGCGATTCGAAATTCAAGTGACAGATGAATTTCGAATGTCATCGATAAGGGGCATTTATTAGCGAAATATCTTACTTTGTAAGTTTTTGCTCGGGCACCGTGGCGGGGTTGCCAACTTGTAAATACAAATTAAGACTTATGTAGATCTGTTGGAGATGTATTTCCACCAGTAATGACTACAGTTTATTGTGATATTTATTTTGTTACACTGTATTGTTTGTTGCTGTTGTTTGTTTATGATCGTTGTTGATAAATGTGTAATTGTTGTTGATTATTGTTAATTGTAAGTGTATTAAACAAGGTATACAAAAGGATATTTTTCATTTCACCCCTTGAGACTTCACAAATTCTCTTTATTGAAGTAATGGCGGAAAGTATATTTATGCTTAATATCTTTGGTCACGTAAACGTAATAAATTTAAAAAGCAAATATGTCAAAAATTAAATTCGTTCTAAATTTAAATAAGCGATATTCATCTGTTTAATATCAATCCGTCGTGTTACTTTCACTGCCTCGGTCAAGGCTCGGGTCGATGACACCGGCACCAAGCGACTCTACACAAAGTACAAGTCCGCGACTCAAAAGTTAATCTTGCTGTCCACTGCCGTTTCTGTATTTAAATTTTATCAATAAAAGGGAATAAAGCAGCAATGGCTCATAAATATATCAATTTCCTCACAATAACACAAAGAAATTTATCGTCACAATTTATTTCCTTTTTATGAATATAAATTAGTAAAGGTACGCCGTTTTGTGCCGTCATAAATTTAACAGTTTATAAGTTCGCACTACGAATGTGTCGTTTTGATAATTATCCACTTATTTATACGTAATTATTAGTCGAGTTTTAATAGAAATAATAAATAAATTGTTATTTTTTTACTTGGAAAGTGTTCGGGCACCACTCTTTTGACACCACATAAGTTATAAGGATTAGGGAATAATTTACAAAAACTCTAACGGCGACAAAATGCATTATAATTAATAAATTACATATTTTATTTTTATTAATAATTCAATGTCATACATATCTCATCCTGATAGTATTTGTAAAAAAACTAGTCACACCACATAGTCAAAAAACCACATTTAAGCTGACAGCACCCAAAACAAATCAGAATGTGAAAACAAAAAACGGTCTATTCGAAATTCAAATTAACGTGTCTATGGCATGAATTTGAAGTTTCGGCGCAAAATGATGTCAAGGTGACAACTAATTAAAACAAATGAAACCATGATTCAAACGCATGCGATTACGTAAAACATTTATCTTTATCTTATGTATTTTGTATCTTGTTTAGCATCGGAAATGTGTTCAATTTGTATAACCGGTGCGTGAGGTGTGAGTCATATTATTTTAATAGAGGTCTATAAGTGAGTTTTTTGTAATTTTCGTTCGAAATGGCTTTAACTTTTTGATAAGCAAAAGTTTTTATTGATATAAGGATCGAGTCTTGTTACGTTTATAATTATTAGAGTATAATCAGGTATGAAAGCTTGTGTTGTTATGAATTATTTTTGAAATGCCAACGTGATCAATAAAGGTTTTATTTTTTTTATTTTATTTCACAAGCCTCATGGTTGCACATTATGTCCTTAATACATACATACATAAACTCACGTCTGTATCTCCTGTGTCCTTATTAATCTACAAAATAAAAAATACCATAGGCACCTATATTTTTCTACTGATTTATTTTATCTGAAAAGCAAAACTGGCTGCATAATAATATAAGTAAGTGAATCTAGGTACAAAAGTGAGATTCAGTTTTTCTGTCTAGTTTGCCTGGCTCCTATTTTTAGTAACTTGTCCAACACGTCTGTATCTAACTCCTCCCACTTTGAAATACACGCTTATACTTAAATTAAAAAAATATAAACTACACGCAACTCGGTAATAGTACGTCACATGGGAGCGAGAGCGGGAGGTCTGGGCCCCGCACCTGTCGGCCCCCCGCTGGCACCCATCCGTCGGATTAATGCTGCCTTATCGAAAAAACGCACCTCCGTCAACTAACACCCAAAAGGTCACTATTTTCGAAATAACTTAGGAATTTAAACGTTATTCGCGTGAAATTATTTAGTTCTGGTTATGTTTATTATTAAAATATAACAAGCGTTACGATGCCTTTTATGGTTTCGGTGTGTATTTTGTTCACATGGATGGAAAGGTTTCCGCCTCTGTGGTCTAGTGGCAGCACATATGGGCTGTGGACTAAGAAGTCGTGGGTTCGATTCCCAGGTCGAGCAAAACGATTTTTCTAATTTAATTTGCCCGGGACTGGATCTCCCAGAGGGGGTTGACGTCAGGCAGGCAGCCGGTCGTAAAAACTTAGCCAAATCCTTTCTGCAACATGCTTGAAAAAGTGTGTTTCGCTGACCCCCATTAAGGTGGGATAAGGGCAGGTAGAAAGAAAGAAAACGATGGAAAGTTTTCCAAAACTATTTAGTGACTAAGCTTTTTGAAATCATATACTACATTATTAAAAATAAGGTCGCAATAACTAGCGCTTTTTAACACAGTTAAAATTTTAAAAGATGAATAGATAATTAAGTATTATTATTTTATTGTATTGTATCCACAGCATCTTAAATGAACTTGCTGATGATCTTGTACTTTGAGTTTTATACGTTCCACCTTCCAATAATCCCAACAAACTGATTCATCAAATTATTTTTATCTCTAAATATTTTCTAACAAAACGGAACTCGTAAATGTATGCATTATTGAACATTAGCGAAACGATCTGTGTTACAGTAAACACATCGATAAAACAATAAGCCAATACTAAATTTAATAACCAAACAGACATGCGAATGTACGCGGATAATGTAAATATACAATACTGATATGGAATAAGGAAGAACTTACGTGACTAGACCTCCCAAAAGCACATTAATTGATTAAAAAACTGACCCTTAGATCCATTGATCTATCTAAACCGCTTAGATGTGTTGATGTCACGTTTATCGTACTATTATTTTTATATTGAGGTAAAGTTTGACTGTAAACCATAGATGTATGTGTAGACTAAGCTCTAGACCAAAGAGCATGTAAGTACTGTAAACCTATGCTGTAAACACTACTAAAATAAAAAACAAATTTTCGAATTAAATTCTACTTGATTAAGATAATAGTGAAAATATGCTCTGGCCCATTGGTAAAAAAAATGTAAGCAGTTCTTAACTTAAACTATATTTTCACAAAAACTATTTGACCTAAGGAAGAACAGCACAACCTACCTACTTGTGTTAAAGACCGAAAAATAAGTAAAAGACTAAAAGATTTCAAAGATTCGTGCTGATTATTTTCTCTTAAAAATACAACATTTATATAAATAATTTATATTCAAGAATTAACTTTGAAAAATTAGGTTAGGTAAATTAGGTACATTAAATGCCTCTAATTAAAAAACACCCTTCTCTACCTTCCCAAATACAGACCTGCCGCAAACATTTCAATTGCTTAATACAAATGAACAACACATTAAATAAAACCTAAATACACTCTAATTCAACGTAACACATCTTAAAATCATCTAAAATTATCATTTCCACGTCAGCGTACGTGTTTTGCAATTATTTTGAGGTTATAAACATAAATGTAAACGCGGAATTTTGCGCGCGAAATCTGGCTTATTTCCCGCGCTCAGTCAACAAACATGGCGCGTGCGGCTGAAACTTATGTGTCGAAATGTTGAATTAATTGCATCACACAGCGGGATTAAGAAATAACACATTGCAAATTGGCTTGTATCGTAGGGTGAATAAATGGGACGGCCCTGCCTTACCAACGCTTCTAAATAGATTAGATTAATGCAGTTTGGGTTTTCTGCGCAGAAGAACGTTGAAAGGCTTGGTAAATAACTACGGTGGTGCGCTTTAAGTGGCTGAAAATCAGCAGATAGCTCGCTAAAAATGTAAACCGCTATCTAATAGGAACAGGCGAGGTGTAAACTGTTACACAAAACATTTATTATAAGTAGTTACCTACATAAGATTATTTTGCAACTCTACGAAAATACAATACAGGTACTATTGGATGACACGGAAATGTTAAAAATTTAGATAAGGATTAATTTACCTAAAAATTGCACATTTTACCACACTGATAAAAATATTTAAGCGCTGCTTATCTTTAATCATAGGTTAACCATTTCATTTTTAAACAATGTAACGCAAGGAAAAAAGTGACAAGCTGTTCTTAGCGAAAAGATAAACGAAAATGTTTTTATAAGTACAAATCAAATTCTTTAAATCAAGGTTCAAACTGTTGGGTTGGGTTGTTCAACTTGTTGTTTCTGCTATGCATGCTATGAAAAACACCCGAATGCCTCTAGCGGTTACGTGAGGAACTGACGTTACTCATACAAAATATTTTACCTAGTCGCCATCGTGAATTGTCAAAAAATCTTATAGGCGAGCAACTGAAGTCTTAAAGAACTCGTAGCTCGACCAAAACGCGTGGACCATCTCCCAACAAAACCTCACAGTCTCCGGCAGCATTGTTGTCTCAAACAGACGTTTATTTTCTCTAACCACGTCTCATCTGGTTAACAAACGGCACCCATTGATCGAAACCGCCTTTGTTTGAACTATTTAATCGTGTATTTCGTAATAATTTTACGTAAAATTGATTAAATAATAAATAACACCCAGCAGTCACACACATAGTACTGATCCTCCTTGGTCTAGTGGCAACATATTTGGTTGTGGACCGGGAGGTCCTGGGTTCGATTCCCAGGTCGGGGAAAGCAAATTTTCTAATTTAATTTGCCCGGGACTGAATCCCTTATAGGGGGTTGACGTCAGGCAGGCGGCCGGTCGTAAAAACTAAGCCAAATCCTCTCTGCAGCATGCTTGAAAAAGTGTGTTGCGCCGACCCCACATTAAAGTGGGATATGGGCAGGTAGAAAGAAAAAGTCACACACATAGTACTGACCCTACACTAAGATACGAGTCTTGTGTCGTGGATCAGGAACTACAAGAGACTTTCGGTCTCACAACACCTAGACACAAAACAAATGTCTGTGGGCCACGCAGATAAATTTGTCTCGGTGCGGGAATCGAACCCGCGGCTTCTCATTTCACAGCCGGCTGCCTGCTGCGCCAAGGAAGCTGCCATTTACCAACCTACATACTATTATAAAATTGTACTATCGTTTTATGGGCTACATTGCCACAAAACTTAAAATGAGTTCCCAACGGACTCGTCTTTTTTGGTGACAAACGATATTCGCATACATAAAGACTTCAGTCACCCTCACAATTGTCACCACATTTTATCAAGATAAAATATTTAAAAACTCATCAATCCGTCGCTTTTATATTCCAAAATCGACAAATGAGCGTATCACGTCAACCAATCACGAAATATTGTCACCTAAACATCAATAAAGTCGATTCGTCGAAGTTTTTTCCCCTATTATAGTGACGTCAATGTCGTTTGAACTTGTCAAATTTTACTGCCATACATCAGCGGGGCCATTCCGGCTGTCAGCCCGCGCCGGCTACTGACCGACTGACTTGACTGTTTGACATCATGACTAATGTTTGTTCTGACTAAAAATGTTGGACTGACGGTTGAGTAAGGAGGTGGAATAGGCGTGATGACAGCGGCGACCATTAACGGGATTTAACGCGGGAAAGTTTTTACATTATGGTTAGTTTGATTGCATTGTTGTTATAATTTTTATGACAAAGGTAACGTTATTATTCATCCCAAGTTTTTATGATGTGATTAATTTATCTGTTAATCAGTTGCATTTAAATTTAAACAGTTGTTTGTAATAAAAGTCACATCAGTTAAAGTAAATGTTTAATAAAAATTACCGAAATGCGAACGAAATAAAAAGTTTACGATGCAAACATATTAAATCCTTTATCAGGTAATTAAATAAGATTTTATTCCAATTATCGCCAGCCTAAAATAACATTAGCAACTACATACGAAAACATTTTCCCTACAAACAGCCACATTCAGTATTACTGCAAAAAAACATCCCAACTTATGATGAAAGATAAAATAACGAATTGAGACGTTTGGACACGATGTCGGGGAATGCAGGTCTTTGATGGCTGGCAACATTTTTATGGTATTTTGCTTATCAAAAATGCACTTTGCTCCAACAAATCAAAGTATAGAATCAAATGCCAAGACCTCACTGTGCCTGATGGGCCGATACGATTAGAGATGCGTTATCAGTTATGTATATAGATGGAATTCGAAACTCGTGGTGTCTGTATGTTGGGGTTGAGTGTTTAAATTTTAAATCAACCATATCTTCATCGTTTGAGGTGGACAGAAATTAACCTTCATTCAGATCATCTACCTTTGGTATGCTTAGGTATAAATCTTGAGTTTTTATACTATTGAAATATATAACGCATTGCATTGCATGTCTTAAATTTCCTGTTATATAACTTTTCAGTAATCAACGAAACAAAGAACGGAATACGACAAATAATATCCGTATGATTTTTTCAAAGTTTGACAAAATCATAAAATAAGCTCACGCCTGTATCCCCGAAGGGGTAGGCAGAGGCACACTAGCGAACTAGATACTACACCCACATTTCGCCGAGCTTAGTTCCGTCCCAGATGTGATAGGGGGCGAGCCTATCGCCATATCGGGCATAAATTCCAGACTCCGGGCTGATATGGAAAAATCCAATATCACTTTGCCCGACCCGGGGATCGAACCCGAGACCTCAGGACGGTAGTCGTACCAAAATACAACTACGCCACCAAGGCAGTTCTGGGTATATCGCAACTTACTGTACTTATTGTGCATAAAAAATCATAAATATTACCCAAATAGGATTTTACAAAGATTCCTTTGCCTACTTTTCTTTAGATCACAGATGTCAATAAATAAGCAAAACATTGTTTATTCTGTGGACTGTATACATTAAAAAAGAATGGTATGTGAATACTGGCTGACGATCAGGTGCGAAAGGGCAAGCGGTGGCCTTTGTGAGCCAGTTAATTGCATAGAGAATTGAAGGCGGGGCGCGGGCGCGGCATCGCGTGATAACCCTTAACTAGGAGACCTGGACTTTTGTTACCACATGATGCAGTTCTTTATTCAAAATAAAATAAATAAAAGGAGGAAATAAATAATAAATAGCAGTTCCTCACTCTGGGGTCCTAACCTTCAGTCGTTTGCATCCCGAGCTTCGCAATCGAAAAGGAAAACTTTTATATTTTAAAAAGTAAAGTACTTTTTTGAAATAAAAAGTATAACAATAATGTCAATTTAGTAAACTTTTTTTTCATGATAAACAGGCAGCATGATTTCAGTTTCCTTTGCTTATTTATGCAACTTCGGCTGCCCTAAATTCCATAACATTTGTACCACATAGCTTCATAGAGACATCTTTCACAGTTTTACTGGTACCAGCCACTAGAAAAACGCACTCATAAGGCGCCAGAGTTAAATGTGATGACAACATTACGACCTGCCAAAAACAAGTCAATTTATTTTTAAAAAACGTTTTTCTCCAGATGGCATTACAGTTTTAAAAAGTCCGATGTGTGCATTATGAGGGCTCATACTTAAAAAAAAATTCAATCTTAGAAGAGTAAAATACATATCGTTTAAAAAGTTACAACACTTCTCTATAAATAAATGATAAAAAATATCCATGATATTATCTACTTAGATATTATTATCGTAATATTTTTTGTTGACTGCCTCGGTGGCGTGGTTGTATTTCGGTACGACCGTCCTGAGGTTTCGGGTTCGATCCCGGGTCGGGCAAAGTGATATTGGACTTTTCCATATCAGCCCGGAGTCTGGAATTTGTGCCCGATATGGCGATAGACTCGCCCCCTATCACATCTGGGACGGAACTAGGCTCGGCGAAATGTGGGTGTACTAGTTCGCTAGTGCGCCTCTGCTTACCCCTTCGGGGATACGGGCATGAACTTATGTTATGTTATTTTTTGTTTTCTCCAGTTTTTATCACGACTGCATATTTCTTTGAAAATCTAAATAATATATTTATTGAGGCATGCCTCGATGGCGTAGTTATATTGCCATTTTCGGTACAGTTGTACTGTCCTAAAGTCTTGGGTTCGATCCGCGGGCGGGCAAAATTATATTGATACTTTTTATTCAGCATCAGCTCGGAGTCTGGAATTTGTATCCTATATGCATGGATGCAGGCCGCTTCCAACAGGTCGATCTGGAAATCTTTAGGGGAGGCCTATGTTCATCAGTGGACGTCCTGTGGCTGATGATAATGATGGCGACAGGCTCGACCCCTATCACATCTGGAACGTAAATGAGACGTCTTGGAACGCTCAATTTTTGATATTTTACCTTAAATTACCTTAAATTCCTGTAAATCTCGTAAAACTATCGCATTTCCACAAAGAGTTCTATGTATCCGAGAAGAGTCTTTGCGTTTCCACGGCAAAGCTAATATTTTCACATAAAGTGTGCGAAAATATTGCAAACTCCTATTCGGGAATTGTGCATGGCTCGCTGCACGCGACCACAAACTAATAGACCTTTAATGCACCACTAACACATGCAATCCGCTCCCCTGATTAATTGGACGGTGGACTTTTTTAAAGCCGGCAGACGTTTAAATGGGTCATAACATAAGCTCACGCCTGTATCCCCGAAGGGGTAGGCAGAGGCGCACTAGCGAACTAGAACACCCACATTTCGCCGACCTTAGTTCCGTCCCAGATGTGATAGGGGGCGAGCCTATCGCCATATCGGGCACAAATTCCAGACTCCGGGCTGATATGGAAAAATCCACTATCACTTTGCCCGACCCGGGGATCGAACCCGAACACTTCGGAACCGTAGTCGTACCGAAATACCAACACGCCACCGAGGCAGGCAGTCAGGCAGTAAATGGGTCACCTGGTGGTAAATCTACTAACATTAGAGGCTGAGATCTATAGAGAAAATCTTTGCTTAGTCTGTTTGTTTGTCTGTTTTTCTTGTAAAAAAATGGCTTGGACTCGAGTCGAAGTTCGATTTTAAAATTCCAAATAGTCACCGAGTTCGTTTCTTTGACCCAGACTTAGTCGAAATTCGCTCTTTAGATCTCAGCCATAGGTTCCTTGCATAAGCTGTGATAGCTCAAATGCGAATGGTACGGACTGTCGAGACGAGTGTCGGAGGTCCGAGACCAACCACAAAATAGAACATACCTCTGACTTTTCTATATTAAGTATGTTTTCTTTGTGAATCATCGCTTGCTATAACGGTGAAGGAAAACATCGTGAGTAAACCTGCATACCCGACAATTTCTTCACAAGGATTTCGAAGGTATGTGAATTCTAGCAACCCGCATTAGGCCAGCGTGGTAGACTAAGGCCTAACCCCTCTCATTAGTAGAGGACGCCCGTGCCTACCAGCAGGACAGTAATATTACGGAGCTAATATTATTATATCATAGGTTCCTTGCATAGGTACTTAAAGCTGATGATTGGAAAGGGCAGACGTTTTGGGGTCTGGAAAACTCATTAACCGTACTATAGGTACGGAACTAATCACGAATCATCATCATCATCATCATCAGCCATAGGACGTCCACTGCTGAACATAGGCCTCCCCCAAAGATTTCCAGATCGACCTGTTGGAAGCGGCTTGCATCCAGCGACGTCCTGCGACCTGACGTATGTTAATATTTTTTGAATAGATGAAAGTTATATTTTGTTGGTCGTAATTTGATCTTCACTTGGTAAAAAAAAAAAAAAAAAAGGTAATTATGATAACTTTCACAGAATGAACACTTCACCTCAGGCTAAACATCAACGGCTCCACATGTAGGCCAAAAATTGCAGTCACAAGGCGGGCCAAGCCGTGGGCATCAATACATCATACTGCATTTAAGAAGCTCTAAAAACCCTGTAACCTTGTAAACCGTTACAGGGTTACCAACTCTACTCTTACGTACCTACAATGAGGTGCTTGTCTGTTGCACTGTCTTTTGAAGTTTAAGATGATTTTTTTTGTATGGTTGCTTGAAAATAAAATAAAAATCTTTATTGATCACGTAGGCATATAAAAACACTTATGACATGTCAAAAAAGCATAATTTAGATTTAAGTATTTCTTATAATATTATAGAATACTATTAATTTGGAATTAGCTGGGCAGGTTATATAGTTAGAAGAATAGGGTCATATGGGGAAAGGGGAATGGAGCGGTTTGTGGACCGTGAAAGACAGCGGTAAATAATGGAAGCTGGTGGGATTGGATGAAAAAACTACAAAGCCCTATCCTATCTAACCTACCAACCTACGACCACACTCCATTCCGCTCTTGGCAGCGGTCGCTCTCGGACGTATTGTCACTGCACCTGCAGTGATTTTACAACCCGATTACCGGCCTGTTGTCAGGTCGGATTGCAGCCCCGCGCTGCCGTCTCGGTAATCCGACCATAAAACAAAGCTCTGCTTTGTTTTGTCGGTTACCAGACAAAGGGCCCATCCGCGTCCTTCTCAGGACAGGGATTAGCCCGATTTTCGGTATTTTGTTTATTGTCCCCTTCAGGGAATTAGCTCGGTGGTAAACCTCACGGTGTCAACAAGCCGAAGCTAGCGGTGACCCGGCCCGCGCCACGCCCCCTCAGGGCTGAAGCAAGCCGGACGGGTGCGGATAAGGAATTAGTGGAGGCACACCACTCTTTCCCCCGCATATCTCCTTCCCAACCCTACCCATCCCGATTTCCATCCCGTGTATCCGGTTGAGTGTGCGGTCCTCGGACCAATACCACTTACGGTGCACGGACTGTTAGGAACCCTTTCGCACATTAAGATTGGCAAAGGGATACCAGCTTAGGGCACACCTAATTTTAAGTACACCCCCCCTCGCCTATACCCGGCGAGGAGGGTCATTCACATACTCAGCCCCGGGCACACCCACCCGGGGACGTAAATTCACGCGTCCCACCGCGACCCGCGATCCGCGACCGTACGTCAGTGCGAGCGCCGCCCGGTTTCTTCTAGTGTGTTCTTTCCCGGGCGGAACGCACCCCGCGTCGGAACACACTCGCGCCTTAAACCTCGACTTCCCAAGCACTCGCGATGGCCCCGCCAAAACAGAAGTTTGTCGTGGCCCTCGCGAAGGCGGCGGAAAACCCACTCGCGTGGGCTCGTATTGAAACTCTCTTTAGAGAGATTATGCCGGACCTTTTTGCCGACGAGACGGAGAGCCCGTCAACGGACGACGGACCCTCCGCCTCGCCCACCGCTCCCTCGGGGCCCATCGCTACGGCGATGGAAACCGATTCACCCGCATCCACCAAGAGGCCCGCGGCTTCTTCAACCTCCGGCGATTCTCGGTCGGAATCATCGTCATCCGAGCAGGATGACGACGGTTTCACGACCGTGAAGCGCGGGAGGCGGAAGAAGCCGCGATCGGCCACCGCCGTGTCGGTGGCAACTCCGGCGCCCTCTGCGCTGGCCTTCGACACCGACTCGCCGGCTTCCCCCTCACCCCCGTCCTCACCAGCCGCACCCTCTAGGCCCTCCGCTCCCTCTGAGCCAAAGGGCAAAAAACCTCCCCCAATCAACATCCGCGTCCCGGATGGTAGCTCCTTACCCACCCTTCTCGCGAAAATACAGTCTCAGGGCATCACCCTGAGAAACAATAGGTGGAATAGCCTCCACAAAACAGTCACCGTCATGCCGGCTACGGTGGCCGACCACCGCGCCCTTACCAAGTGGATGTCTTCCGGAGACATCAACTATTACACTTACGCCCTCCCCGAGGAGCGCACCTACCGCTTTGTTATACGCGGAATCCCGTTAGAAATGTCGACCGAGGAAGTTACATTAGGCCTTCAAGAGAAAGGCATCTCTTGCGTCCGGGTTACCCGTATGCACCGTCCCGCCCGCGCAGACGCCACTCAGCAGCCCTACGAGATGGTCCTCGTAGAATTAGAAACCCCCGCTGATGCCAAACATCTGTTTGCCATCAGCGACATTCTTGGATTCCGCGGCTTCACCGTGGAGACCCCCCACCGCAAACGGCTAATCGGGCAGTGCCACAACTGCCAACTGTATGGCCATTCATCGCTGCGTTGTCGCATGCCCGCCAGGTGCGTCAAGTGCCTCGGAAATCACGGAACTGCACAGTGCCCACGTCCCAAAGATAGGACCCAGTGCACGGAGCCGCCTTCGTGCACCAATTGCCGCCAAGTAGGCCATCCGGCTAGTTATCGTGGGTGCACGCATGCCCCCAAAAAACCGACCCGAGCTCCTAAAGCTCTACCCCCCAAGGCCCCTCAGGCTAAATTCATCCCTGCACCCATCCCGGCGCGCAACCATTGGCAGTTGCCAAGCAAGCAAGCCGAAGAGGTAGCAGCCACCACCCAGGCCCCCGGCGGAGTCACTCCCGCCATCCCGGCCACTCCCAGCCAACCCACCGCGGTTCCTACCAATCCTGCTCCAGCTCCCACTCCTGCGGCCTCCCGGGCTAACCCTCCCAGGGCAGCCCAGCCGCGCCCCAAAAACCCTGCACCCCCTACCGCGGCGGGTCGCACACTCTTTAAGGCTGAAGTAGATGCCATCTACGACGCCATCATAAACCCCCCGATCGACTACTACACCCTTATCTCTGATAAAATAAGGGAAATAGCAGCCAAGGGCCACCCGGACGCAAGACTGGTGTCTGACTTAGAAATTCTCTATAGGGAACACCGATCCTACATCGCTGACTTAATTTTACCGCCTTCCGATGGCTAACAACAATAATATTTTTTCCCCCCCGTCGCGGACCAAGCCTCGCTCCCTCAGAGTGGGCTTTTTCAATACCAATGGTATTCGCGGCCAATGTGCCGAAATCGCACACTTTGTCCGCGATAACAATCTGGACGTTTTCCTCATCCAGGAAACGTTCCTCAAACCTGCTCACCGAAACCCTAATATCCCTAATTTCAAAGTAGTTCGGAACGACCGCACTACTGGCCCTTTTGGTGGCACCCTAATATACTTTAAAAGGTCCCTGCACTGCATACCTCTAGACCCCCCCGAAAACCTGACGAACATTGAGGCTTCAGTCTGCAGGCTAGCATTGACAGGACATCCGCCGATCACTATCATCTCGGCTTACCTCTCACCCCAAAAGGAGCTTCACTCCAATGAAATTTCGACCCTACTGAGCATGGGGGAGTCTGTCCTTCTGGCGGGCGACCTCAACGCCAAGAACACGCTCTGGAACTGCAACTCTACCAACAGCAGAGGTGCAGCACTAGAGCGGTGTCTAGACACTATTGATATGGAAATTCTAGTTCCATCAGAACCCACCCATTATAGTAGAATTAACGACAATCACCGACCTGACATACTCGACATAGCGCTTGCAAGGAACGTATGCCTACGCGTGCGTTCCATGCAGGTGCTACAAGAGTTGGACTCTGACCACAGACCTGTGATCCTAGATCTAGTCCCTATAAACGGTCCCACAGACACAGGTCCTAACGTACCGATGAAGGTGAAAACGAACTGGCGTCTCCTAGGCACCAAGCTCGAGGACACCTCATCCCCTGATCTCTCCGCGATCCCGACCAACATAGTTACTCCTGAAGAGACGTCCGGCGCGATTCGCTCCTTCACCGCACATATCCAAAACGTCGTGAGCGACAGCTCCGAGAGGGTGCCGGAGGCTATGCTTAGCCATTGGCACCTTCCCGAAGACGTGAAATGTGTGGTGAGGAGGCGAAACGCCGCGCTGAGAGCCTGTAAGACGAATCCCTCCCCGGATCAACGGCATCTAACGCGTTTCCTCCAACGCGAGGCCAAACGTCGCATCCAAGAGGCCGTCGATTCGAGGTGGGAAACTCACCTATCAGAGCTAGATCCAACTCACCAGGCTTTCTGGCAGTTGTGCCGTTCCTTCAGGAGAAATGATACAGTCACCATGCCCCCGCTCAATCGTCCGAATCAACGCCCGGCGTTTGACGACGACGAGAAAGCGGAATTGCTTGCCGACAGCCTGGAGGCTCAATGTTCACTCACCTCAGTTCCCATTGACCCAGAGCATCTCGTTGCGGTTGACACTTTTGTCGAAAGTAGGAACGCAATCCCGCCGCCACCGATACCGGTTCCGCGTCCGCGCCCGACAAACGTCGACCCGGATGTCGACCAACCGCCCGACCCACTCGCGCCGGTGACAATCGAAGAAGTCAGTTCTCTGATCAAGGCGCTCAAAAGACGAAAAGCCCCCGGGGGTGACGGTATATCCAATAGAGTCATGAAAATGCTCCCGGAGCATCTAGTTAAAATTCTCGCTGACATCTTCAATGCAGCGTTCCAAAACAGCCTCTTTCCAGACGTCTGGAAAGAGGCGGTTGTGATAGGTATTCACAAGCCGGGGAAACCCGCTTTCGAACCCTCCTCTTACCGTCCCATCAGTTTACTCAGCGCTCTGGGTAAACTCTACGAGCGAATCGTCCTCGATCGCATCAAGATAGTCGCCCACCTTCACCATCTGCTCCCTCCAGAGCAGTTTGGTTTTCGTAGTAGGCACAGTTGCGTGAATCAGATCCTCCGCATCACGGAGCATGTCCACGACAACTTTAGGCGCGGAATCCCTACCGGTGCTCTTTTCTTTGATATTGAAAAAGCATTCGACAAAGTGTGGCACAACGGCTTGCTCTACAAGTTGTATACCTTCAATGTGCCCACACAGCTCGTGCACATCATACGAGAATTTTTGTCGAATCGCGGTTTCAAATATCGCGTGGAGGGAACTCTTTCCTCCCGACACACCATCACTGCCGGAGTCCCGCAAGGCTCCGCTTTGTCCCCTTTTCTTTTCTCGCTATACACAAGCGATATTCCTAAACCGAAAGACGCCCATCTGGCGCTCTTCGCTGACGACACGGCAATCTACGCTTCACGTAGAGACCCGGACAAAGTGATTCGCATTTTGCAAACCGCAGCCGATGAACTCGGTGAGTGGTTCCGAAAATGGCGAATCACTGTCAACCCCGCCAAAAGTCAGGCAATTCTCTTTACCAAGAGAATTTTCACCCAAAAGCCTAACGCTTCAGTCACCATGGCCAATAAGGCTATCCCTTGGACCAACAACGCCAAATATCTAGGAGTCAACCTTGATCGGAGACTGAACTTCATCACTCATGTAAATGCGGTACGCGCGCGAGCCGCAATCGCGTTAGCACGATTACATTTTCTATTAAACCGTAAGAGCAAGTTGTCAGCCCGCAACAAGATTAGGATCTACACAACGTGTATTAGGCCGATAATGACTTACGCGTCGCCCGTGTTCGCTCACATACCGCCCGCTCGACTTAAGCGTATGCAAGTCCTGCAAAACGTCTTTTTAAGACGAGCGCTTAACGCTCCGTGGTACATACGTAACCACGACCTCCACGTGGACACCAACTTGCCGACCATCAGGCATTTTATGCAGATGGCTAGCAGACGCTACTTCGATCGGGCGGCACACCACCCAAACACGCTTGTCCGTCAAGCGTCAATATACACTCCATTTGACCGTGCGAAATGGAGACGTCCTAGATCCGTTTTGTCAGACCCTGATGACGCCATCACTCTGGCCATTCAACGTAAGATCGAGCATCTTAAATCGCTCCCACACTCCACACGACCGATGTTCCGTCCCCGCCGACGAGGACCACGCCGCGCTCCCAGTAGCAGCCCCCCCGCCCCTGGTAACAATTCCGGCCCGCGTGCCGATGACAGTAATGGATAGTTAGGAAAACACGTCCACACTCCCCTAATCGTTGATGTCTTCAACATCACCCCCTCAGTGACCGCCCTGAGCCGAGGTTCGTACCCGTTAGTGGGTTGCCCTCAGCGTGGTCACCTAACTTTATGGGTTGGGCGCACCTGCGTTCATCCCAACAGACCGGTGTGGCTGAATTTGCCGACTCGGTCAGGCAAGCAGCTGTAGGGCCAACAAAAAAAAAAAAAAAAAACCTACCAACCTTTCTCTAGGTACCTACCGATGACGATCCGAAGAAGATAGGCAGAAAGAAACTCCGGGCTTATTTTTTTCATCATCAATTGTTACCATTTTTTTATTTTTTTTTGCTTTTACCAAATTATATTCACAAATTATGGGTACAACTAATAATTAATATAGCCCCTCTTAGTAATATTAAATCTCTTTGCAAACAATTAAACAAACCTATCCTATATTATGTACTGCTGGATAAAATTTAACTGTATTGCAGTTCTGTGAGCTGTTTTTGACAATTTATTGCCATAGTGACCCACACTCCGTGTGTGGTTCGCGTTCCAAGACCAGCCAGTCTACTTCCGGTTCTCTCAAGAGGCTTGTGACATGACTAGATAGTTGGTTGGGACGGCCATGAGATTATCCCTGTTTCTGCATCGGTTATCCGCCTGTCTTGTCGCAAGCCCCTAGATTTGCTTCTTCCGTCTTCGGATACGGAGTGTGAAGAAAAATAAATAGGCTGGCATGATTGTGGCGATCACTGATAAACCTATTGTTTGTCGGTGGTCGCTAGTTTTTTTGGACTGCATTACGCTTACAATCAGCAGGTCAATTCTCTAAGAAACGCCACAACGTTGCGATCGACGACGAGCTCGCGCAGTGCACATCGTTGAGATCGACGGAGCGTTCCACGTTGTTAGGTCTTAGAGAATACCATTTTCCATACATTTATGTCAAACGCCTCGCTCGAGAGAGCTAGTTCGCATAAGCGACGTCATCACGCATAGCGCTATTGCGTGCGCTTTGTACCTTGCTGAATACAAAAATGACAACATCGTTGCCGCAACGATGTCGCAACGTTGTTTTCACAAATGAAACCTTAGAGAATCGACCTGCAGGTCCAGTGTAGCCACTTTGCTGTGCCCAGATAAAAAAAACAAATCAGAACCACCAGAAGATACATTAACTTCGTAGTAGATATCTTATTTATTCAGTTTTGATTTGATTCGTCTTTTATATCACATGAATATCCAGACCGGTCCATTCTGTAGACAAATCTGTGGGCTCTGTGACTTGACCGCTTCAAACGGTTCATATAATATACAAATCTTTCCCATTTTCATTCTCACGCCTCTGAGGACATAGCGGTAAGCAAAAGAGAATTGAAGCACTCATGAAATAAGCTCGAAATGGGAATGTTTGAGTGCGCTGGTTCGCCTCTTACTAACCCTATGAGGATACAAGCGTGAGCCTATAGATGTATGTATGTAGCGATTGCATCTCACCGAATTTATTTCCGTCTCGTTATGAAACCTACGGGACACAAATTCCAACACCGGTAAATTTGTAAATTCGGATTGAAAAACACGGAATGCCCGACGTGGGATTTCAGCCCATGCCCATCACGGTTCTAAACCTAAGTATGCACTATGCTCCCAATACACTTACATTGTTTGTATAAAATTCGCCAACCCTGTGTACATGCGCGTGGTGATCGCAAAGTGCGCGGCGCAGCTTGCACGGGCACCTGCTGGTCCACTGACAGCTCTCTTATTAATTACCTCTTTGTTATCTAAATACAACAGTTACTTGCCATTATTAAGCTTCACTTTATCATTGACTAGCTGTTGCTCCCGACTTCGCTCGCGTGGATGTCCCACGGGAAGCTTTTCCTGGTATAAAAATAGCCATGTTACTCGCAGATAATATAGCTTTCCATAGGTGATAGAATTGTTAAAATCGGTTTAATGGTTTTTGAGCCTAATCATTGCAAACAAAAGTATACAAAACAAATCTGTTCTCTTTATAATATTAGTATAGACTAGCTGTTTCCCGTGACTACGTTCTCGTGGAAATTATTTTCCGAAATAAAAAGTAGCCTATGTGTTAATCCAGCGTGTCAGCTATCTCCATACTAAATTTCATTAAAAAAAATCCAGTCGTTTGAGTGTGAAGAAGTTACAAACATACAAACTTTCGCCTTTGAAATATTAGTGTGATATTAAATATAGACTACTGTTATTTATGGATGCACTTTCGTAGTATAGAATTATTTTTCCAGGAAAGAGTATAGTCCAGAATAAGCATCCCACTTCTCCAGACTGGATGGTAGCATTAAAGAGTCAGATTTCTCCGTGAAAAGAAGCCTGTGCCACTTAGGGATAATGTAAATTTCTAATAGTGAATGCATTTTCATAATCGGTTCAGTAGTTCCCGAGATTACTAAAGCCATAAGTCATTACAGACAAACTAACAAATTATTTACATATTGTCATTAGTATAACTCTATAACCCTATGTACAGAACAGCGCTCATGATACTTTCGTTATTCAATTTCTTTCACTGTTCAGATTAACGGCTCTCCTTAGAAGAGACCCATGTCCAGAGCTCTCTTCAATGGAAGAGGCCTGTGTCCAGCAGTGGGACTGTAATATTACACGTCTAGGGGGTTACCACCATAAAAAAAACAAAGTAAGATATAATCTTCTGTTATAAGGCTGAGATCTATAAAGCGAACATCGACTAAGTCTAAGTCAAAGAAACTAATTCAGTAAGCATTTTGACTTAATCCGAGTCATTTTTTACAAGAAAATTTTTGCTTAGTCTGTCTATCAGTCTGTTTTCCTTGTAAAAAATTACTCGGACTAAGTTAGTGTTCGATTTAACAATTACAAATCCTCACTAAGTTCGTTACTTTGATTTAGACTCAGTCGACGTTCGGTCTATACCTCTAGATCTCAGCATATGACGTTGTAGGACCTGGCAATGCTTACACCGGCTATATAGCGACGGATATAGACAAATAGTAGTTATTACCTACCTGCCTAGGCTGACTCTATTATAGTAGAGTTGTCGAACAAATATGGACTAGTCTTTCTTTTTTGTCTTTTTTCGATCTCGGGTCTTTTGACGATTATAAAAGTTACCATCTTTTTGAAAATGTAATATAAAATCGTTAATTCTACCTTCCTCCCCTTTGCGTAGACAATCAACAAACCAAACGTCAGCAGAATAAAACGAAAGACGACCATAAATCACCAAACTCTAATTAAAAAACCAGGAACTTTCAAATTCGAATCATCAGATTCCTTTTTTAAATTGTGACATTAGGAGGTGTGTAGCCGCCATATTGCGAAGGGCGCGGGGCGTTGGCGGGAACATACACGCATCAATTTGTCAGCACTATTCAACGCGGGGCGTACGCGCGCTGACGCAATTGGCGCTCCAAATGTTGTAAAAACACCATTATTGTTTATTTTAAAACTACACGCACGCCCAACGGCGATTAACTGTTCCCCATTATTCATAGCGTAACCCTTTGGTGTAAGGGTTCACCATAAGAACTAGTAAGTCTTGTTTTTGTAAGAAATAGCCAAAATGTTAATAGGGCATCTATGTGGAATTTATGGCACACTTAGAGTGATGTGTGTTGAAATTTTTATTTCGATTTTATAGAGTTTAATTGTCAATAAAGAGTTTAAATATACTTTTTATCACATCTATTACTACCAAACATTTATTCAGTTCTACCAGTTCAAGTACATTATACTCAATAATTCTCACGTTACAAACGTTAAACGCAGTGCATCTTTAGCTTCCATAAAAGTATATAAAGATTATTTCTTGAGATACTTCCATCGATACACGTCACAAACATTGGAAACGGAACACTATCACGATACCAATCAAACCTAAACCTTAGTCAAACTTTCCAAATAGTTTTTTTCCAAAAAGGTAGCATTTTAAATTAGGGCGCGGTATCTCCAGGCGACATCTAAGCAGCGGGACGAGCAGTAAATTATGTGGACTGAATCTGGTCTCATTGTATGCAGATGTCTCCTTAGAGGCATCATTCAGCATTTGCATTGGATTTGCTATAAATAATTAGGTATGTGCGACGAAGGACGTTTTTCTACTTGCGCCAAATACGTAGAAGACGGCCATTGTGGACTTCCAGTACGCCGAACAAAAATAAAATAGAAACTGAAATTATTTCGCAGGTGTTCGGTGTTTTATCACATAGGCCTGCCTCAGTGGCGTAGTTGTATTACGTGCGTTGTATGACTACCGTCCTGAGGTCTCGGATTTGATACCCGTTTCGGGCAAAGTGATATTGGTTAGTCTATCAGCCCGGAGTCCGGAATTTGTCGCCGATATGGAAATAGGCTCCTATTACATGGAAAAGAATGATTTCGGTGAAATGTGGGTGTTCTTGTAATCTAGTTCGCCTCCGCCTACCCCTTCGGGGATATATGAGTCTATGTATGTATGTAGAAAACAAGTTCCTAAAATAATACGAATAACTAGTGATATTACTGATTAAATATGAAGTAATTTGAAAGAACTAAAGCCATCGTAACACAATGTAAGTGACCGGTCCTAGTCGCGGGCTGCAGCGGATGGGCAGCGAGCAGCGACTGGTCTACAATCTACATGCTACAATCCACGTCGTTATCTAATATCATTTTCAATAATAGAAACAATAGCCGTCCGAAGCCATTGTTCAAATCACAATGGCGTCGCTCATTACTCAGCTGGCTCGTTAACGTTCCGACCACCGCAACACGCTAACTTTATCAGCGGCCCACGTCAAATATCTACACATCTCGCCGGCTGCCGGCCACAATCGGGAACGAATAAAACCGCGACATGACTTCTGAACGTGCCCGCCATTGCCCGCTCCCGCCGCGCCATCCGCCGCCGTCAGCCAGATGCGTATCGATGGACCAAAAAGCAAAATTCGAATTTGGAACGGCGATATGACGTTTCCCGCGCTCCTTTTTCGCAACGGCCGCGAACTGTCAACGCAGGCATAGACAACGAGCGCATTTGAATATCGCCGATTTGAATATAAAGGTCGGCATTCACGTGTCGCCGCCATGCATCAACCGGGGAGGCTTTAAGTCTTTCGAACGCTTTTCGGGACACAAATAAGCGTCCGATGTTGGACGGGATGCGCATAATAAGGTACGTTTGCATTCAGATTGCAGTATACTATTTATTCACTCGAGCGACATGACGTGGTTTGCGTTCGCAAGAGCTCTCGCCGTGCGCCCGTTTCGCGAACGAGGTGCCAACAGCTTAACAGCACCCTGCGCTCATCGCTTATGTAAATGACGACTTGGAGAGCGGCATTAAGATAATCATTTAAAATATTTATAGCGTGTAAACGTCGATATTGAAGCGGGCAACACCCACGACCACGACACACTCCGTATCGGCCGATGCCATATTTCATTTGGCCACAATTACAACCATTAAACGGGGCGCAACTCTTTGATATTTTTCTTTTTATTTATCGTAGCAAACTTATTAGGATACCGTGGCATTAATGATGACAGATGAGCGCGGGGATCTCGACTTAATGCGGTCCATGTCGGGGTTCTGAAACGATCAGTTTTAGTTGTTGAGAGCTAAATAAAAAGAAATAGTTAAATTATTTCATATAGACATGTAATTACCTTACAGCGGGCGGTTGGAGAGTACATCACGAGGGTCGAGACTTCTTTATTATATTAACGGTTTATATTGTACATAACTATTTGGATTACTCATTGAAATAATGGTCGTACGTGTAATTAGTTAACGGCCCATTCTAAAGCCAAAAGTCATAGATAACGACTCCATAAAAGGCTTAATTGAAAACAATATTTAACTGCTTTTTATCGCGACAGTGCGCGGCATTTAATTAATGTACAAGCAATTCTATCTGCATAACAAAATTACCACAGCGGTTAACAAAACGCATCGTTACGTTTACGCTTTTGTTTTCATACAAATGTTTCCCATTACCCACCCAAATTTAATTATCTACACATTATTTCAAACGGAAACTCCTTCCAAGAAGGTCAGTGGTCATGTAAGTAATCCTTCTTGAACACATTCGTTACTTTTTTTTACGAAAACAAACAAAAAATTAAAGTATCTCTCCCGTTTCGTCGTACATGCACAGTATCGAGTCATAGACAAATTAGCGCAGATCGAATCTATTCAAAATTTGAATAGAGAACGCATGGAACGGAAACACGTTGTTTTTACCGCGTTTTAATTTAATTTTGAATTTGGAATGTCGTCCGGCGCGCGGCTCCCCGCCGCGTTTACAAATGGCGTCGATACATCAAGCCGATGATATCTTTTTCAACTTTTGAAAGGAGCCCGGTGCGACCGGCGAATTAATAAATGGTTGATGTTGTAAAAAAAATTAACCCCGCAATTTGATATATTAGATGACGAACGAGTTAAAAATTACCAATTCGAATTTGTAACTAGAGACTGGGAGCGGAGAATTAAAAATGAACTTTTAATGTCGACAATCGTGAGACCGTAAATATGCGGCCAGTGAGAAATGTGCTTTTTAATTTGTTCCGACCGAATGTCGTTTATAGACGACACGGCTGACACCTAATTAAAAATATTGTCACGATATGCCCGCCATTAACATATAATAGATAAAATGTTAATGTTATTTATATCTATTTTAAAATTCTTCACGCCTTTATCCTTATTAGGGGTGGAAAATAAACGTCAGATATATCTTTTGCCTTTCGCTCCTTGTTTTTAATGGTGACCTATGATAGCAGACACTAGTCATTTGACATTTACATGGTTACTTTATCTAACGTAACACTATTTTCCAAAGGTCTTTTATAGGGATAAGAAGAAAGTAGACTATACGATAGAAGTTAGAAAAAACAAACGTAGAATGTAGAGTCCATGAACCTATCGAATAAGAGTAGAGTCATACGTCATTTCCAAAAAGGTTTCCACAGTTTCTTCGTTTCTCTTGCTTTCTCTCGCCGACTCTTTTTATGATAAAAATACATTTTTAGCAAATAAAGACCCAATTAACTAATTATTATCGTTAGGAATCCTTAATTTTTACCCAGCTTTTTAACTTTTGTTTATTACCTAATAATATTATGCGATGATCTTTTAAAATGCGCTCGTTGCATAAGTTACATTCACATCTAGTAAATGTCATTCCAATGTAACGTAAGTTTCTCTTTTTGACCGACTCCAAAAAAGGAGAAGGTCCTCAGTTAGTCTGTATTTTTTTATGTCTGTTACGCGATGCGATGCTAATGGACCGATTTTCAAAATTATTTTTGTGTTCGATAAAGCTTATTTTAAAGGTGGTCCCATATAAATTTGATCACGATCGGGTTTGAAGTGTCGGTCCTTTAAGTTTTTAAAGTGATTATTAAATATTTTGGTAAAAAAACATGTCAAAATCATTATATCCGTCGCGTCGGCACATTTCCATTCATAGTAACTATTATAGAAAGGCATGCTAATTTCTTATGTACCTAAGTACGTTAAAAAGCCTGCTCTATAATTTTCTACAACTAATTAAAATTAGCAGCGATAGCTCAGTTGGGAATGGTACGGACTGCCGAGACAAGTGTCGGAGGTTCGAGACCAACCCCAAAATGGAGCATAATAGTGTATTTTCATTGTGAAATATCGCTTGCTATAACGGTGAAGGAAAACATCGTGAGGAAACCTGCATACCTGAGAATTTCTTCACAGGAATTTCGAAGGTATGTGAAGTCTACCAACCCGCATTAGGCCAGCGTGGTAGACTATGGCCTAACCCCTCTCATTAGTAGAGGAGGCCCGTGCCCAGCAGTGGGACTGTAATATTACAGGGCTAATATTATTATATTATTTTTTTTTAAATTAAAATTCGTCAATTCGTCAGTATTTTTTTATATTCATTTATTTATTTATTTATTAGGACAACATAACAGATTACAATCACATAATTACGATAACAATACCAACTATGTTTACATAGTCTTATTCTAGATTGTGATTTATATATATGTGTTACGCTATATCTCCGCCGAATGTGGACCGATATTCAAAATTATTTTTGTGTTCGATAGAGCTTCTTTCAAGGGTGGTCCCATATAAATTTGGTCACGATCGGATTTGAAGTCGGTCCGTGAGGTTTTTAAACTTGTGATTATACCTGTACATAACTGGGTCCGCACTGAAACAAGGAATTCCCAGCCATGACGGCACCGGTCATCGCTAAGTTGCATACAAGCAGGTAGAGTGGGTGCCTCGCCGTGATTGATTGCATTGATTGGCGATAGATTGATTGATGTGCCTCCAGCGGACATCATTATTTTTTAGCATAAAAATATTATGGTAATTTTAGCTAATTCGGTAATGAAAGAATGTTGTATTTTGCATGTTTTTAGCCGAATAATATACGAAAATAGGAGTTTGGAATTTCTGCCTGATATCACGATAGGCTCACCCCCTATCACATCTGGAACGGGAATGAGTTCGGCGAAATGTGGGTTCTAGTTTGCTAGTTCGCATCTACCTACCCCTTCAGGGATACCTATGTACTTAATAATAACATACATCCCAACATGTATCCACGAAGGGGTAGGCAGAGGCGCACTAGCGAACTAGAACACCCACATTTCGCCGAGCTTAGTTCCGTCCCAGATGTGATAGGGGGCGAGCCTATCGCCATATCGGGCACAAATTCAAGATTCCGGGCTAATATGGAAAAATCCAATATCACTTTGCCCGACCCGGGGATCGAACCCGAGACCTCAGAACCGTAGTCGTACCGAAATACCACCACGGCACCGAGGCAGTCCCTAATAATTCTCTAATAATAATAATCATAATATTTGTTTATTGCCAATAAAGTTTAATATAATTTCACAAGAAAAAACTTACAAATAATTTCACAACACAAGATTCAATTACAATACGTTTAAAAACAATAATCTGTTGAAAACAAACTTAGTAACCCTGCCTCTCAAACTAGGAGATCCTGTAAAACCTGTGCGCGAGATATGTGGGTATACATATGTATATTCGGTGATTGAGAACCAAGAGTTTTTTTGACATTACTCGTTAGCGACTCCGTAAAATATTTGTATGACAAACACCCGAACGCCTCTAGCGGTTACCCGGGGAACTAAAGTTTTCCATACAAATATTTTACGTCCTCGCTCGCGTAAATACGTGCAACACACTCATGGTCGAGATACAAACGCATCAGTTTGCGTTTCGTTCGATAAGTGAGATTTCGCGTTGGTTTAAGGCTGAGATCTATAGAGCGAACTTTGACTAAGTCTAAGTCAGTCACGAACTCAGTGGGGATTTGGAATGGGGAACTTGCACGAAAATTATAACGAGCAATTGTGTTGATAAATCAATAAACAAAACCTTGAAATGTGGTATGATGAAATTTGTAGGATAAAATACTTGATATTTTACAAAATATCTTAATTATAAATTAAGTATAATGGAACGTTATTGAAAAACCCAAGTGACGTCGTTGCATTAGGCAGTGTTTCCAGGTTGGGGTATTTTTTCCAATTTTGCGGAAAACAGTTGTTATGTTTAGTATGGTGATTGATGAATGAGATTTCGAAGGTCCTCCTCTTTCCAAATTCTTTTCTTCGTTTAATTTTCCCATCGCTCCGCTCAAGATTCAAGAGTACAATAAATTTTTACTTCGTTATTTAATGAAATAGCTTTTGGGGGCATTTTTGTTCGGTTTGGGGAAATTTTAAACGGTAGGCAATTATAGCGGTTCAAACGTCATTCTCGGCAATGTTCAAACGTCATTGTAGCCATCAGTGTCAACTGAGATGTCAATAAAAAGCAATTTTTAAGCGGTGACGTCACGTCCTTTTTTGGCGCGGGGTTTTGAAAGTCATATTTTGACTTGCGATAATTAAATGATTTGTGCATATTTTAATGTTTTTCTTTCTGGTGTGTTTATTCGAGACCTAGTTCTTAACAATGAACTAAAAAGAAAATTACATGCAAGTTCCCTATTGTTAAATCGAACTTTGACTTAGTACGGGTAATTTTTTACAAAAAAAACAGACTGACAGACAGACCAAGCAAAGACTTTCTTGTGAAAAATGAAAGAAGAAAGAAAGAAAGAAGAAAGAAATAAACTTTATTCAGCCAATGTCTCAGGCAACAATAAGTGGGAGAACACAAAAAAAGGACAAAATATGTGTGTTACAGCCTCCGTGGCGCAGTGGGCGTTAGCCGGCTGTGAAGCGAGAGGCCGCGGGTTCGATTCCCGCATTGAGACAAATGTTTGTGTGGCCCACAGATATTTGTTTCCAGTCTGGGTGTTGTGAGACCAAAAGTCTCTCATAGTTTCTGATACCCACGATACAGGTTATACCTAGTGTGGGGTCAGGACTATGTGTGTGACTGTTGGGTGTATTTATTTATTTATTTATTTATTTACATATTTTGTAATACATAAGAGGTAACAAATTTGTTAGTTATACGTCGTATATAATAGTCGTAAAGTAAAAAAAAAGAGCACACAAAAAAACATCATGAACGTGCTCATATCCCAAAACATCCGTGCCTCGGACTTAGTAAAAATCCTCACGGAGTTCGTGACTTTGACTTAGACTTAGTCGAAGTTCGCTCTAGATCTCAGTCTAAGTTTGGTACAAGATTCTTTTACTATCGTTTGTCAAGAGAGGTATATAAAAAATATTGATACTTGTCGCTAAGTGCATTAATTAATTGGACTGCCTACCATTCATATACCTAGTATCAATGTTGGTTTCCAAACGACCTCTAGCCCCCATTACCTATTTAATCGAATAAAACAAATTCTAAACCGCAGTTATTAGATCCGCAGTCAGTTAATGTGATAAATCATTAACATCAAATATTTATACAGGAATCATCGTTACCTACCGATGAAGCAGACATTAATGTGGATCACGTTATGCATGGTGAAACAATTTTAAACTACTTAAAAAAAATCTACCTGCCCTTATCCTACCTTAATGTGCGGTCGGCGCAACACATTTCTTTAACCATGTTGTAGAGAGGATTTAGCTTAGTTTTTACGACCGGCTGCCTGACGTCAACCCACTCTAAGGGATCCAGTCCCTGGCAAATTAAATTAGAAAATTAGGTTTGCCCGACTTGGGAATGGAACCCAGATCCACAGCCCATACATGCTGCCAGTAGACCAAGAAGGCGACTAAACTACTTCAAAAATAATAAACAATATAAGATTTGATGCCTCTTAGGGCGAGTTGCAGCTCTATTACTAATCTAGAGTTAAACCTAAACTGGATCTATCCTGCAGCTCACTCCTATCCTATAATCAGAATTTGGGATACCTAAATAGAGATTTATCACAGAGCTGCAAGCGGCCTGCCTCGGTGGCGTAGTGGCATTGCGTCCGCGGTACTACTACCGTCCTGAAGTCCCGGGTTCGATCTCCGGATCGGGCGAAGTGATATTGGTTTTTCAGTATCAGTATGGCGGTAGGCAGACGAACATTCTACCACTGAACAAGGCAAGCAGCGATAGCTCAGTTGGGTGTGGTACGGACTGCCAAGACGAGTGTCGGAGGTTCGACACTAACCCCAAAATGGAGCATACACCTCTCACTGTTCTAAGTGTGTTTTCATTGTGAAATATCGCTTGCTATAACGGTGAAGGAAAACATCGTGAGCAAACCTGCATACCCGAGAATTTTTGTGAAGTTTACCAATCCGCATTAGGCCAGCGTGGAGACTAAGGCTCAACCCCTCTCATTAGTAGAAGAGGCTCGTGCCCAGCAGTGGGACAATAATATTACAGGGCTAATATTATTATTTTGTACGGCGGTAGACTCGCCCCCTATCACATCTGCAATGGAACTAAGCTCGGCGAAATATGGGTGTTCTAGTTCGATAGTGCGCCTCTGCCTACCCCTTCGGGGATACGGTCTTGCGCTGCTTTCTAAATAATCTTTATTATTTAATGGCTCATTAATGCATATTGCCGTCCCAATATAAAGGAAGTATTTAAACTAAATCCACGACGAATTACCGCTTAGTTGTAATTTGACAAGATGGCGAGTAAAATTTTGATTTGTTTATTATTGCTTGGAATTGTCGTCGCTTTTACTTCAGGTACAAATCTTGTCTGCTTTTTTATAACAAGCTGGCTCAGTTGTCGCTTCCTTAGTCTGATCGCTGTGGACCGGGCGTCCTGGTTTCGATTCCCAGGTCCAGCAAAGCAGGTTTCATAACACTTCGCCCGGAACTGGACCCCCAAAGAGGGTTGATATCATGCAAACTGAAGCCAAATCATTTTCTGCAACATGCTAGAAAAATGTTGCGTCGACCTCAAGCTAGCTCAGTCCCCAAGTAGTTTTCACTAATTGACTATTATCGTTATGAACAGGTAACAGCGACTGCATGCTACCTCTACGCAAAGGGCCATGCCAAGGCAAATATCACAGGTAACGTCTTCGCAAAGCTAGTTCGGTAATTTAAAAAGCTAGTTAGGTGAGCCTGTATAAATTGAGTCTTTCTTTCTGATGGACTTCTCTGGGCTGCGAATATATATTTCTTACAGATTCATAATAATTTATGTGTTATGAGACCGAAAGTCTCTCGACTCATGACTCGTATCTTATTGTGGGGTCAGAGGGATTACCATCACCTCTTATAGCAGTATTATTATTTAATGATTTCTTAGGTTTACGTCAATGTTATTCATTGAAATTAAACTATTTTTACGGATTATATCACGATTTGGTTTTAATTTTATATGCCCGACGTTTCGAAAGCTTTGCAGCCTTTGTGGTCACTGGTCAGACTGTCGAAACGTCGAAACGTCGGGCATAAAAATTAAAACCAAATCGTGATATAATCCGTAAAAATAGTTTAATTTCAAAGTGTTATTATTATTTTACTTGTATAAAAAATTTATTTTATTTTATTTTTTTTTACTTTTTTATTTTATTCCCATACAAAACAAACGAAGAACGATTATAATAATACTGCTATAAGAGGTCGTGGTAACCCTGCAGGCCTATGTGTGAGAATGTTGGGCATTATTTATTTATTATTATTCATAATTGTTATGATGAAAAGGATTCTGATGGTTTGACTTATTTTCTTTGTGAACTTCTTTACTGGAGAACCTCTGATTTCAACGCCTTCCTTATTTGTTATAGCAATTACGTCATACGGAAAATTTAAAATGATTGTTAAGCAGAACAACTAGACCAAATGATATCTTAGGTTTACGCGAATTTTATTCATTGAAATTTGGTTTTATCGTGATAGAATCCGTAAAAATAGTTTTATTTCAACTAAGCCGAGACAAATGTCGGAGGTTCAAGACCAACCCCAAAAAGAGCACACACCTCTGACTTTTCTATGTTAAGTGTGTTTTCATTGTGAAATATCACTTGCTATAAAGGTGAAGGAAAATATCGTGAAAAATCCTGCATACCCGAGAATTTCTACACAAGAATTTCGAAGATATGTGAAGTCTACCAATCCGCATTAGGTCAGCGTGGTAGACTAAGGCCCAACCCCTCTCATTTGTAGAAGACGCCCGTGTCCAGTAGTGGGACAGTAATATTACAGGGCTAATATTATTATTATTTTATTTTTTATCTATTTTCAGCTACTACTTCGACGTGATATCTCGGCAATGCAAACCGTTCGTCTACTCGGGATGTGGCGGCAACGGAAACAGATTTTACAGCCTAGACGAATGTGAATTTGCTTGTCATTATTATATGACATTGCCTTGAGATTTTCATTCTATACTAGGATTGCTAATTAAACGGAGTAAACTGACATTTCGAATGCTGCCACTTTTTAATGAAATTTAAATAGGGCTGCGGTAAAACGATACAAATTGTTTAAACATTTCAATTCAGTGAACCATATCATTCTTTCATTTTCTAAAGTCCAACTCAAAGTCGTAATTTCTGCCTAATGTATGATTAATACTGCATGTCTACTGAATTATAGTCATAGTAAATTGCTGCATGCTAAGTTATGACATGTCTACAGGAATTATAGAGATGGTTCATTAAAAACAAAACTTACAAAAACTATGAATGTGCCGAACGTAATTTTTCTTAAATAATAAAAGTAATATTTGTAATTTTCATTGTTATCATTTCGAGAAGTTGTTATGATTATTTACGCAAAATCATTTACACAGACATTTAATCGGAGGGTTATGCTGAAATTTCTCAAAATACGCAATAAAATTCTAATTTTGCAAGCTAGTGCTGAATTATTATTTCTTTGAATGATAAAAATTGAACTAGATCAATCACTATATTTTGAAAGTAAGCAACATTATTTTGGAAAGTGACATTTCGATCTGTCAGTTTACTCCGTTTAATTAGCAATCGTACTATAATAAAGCATTTTTATAATATCTTAATACTTATTTCCATGTCCTTATTCCTTATCTCACTCCACTGTGGAGACAGCTCACCGCGCAACACACTTCTTCAAACTTGTTGCGGATCAGATTTGGCTTTAGTTTGCTACCCGCCAGACCTCTGGAGCAATACTTAATCATTCTCATTATCAAACAAAAATACGACATAGGTAGATAATTTATATACTTTAAAATACCAAGTGATGTTGGTTTATAAATAGTAATAAGCAACGCGGCGCAACGTGATATGTGCCGCGACGTTTACATCAGGCGTCTAGTAAACAGCCAGTATTGCTGCACAACTATTCCAATTCTGAATCTCTGAGCCTCGCGAGTTATTTCTACTATTGATAAAAGTTAGAGTTTACATTATAATACCCCCAGTTTCTTCATGGAAATCAAAAGTCAAAGTAAGGTATTAACTGGAAGTATTAAAGTAAAAACAACGGCTACTATAGCTATATATTTACAGTTACTTTTGCCTCTTGTCAAGGTATTCGTAATACCCAGTAGAATATATTGCACCCAGTAGAATATATTGTTGGAGGCGGCACATATATATGTTCCATAAGCGTATGGGTCACCGGAGGCCGAGCCCCCTGTGACTATGTAGATAGTTAGTTACTTCATAAGCTATACGTGGAGAAACTATGGTTAGGTCTTTCACACTGACTCTTTGATGAAGAATTACACTTGCTTTTTTATAGCAATGATTGACAAACGAGCAAATAGGTCACCTGATGGTAAATGATCTCCACCGCCCATAGACACCCAAGATACAAAAAGAATCATGGGTGCGTTGCCAACCTAAAATGAAGAAGTGGAAGGGGGTGGAATGGGACTGGGAAAGGGAGGGGGGAAAATGGGCCACCGAAAATCTCACTCACCGAACGAAACGCGACAGCAAGCTGCTACTTTACGTCGGTTTTCTGTGAGACAGTGGTATCTAACCGGTCGAGCCCGCCCATTCGTGCTGCAGACGTTACTGTCTACAGCGTGGCTCTACCACTTATTTCTTTCTACCTGCCCTTATCCCACTTTAAAGTGGATTCGGCGCAACACACAACACACGATTTTCAAGCATGTTGCTGAAAGAATTTGGCTTAATTTTTACGGCCGGCTGTCTGCGTCAACCCCCATCTGGAAGATTCCCGGGGTCCCGGGAAAATAGTGTTAGAAAAACACCACGCCCGACCTGGGAATCGAATCGAATTTCACTGACCTAATTTAATTTGGATTTAGCTGATATCTATGTATATATCAAACATCACTAACATTTTTCTATGTCAGCCCGGAGTCTGGAATTTGTTCCCGATATGGCGATGGGCTAGTTCGCTAGTGCGCCTCTGCCTACTCTTTGGAGGATACAGGCATGAGCTTATATTACGTATGTTCAAAATAAACACTTATTTTTCCTAGTTATGCGAAGTCCTTATATTTTTTCTTTTATCATTGATATTCTCCGATAAATAATTGAACGCAACAATAATTTTCTTTAAAATGGCAACATTGTTTCCAAACGTCAAAACCAATACGTGAAGTGTCAATATTGTCAAAACAAATAAGGAGCATCTTTGGTGAAAATTAATTCGCTCCCCACCACAGAACAAAGGCCAGCTTTCACCATGGTACGTTGTATGGCTTCCAGCGTCATTTCTTGGATGTGCGAGGCAGCGCGCGCTGGTGCTGTGATTACATCATTATTATTCAGCAGGGCACCGCGATGTTCGCCCGGGTTACTTTCTACCCCACATTGCTATACAATGTGATGATGGAGAAGGTGACTAGCCGGCGGTGGTACGACAGGATGGACGACACTGTCATCCTGGGAGCTCTACCTTTCCAGGGCATGACAAAACAAGTGAGTGTTTCTAGGTTATTTATGTAGTTCACAACTTGGTAAAACTATGATAGTTTATGAATGAACACGTTGAAATCTGGCCTCGTGATGGCTTGTGGTGATTTTCAGAATGCTTTGTTATATACATTGTAATTTTTGTTTTTAATATGTTTCTCTTATAATAAACTTTTTGAAACAAGTACTCCAAGACCTACATTTATCGTCATTATAAAAAGATTGTATAATATATAAACATTGGAGAATCGTAATACAAACATTTCAAAATATCTCTTATTCCTAATACATAAGTAATTGAACGAAATATATTCATCAAAAAGATAGAAAAGTTCCATTATCCATTCTATATTTAGTATATTACAAAGAAATAATAAAATATTAAATAAACAGTACTAGAAGGATCTACTATTCCTTAGAACACAATAACTATTATCCTTATCAGTTTATTTGAATTGTCTGGTCAGTAGCCAGCTCATTACTATAATTATCAATTTTGAATAATGAACAATTTTAAAGTTCATACCTAGTATTAGTTATAACTTAAACCTAGAGAGCTCAGATCTATGTATAGGGTGTCAAAAAAATCACTTAACATCAGTGAAAATGAATTATTTAAATGGCCACTTCTATGACAAATGCAATTTTATAAGATAAGGTTATTGCATAAGATAAGTCTGCCCCAGTGGCATGGTTGTATTTCGATACTACCACCATCTTGAGGTCTTGGGTTCGATTCCTGGATCGGGCAAAGTGATATTGGATTTTTCCATATCAGCCCAGAGTCTGGAATTTGTGCCCAATATGGTGAAAGGCTCACCCCCTATCACATATGGGATGGAACTAAGCTCCGTGAAATGTGGGTGTTCTAGTTCGCTAGTGCGCCTCTGCCTACCCCTTCGAGGATACAGGTGTGAACTTATGTATGTATTATTACAATGTTAAAAAAAGGTGATATTTTTGCAGAAGTTCAAACTTAAGTCTCACTTAAATATAGAACCATGTAAATTGACACATAAACATTATGTACATATATATTACACACCACACAGGCAAGTGGTCAGAGTAATGTCTCAAATTGTTATTTAATTACAACTTATTAAATGAGTTATCAACCACAATAATTACAGTTAATATGACATGTATGAAATTTAGAAACCACTTGACAAACATGAATAAGTACTTAATTGATATGATAATTTATTTAAAATATTTTGATTTTTCTTTCCAGTAGTCAGTATTACAAATGGTATTTTCATTGTACCTAGTTATTTGTTATGTTAAATGTGTATTTTGTTTAATTTGACATAATAATTGATGAGCCATCAAAATCAGGTTTATTTTGCTTGTGTTCGCTTGAAAATATTAATTTTGACTGCTTAAAAACTGCTCTACTATAAAGACAATGGGTAGTAAATAGTGACGGGCGGTTCGGCCTCCGGAGGCCGAGACGCTTATGTAACATATATATGTGCCGCCTCCAACAGGACTGTCAGGTGTAAAATAGATTGAGGGATACTTAAAGAATCTCTACTTAATTTTAGAATATCAATATTTTATAGGGACATGTGGAGTAATAAAGGAGACGCATTTGCCCAGTAGTGGTACATAATGTAGGCTAAAAAAAGTATCATAAAAAATATCATGACCTAACATAAATTTAATGCCTCATCCCCTGTATTCTCAATTAAAATGTGACTTGCAGATGGACGAGACGGATGTAACAAAAATATAAAGTTTTGTGTACTAGGGTAATTAGTATTAATAATAAATTAAAGTTTCCATATAAACCGGTCTGTGATAACATTTTGTCTTAATGTTTACTGAGATAAGAAACACAAAGTATGTACTTCAAAATCGTCAAGCACCATCATTTTATTTTATCAACTTCCACCTGCCCTTAACCCACTAATATGGGGCGTAACACTTTTTCAAGCATGTTGCTGAGCGCATTCGGCTTTAATTTTCACGGCTACAATAATCCTGCTGCCTGCCTACTGTTCCCCATTTTGGAATCCAAACTGGTGAAAATCGCTTTTCCAGATCTGGGGTTTGAACCCAGGCCCTCCTGGTCTGCAAGCCCATTGCCACTAAACCAAGGAGACAACTCTCATTTTCTTTTATATCGAAAATAATGTGATAATTTACTTATGTGTGTCAGAATAGTTATTAAATCTATTTCAAACATCGTCGAGGACAAGTAAATAGACCACATCTGTGAACAAATAAGATAAATGCAAGATCACGGTTCCTAAAGAGTGGAACCCGCGATGTAGTAGCACAAGTTTATGCGTATTATCGACCGAGTTTCAAAAAGGAGAAGGTCCTCACTTCGTCTGTTTTTTTTTTAATGTATGTTACGCGATATCTCCGCCGAATGTGGACCGATCTTTAAAATTATTTTTGTGTTCGATAGAGCTTCTTTCAAGGGTGGTCCCATATACATTTGGTCACGATCGGATTTGAAGTCGGTCTGTTAAGTTTTTAAACTTGTGATTATTATAGCAAAGAATGGCAAGCGAGCAGGTGAGTCACCTGATAGTAAGCGATTCCCACAGCCCATAGACACCCAAAACACAAAAAGAATCATGGGTGCGTTGCCAAACTAAAAGGAGGGAAATAGGGATTGGGAAAGGGAGGGTCGAATTACATACATACATACATAGACTCACGCCTTTTTCCCATAGGGGTAGGTAGAGACAACTGATTTCCATTTGCTACGATCCTTACACACCTCTTTCGCCTCATTCAGTCTCATTACATTCTTCATGCATGGTGATTCTTCATGGGTCGAATTAGGCTACCGAAAATGACAGCGAATTGCCACTTGACGTCCGTTTTCTATGAGTATTCATTAATTTGTGGACTGTGGATCGAGGAGTCTTGGATTCAAATCCCAAGTGGGGTAAAGCGTTTTATGTAACAGGATTTACCCGTGACTGGATTATCCAAATGGTGTTGACTCGTAAAAACTAAAACCCAATATTTTTTTCGTCTGACCCCACATTGAGTAGGTATTAGCCAATATACTACGCCACTTACTACTGTTTGAGTGGTAGAGCCACGCTGTAGACAGTTGCGTCTACGGCACGAATGGGCAGGCTCGACCGGTTTAATACCACTGTCTCACAGAAAATCGAAGTAAAATGAGTTGCTGTCGCGTTTCGTTCGGTGAGTGAAATTTCCGGTGGCCCATTGTCACCCTCTCTTTCCGAATCACTTTTCCTCCCCTTCCATTCCCTCCTTTTAGGTTGGCAACGCACCCATGATTATTTTTGTGTTTTGGGTGTCTATGGGCGGTGGAGATCACTTACCAACAGGTGACCCATCTGCTCGTTTGCCAGTCTCTGCTATACAATTTCCGTGGCGTAGTTTTTACGTACGCGGTAGGATTAACGTCCTGAAGTCTCGGGTTCGATCCCTGAAGCGGGTAAAGAAAGAAATAAATAATAAATACACCCAACAGTCACACACATAGTCCTGACCCCACACTAGGTGTAACCTGTATCGTGGGTATCAGAAACTACGAGAGAGTTTCGGTCTCACCTGAGAGATGTTGGTAACCTGATGTAGCGATACGCTCTCTTCGTATAATATCATGGTTAATAGAACGTATTTGTAATTTTTTATTTCATTGTGTTGCAGTTGAAAGAGGAGGAGAACGTGAAGGGCGTGGTGTCCATGAACGAGACGTACGAGCTTAAGATATTCTCCAATGATGCTGAGGTGGGAATATGACAGATTTATTCCTGAATACTGAAACTCTAGTCAATTCTAACGCTAGTTAGGGAACGTGCCCATATTGGCCCATGGGCGTACTTACCAACTTTCAAATTAGGGGTGTTTAACTATTCTGCACAGCCCCTCCTGTCGATGCTTGGTGATCAGTGGGAGGTGACAATGACCTTACATCTTACAACTTTTATATAATACGAGTATTATTAAGTTATCCCATAACCATACCCCATAACCCAAGGGCCGTTTTAAGGTGGTACGTACCCACTGGCCCGCTAATTTATTTAGATTTTGCATTCTTTGTATATTGTTAAAAATGATGACTGCCTCGGTGGCGTGGTGGTATTTCGGTACAACTACGGTTTTGAGGTCTCGGGTTCGATCCCCGGGTCGGGCAAAGTGATATTGGATTTTTCCATATCAGCCCGGAGTCTGGAATTTGTGCCCGATATGGCGATAGGCTCGCCCCCTATAAAATCTGGGACGGAACTGAGCTCGGCGAAATGTGGGTGTTCTAGTTCGTTAGTGCGCCACTGCCTACCCCTTCGGGGATACAGGCGTGAGCTTATGTTATGTTAAAAATAAATGAAAAAAATCATTTTAAATATTATCTTTGGAATCGATGCCAACTGCCAGTATGCACGCAAATAAAAATGTATGTGAATTTTAATCATTTCGTAATTTTAAGTTTATAAATAAGATTGTATGGACACGTTTTGCGGAAACCACAGGAGTACGTCGGTCGCATGTGTCTGGCCCAGATCGTACCAGGGTTGCGTTCCCGTGGACGGCCCAAAAAGCGCTGGCTGGACGTTTTAGAGGAGGATATGAGAGTCAATGGTGTCACTGCGGAGGATGCTCAAGACCGGGCGAAGTGGAAGCGTTTAAGTAGGAAGGCGGACCCTGGCAGAAGGCCGGGATAACGCCAGGCAGAAAGAAAGAAATAAACTGAGTTTATGACGTTGCGAAGCACCCCTACCACGACCCGCGAGTCTAGGACAACAGACTACTATGATATTCTAATATCTATCAATAGAAGTTGCAACAAAAGTTAACCTCTCATGTCATCTCAGATATAATCGTACAGCCATTATTCATATTAACAAACACTCATTGTTATTTCAAATTCTTTTATCAACTGAAGATTATCTTACTTGAAATGTAAATATAGCATAAACAGACATTTTGTAAAACTTGGTTTTGTAATCTGTGGTTGAAGTACAAAGTATTATTATTATAAAGAGTCTATGGTAGGAATTAAACGTCAAAATTCTATCTAATTTTATTATTTGTAGTTTATAGATATATTGATGATAGAATTCCAGACTCCAGGCTGATAACATAAGCTCACGCCTGTATTTCCGAAGGGGTAGGCAGATGCCCACTAGCGAATTAGAACACGCAGTTTTCGTCGAGCTCAGTTCCGTCCCAGATGTGATAGGGGGCGAGGCTATCGCCATATCGGACGCAAATTCCAGATTCCGGGCTGATATGGAAAAATCCAATTTGCCCGCCCTGGGGATCGAACCCGAGACCTCAGGACGGTAGTCGTACCGAAATGCAACCACGCCACCGAGGCAGTCGAAGTTATGTTTTGCTAATAATAAAACGTTATGTTTCAGAAATGGCGGGAACAGAACGTGGAATTCCTGCAGCTCGCCACTACAGATATATTTGAGGCGCCCGACCAAGACAAACTGTATGAGGGAGTCACTTTTATCAACAGGTGAGATTCTTATACAGAGTGGCGCAAACATAACTACATTAAATTTGACAATGGGTATTTATAAATTTCGCCGCAGGAATAAAAAAAACTGTAATGGCAATCATCATCTGCCACAGGACGTCCACTGCTGGACATAGGCTTACCCCAAAGATTTCCAAACAGCGGCCTGGATCCAGCGACTTCTTGCCCCCTTTATCAGGTCAATACTGATATTTTTTTAAATTAAAATAAATAGCAAAAGTTCGCTTACTAAATTTCACACCATTTATACTGTATAAAAGCGGTATAATGCGCGAAAATCTATATGTAGGTAAACTTCAGTAGGTACGCGGCACGTGAACCTCACATCCAAGACATGCCGAATAAGTCCGTTCATGTTTGTTATCGACAAAAGTCCTTGATCAGCTGTTTTATGTTGTCGCGAACGTACATCATGTGCAAAATACTGAGAAAACCAAAAATCAATCCTGTGCCTAAACTATTTCACCTATTTGATTGATTTTTGGTACAGTCACGCTGTAGACAGTTACATCTACAGCACGAATGGGCCGGCTCGACCGGTTTGATACCACTGTCTCACAGAAAACCGACGTAAAGTGGCAGCTTGCTGTCGCGTTTCGTTCGGTGAGTGAGATTTCCGGTGGCCCACTTCCCCCCCTTCCTTTCCCAATCCCTTTTTCCCTCCCCTTCCATTTCCTCCTTTTAGGTTGGCAACGCACCCATGATTCCTTTTGTGTCTTGGGTGTCTATGAGCGGTGGAGATCACTTACCATCAGGTGACCCATCTGCTCGTGTGCCAGTCTCTGCTAATAAAAAATAAAAAAAGTACTGCCTGTCTTTTTTTTACGTCCGTGATTAGAATGCAATATATTTTATTCCCAGGTTCCTGCCTGCAGGCGGCAAGCTGTCCGGCGTGCCTGTCGGTGGTGGTGGTGGTGGGGAGCAGGTGAACAGTGGGAGTGTGTACGTGCACTGCAAGGCGGGCCGCACCAGGAGCGCCACGCTCGTCGGCTGCTACCTCATGATGGTGAGCACTTACTGCACCAGCTGGTGGACCAGGGGGACCACTGATGGTCAGGGGATTACCACCACCTTATATGTGGGGTCACTCAGTGAGCCATTGTATTGTATTTTTTGTATGTTTTTATTTGTATTTTTTTTTTATTTCATACAAAACAGGTTGCAGTCATTGATATACAATTATTACTACAAAAAATCATTTGTATGTATTTTCTTGGTGGTTTAGCTGCTCTAATTTATATATCTTTTTTGTATATGGTACTTTATAAGCATTTATTGTCAACTGCATTTAAAACAGCAACGCCAGAGTTTCTCGCCCGTTCTTCTCTGGCGAAACGGCCTTCCGAACTGGCGGTAGAGGAACTTTGACGGAATCTAAATAATGTAGTAACATTTCATGAATTCAATAAATATTTTGATTTGATTTGATTTGATATAGCAGTATTATTATAATACTTGTACCGATTCCCATACAAAAAAAAAACCCTAGTAATATTATGATACTGCTATAAAAGGTGATGGTAACCCTGCAGTTGTTACCATCGGCAGCCAGCTAAGATAGCCAAAGAATGAGGATTAGGCATTCAGAGAAGGGTAGAAAAAACTTGCAAAAACATTTTTTCAATTTTATCTCCTGAGTGATGATTTCAGTTTATGTAAGTAATATCTACAACACAAAAATGACTCGACCGGTTTGATACCACTGTCTCGCAAAAGACAGACGAAAAGTGGCAACTCGCTGTCCCGTTTCATTCGGTGAGTGAGACTCCCAGTGGCCAAATTCCCCCCCTCCCTTTATCAATTCCTGTTACCCTTTTTTTAGGTTGGCACCGCACCCGAGTGATTCTTTTAATGTCTTAGGTGTCTATGGGCGGTGGAGATCACTTGCAATCCGGTGACCCATCTGCTCGTTTGACAATCTCTGCTATAAAAAATATATATATTTCATATCCTGAGTGATGCTTTGGGTGCTATCACTCAAAGCTGGCTCTATAGCCATGCTGTAGACGTAACATCCACAGCACAAATGTGGCTCGGCCGATTTGATACCACTATCGCACAAAAAACCAACATAAAACCGTGAAAACCGATGCACCGATCCAAGTTAGTAAAGAGTGTTATGATACAATTGTGCATGTATTTGCAGAAAAACGGCTGGTCACCCGAAGAAGCAGTGCAGTACATGCGCACGCGCAGGCCCCACATACTGCTGCACACCAAGCAATGGGAGGCGCTCGATATCTTCCACAAGACGCACGTCAGGCTATAACCACGCGTCACGTCACTACTATGACGTATGAGCCACGTGGCATGGTGTTGCCAACGTTCAACTGTATAAACTGGTACAGAGTTAGTTAGAATTGTATAGTACATAAGTACATGACATATTTTTATTATTAACTTGCCTCGGTGGCACGGTGGTATTTCGGTACGACTACCGTCCTGAGGTCTCGGGCTCGATCCCCGAGTCGGGCAGTGATATTGGATTTTTCCATATCAGCCTGGAGTCTGGAATTTGTGCCCGATATGGCGATAGACTCGCCCCCAATCACATCGAGGACGGAACTAAGCTCGGAGAAATGTGGGTGTTCTAGTTCGCTAGTGCGCCTCTACCTAACCCTTCGGGCATATGGGCGTGAGCTTATGTCGTTTCTGATATTCTTTTTTCAACCTGGACAAGCTATTTTAGTACACATTGTTACAATGTATTTTTGGGGGAATATAAGGAATATTTTTAATATTTAAAAAAATTACAAAGTTGTATATTTTTTTTACTTAGTCGATTAGTCGATAATTGTTTTAAAATGTTATTATTTTTTAAGTAGGTATGAAAATTACTGTGTAATAGTTATGTAGAATATTATATTTTTTATAGATGATTTAACTCGTTTGTTCGCAAGGTGTAGCCTGTCCATATAGGGTTTTTTCCCGGATTCCCCCCGAAAATTCCCGAGAAATGGCGTATTAATTGTGACAAGGTAACACTTACATGTTGTATACGTAATAGGTTAAAGTAAGTTGAATACATATTATATGTAGTTAAAATTGATTTGACGCTCATTTTTCACACACCACACCTTCAATCGACTCACTACCGGTCCATAAACAATCTCAATCGGAGTGTGCAGATAGATCGCCAATATTAACCAATCAAATTAAGTCACCTAACAGCGTCATGTTGGATAATTCATGTGATCTATCTGCACAAATAGATTAACACCCGAATGGTCAAACGCTGCTCAACTTTAACGGCTTCTTAAATTCATTTTCGCCATACAATTTTGACAGATAAGGTGGCCTTAAATGACATAAGGCTACCTTAAGTGTATGAACATTCGGCGCTTAGATCGTTTATTGGGATCGGTGACTGAAGAAAAATTGAGGACCCGGCTTATCTACGAAACATACGGGTTTACTATGAAGCCGGTTCCGCCATTTTAGTTTCGCGATTTATTTACATGTAAGTTGTCACCGTGTGATATGAATTAAATAACGTATAAATACTGATTTTATTGTAAATACGGTGTTTTATTTACAATAATACTAATTTCGAAGTATGAACAAGATGCCTGTTACTGGTATCTTTTTCGCAGTCGCCATTTTGGTTTCGTTCCATACATTAGCAATGCTTCATTTTTTCGTATTTATTCCCTGTCCTCTATCTGTTTTTGTCTAAGATTGGGATCGCTCGTAAAGATTGGTTTGTTTTGGAGATCGTTGTTTCTTATAACATTGGGATTATTTAAAATATGTTTTAACTGTAACAAGTTTGGTTTTCCATAGTATTATTTTAATATTATATGAAAGACATGTCTAATGGTAATGTACTGATACAAAAATTATGTCATTAATGTAAATAATATTTATTGTAGAATAATAAATTGAATATTTTTGACTGAGACGTTTGGTTTCATTATTTTGTCCTATCTTTTTCACTTTGCGTTTGGAAGAACTGCATAGAAATCAACCTAAATAAATAGACCGGTTTGAAGAGTCTTCATAGGTCTGTTGGACTGAGCCTTCCACAATGAACAAAGAGCATGACAATGAAGAGCAATCCAATTCAATAGCCGGTAACTTTTATCTATGGAATTTTAACGATTGACGTATGAAACCATCGACCATAAACAAACAGATTTAATATGTATGTGACGATAAAACATATTTATGTAAGACAAAATATCCATCTGATAAAAGTTATCTGGCGGTGCAAATATCCTATGATTGTATTTTTACCTGTGCCCAGAGTGCTTTTAGAGTAAAAATTTGAACTATCTATGAGTATAGCTGGATCATGTTGTGCTGGAGTAATGAAACCCACAAAAAACTTGAAAAATATATTAGTTATTGACTACCTCCGTGGCGTGGTGGTATCTCGGTACGACTACGGTTCTGAGGTCTCTGGTTCGATCCCCGGGTCGGGCAAAGTGATATTGGATTTTTCCATATCAGCCCGGAGTCTGGAATTTGTGCCCGATATGGCGATAGGCTCGCCCCCTATCACATCTGGGACCGAACTAAGCTCGGCGAAATGTGGGTGTTCTAGTTCGCTAGTACGCCTCTGCCTACCCCTTCGGGGATACAGGCGTGAGCTTATGTTTATATGAGCTTATGTTATTGATATATTAATAGATAATAATATTAATATATTAGTCGCTGGATGCAGGCCGCTTCCAACAGGTCGATCTGGGAATCTTTGGGGGAGGCCTATGTTCAGCAGTGGACGTCCTATGGCTGATGATGATGATATTAATAATAAATACACCCAACAGTCACACACCTAGTCCTGACTCCACACTAGGTATAACCTGTATCGTGGGTGTCAGAGACTATGAGAGACGCGCGGTCTCACTACACCCAGACTTGAAACAAACATTTGTCTCAATGCGGGAATCGAACCCGCGGCCTCTCGCTTCACAGTCGGCTACTCGCCCACTGCGCCACGGAGGCTGTCACGCATATTGATGCCTATATGACGATAGACCATATTGAGGAAAATAAAATACTTTTTTTAGAGTTGGTTCATTAATGTACAACAAGAACATAGTCACTAGATCTTATTATAGACAACACCCCTTTACCCGACTACCTCGGAAGGAGAGTAATGTCTTTCGTTGGGTATTCTACAATAAAACAACAAACAAACTAATTAACTGTTTATTTCTAATAATAAATTAACCACATATTAATTTCCATACACGGACGCTCACAGCACTTACAATGAATGTTACGAAACAATGTTTTTAAAACGAAACAACAATAATTATTAATACTTTTGCGATACCAAATGTTTATATTTTATTATGCTTTGCAACCCTTAAGTACTCGATATACTCTGAATATGATATTTTGATTATAGATTGGTCACACTATAAATATTCTTTTTTTATCTAATAAAGCATTTCGGTAACTTTCCTTTCAGATTGATGATAGATGGCGGCAAGCGGTGGCACATTTTATTTAAAATAGTTTATAATTTGGTGCGATTATAGTGAACGAAGCTGCCTTGCAAAACACATTTTTCAATAATAGCTGCCTTTTCCTGAGGAATTTGGCAAATTACGTATCCCTTTTCTAGTGGCAAGATTCGGCTCTTATCGAGGCACCCAGAGTAGCTATGGCGTAAATCATATAATTAAAGAAGGAAATAAAGAAACAAAAAGTATAATAGATATAAAATAGGAAATAAATAATAATATTTTTAATACAAATTACCACTACCAAGATAAAAATGCAAGGAATGAGGAAAGTATGTGAAAAGTGATTTATATTTCATTTAACGTGATTTATCAAGTCAAAGTGAAAGAAACACAATTATTATAATACACCACGTTATATTTAAAGTTTTCACTTTTTTACACACACACTTTTGTTGCTTTATCTTAACCGTAGTGAATTATATTAAAAATATTAATATTGTGATGATTTTCGACACAGCCACTGTAAACTGACTTCGAGTAAAACCATCTGGGATAGACGTTCTTTTAAACACGTCAATTACGATGTATTTATAATAGTTCAAATTAGTGACTTAGTATGAGGCAGTATCTCCACTTGATGTGCCTCAAGTTGAGAAACTGCCTCGACCGGAGACTTAGTGAAAACGCAGCTAATATACAAAAGAGTTATGACAGGTAGTTACACATCCAATTTAGAATGATAATAAAGTTGACAAAAAGTATAACGCTATTTTAAAATCCGTCAATTTGTCACACCAATGAACACATCACCGTTATTCTTATATAACCAATGGATCTGATTGATGTTAAAACATGTAACCACTGCCTTACGAGGCAGCCTCGCCCCGAGTAATGAAACTCTTCACCACGACCTTACGCTATGCGTTCAACATCCGCGCACCGCCAGTTTAATTTCAAACATATCACAAAAACTTTAAAGCCGATTTTGGCAATATCGAAATCAAGGTGGCTTAAAACCATTTAAATCTAAATGTGACCTATTATGACCTGTTTTTTACGCTTTCTGTTCGGGTTTGATGGCCCAGAACTGCCTGATGGAGTTGGCGATGCCTATGTCGTGGCTGATGATGTAGAAGAGACCACCGAGGGTTGCAATCGAGAGAAGATACACAAGCCCTATGGCTATTTTGGGGATGACGGGGCCGAATATACTAGCTCGTACGTAATCTACTGCTATGGCCTCAAGGCCCCTGAAACATAAGAATAGTAAAATTAATAGGCATTCATACTTATACACTTAAATTGTTTGTAAAGGATATAAAGATCATGTAGTATAAGATTGACTCTTATTTGGATATTGTTTTATAGCAGAAATTGACAAAGAGGCAAGTAAGTGACCATATCATCATATTTCATTCTGATAAAATTCTGCAAAATTATATTTAGGGCAGTTGAACCGCGTTGCTAATGCTCTGACCTGAAAGAGTCGCTCACTTACAGATGCAAGCAACTGAATATATGGTAAGTGATTTCCGTTGTCTATAATAATACCAGAATGATGGGTGTGCTTCCGACCCTGAAGATAATGGATGGGGATTGGGAAGGGTAGGAGTGTTTGGGCCTCTTAAATATGCTAAATACGTCGCTAGATAGCATCGTATAATTATTAAGGTGTTCAATAAAGAGTTATGTATCTATCTATCTAAATACGTCGCTAGCTATATCGATAAAAAAAACATCGTGAAGAAACCTGAATACCTCAGAATTTCGAAGGTCTAAGTCTACGAATCTGCATTAGGCCTTCGTGGTAGACTAAGGTCTGACCCTATTACTTTTTTTTATTAATAGCACTAACTGATCTTTCGCCTTGATTTAAAGAGATGGGACTAACATAAGTTATTTAGGCTTGGGTTTCTTCATGTTACTCCAGATCCTCCAGAATCCCCGGGACATGCCGATGTCGTTGTAGATCAGGTAGAACAGCCCCCCGAGCGTGGTGGCGGTGACCGTGTACACCACGCCCATGGCCACCTTCGGCCACATGGGCCCGAACAGCAACACCCGCACGTACTCAACCACCATCGCCTCTAGACCCCTGGGGGGATGGGATAGGAATGGAATGGGTGTATGATGGGATACGAGGGTTTGATACGAGCGCCAGTTTAAAAGTTAAGGGAGCTGCAAGTGCTCCACAATGAATCTCAATTTATCCCAAATCTTGATTTAAAGATATGAGTGAGCTGTAGGAAATCGAGATGTGTAACTCTAGATTAGTAATAGCAATACAAGTCGCCCAAGTTATATTGGCTTTTACTATTTTTTTGTCAGTTAACCCTTATATATTCTGACATAGTAAACTTATTTAATAAAGCAGAGACTGGCAACGAGGGGGGGCAACTTATGAATGATCTTTACCGCTCATAAGCGTCTAAAGAGTAGGTATGTTTCATGGCATCTAAAGGGGAAAAGGAGTGGAAAGGGATTCAGGTCTTCGGAAACCTTACTCACCAGTCACCAAACCAAACGTAACAATAGCCACTTTTGTCACCTGCCCGTTTGCCAATCTCCGTTATATAAAAAAAGTAGGATACAACAATATAGGATCCCGCTACCTAGCTTAAATGTTAGATACTCCTTTCTGTAATGATTTCTGTTCTGACTAATAATAATATTAGCCCTGTAATATTACTGTCCCACTGCAGGGTACGGGCCTCCTCTACTAACGAGAGGAGTTGGGCCTTAGTCTACCACGCTGGCCTAATGCGGGTTGGTAGACTTCACATACCTTCGAAATTCTTGTGAAGAAATTCTCGGATATGCGGTCTATTCTGACTGTTGGATGTTATTTAAGTATTTATTTATTGACATGCTAGTGTTTATGGCAGGAGTCCGGCATATGGAGCAGTTAATCAGTCACCTCCTTGGTCTAGTGGCAGCATGTATAAGCTGTAGACCGGGAGGTCTTGGGTTCGATTCCCAGGTCGGGCAAAGCAAATTTTTTGATTTAATTTGCGCGGGACTGGATCCCTCAGAGGGGTTGACGTCAGTTATAAAAATTAAGCCATATCCGTTTTGCAACATGCTTCAATACTTGAATACTTTGTATTGTAGCGACGCGACCCCACAATAAGGTGGGATAAAGGCAGGATCATATGGAGCAACCATTCCATAGAGCAATCCATATGGAGCAACCATTTTGATGATTGTTGGGAGAACCATAAATATTAAATCTTTAAAGGAAACAAACGGCACTTGAAATGCTTATTTATATATCGCATAAATCTCAGCGTACGAAACATCAAGCTAACATATTTACTGTCGTTTTGGTGTTGGATAATGGGACATACCTTAAATTCCATTTTAAAAGCATTTATTTTGGTTAGACTGCCTCGGTGGCGTGGTGGTATTTCGGTACGACTACGGTTCTGAGGTCTCGGGTTCGATCCCTGGGTCGGGCAAAGTGATATTGGATTTTTCCATATCAGCTGGGAGTCTGGAATTTGTGCCCGATATGGCGATAGGCTCGCCCCCCATCACATCTGGGACGGAACTAAGCGCGGCGAAATGTGGGTGTTCTAGTTCGCTAGTGCGCCTCTGCTTACCCCTTCGGGGATATAGGCGTTAGCTTATGTTATTTTAGTTTGAGTTGTTTTAATGTATTGAAAAATGGACATCTAAAAGAAACCTAACCAGATGGTCTATTATAATATAACGAAAAAACTTTCTTTCGTCTTTCTGCCTGGCGTTATCCCGGCCTTCTGCCAGGGTCCATCTTCCTACTTAAACGCTTCCACTTCGCCCAGTCTTGAGCATCTATAGTGATGCCATCAGCTCTCATATCTTCCTCTAGAACGTCTAAACAGCGCTTTTTGGCCCGTCCACGGGAACGCACTGGTACACCTGGTACGATCTGTAGCTCAACCATGAGTATGTTGCACGTATTTACGTGAGCGAGGACGTAAAATATTTGTATGGAAAACGTCAGTTCCCCGCGTAACCGCTAGAGGCGTTCGGGTGTTTGTCATACAAATATTTTACGAAGTCGCTTGCGAGTAATGTCAAAAACACTCATGGTTGGCCTACAGGGCCAGACACATGCGACCGACGTACTCCTGTGGTTTCCTCAAAACATGGCCATACCGTCACTAGCGACTATAACTCAGAATATGCGAAAGAATTTCAAGATACCACTAAATACGACGCCTGATATAAATTTCACTAGACATTCGGAATGGAAATCACATGTTTTTCTTTTAAGAGTGTTTCTGATTTCGTAATACACTCTTCCCGTTTGATAAACATTTTACATGTGACGCAAGAAACTAAAACGCATTCCGAAACATAACATTTCTCTCGAATCAAATGCAATAACAGATAACAGATGAAAAACCTCCACACATATCAATAAATAACCTAATGAAATGTCTATAAAGATAAGAAACTGGAAGGCCCCGGTATTTGAACCTGAGTAGTGAGCATCGCTGCACTGTGAACTGTGCCACGGAATCTTAATACTGTGTAGGGACGGACATAAAGAAAAAGACACCATCTCGCCTATAGTTAAACGGATGCCACAGAAAAGCCACGCACACAAACGCGCCTGTACATAAGTGCCCTATGCACACACACGCCATTACGTGTCGATAGATCTAATGGGCCGAAAACCTTGCCTAAATGTTCCTAGTGTTCTGTCCATCATTTTTTAACGTCCGTGTGTGTAGGTATTACAAATGCGAAAATCTGGATTGACATTAACGATTAAAATAAAACATTTTTAACTAATATTTTAACAAAATATAAAACATAATTTATTTTATATGCTCTTTTACTTACGGCACTTTCGTAGTAATTTTTAGGCAAATTGTCATATTCTAAAATTTCTAAATTAAGTTTATGGTTTGGAACTTCGTTTCGCTATAGTATGAACTCACGATGTAATCATAAAAATAATAAATATAATATTGGCCCTGTCATATTACTGTCCCACTGCTGGGCACGGGCCTCCTCTACTAATGAGAGGGATTAGGCCTTACAGGAAGGTCGTACCGAAATACAATCACGCCACCGAAGCAGTCAAGCAAGCTTTAAGTATGCTTACCAGAAACTGTGCGCGGTGATGAGGATCGCCACGACCGAGTCGAACAGCTTGTTGGGGACGAGCAGCGCCATCGGTATGAGGGGGAGTAAGGCCGCCGACACGAATCTCTCCACCACCCACAGCTTGGAGTGGTCGTGAGGCTTCTCGAGAGACATGCGCACTGCCGATGTGCGGAACGAACGCACCTGCAAAGAGGGTGCTTAAAATTCCACTGAAGTAAAGTTTTTTGTATTTTTCCGAACGACTTCCAAAAAGGAGAAGGTCCTCAATTCGTCTGTATTTTATGGGCCTTACTTAAAACAGCATTTTTAGCTGAGCAAATGGTTAAGAATAACCTGTCACTTTTTTTCCTTGCGTTACAATGTTTAAAAATGAAAGGGACAACCTATGGTATAAAGATAAGCAGCGCTTAAATATTATTATAAGTAAGGGGCTATGTATGTTACGCGATATCTCCGCCGAAAGTGGACCGATCTTCAAAATTCTTTTTGTGTTCGATAGAGCTTATTTCAAGGGTGGTCCCATATAAATTTGGTCACGATCGGATTTGAAGTCGGTACGTTAAGTTTTTAAACTTGTGATTATTATATAAATAACACCCAACAGTCACATATATAGTCCTGACACCACACTAAGATCGAGTCTTGTGTCGTGGGTATCAGGAACTACGAGAGACTTCTGATCTCACAACATCCAGACACTAAACAAATATCTGTAGGCCATACAAACATTTGTCTCGGTGCGGGGATCGAACCCGCGGCCTCTCGCTTCACAGCCGGTTACTCGCCCGCTGCGCCACGGAGGCTGTCGAAATAGAGTTGAAAAGGGCACTAATAGTAAATGGCATAAAAGTTAAACAATAACAACAATTTATTACTTTGAAAATTTTTTTTTTATTATTTTAAATTTTAATTTTTTTTTATTTATTTTTTTACTCTTTGAAATCGGTGCTGAGGCCGAAGTAGATTAAATGAAAAGATTCCGACGAATTGTTAACCCCTCCTTTTTTGAACTCGGTTAAAAATTACCAAATGACAAGTACTCGAATCTAATTCAACATTAACGCTCTTTTTAACTCGATTTCGTAGAATTTGAAGTAAATAAATGAAACCGTATCGAAATCAAATATAAATCGAGTGTCAAAAGTCTGGGGGCAGGTTATAATCATTCATTCTTCCGCGGTGCAGAAATAAATAACTTCCAAATGTCAAAAATAATATGCAATTATTAATTAAAGTTTAACTTAAAACCGCCTTCAGAAATAAACACTATCGCCCGAATAGTCAAACGCTACTCACCTTTAACGGCTTCTTACATTGATTTCCGCCATACAACTTTGACAGATAAGGCGGCCTTAAACGTCATAAGGCGACCTTAAGTGTATGAGTATTCGGGGGTAAGGGCCGCTTGCAGCTTGGTGATAAATCTCTATTTATCCCAAATCTTGATTTAATGATAGGAGTGAGCTGTAGGATTAGGTTTAACTCTACTTGCAGGACTAATCTAGGGCGACTTGCGGTGTTATTACTAATCTAGAGTTAAACCAAAATTCAATTTATCGTACAACTCGCTCCTATCTTTAAATAGAGAATATAAATTGGAATAGAGATTTATCACAGAGCTGCAAGGAGCCCCTAGAGTTAGTCCCAAACTCAATTTCACATACATGTCATTTGTATATTTAAATCGAGATTTATCTAAATGATGTCGCATTCGATTTGAACACTTATGGGTGTTGACGTCAGGCAGGCGGCATGTAAAAACTAAAGCAGAGTCCTTTCTGTTCAGATTGATGTAGGAAGACTGCCTCCGTGGCGTGGTGGTATTTCGGTACGACTACGTTACTGAGATCTCGGGTTCGATCCCCGGGTCAGGCAAAGTGATATTGAATTTTTCCATTTCAGCCCGGAGTTTGGAACTTGTGCCCGATATGGCGATAGGCTCGCCCCCTATCACATCTGGGACGGAAGTAAGCTCGGCGAAATGTGGGTGTTCTAGTTCGCTAGTACGCCTGTGCCTACCCCTTCGGGGATACAGGCGTGAGCTTATGTGTATGTATGATGTAAGATGAGATAAGACGGGGCAAGTGAGAAAGAAAGAATATATATAAGAGATTATTGTACATTTTAAAATCCTTCGATCCAAACACTATGAAAATGACATAATCATACATACACTCACGTCTGTATCCCATGGGGATAGGCAGAGACTATTGACTATTGGTGGCATAATCAGTATGTGATTAAACTCACTTTAAAATAAGCTCGCGCGAAATGTGGGTGTTCTAGTTCGCTAGTGAGCGTCTGCATACCCCTTCGGGGATACAGGCTTATATTATGTTATGTAAGAAAATAAGAGAGAGAAAAAACACAAGCCATGTACTATCCCCTTTCATCTTCCGTTTTTTTTTATAACCACAAGCCCCTCACGTCACTTCCACGTCATGTTTTTTATTTGATTACTCATGTGATGCAACCTGCATACTAATTCGTTTTTTATTGGCTTCCAAAGTAACATGTTTCCTTTGATCATGACCGTTTATTAGAGACGGATTTCCATTTACGACCGACGTCAAAAAACGAGTACTCAATTCTGATTTCTTAAGTTTACGCGAATGCCATTGAAATTTTTTTTTTTTAATTGAAACATTGCAAAGCCTTCGAAACGTCGGGAATAAAAATTAAAACCAAATCGTGATAGAATCCGTAAAAATAGTTTTATTTCAATGAGTACTCAATTCGTCTGCATGTTTTTCATTTTCTATATTTACGCGATTGAACGCGCCAAATATGGAGCGATTTCCGACCGACTCCCAAAAAGGGAAAGGTCCTCAATTCGTCTGTATTTTTTTTATGTATGTAGCGCGATATCTCCGCCAAATGTGGACCGATTTACAAGATTCTTTTTGTGTTCTTTCTTTCTTTCTTCCTGGCGTTATCCCGGCCTTCTGCCACGGTCCGCCTTCCTACTTAAACGTTTCCACTACAATAGAGATAATTCCAAGGGTCGGATGTTTAAGGGTTTGATTGCCAGAGGAAACAACTATAATTTCATGTACGTCTGTGAAATGAAATGTAGATGAATCAAGAGTTTTATCACGGGAACGAAGCCAGGATACAACTCTTTCTTTCTACCTGCCCTTATCCCACCTCAATAGGGCCTGACGCTACACACTTTTTCAAGCGTGTCGCAGAAAGGATTTGGCTTAATTTTTTTTTACGATCTACCATCTGCCTAACAACCCTCGTCTGTAGAATCCAGTCCCGGAAAATCATGTTAGAAAAACACCCTGCCCGACTTAGCAATCGAACCCAGGACCTCCCGGTCCACAGCCCATATGCTACCACTAAACCAAAGGCGACAAGCCAGACTACAAGTTACAACTATTATTAGTTGAAATCTAATCCCATAGATTTCCCAAGATCTCCTCAATATTCTGAATTCGCTTTAACACACAAACAAACATCCCTATTAACATAGATATAGATCAGTCATTAAGTCGGGATTTGTGTCCCGTCCCGATTGATGGGAACAAGGCACCTGGCACGAACTACTTTCGAATATGCATTCGAATACCACGTTATTATTTTACGTATAAAGTTTTCACCAATACAAAGCATTAAGCGCGCAGCCTCCTTAATTCGAATAATAATATCAACCCTGTAATATTACTGTCACTGCTGGGCACGGGCTTCCTCTATTAATGAGAGGGGTTAAGCCTTAGTCTATCACGCTGGCCTAATGCGGGTTGGTAGACTTCACATACCTTCGAAATTCTTGTGAATAATTTCTAAGTATGCAGATTTCCTCACGATATTTTCCTTCACCATTATAGCAAGCATTCATAATGAAAACATATTTAATATAAAAATCACACATGCTATTCGGGATTGATCTCGAACCTTCGTCTCAACAGTCCGTACCCCACTCTCGAGTCTCGTCTGAGCTGTCGCTGCTTCGATTCGCTAACCTACTCGAAAATTATTCATGCTAGGTACGTTTTTGGATGACCGCTCCAACTAGTTTGAGTGGCGTGCACTTAATGCAACGTGACGTTTTATCAAAAAAAGTGCCTTAATTAGGCGGTTTTATGATTGTCCCTCATGGTCGGCTAGAGGGCCGTCATTTGGAACTTTTCCGTTGTGTCATTGAACTATCTCGTGTTGAAAGTTGACATCGGGTTGGGCAATGATATTGGATTTTTCCATTATAAGCCCGGAGTCTGGAATTTGTGCCCGATATGGCGATAGATTCGCCCCCTATCACATCTGGGACGGAACTAAGTTCGGCGAAATGTGGGTGTACTAGTTCGCTAGTGTGCCTCTGCCTACCCCTTCGGGGATACAGGCGTGAGCTTATGTATGTATGTATGAAAGTTGAAAAATTTTTGAAAAAAAAAACTAGTTTAAAGACTTTTGAGATAAAAGAGCTTTGTCGCCTCCTTGGCCTAGTGGCAGCGTATATTACTACTATAGGTAATAACTTTTGGATCTCAAGTTTTGTGCTATTACCCCGTCTATAGATATACTGCTCAATGTCTTTGCCTCCATCGAATGAATTTGCCACGGGCCCCCAACACTATACATAGATACGCCACTGGTAGCTACTAGCCAGTGTTACACACTACCCAGCACCCACGTGGACTTTAGGCCTTACTATAAAAACATTTTCGCTTATCTTTTTGCTAAGAATAGCCTGTCACTTTTTTCCATTACATTTTTTAAAAATGAAAGGGACAACCTATGGTTGAAGATAAGCAGCGCTTAAATATTTTTATAATTATGCGCCGAATGTTCATACACTTAAGGTCGCCTTATGTAGTTTAAGGCCGCCTCATCTGTCAAAATTGTATGGCGAAAATCAATATAAGAAGCCGTTAAAGTTGAGCAGCGTTTGACCATTCGAGCATATGGGGCTTAAAACCTAACTAAACGGGCATGTGAAGTTATGTGTCAACAGTTTAACGGCTTGTTATTTTCCTTAAACGACGTGAATAAACTCAAAGTGATCAATGCGATGCAATGTCAAGGGACGAGCTACAATAATACTAATGATGAGCGCTATACATTTTCGTGCATTTTTTTATGGCAGACCGGCACGATCAGATGGGTCACCTGATGGTAAGTGATCTCCACCGCCCATAGACACCCAAGACACGAAAAGAATCATGGGAGCGTTGCTAACCTAAAGGGAGGTAAAATAAGGGTTTGGAAAGGGAGAGGGGGAATTGCTCAACTGGAAATATCACTCACCGATCGAAACGCGACAGCGAGCTGTGTTTACGTCGGTTTTCTGTGAGATAGTGATATCAAACCGGTTGAGCCGGCCCATTCGTGCTGTAAACGTAATTGTCTACAGCGTGGCTCTACCACTCAACTAATTCATCATATTACAACAATAGTTGAAACGTTTTTTATAGCAGAGACTGACAAACGAGCAAGTGGGTCACCTGACAGTAAGAACTCTAACAGACATACACGATATCGATCATGAGTTTCATCATCATCAATTTTAAAACAGTCTGGATTCAACAAACATTAGCCTAAGATTTTTTAGTACTAGGGTATTCGATCCCGGGATTCTGTTCACGTCAATCCCGGGATCCCGGGAACGAATCCCCTATTTGGCACAGTCACCATAAACTTACAGCGTTTAATATCGGCGTGAGCTTGGCGTCTTTGAGGGCGAACGACCTGGGCATCGTGGAGACGAGCGAGCGCTGAGACAAGGACGGCTGGCTCCCGAGCCGCATCGCCTGCTGGCTGAATACGCGGCCCGAGCATGCTGAAACAATCACACATATTCAATACTTCATTGATCGACCTCAAAAAAGATGGTCTTCAATTCCCCTGCCTCCGTAGCGCAGCGGGCGAGTAGCCGGCTGTGAAGCGAGAGGCCGCGGGTTCGATCCCCGCACCGAGACAAATGTTCGTATGTCCTACAGATATATTTTTTTTTATAGCAGAGATTGGCAAACGAGCAGATGGGTCACCTGATGGTAAGTGATCTCTACCGCCCATAGACACCCAAGACAAAAAAAAATCATGGTTGCGTTGCCGACCTAAAAGGAGGTAATGGAAGGGGAGGGAAGGGGATTGGGAAAGGGAGTGGGGAAATGGGCCACCGGAAATCTCACTCACCGAACGAAACGCAAGTTGTCACTTTACGTCGGTTTTCTGTGAGACAGTGGTATCTAACCGGTCGAGCCGGCCCATTCGTGCTATAGACGTTACTGTCTACAGCGTGGCTCCACCACCTGAACCACCTACTCTTTGTTTCGGTTCTGGCTGTTATGAGACTGAAAGTCTCTCGTAGTTCCTGATACCCACGACACAAGATTAGATCTTAGTGAAGTGTTAGGAATATGTACATATATGACTGTTGGGTGTTAATTCTCGACCGACTTCCAAAAAGGAGAAGGTCCTCAATTCGTCTTTTTTATGTATGTTACGCGATATCTCCGCCGAATGTGGACAGATTTTCAAAATTATTTTTGTGTTGGATAGAGCTTATTTCAAAGGTGGTCCCATATACATTTGGTCACGATCAGAAGTTTTGAAGTCGGTCCGTCAGTTTGAGCTCACACGTTCTGCAGGTCGATTCTCTAAGGTATCATTTGTGAAAACAACGTTGCGGCATCGTTGCGGCAACGATGTTGTCATTTTTGTATTCAACAAGGTACAAAGCGCACGCAATAGCGCTATGCGTGATGACGGCGCTTATGTGAACCAGCTCTCTCGAGCGAGGCGTTTGACATAAATGTATGGAAAATGGTATTCTCTAAGACCTAACAACGTTGAACGCTCCGTCGATCTCAACGATGTGCACTGCGCGAGCACGTCGTCGATCGCAACGTTGTGGCGTTTCTTAGAGAATTGACCTGCTGGTAACTATTGACTGGTCTATGGAAATGTATTTACCTAGTAGTTACGTAGGAACGTACACGCACCTTATCAACGGAAAGAACTAGGTATGTACATGCTAGACGTTTGTGTCATCGATACAATGTTGTCAGCCGCAAAACACCGGATTTATAGTCTATGGCTTGTATCTATTTGCAACTCTACAGTAGTCTACTCGACAGTCGCTACATGGTTGTCACCGACATCCGCTATTTGCTACAAAACGCTTGCTACGGTTTGGCTAAACAAGCCAATCGTCATTTTATCATGTGACAAATCACTCTCACAATACTTGTAACCACTTTAAAATTTAAGTGACGACATTTTGTGGACTGGAGTCCATCCAGGCTTCCTATGTTACGAAGCTTATTGCTATATTTCCCGCCACAATTCCTCGCATGTCGGGAATCCCGGGATTGATGTATGAACAGAATCCCGGGATCGAATCCCCTACTCGCATGACGCCGGAGGTGACTAATGTCTACGCGCGAACTAGGTATATCGCTTTATTAGTAAGTAAGTTTATTCATACCAAAATCTTAACTTTTAAGCCATACAATTATCACATCTAGCAAAATAAGAATATAATATATTACAAAATATTTTAACCAATCTGTATGACTATTAGGTATGAAATGAAAAGGTTGACCTGTAAAAAATATATTTATTATTATTTATGTAAGCACTTTATATAGTTTATATTTTTATTTTTTTCAGCTTTCTACATATATGTGGCACCCCTATAAAAATGTATTTAGAAAATAGTGGCAACCCTAATATTTACATAGGTGCATAATAAAACCAGCTGCCTCATTACAGATATTAAGAATTTAAATTGCTTAAAGTGTCTATGCTAATGATATTCTGTGGAAATGTTTTAATGGCATGGAATATTACTTTAATTGAAATTATTTTTCACATGAATTTAAATTTTATGAACAGATTTAATAAAAGTGTTTGACTTTTATGTTAATTGATATAATTTAAATAAACTTTTATTTTATTATATCATTTAATTACCATAATAATTGTATATCATTGACCTTTTTTCTAATTCATCTATAGATTTGGAATTATCAATTATCCCATATTATTATTGTGTTAACACTATTTATTTATATATTATAATAATAAAATATGTTTTAAACAAACATCTTTTTAAACAAAAGGGCTTGTTATTAATTTATGATTGGACAATAGGTGTTTTGTCTTCCATTCAATAAAGATAAGCTGTATAATGAATACCACAGACATGAAAACAATTAAAAGTAAATGGATTAAACCATTAAGCTGATGTTATTATCAGAATTTCTTAAACATAAAACTATTATTGTTTTATCTATAGATTACATATTCTTACTGATAGGAATGTACTGCAGGAGAAGTGATTTTTTAAGCTTTAAAATTGCATGATTTTTTTAAGAATATTAACTATGGTTAGTTGTGTATTTCATGAATCAAAAAATTGCCAAATTAAAAATTAAAATTTCATTATTTTATTTGAATGAAATAAAATTAATTGGAATTAAATATTTCTATAATCAAAGATATTAATATGTTGCGTTTCCTCAAAGAGTTGTCCTCTTTTCATGTTTTTTTTACATTATAGTATTAATAATTGTTTAGTATTTATGTTTAATATGATTGTTTTCCCTTATAAAAACTCAAATAAAAAAGATGCTTGTTATGATCTTTTACACCCTCTATTAAGTGCTTGTTGACACAATCTGTGCCAAAAAATTAGCAAGTGCAAATTGCTTGCAAAATAACCTCAACGTAGATAAACATCATTTGCAAAAATATATTCTGCTTACTTAAAAAAAGTACTTAAAAATTTGTTGTATTGCCAAACAGTAATTTTTTCGTCAGATATGTGCGTAAACAAGGCCAATTAAAATTTATATTGGTTTTCACAACATGCATTATGTAATATCAAAACAATAAAAAAATAATTTACCTTGGCTACGGAGAAACATAGAGAAAGCCATAGCGCCGATGTGTTTTACGCAACTGGCACTTAAATTACAAACAAAATACCCAAATAGGGTTTTTATTTACTACAAAACACGTAATCTTTACGCGTTTTCGAAATTCCCCAAAAATTGCGAGATGTCAGTTGTCAATCCGTGTCAGGCGGGCACTTGTGCAGGCAGAGGCGGGGCTTCTGAATCTGGCTGTATGAGCTCTTCACGTTGAAGGTTTTGTGGGGATAAAAAATAATAATTAGAATTATTATATTACTTATGTTATTAGATTGATAGATGATAACGTTATTACAAAAATATTGATATTAATTTGCATTATTTATAAATATAATTGATATGAAAATAAAACTAGTATAATAACTGGCTGAATGTTTTTTCGATAAATGTATTTAATAATCTGGCAACTCCAAATCAGAATGACAATTCATTTTGGTGAAACACGATTTTGTTTGAAATCATTTTACGACATAAATAGAATTATAAATCCTCCCAAACAGTAACTACAGACTCCCAAATGGCTACAACTTTAGAAGACAAGTCCATTTGGGGCCAAGACGAGGAGGAGGCTCTGAGCGAAGAAGTTCTTCGGATGCCAACAGACGAAATCGTAAGCCGGACCAGACTGCTCGACAATGAAATCAAAATCATGAAGAGCGAGGTGATGAGAATCTCTCATGAGCTGCAAGCACAAAACGACAAAATAAAGGAAAACACAGAGAAGATAAAGGTGAACAAAACACTTCCATACTTGGTATCAAACGTCATTGAGTTATTGGACGTAGATCCTCAGGAAGAGGAAGAAGACGGTGCTGTGGTGGACCTCGACTCTCAGAGGAAAGGCAAGTGCGCGGTGATCAAGACTTCCACGAGACAAACATATTTCCTGCCAGTCATTGGCTTGGTAGATGCTGATAAACTGAAGCCTGGCGACCTGGTGGGCGTGAACAAGGACTCGTACTTGATCCTGGAGACGCTGCCGGCTGAGTACGACGCGAGGGTGAAGGCCATGGAAGTGGATGAGAGACCCACTGAACAGTACTCTGATATTGGTGGATTGGACAAGCAAATTCAGGTCAGTTAATAATATCTTCTTCTTCTTCTTTATTTAAAAAATATGGCCTCCATCAAAGGTTGATGATTTTGCCAATGACAGTGTTTAGTAAATCTTGAAAAAAAATCTAGTCCCAGTTAATAATATATATAATTGTGTAAATATGTTAAATGTCTGTGTTTGTTTCAATGAAATCTTTTTACCTGCCCTTATACCACCATAATGTGGGGTAGACGCAACTCACTTTATCAAGCATGTTGCAGAATGGATTTGGCTAGTTTTTATGATAGGCTGCCTGCCTGACATCAACCCCCTCTGGGGGATCCAGTCCCGGGCAAATCAAATTACAAAATTCACTTTGCCCGACCTGGGAAATGAACCTATGACCTCCCGATTGACTGCCCATATGTGCTGCCCCTAGACCAAGGAGCTTACAATGGTAGGAGGCGGAGTTTGTTTCAATGAAATATTAGGAAAAAATTCAAAGGCAACATCAAAGACAGTAAAACATTAAAGAAAAAATATTTTGTTTGTTAACCACACCAAAATTAACTAGAGTTGGAACTAAGGCAACAAGAAGAAAAAAGTCATATTTGATATATGAATAGGATTTTTTTAAACACCTGCATTTTCTTTATGATATACAGCAAGATTAATAAAAACAAACTGTTTATCCTGGCTTCAGGAACTCATCGAAGCTGTGGTATTACCCATGACACACAAGGAGAAGTTTGTAAACCTGGGCATCCACCCACCCAAGGGAGTGCTGCTCTACGGTCCACCTGGTACGGGCAAGACCCTGCTGGCCAGAGCCTGTGCAGCACAGACCAAGTCTACGTTCCTCAAGCTGGCTGGTCCACAACTAGTGCAGATGTTTATTGGTATGTAAACAGTGACATGCATAGGCATTCTGATCAGGGTAGACAAAAATCTTGCACACTAACTCTTGCTGCACCATCACTATTATTATCATCATATAATGAAGTGTTATATATATATATATATATATATATATATATATATATATAGTGCTTAATAATAAATAACACCCAAGTCAGATACATAGTCCTGACCCCACTCTAAGATCGAGTCTTGTGTCGTGACATCAGTATTGTAAAAATTAAGCCAAATACTTTCTTTAACATGCTTAAAAAAGTATATTTAACCAACCCTACATTAAGGTGCTACATATTTCCCAACAGGTAGGCCTTAAAATGAACATGGACAAGACGAAAATCATGTCGAATGTCCATGTCGTTCCTACCCCAATTGGTATAGGGAACTCAACTCTCGAAGTTGTAGACGAATATGTCTATTTAGGACAAGCGGTCTAGCTAGGCAGGTCCAACTTTGAGAGAGAGGTCATTCGTCGAATCCAGCTCGGCTGGGCAGCATTTGGGAAACTACACAAGGTCTTCTCGTCCAATATACCTCAGTGCCTGAAGACAAAAGTCTTCGACCAGTGTGTGTTACCAGTGATGACTTATGGCACTGAAACGTGGCCTCTAACTATGGGCCGCATTAGAAAGCTCACAGTCACTCAGCGAGCTATGGAGAGGGCTATGCTCGGTGTTTCTCTACGTGATCAAATCAGGAATGAGGAGATCCGTAAAAGAACGAAAGTCACCGACATAGCCCAGAGGATTAGCAAGTTGAAATGGCAGTGGGCAGGGCACATAGCTCGTAGAACTGATAGCCGATGGGGCAGAAAAGTTCTCGTGTGGAGACCACGTACCGGCAAGTGCAGCGTAGGACGTCCACCTACAAGGTGGACCGACGACCTGATAAAGGTCGCAGGAAGTCGCTGGATGCAGGCCGCTTCCAACAGGTCGATCTGGAAATCTTTGGGGGAGGCCTATGTTCAGCAGTGGACGTCCTATGGCTGATGATGATGATGACATTAAGGTGGGAAAAAAAGAAAAAGTTTAATGTCCATTGACTTAACAAGCAACTGGATTATATTCCATGCATAAGCTCATGCATGTATCCCTGAAGAAGTAGATAGATTTGAACTAGACAACTGAAGCACCAATATCTCACAGGGCTTGATTCTGTCCTTTCATGTGACACCACCAGGCAACTGATGTTTTTCAACAGATAATCTTGACGCATACTGTATTCGCCCAATCTAGGATTTGAACCCAGAACCTCCATTAATTACCTTATCATAATAGACTCCTCATATCATGGTTTTTATACCAAAACCCCATTGTCCCCAGGTGACGGCGCTAAATTGGTCCGTGACGCGTTTGCGCTCGCCAAAGAGAAGGCGCCCGCCATCATCTTCATAGACGAGCTCGACGCCATCGGTACCAAGCGATTCGACTCTGAGAAGGCCGGTGACCGTGAGGTGCAGCGAACTATGTTGGAGCTGCTCAACCAGCTTGATGGTTTCAGTTCAACAGCTGATATTAAGGTACTTGTTAAAATGGTGTTTCCTGAACACTGTTGTCCTTTTCAACAATAATAAAGTTACTTGAGACAGTAAGTATAGTTTATATAGTGCTGGTCATGGGTGTCCTCAAATGAGAGGAGATTAGAGCCTTAGTCTGGCCTAATGTGGGTTGGTAGACTTCAGATACCTTCAAAACTCTTGTTTATATTGATTAATGAACTATAAATAAATAACACTCAACAGTCACATACATAGTCCTGACCCCACACTAAGATCGAATCTTGTGTCGTGGGTATCAGGAACTACGAGAGACTTTCGGTCTCACAAAACCCACACCTGAAACAAATATATATAGGCCATATAAACAATTGGACCGTGTTGTGCAGAAATGATCCAACCCACATTTTTTATTGATGCCAACATGATCTTAAAGTCTAAGTCATTAAAGACCATATTGATGTAAAAAAGAAATGTGGCTTGGATCATTTCTGCACAACACGGTCCAATTGTGATAATAAGAAGGTGGATTGGTGTTTATTTCTTACTTACTGGTTTCTGAATTTGAAAAAAATCACTGATAGCTGTTCTCCTTGCTTTGTCCTGTTACTACCCATACAAATTAATTCAATAGGTTTACATCTATTAGTGTGGGCAGATGACCATAACTCGGTACTTGATTATTTTTTAAATTATTTTTATATGAAATTTACATTGTCTAAAATATAGAACAGAAAGAAATATTGGAATATTCTTGAAAAAAAATTAAAAACCTGTCATAAGTTGTATATAAGTTGGTGAAACCTTCAAACTGTGAGAAAGAGAATTATCAGCATAATCACGTCATCGCCATAAGGTTACATACATTGGAAAGGGATAGCAAGATAGCTCCAATATGCCCCCACTCCAGAATTTAAAATATGAATTAATGCCTCATTTTTCAACCAATATCGATGCAGTTTTCACAGAAGGCTTTTTCGTTTTATTTGCTATTACATATAAATATGTGTTTAACCCGTTGAAGACAGCACATATATATGTTACAAAAGTGTCTCGGCTACATAAGTGTAAAGTACCCAGTTGAACATATTCAATATTTTATTGCAGGTGATTGCTGCAACCAACAGAGTGGACATCCTGGATCCTGCTCTCCTCAGGTCAGGGCGTCTGGACAGGAAGATTGAGTTCCCGCATCCCAATGAGGAAGCCAGGGCTAGGATTATGCAGATCCACTCCAGGTGAATGTTGTATGCATATTTCGGTAATATGCAGGTCTTCAGAACATGCTATTATGCAGTTCAAGTTCATATTTTTTTTAACTAAACGAAATATTTATTGACATCAGAAACCAATCTTTCATTATAAGGCTTAGTGTACAAGATTGCAGCGAACAACAATAGAACTACATAACATAACATAAGCTCACGCCTGTATCCCCGAAGGGGTAGGCAGAGGCGTACTAGCGAACTAGAACACCCACATTTCGCCGAGCTTAGTTCCGTCCCAGATGTGATAGGGGGCGAGCCTATCGCCATATCGGTAACAAATTCCAGACTCCGGGCTGATATGGAAAAATCCAATATCACTTTGCCCGACCTGGGGATCGAACCCGAGACCTCAGCACCGTAGTCGTACCGAAATACCACCACGCCACAGAGGCAACAATAGAATTACTTTTAAGAAAATAACCTTTTTGTGAACTGGGCTTGAAAAAGTATTTCAAAGTGTGGATTGGTGGGGTCCCTGTCTGACACTGTTAACGCCTATTAACAACTTACTATCAGATGCAGCTATTCTAATTTAAAGACCAATAAAAAAAAAAATTTAATAAAAAAAATATTGTACTAAAATCCGTTACTACACTTGATGCATAATGTGAAATTAATCCCAAATCTACATTATTATTAATAACTTCCAGAAAAATGAACGTAAGTCCCGACGTGAACTTCGAAGAGTTGTCTCGTTCGACGGACGACTTCAACGGCGCCCAGTGCAAGGCGGTGTGTGTGGAGGCCGGCATGATCGCGCTCCGGCGCTCCGCCACCGCCGTCACGCACGAGGACTTCATGGACGCCATCCTCGAGGTCCAGGCCAAGAAGAAGGCCAACCTCAGCTACTATGCTTAGTTGTAATCATGTAAGTTAGGTAAATGTTCTTGTATTTCAAATTGTATGAAATAAAGTCTTTATTCGTATTAAGTATTTTATTTTCTTAGTTCATGGTTGTACATTAGTGGCGAAGGGCCCATACTACTCGATTCCTTTCGGCTTCTTTTTTGGAAATTGTCACTCTTCGCCGTTATACAGTTTTGATTATTGTAGTTCTAAAAGTGCATCAACTCCATGCGCGATAATGGGATATTTTAGACCTTTATCACATCATCCCAATCAAAGAGAATGTATCCCAATCACAGGAATCACATGTGACATGGAAATTTAAAGCCTAGTCTACAAAATGCTGCACTCACATTCATAGCGCAGGCAGGGGAATGGATCATTGGAGATATGAAAAAGAGGAGAGGTAAAACGCGAATGCTGTACGTTAAATTTAGGCTGTTCTAAGATTAAGATAAAGCGCCTATAATAATACCAAACTAGCAGTAATTTGTACAGGGCGGGAACCTTTATTTTTGGATTTTTAAAATTAGAATCTATAAATATTTCTCATTGTGTACCACCCCCAATTAAATGCGAATTTCGTTTGATCTAAAACATATGTCTTGTTATTTATATTCTTTACAATAATAATAATATTGTTTTTATTATATTCACATAGAATAATTTCATTAAAATAAATCACATTTCGGCTATTGTTTAAGCAAGAAACAAAAATAAATGTATGAAACGAAGAAATAAATAACTTGAACGCATCCAAAAAGAAATCATGAAACGCGCGTGCGTGCAGTGTTGCCATCTTAGTGGATTTTCCACTAAATCTGGTGGTTTCGAATCCCGTTTAGTGGGAAAAAATGCCATCTAGTGGTTAGTGGATTTTTTTAGTGGTTTCGTAGAAAAATTTAGTGAAATGTTGATCGCTCAACCACTAAGTGAGTGATACATTTCCAAATACACGTCTCGAAGAAGCTGTGTTTGATATAATATTGCTCTATTATAATAATAATAATGTAATGCCACCGTCCCGGAGAATCTATCAGGCATGTTATTTCCGGTTGTTCGTATCTTGCTAACGGCGAGTATTTGCATAGGCATAACCTTGTAGCCAAGATCCTACACCAGCAACTTGCTCGTCGATATTGCCTTGTGGCTTCTGAGGTGCCTTATTATCAATATGTCCCTCAACCAGTTCTCGAAAATAGTCATGCAATATGCATAATGCCAATAAGCCTGATATTGTGGTAGTAGATCGATTGACACGCAGGGCGATGCTAGTTGATGTTACGATTCCGCGTGATGAGCCGAAAAGCGAAAGCCGAAAAGGACAAAATGTCGAAATATTTAGACCTGGCACATGAGGTTACTCGCATGTGGGATATGTATTCAACAATCATTATTCCGATAGTCATTTCTGCCCATGGTTTGATACCAATGAGCCTGAACCAACACCTCATGAAGCTCTCGGTTGGTGTTTGCGTCTGAGCCAAATGCAGAAGGCGGTGTTACTGGATACGGCACGAATTGTGAGGAGGTTCTTCACTCTTAAAAATGTAAAAAAAAAAACTTTGAAAATAAAGAGTACTGAACATAAAAATACCTTAAATAAATAGTACTGAACTATCCCGGTAAATTTCTCGACTTTTGTTAACTAGTTTTCTGTTTAGTATTAAGCATAGAGAGTGTAATTACATCGTTTAGTGCTATCAATAAAAATATTAGCAAAAATTTTATTTTTTGTTATGGTCAAATTTCGAAAATATCTCATTGAACGGTCTGTGTCTGGGTGTACGAATGTCATCAGACTCGCTTATAATATTCAGTGTATTTGTGCCCAATATGGCGATAGGCTCGCCCCCTATTACATCTGGGCCCGAACTAAGCTTTACGAAATGTGGGTTTTCTAGTTCGCTAGTTCGCCTGTACCTACCACTTTGGGGATACAGGCAAGCTTTGTTGTCTATACTAATATATAAAGTGAAGAGTTTGTTTGTTTGTTTGATTGAACGCGCTAATCTCAGGAACTACTGGCTCGATTTGAAAAATTCTTCTTGTGTTGGATAGCCCATTTATCGAGGGTGGCTATAGGCTATATAACATCACGCTATGACCAATAGGAGCGGAGCAGAAATGAAAAATGTAGAAAAGCGGGGAAGTTGATACCTCAGAAAGTACTGATTCGAATTGAAAAATTATTTTTGTGTTGGAAAGCCCGTTTATCTAGGATGGCTATGAGCTTTATAACATCACGCTATGACCAATACTTTTGCTTATAATATTCAGTGTATTTAATTTTTTTATAAAGAATTTACATAATATATGAGATTTTACTTAGGTATACTAATATTTTAATTATATTTTACAAAATAATGTTGCTTACTCCCAAAACATCGTGATGGCTCCAGTTTAGTGTTTATCATTCTGGTAGCGCGTGAAAAATAGCACTACCAAAAAATGTTGGTGTAAGAGCCAAGGGGCTCGATCGCCCAGAACCACCCCGTGTCCCTCAAGGCGAGTACGAACTAGGGTATTGGTTCTGAGCGGATGAATATATGATCCACCAACCTTGCAGCACAGAGCCGGGCGTCCACCTCCGTTGTCTCAGCAGCTCCTCAATTGTCACTCTGAAGATTCCACTGGCGATGTGCCGGTTACGCGTGGCAAAGCGGTGGAGGTTTGAAAAGCGGGATCCTCGCAAGGGCGAATTGAACGACCACGTCCAAGGGGTCGTGATGCGTAAAGCGGTGTGAATAAAAGAAAAATATAATTAATATTATGTTAGTGTAAAATTGTTATGTTGACATGTCGTGAAAAATGTATTAAGTATATGAAGTATAGAATAGAACAGAATGACGTTAATAAAAATATGAATTTGACGTGGTGCATGCCAGTAATAATTATCAGAGCATACACCAACGAGCTGTGGTACCAAAGAGGTTAAAATACCTAGGTCGTGCCAACAAGATTGGAGAGCACAATGATCCACCCAGAGTGTACCAGAGTCGATCGCTCCCCAAAAGAGACACGAAGTGGCTCAACCACATTCAAAGAAACAAAAACTCAACACTAAATTGCAAAATCCAAATTTTAAAGCGAATTTTAGAAAATTCAAGTCATTCCTTCGATTAAAATGTCTATGTAAATAATCAATATCAATACATATAACCAGAATGTAAATATCGCGAGTCTCTACATTGCTTAGATTTGCAAAAAAAATGAATTAAGGGGGTTTAGAAATAGTAATAGAATACATTTTTATTATTTTTAGAATTTCTGTCTGTCTGTCTGTATGTTTGACCACGTATCAAATGAAAACCACCAAAGTAATATTACGGAACTGGATATGAAATTTTAGACCATATCTTGGAATAACATTTAGGCTTTGTTTTATTTAAATTCGTCAACTCTATCAAAATATACGGATATTTTTGTATTATGTAGGCGATTGTTGGGAGTTCTTTATAACCTGAAAGTGATTTTCAAATGTATCAATAGATGGCGTTACCATATTTTCTGAGTCATATTGAATATTTTACGAATTATGTACCATTTTAAAGTCGTTTAGTGATCCGGGGTCAAAATCTAAAAGTGACCGCCGGCCGATTGACTTCAAAATCGATATCTGAGTCTCCCCGTAGTAGAATATTTAGACTAAAATGACTGGGTGGATCGACAAATCAAAAGTTTTTACCATTGGCCCTACAAAATACGAGCCACGGGCAAAAGCTAGTTTTGAATAAGAAGCATGAAAGTCGAGTGAATGCGGTGGAAATGCGTTTCCTGCGTTGTATATGCGGAATCACCCCTGCTGGTTGTATGAAGAATAGCAAGGTAAGGAATTGTTATGAGTTGAAAGATGATGTGCAGAGTAGGATTGAGAAAGGGATGCTTAGGTGGTTTGGAGATGTTGAGAGGATGGATGAAAGGCGACATACGAATGGGGTCTATCGTGCTAAAGTGAATGGTAGGGCAAGTGAATTAGAAGAAGGCGCCCAACGCGATCCTATATGGATCAAATAAATGATCTCCTGCGTTAAGGGCAGGTTAGTTAGATCGGAGTACCTTCAATCAGCGGAAAAGTATAAAACGAAGTATGAATGTGGAAGAAGCAAAAGAGGCGTGTCGGACATGGCGTAATGACATTTCTATTCGTTGATTTTTCCGTACGTCCTTAAATTATTCCGTACGTCAATGTTTTTCTTAAGCCGGGTCTCCTGCACTAAAACATTACACAGAACACTTACATAAAACATCAATTTTTTATCTATGGTCCATTATTCTACAAGCAGGTGACAGCTAAAATCGTTGTTTTCTGTATGTATTTTTCTTAGATTATCCTGTATTTTTAGTGTTTTATTTTAAACAAGTTAGTGCAGGAGACGCGGCATTACACTAAACTTTTTCACTATCATAGGCGAAGTCTACTAATGATACAGCCTTATTGCCTTTTAGCATAAAAATAATGTTCTGTATTTTTTTTTTTTTTGCTGAAACTAAAAATAAAATAAAAATATACGTTAGCCTTAGATTAGAAAAGTCTTCTGAAGGGTTGAAAAACTCATACGTAGCCTTTGTACGTAGCGTTATTTTCTTGTTTTTCATGTATTTTGCATTCAGCACTACGTTTTAGAAATAGGCAATACTAGTATTACTTTGTAAAGTGACATTTCGGTATGTTACGAGTTAACTTCACCCTATATTAGACGAACAAAATCCGAGTTTAGTGGAAAATCTGGTGGTTTTGCAAGCAGGGTCGATTTTGTTAGTGGTTTTCTGGTGGTTTTACAACTTGGATCTGGTGGGGAGCAAGATTAACAGTTGGCAACCCTGCGTGCGTGTGATATTTTTGGAGTTTTTGGCGGGAATTCTGACGGTGCGGGTGGTCGCTTGTTTTAATGATTTCATATTCTAGTCTAAAGTTGTGCTTGTGGTTTAAATGTGATGTGAATCTAAGCAATAAACATCAACGAAGATGGACAGTATGTGGAAGCTTTGAAATAAGTGATTTTGGACGCTTTTTGTCGGGTGAATGGGTCGACCATGTTCGACTCCTCCGCTGCGAGAAAATCGTCTAAAAAGCATCTAACTGGAAAGAATTGACGCCAAAACTCCAGCAGGGCCTTGAAATCGAACACATCCGACTTCAATGCACTTGCGAAAACTTAGATATAGGAAACAAAGTGTAATAAAAAATAAAAAGTATACGGCTGAAGGACATTGTATCCATGGCTATGAACAATATATTAAAAAAAAAAAAAAAAAAGTGATATTTTTGAGTTTTGGCGGGAATTGTGACGGTGCGGGTGGTCGCTTGTTTTAATGATTTCATATTCTAGTCTAAAGTTGTGCTTGTGGTTTAAATGTGATGTGAATCTAAGCAATAAACATCAACGAAGATGGACAGTATGTGGAAGCTTTGAAATAAGTGATTTTGGACGCTTTTTGTCGGGTGGATGGGTCGACCATGTTCGACTCCTCCGCTGCGAGAAAATCGTCTAAAAAGCATCAAACTGGAAAGAATTGACGCCAAAACTCCAGCAGGGCCTTGAAATCGAACACATCCGACTTCAATGCACTTGCGAAAACTTAGATATAAGGAACAAAGTGTAATAAATAATAAAAAGTATACGGCTGAAGGACATTGTATCCATGGCTATGAACAATATAAAAAAAAAAAAAAAAAGTGATATTTTTGAAACATGGCAAATGGATCTATCAAAATTTTCGTAGTTTTCGGTTAGAAGTAGTAATTAGTTTTTAAATATACTAAAAATTAGAAATGTGAAATTATTTATTGTGAATTTTACTGCGTCCCAAAGCGACCGGCGAAATATAACGGACTATAATCGTAAGTACATAACCTATATCATTCAAATTCGCAATTTTGACATATCGTAAACAAAATAAGTTTTTGCAAAATTATGCCGCATAAAGATATCGATCTGGATAAGTTGGTGTTGTATGCAGTGCATTTCTATGCAGCTTCAATGCGTAGATAATATAAACGCTTTGGAACATTTATACCATGTCTACAATTTTTTATTCGACAGACTCTAAAAAAAAATATACCTATCTTCACATAATTATTTATAACTGCAAAAATATTGAATACTTTCCTTTAATACTAGCTAGTACTACAGTCCACGTTTATAAATATTTTTTTAAAGCAAAAATCAGGTAGCTAAATAAGGACCTAAATAGCCATGCCAAATAGTAATTTATTACGAACCCAAGGAATAAAGCATACCTTCTTGCATTAGAACAATGGAGCTGGAAGAGAACTGTGAGCCGAAGTTTAAGGTAGCCACAGACGATTTGCCAAAAGTCCATATAAAATGCAAGTACAGCCGTCCACACACCAGGTTCAATATTTATATGTCTTGTATGGAAAATCTTGAAATTCACACATCATAATTGGCACAACAATAATTTGTGTTAAAACTGAGGTTCTTAATAAATACCGATGCGGAAAGTATCATAAAGAATATAAGAATGTAAAAATTCAAAATTTAGTCATTGATGATCAATTCCACTAATAGATAATATTGATGTTGATAATTTTTTTAGTTTTTTTATTGTATTGAATACAGGACAGACTAATAGAGCAGACTTATTAAAAATCAGTCCAGAATAGATTTTGATGTTCTGACAGTTAATGTGAAAGCAAGAAAATTATTCCTCAGAATAACCCTTAGGGCAGAATTAACTTTATATGAAGGATAACTTTGTTATTATACTATTTGGACAGATGTTCCAAATATTAAACATAACTTTATTATATTCCAAAACACAATATGTGAATTTTAAGATTTATCCCATTTCTCCTAGAAATCACCACATCTTAAGTATATGTAGATATTTTCTATAATTATCTTACATCTGTACACTTTATTCCTCTAGTCACTACACATGTCACCTTGCTTTGTTTATAATATTTAGTGTAAGTTTAAGTGACAACCCAGTTCTGTGAGGCACTTGCCTTATGTTGAACCATTGAGCTTCATACCTAAGTATCATGCTGAGTACACACAAAACGAACGAACATTCGCGAATCTTCACTGTTGCATTCACACAACAGTGAAGGTTTGTTTGTATGAACGCAACAGTGAAGATTCACAAATGTTCGTTCAGTTGGTGTGTACCTGGCATTAAAAGAGTGTTGTTATATGAGTATATGGCCTTATATGCATTAAATAGGAAGAAGTGGCAAATGGTGAAAAATTTTAAAAGGATGTTGATGGTAGTTTCTTTCTACCTGCCCTTATCCCATCTTAATGTGGGTTCGGCGCAACACACTTTTTCAAGCATGTTGCAGAAAGGATTTGGCTTAGTTTTTACGACCGGCTGCCTGCCTGGCGTCAACCCCTTCTTAGGGATCCAGTGCCTGGCAAATTAAACTTGAAAATTCGTTTTGCGGGCCTGAAATCGAATCCAGGACCTCCTGGTCCACAGCCCATATGCTGCGCTAGACCAAGGAGGTGACTGATGGTAGTTTATCTTATACTTAATTATATTTTGGTGAAATATTGGTGTTCTAATTCGCTTCTGTCTACCCCTTCAGGGATGCAGGCGTAAGTCTATGTCTTAACACATTTTTATTAGTAAACAATTTAGCAACAGATAAGAAGGAATCGTGTTGTATGGAGCCTTCACCACTCATAGGAAGTTAATAAGAATCAAGTTTATCTGAGCTGTGGTAGATTTTAGATAGTCACAGGCGGCTCGGCCTCCGGTGGCCCATACGCTTATGTGACATATATATGTGCCGCTTCCGACGCGACGGGTTAAAGTTAGCTGATTATAAGGACAAGTTTATCTTTCTACTTTTTATAGAACTTTGTCTACATGTGGAAAGTAGTTAAATTCTAATGTGGGCCACACGGATGTAAAGAAAAGATGGACGGAGCACTAGGACAAAACATTTGAAAGACACATTTAACATTGAAAGTGAAGCAGGGTTTTCGGCTCATTCAATCTATCGACACGTAATGGCATTTGTGGCTTCTCTGTGGCGTCCGTTTAACTATAGACGAGATGGTGTCCTTATATTTCTTTACGTCAGTGGTGGGCTACTAGCCCCGCAATACTCATACACTTAAGGTCGCCTTATGTCATTTAAGGCCGTCTTATCTATCAAAATTGTATGGCGTAAAACAATGTTAGAAGTCGTTAAAGTTGATTAGCGTTCTAATATTCGGCCGTAGGACTGTCAAAATCTTTCTTCTAAAATCGTAAACTACATAAAAGCGCATTATGCACCCCTATGTCCCTACCATGATAAAATGTCGAAAGCGTATCGACCGCCGTGTCGCGCTCGAGACTTCGACAATCGTCAATCGACAGTCGTGTAAACGCGGCCCGTCGCGGTGGACGACAGTCAACACTCAGCACTCAGCACTCAGCCACTTGCCTTCATTCAGCCGCGAGTCGCGAGTCGCGTTCGACCATTCATCCGATAATCGCATTGTTTATTTACAAACGCGGATTTAGACCGGTGACTCACGTGAAACTCGCACGTGTTTTGGATTACAGTTTACCATGGGCAAAATATTTGTGTGAGTATTTTAAAATATCCCTTATTTATAAAAAAACATTGTCCTCCTTCCGGGGCAGTCGGGTAAAAAAAATACATACTGCTTTACTTTTATTCCTTACGTTTCATAAATAGTTTGAAAATGAAAGATTTTTTTTAACTTATGTAAAAAAATAATATTTATAAGTAAACGCCCGAAATGTTTATGTTTTTATTATATTGAGTTGTAATATAAAATAAGTAATTAATAACGCGTGTTAACTGTACTCGAAGTTTTAAAAAAGCATAATACTCTTTAATTATTTAAAATATTTACGCGCTTTAAAAATGCTAACACTAGTTTGTCACTTTTATTTTCAAACACAAGTACAAAACTGACAAATACATATCTTAGGGCCACTTGCAGCTCCGCGATAAATATACCTTTTTATTTCAAATCTTGATTTAACGATAGGAGTGAGTTGTAGGATAAATCGAGATAAGGTGTAACAGGTTAGTATGATGCCTGCTAGTGGCCCTTAAAGATAAGAACCGCGTAAATGTTATATAAGAAAGGGGCAATGACGCTAATGCCTTTCCTCAAAATCTGCTTATAAATAGTAAGTTAACCAATTGGATAAGGCTGAGATCTATAGAGCGAACTTCGACTAAGTCTAAGTCAAAGTCACGAACTCAGTGAGGATTTTTACTAAGTCCGAGTCATTTTTTACAAGAAAATGTTTGCTTAGTCTGTCTGTCAGTCTGTTTGTCTTGCAAAAATGACCCGGACTAAGTCAAAGTTCGATTTAACAATTGGGTACTTGACTATGTTTGATTTTATAGTTTTATACACATATTTATATGTAATCTATATATCTATATATATAAAAATGAAACCCGTTTTCCGTTGTCATCGCATCACGCGTGAACGGCTGGACCGATTTCGCTAATTCTTTTTTTAGAATATTCCTCGAAGTACGAGGATGGTTCTTACGGAGAGAAAAAAATGAAAAATTGTCAGAAAAAGTCTAAAAACAACACTTTTCTGTACTCCCATACAATCGATTCGTAATAATACTTAAAAGTCAATTTGAACTTTAATACCATACGATAAAGTTCAAGTATTAGTGGAGAGGTTCCGGGAAGGCAAAACAATTGAGTGTCGTTAGTATCTACTGGTTCGATTTGAAAAATTCTTTTTGACGCTATGACCAATAGGAGCGGAGCAGAAATGAAAAATGTTTAAAGCCGGGGAAGTTGGTATCTCAGAAACTACTGGTTCGAATTGAAAAATTCTTTTAGTGTTGACCGACGGGTTGAATGATGGGGTGACTAAGGGATACCTGACGGGGTGACTGATGGGGTGACTGACGGGGTGACAGACGGGTTACAGACGGGGTGACAGACGGGTGACATGCGGGGTGACAGACGGGGTGACAGATGGGTGACAGATGGGGTGACAGGCGGGGTGACCGACAGGGTGACAGACGGGTGACAGGCGGGGTGACAGACTGGTAACAGACGGGTTGACAGACGGGGTGACAGACGGGTGACAGACGGGGTGACAGACGGGGTGACAGATGGGTGACAGGCGGGGTGACAGACGGAGCGACAGACGGGGTGACAGACGGGATGACAGGCAGGGTGACAGACAGGGTGACTGATGGGGTGACAGACGGGGCGACAGACGGGGTGACAGACAGGGTGACAGACGGGGTGACAGGCAGGGTGACAAACGGGGTGACTGATGGGGTGACAGAAGGGTGTCAGGTGGGGTGACAGGCAGGGTGACAGACAGGGTGACAGGCAGGGTGACAGACAGGGTGAGTGATGGGGTGTCAGCCGATGTGACAGACGGATTACAGACGGGGTGACAGACGGGAAGACAGACGCGGTGACAGACGGGGTCACAGACGGGGTAACATACGGGGTGACAGACGGGGTGACAGACAGGGTGACTGATGGGGTGACTGACGGGGTGATAGACGGGTTACAGACGGGGCGATAGACGGGTTACAGACGGGGTGACAAACGGGGTAACAGACAGGGTGACAGACGGGGTGACAGATGTGGTGACAGGCAGGGTGACTGTGTCAGGCGGGGTGACAGGCAGGGTGACAGACAGGGTGACAGGCAGGGTGACAGACAGGGTGAGTGATGGGGTGTCCGCCGATGTGACAGACGGATTACAGACGGGGTGACAGACGGGAAGACAGACGCGGTGACAGACGGGGTCACAGACGGGGTAACATACGGGGTGACAGACGGGGTGACAGACGGGGTGACAGACAGGGTGACTGATGGGGTGACTGACGGGGTGATAGACGGGTTACAGACGGGGTGACAAACGGGGTGACAGACAGGGTGACAGACGGGGTGACAGATGTGGTGACAGGCAGGGTGACTGATGGGGTGACTGACGGGGTGACAGACGGGTTACAGACGGGGTGACAGACGGGTGACAGGCTGGGTGACATGCGGGGTGACAGACGGGTGACAGACGGGTGACAGACGGGTTGACAGACGGGGTGACAGACGAGGTGACAGGCGGGGTGACAGACGGGGTGATTGACGGAACCGCACCGAAGTCACGTACTATCTCTCGAACTTTAGCAAAACATATTATCATTACCTTTTTAGAATTATTGTGCTATAGGTGCCTACGACTCACTCTTTCAACCCTCTCTCTCATACGCAGACGAAGTTGCGCGGGTCAGCTAGTAGCAAATAAAACAAAAAGAAATCCTGTAAAAACTGCATCGAAATAAGTTGATAAATGTGACACTAATTCATATTTTAAATTCTGGAGTGGCATATTGGAAATATCTTGCTATTCCCTTCCAACGCACGTACTGTTATGGCGTGACGTGGTTGTACTGATACTTCTTTTTCCCGCAGTTTGACGGTTACACCAAACTTCAAAGGCTTATAACATTTTTATTTTTGAGAATATTTCAGTATTTCTTTCTGTTTTATATTTTAGACGACGTAAATTTCATATAAAATTATTTAAAAAAACTAGTCAAGTACCCAATTCCAAATCCCCCTGAGTTCGTGACTTTGACTTAGACTTGTTTAAGTTCGCTCTATAGATCTCAGCCTAAGTCTGTGCCTGTATTATAAACTTGAAATCAACTCTGATCTAGCAGGTTTGGCTGTTCAACTTTCGATTGACGATCCAGTTCAGTCAGTACTCGGTTGTAGCTGTTCCATATTCCATTCCAAGACCTCGATTATTTATAAATATGACAGCCTCCGTGGCGCAGCGTGCGAGTAGCCGGCTGTGAAACGAGAGGCCGCGGGTTCGATCCCCGTACCGAGACAAATGTTTGTATGGCCTACAGATATTTGTTTCGGGTCTGGGTGTTGTGAGACCGTGCGTCTCTCGTAGTTCCTGATACCCACGACACAAGACTCGATCTTAGTGTGGGGTCAGGACTATGTGTGTGACTGTTGGGTGTTATTTATTTATTTATATAAGCTCGATTGAATTCCTGAGAGATAGGCCTAGATGTTGTTATCTATCCATGGTTCATCATGATGTAGCAATGCTTCTTCTTGGAGTATTGGCAGTGTATATGCGCTGTGGATCTGGGAGTTCGGGGTTCAATCCCACGTCGGTCTTTCTAACACGATTTTCCTGGAATTTTATGTATATACAGTGTGTATTTTGAACTGGGACAGTACGGGAGATTCTGAATATATAGGAGACACAGAAATTATCCTGACATGAAACTGAGTTGATCAGAACATTAAAAAATATTGGTCAATTTAATTGATTTTCAGGGACACCTCACCCTTGACCAAAAATTTGAGTATGCCAAAATTATTTTCACGAAAAAGATCAAATGGTTCCTAAAACGATTTCTCTGTATCTCCTATAGTTTCCGGATTTCCCATACTGTACTGTACCAGTTTAAAAAAAGCATTATATCGTGAGAGTACATCATACATCGAATTGAGAACCTCCTCCATGTAAAGTCTGTTGGAATTATAGTTAACATTCTGCTTCTTTCTTCAAAAGATGGCTTCCATCAGTGTATTGATTCTGCCAATAACCAAGTTTGCACTGACTTATGGTCGGTTTGAATGGATTTTGAATTTCGTGACCGCGTTACGCTTTCTCCGAGCGTCCTCGCCCACAGCCACTTCAGCTTGCTAATCCGATGGGCTTATCAGTGACTTTTAATAAAAAGGTCGCTGGATGCAGGCTGCTTCCAATAGGTCAGTCTGGAATTCTTTGTGGGAGGCATATGTCCAGCAATGGACATTCTCCTGTGGCTGATGATGATGATGTTACTCGTTCATAATTTAGTGATATGATAGTGAATAAAGGCCCCTTCGAAAGGGTCCTGAGACCATTAGGGTAACTTTTGACACTCGATTCGATTGCGACTACGATTCGGATTCATTTATTGACTTAAAAATCCACCGAAATCGAGGTATAAGTGAACTAATGTCGCATTAAAAATTACTACATGACATTCTCGAATCTAATGCGACATTAGCGCACTTTTAAACTCGATTTCGGTGAAATTTTAAGTCAATAAATGAAACCGAATCGTAGTCGAAGCGAGTGTCAAAAATCAGCGGCTGTTTTTGATCTCAATTTCGTAACCTCATGCTGCAACTGTACTATTAGTTATAAATCTAGATACGCCTTATCTCAGCCATGAGTACGTAACCGATTCACCTTGAGAGCATGTGCTGTTACTGAGTTTTCTCACAGAAATAAATGCAACTCTATTGTTGTGAATATTTTATTAGGTCGTTCGTTGCGTTAACGTAACGTGATTTTCAACCACTTTAAAAAGGAGGTTGTTCATACGTTGGTTTTATAAATAATCCACAGGCAAAACATATTCACACCTGTATCCCCGAAGGGGTAGGCAGAGGCGCAGTAGCGAACTAGAACACCGCACATTTCGCCAAGCTTAGTTCCGTCCCAGATGTGATAGGCGGCGAGCCTATCGACATATCGGGCACAAATTCCAGACTCCGGGGTGATATGGAAAAATCAAATATCACTTTGCCCGACCCGGGTATCGAACCCGAGACCTCAGAACCGTAGTCGTACCGAAATACCACGCCACCGAGGCAGTATGGTAACGTATGAAAGTAATGAAAGCCAAAACACATTAGTGGAACTATGCGTTTACTTTCGACCATTGAAATTCAAATTAAATTAAGTAGGTACCTAATTTTTGTGAAAATTGGCACGGTGAAAGTGTTTTTTCTTGCCATACATAAAACATACAAAAAGAATATACAACTATTACATACTGATAAATTTACATTTAAAAATATCATCATCATCATCAGCCATAGGACGTCCACTGCTGAACATAGGCTTCCCCCAAAGATGTCCAGATCGACCTGTTGGAAGCGGCAAATTTATTTGTTCAAGGATAAATATTTAAATATTCAAATTCAAATAAAAAAAAAACACTTCATAATTGCAAGAAAAACCAATAACAAACTTCATGATAGTATTGACACTATGAAAGTACAATTTACATGTCTCTATATTTTGTCAGTCTTACGCATTTAGAATAAATAGCTGAAGTAACTTTAGTAATGGTCCAAGAGCCCGTGAGTGCCAGACCTTCGGATTTTAATAAAAGCTGAAAATTTTTCTATGTGTGTCCCTAGTAAAGGTAAGAATGATCCCCACCCATGAAGCTGAGGCAACGGTGGCTTTGGCAGGTAACAGGTAACAAAGGTGTATAAAATTCCATCTCAAATTTATCATAGAATAAAACTTATTTTTTTTATATTTGATTCATAATGATATCAAAACTCGCGTTGCTCATTGCCAGACAGTTAGTATGGTTGCAACCCTCTGCCGGACACCCTTAAATTATTATAATTTATAATTATACTTACGTTATATTATAAAACCTAAATTTTATATATAATTTTTTGGGGGCCTATTAATCTATGTTTACATAATAGCCGGACAGTTTCAACGGTTCTATCATCTTGCCAGACGCATTCAAAGTGAGCAGTAGTTCGGAGAGCAAGGAGCGTATACAGTAACTAGTGCGAGTGAGACAGAGCGCTTGGTCTATTGCAGCCCTTCACTGCGCATCCACTGTTATTAAGTTCAAATTGTGCAGTTTATTTTTTTCTTAATCGAGAAATTTCATTAAATAAATTTTTACAGTTTGAATAACAAATATTTAAAACAATACTCAGTAAAATTGTTCTAATACAACTTCAATCATATCGAAACTCTAATAATTTAATTTATATTATTTTTCATTTTTACGAAGTTTAGTATTTTCAATTCTATCAAAATTGTAAAGCCTTCATTGGCAAAGTAAATCAAATTTTATTGTTTACTAGCTAACCCGCGCAACTTCGTCTGCGTATGAGAGAGAGGGTTGAAAGAGTGAGTCGTAGGCACCTATAGCACAATAATTCTAAAAGAGGTAATGGGATGATCTACTTCGGCCGTCAGTCACCCCGTCTCTCACACCGTCAGTCACACCGTCTGTCAAACCGTCTGTCACCCCGTCTCTTACCCCGTCAGTCACACCCTCTGTCACACCGTCTATCACCCCGTCTGTCATCACGTCCGTCACTCCGTCTGTCACCCCGTCTGTCACCCCTTCTGTCACCCGTCTGTCACCCCGTCTGTCACCTCGTCTGTCACCCGTCTGTCACCTCGTCTGTCACCCGTCTGTCACCCCATCTGTCACCCCATCTGACAGCCTCCGTGGCGCAGCGGGCGAGGAGCCGGCTGTGAAGCGAGAGGCCGCGGGTTCGATCCCCGCACCGAGACAAATGTTTGTATGGCCTATAAATATTTGTTTCGGGTCTGGGTGTTGTGAGACCGAAAGTCTCTCGTAGTTCCTGATACCCACGACACAAGACTCGATCTTAGTGTGGGGTCGGGACTATGTATGTGACTGTTGGGTGTTATTTATTTATTTATTTATTTATTTATCTGTCACCCAGTCGGTCAACCCGTCTGTCACCGCGCCTGTCACCCCGTCTGTCACCCCGTCTGTCACCCCGTCTGTCACCCCGTCCGTCACCACGTCCGTCACCCTGTCTGTCACCCCGTCTGTCACCCGGTCTGTCACCCCGTCTGTCACCCCGTCTGTCACCCAGTCGGTCACTTCATCTGTCACCCCATCTGTCACCCCGTCTGTAACCCCGTCATTCACCTCGTCAGTCACCCCGTCCGCCACCCCATCAGTCAGCCTGTCATTCCTCATGTCCGTCACCCCGTCAGTCATCCCATAAGTCACCCCATCAATCACTCCGTCAGTCACCCCTTAGTCACCCTACCATTCATCCCCTTGGTCAACAATAAAATATTTTTTCAAATCGAACCAGTAGTTTCTGAGATATAAAATTCCCCGCTAGCAGCATTTTTCATTTCTGCTCCGCTTCTAATGGGCATAGCGTGATGTTATATAGCCTATAGCCACCCTCGATAATTGGGCTATCCAACACAAAAAGAATTTTTCAATTCGAACCAGTAGTTTCTGTCCGAGATATAAATTTTCCCGATTTTGCAACATTTTTCACTTCTGCTCCGCTCCTATTAGTCAAAGCGTGATGTTATATAGCCTATAGCCATCCTCGATAAATAGGCTATCCACCACAAAAAAAAAATTCAATTCGAACCAGTAGTTTCTGAAATATAGTCTTTTCAACATTTTTCATTTCTGCTCCGCTCCTATTGGTCATAGCGTAATGTTATATAGCCTATAGCCACCCTCGATAATTGGGCTATCCAACACAAAAATAATTTTTCAAATCGAACCAGTAGTTTCTGTCCGAGATATAAATTTTCCCGATTTCGCAACATTTTTCATTTCTGTTCCGCTCCTATTGGTCAAAGCGTGATGTTATATAGCCTATAGCCATCTTCGATAAATATGCTATCCAACACAAAAAGAATTTTTCAATTCGAGCCAGTAGTTCCTGAGATTAGCGCGTTCAATCAAACAAACAAACAAACAAACTCTTCAGCTTTATAATATTAGTATAGATTAATCAAAGGGCAAAATTTTTTTTAAATAAAAAAGTTACAGTGAAATACACTTATTTTAATTACATTTTTAAACATTTTCATCATTTTCATCGTCGTCGTCAATACATCCATATTCCTCGTCACTATTATTCCATTCTGTGGATTGATCGTCTTCAATATCGCCTTCTTCATTACGCACCCATAATTTTTTTGTCTTGGGTGTTTATGGGCGGTGGAGATCACTTACCATCAGGTGCCCCATCTGCTCGTTTGCCAATCTCTGCTATAAAAAAAAATAACATTCGCGTAAACTTAAGAAATCAGCATTTCAAACGTGTATATTATCAAGTTCAAACTTGGTTAGGGCATGATTTGGAACCCCAGGTATGGGGTTGGACAATACGAAACGATTTTCTGGAGCCTATCATGACAGTTTTACCACCTGCTCCAGAAGATTTGCTAAATACAATTTTCTGCAACTGCAAGAGTGGTTGTGGTTCGCGATGCGGATGCAGGAAAGCGGGCTTGCAATGCTCTTTAACTTGTGGCCAATGTAATGGGCAAGCTTGTCTCAATGCTCTACTATATCAGAGCGACATTAACGCCGGTCTTACGACCCAGCGCCATAATGCCCGGGAGAGATGGAAAACATCCGGGCGACACTGGGTTGAGTCCCTAACTCTATGTACACCCTACACCGGCAATACCGATTAAAAACACCGCGGTGGCCCTTTTCGGCGCTTGAGGACGTTCCGGGTTTCCCTAGGCGAGAAGCGCCCAGGCTTCAGCCGGAAACGTCACGATTTGAAAACCTATGTCCCGATCATTTTAACCTTGTGTTCCGATATTTCACACAATAGATCTGGCAACACTACTGTATACGCTCCTTGCTCTCCGAACTACTGCTCACTTTGAATGCGTCTGGCAAGATGATAGAACCGTTGAAACTGTCCGGCTATTATGTAAACATAGATTAATAGGCCCCCAAAAAATTATATATAAAATTTAGGTTTTATAATATAACGTAAGTATAATTATAAATTATAATAATTTAAGGGTGTCCGGCAGAGGGTTGCAACCATACTAACTGTCTGGCAATGAGCAACGCGAGTTTTGATATTATTATGAATCAAATATAAAAAAATTAAGTTTTATTCTATGATAAATTTGAGATGGAATTTTATACACCTTTGTTACCTGTTAGCTGCCAAAGCCACCGTTGCCTCAGCTTCATGGGTGGGGATCATTCTTACCTGTACTAGGGACACACATAGAAAAATTTACATCTTTTATTAAAATCCGAAGGTCTGGCACGCACGGGCTCTTGCTCTATAAGTTCAACCCATAAGGTTATATTAGAAAATGAAGAAATTTATAAGGAACCGATCAAAGATGCCATAACAAATAATATACATTTTCATACGGTAAAAGCATGTAATGAAGTCGTTTTCCATCTGAAGATTCAAGATAAAGACAATCACTCGGTTGAACAAACTCACGCGACGCCATGGCTATTGGCTTGGCTACTTTTTAATTCCTATTGAAATAAAACTATTTTTACGGATTTTATCACGATTTGGTTTTTAATTTTTATTCCCGACGTTTTCGGCTTTGCAGTCTTCGTTGTCACGGGTCAGACTGTCCTATTCCCTAGGTAAACTATATACCAGCCTGGTTAGGTTATTCGTACTTAGCTGGTGGTAGGATATTCGTATCCGACCTGATGGCGACCACCGTACACATGGTGCTAAAACCTGCCATAGTGACCCACACTTCGCGTGTGGTTCGCGTTCCAGGATCAGCCAGTGTACTTTCGGTTCTCTCGAGGGGCTTGCGGCATGACTTGATTGTTGGTTGATACGGGTATGGGGGTATCCCTGTGTCTGCATCGGTCATCCGCCTGTCTTGTCGCAAGCCCCTCGATTTGCTTCTTCCCTCTTCGGATTCGGAGTGTGAAGAAGCATAAATAGGCCGGCATGATTCTGACGACCACTAATAAACGCAGTGTTTGACCACTGATAAACACTTATAAAATATTTAAGCGCTGCTTATCTCTAACCATAGGTTGTCCCTTTCATTTTTAAACAATGTAACGCAAGGAAAAAAGTGTCAGGTTATTCTTAGCGAAAAGATAAGCGGAAATGTTTTTATAAGTAAGGCCCCTACTTTAACTGATATTCTGTTTTTTTTTTAACTTGGTCAGAGAACGTTTGGCGAGGTTTTCCCGTAGGCTTACTTGTACCGGTCATCTTTCATTCATCATTAGGCCTTTAGGGGTGCCTTCATTCTCAATTTATTATTCGCAGGGGTTCCTCAATACTCTCGTCTTTATACTTTTGAAATAATTTCGGTGTCGGCACATTGCTTATTACCAAAGACATTCAACAGTACATAGACGGACTGCCTCGGTGGCGTGGTTGAATTTCGGTACGACTACTGTCATGAGGTCTCGGGGTCGATCCCCGGGTCTGGCAAAGTGATATTGGATTTTTCCATATCAGCCCGGAGTCTGGAATTTGTGCCCGATATAGCGATAGGCTCGCCCCCTATCACATCTGGGACGGAAGTAAGCTCGGCGAAATGCGGGTGTACTAGTTGGCTAGTGCGCCTCTGCCTACCCCTTCGAGGATACAGGCGTGAGCTTATGTTATGTTAAAGACGGAATAACAGCACGAAATTTGTGATCCAAAAGTTGTGACCTCGTGGTTTAGAAATTTAGATAGTAAAATTGTCATGATTCTTGAACATTCATAGAACATTCTAGGGTGAAAAATGTAATAAGGGCCCTCGCATTTTAATAAGTGGTAATTTTTTATAGCAGAGACGAGCGGATGGGTCACCTGATAGTAAGTGATTTCCACCGCCCATAGACATTCAAGACACAAAAAGAATCTTAGGTGCGTTGCCAACCTAAAAGGAGGGAATAGAAGGGGAGGGAAAAGAGATTGGAAAATGGGCCACTGGAAATCTCACTCACCGAACGAAACGCGACAGCAAGCTGCCACTTTACGTCGGTTTTCTGTGAGACAGTGATATCAAACCGGTCTATTCGTGCTGTAGACGTTACTGTCTACAGCGTGGCTCTATCACTCAAAAAATGGCGTTACTAATGTTTGAGATAATTTTTTTTGTATGGAAATTTGCTTGATAGCTTATAATTAGTAATATTAAATCTCTTTGCATATAACCAATACGCAAGGTCTTTTACCCGAGCTTTTTTCATAAAAACTCGAATGCATATTACGATTACAAGTTACAACACAATTATCGGTACATAAATGGTAATCCAGTGCATGAGCTAAGTTCGCATGACCTACTTGCGGAATGCGAAAATAAACATGTTACAAGCCCTTGCAATCACGGCATCGAAGCTTGCACCGTCCGATGTAGGCGAACACGCTATGCTCTAGCCATATTATACGTACATAAATCTTCCATAACATATGTTATTCTTGAAGTAAAGGCATATATACTGTCTAGGGCATTCAAGGGCTAGCAAAGTAAGATCTCTTAGCATTAGGTAACCCACGTGCTTGTTTGTCAGTGTCTGTTATATAAAAACAAATTGAACGTCAAAAGACCAACGTTAGTCTGCATCGTTCATGGTAGAGCCACGCTGTAGATAGTAACGTCTACAGCACGAATGGGCCGGCTCCACCGGTTTGATACCACTGTCTCACAGAAAACCGACGTAAAGTGGCAGCTTGCTGTTGCGTTTCGTTCGGTGAGTGAGATTTCAGGTGGCCACTTTCCCTCCTCCCTTTCCCAATCCCACTTTCCCTCCTCCCTTTCCCAATCCCTTTTCCCTTCCCTTCCATTCCGTCCTTTCAGGTTGGCATCGCACCCATGATTCTTTTTGTGTCTTGGGTGTCTATGTGCGGTGGAGATCACTTACCATCAGGTGATCCATCTGCTCGTTTGCCAGTCTCTGCTATAAAAAAAGTTTAGTTTTTGGTGGTTGCGGTGGCAACAATTTAAAAATTAAAATATTTGGTCATACGCAAAGAGTGCATCATAACATCAGTCCAGCACAATGATTCAGTGATGAGCAACGCGGGTGACGATTGAATAGCTCCTGGTTTTATTCACCGGCTGCGACCGTTTGTCGTGCTAATTTTGGCATTGCGTCCTTTGCACATACATGTACTGTTTAAATACCGCTGCGTTTGATGAGCACTGTCGCGAATTCAATTTCCGGTCCAGGGAAATGAGTGTAGTGATTCTTCGTCGATACAGATTACTGTTGCTTGATTGTTGGTTACTGTTATTAAATACCTGGTGTTCAATATTCTCGAAACACTATGTGAAAAGGAATCAAAAAAGTCGGGGAACGGTGACCAAATATAAATCGTCGAAAAACAAATTCATTAATCCTATATTTCTCAAATTCTTGTTCCTATACTGGAATGAAAAGTTATTTGGAATAACATTTGCTTTAATTTCGTAATAAAGACGATGCTTTACTTTGTTAAATGTCTCTAAATTAATGATTTCTTAGGTTTACGCGAATGTTCTATATTGAAATGAAACTTGTTTACGGATTTTATCGCAATTTGGTTTTATTTTTAGGCCCGACGTCGATACCTGAGTTTTCCATTTAGTTTATCAACACTACATTCTTGAATACTGCTGGAATAGATGTATGCCAGACATTATTTTTTATTTTATTAATATCGTTACAGGATTCACTATTTCACATTATCATATAATCACCAATCTTCATGACACGACACTTATGGCATTTATTACCATAACTGGCGTGCTTGTGATCCTCGCTTGCAGGAGTGGCAGTTGTGTGGAACACAGGAATTACGTTTTATGATCGGAATAGTCTCGTATAGCAACTAGCAACTAATCCCATCCAGTTCAAAGTGTCAGATTGTGATTCCGATGTTACAAAATTCAACGTTTTTATGCCGAATATGATTTACTCATAACGCATAAATCTTGGCGCGTACGGTTACGTTACGGTGTTTCAATTTCATTTCTTAACGGTTTATAACTTGTAAAAAGTTATTTTCGGCGTGAATATGGACATGTGGTGTTATATTTGCCTGATTTTCATTTATTCATTTTGATTTGATACTGTAATCTAACACTTTATTTTTTCTGTCAGCCTGGCTTTATCCCAGCCTAATACCGGGTTCGGCCTTCCTACTTAAACACTTTCACTTGGCTTGGTGAAAGCGTTTAGGGATGATCTTGAGTATCCTCCACAATGAGCCCACTGAGTAAGACTAAATCTATAAATAATCACATCATAACATCGATTCTGCATTGTAATCCGTCACTGCCGTGTAATGCCTTAGCCACTGATTTGGTAGACTTCGCATACTTTGGAAATTCTTTTAAAGAAACCACTCGGAAAACCGACCTCAACTCATTAAGTGGCAGTTCTCTGTTGCGTTTCGTGCGTCTTGTTGCTCCTTCCCTTTCTAAATCCCAGTATCTCCCCTCCTTTAACGTTTGCAACATACCCATGATTCCTTTGATATTATTATTTGATACATTATTTATTTTAGGTATGGTGGGATACAATGAGTTAAAAGTTAGAAGAGATCTTGCGCTCGTGTTATATATTTTTAAAATCTTCAGAGGTAAAATAGAAAACAGCAACTTATTGATGCAGATAGGGCTATGTGTTCCGGACAGGTATGTGTGGAGAAGGCGGCGTCCACAGTTATTGGCGGTGCCGCGCGCGCGGACAAACATTCTTAAAGAATCACCGTTAATACGCGCCCTTCGCGCTCTCAACCTTATTGCAGTAGAGACGGACATCTTACACTGTTCTCTGTGTGAATTCACAAAAGTAGCGAGTACAATTATTTGTTATAAACTGAACTAGGTATGTACTAAGTAATTGACTACACTACTGCATTAGGATAAGAAATCCTGTAATAGTAGTTGTAAGTGTGAAAAATAAATAAATAAATAAATGAGTGTCTATGAGTCATAGAGGAGATCATTTACCATTAGGTGATCCATCTTGTTTACCAGTCCCTGCTATAACAAAATTTATTTATATGTATTACGAATGCACTTCTTTAATGACACAATCTTTATTATTATCTTCACACACATCCTTATGTCTATTTGTACAAAAGCGTTAATGTATGATACAATTTCAGAAATCATCACGTCGTGTATCGTATTGCCAAGTTTGATGGAATTATTTAGTTCATGCAATAATGTGCGTCATCAGCAGAAATAATTTGATGAGTGAGGCAAATTGTATTTGAAAGGATTCATTCGATATAGATTTTGCAATTCTTTGTTGTTTCAATAATTGAAAGGTTCTGAATGTTAATCTAGGTGCTAGTCTAAAGTATTTTTTTAATAAAGGCTTAACTAAATTTAAATTAGATAATTAAGCCTTGCAATCATTTAGGACATATGCTGGTAACTGAACTACAACACACACCATGATACCCAAATCTTTATGAGTCTATGCTGAGTCCCAACCTTTAAGCAAGAACATAATGATTAGGAAGCAGCAGGGTTTGAGTCTCCGGAAATATGACGCAGCGAAATAATGGGTGTATCGATAAAGTTATGTCGAGCGAAAAAAATAGGGAAATATTGGATAAGGGACTTTTCATACAGGGACAGGAAAAGTTTAATTAAGGCAGGAGATTTGAACTGTTAAGTTGTTTAGTACATTTTAATGCAATAATTTTATTAATCGCATTATATTTTTCTGTTATCACTAAGCTAAAAGCTCTTCACGTCATGCGTTGTCAGAAGACAATATCACCTATTTATGAATTGCTTTATTTTCATAGCTTCTTCATAAAAGGCCATATTTTTATTATAGGATATCAAAACACTCATGCAAATAACTTGATGTGATTCTATCGCCATAAACTCACATCCGCTTGTGCAATGTGTTGTCACCCTTGTTGTTAGGGAGCGTAGGAACACGGGAGGGTTTACCAAGAGATCGATACGTCACCACTGCGTCGTCAAGGATACTGCCCTTTTGGGAGGGTTGCATTATACTACTGGTGCCGTGCTGGTTTGCTTGTAATCTAGATGAGAAGCGTATCGGTGTTACTCAAAGTATTATTCATAAAAAAGAAAAAGTATGAAGGAAAGTATAAGAAGGTCGCAGGAAGACGCTGGATGCAGACCGCTTCCAACAGGTCGATCTGGAAATCTTTGGGGGAGGTCTATGTTCAGCAGTGGACGTTATATGGCTGATGATGATGGTGATTAGGTCTTGGGTTCTAATCCCAGATCAAGAAATATATGTGTTTGTATTTTCAAAATGCAAATCATAGTCTGAGATACAGACGTGAGCTAATTATGTATCTAATGTAATGTAGTATTTTACAAGACAACGACGAATTCCGCTATGAGGGAAACTATGAGAGATGTAGCTATATATCGAATACTTAAACCGCTGTTGACCTCAAAAACCCAGCATAATAAGGCTGAGATCTATAGAGCTAATTTCGACTGAGTCTAAGTCAAAGAAAAGAACTCGGTAAGGATTTTGACTTAGTCCGAGTCATTTTTTACAAGAAAATCTTAGTTTATTCTGTCTGTCAGTCTGTTCTTGTAAAAATTGACTCGGGTTAAGTCAAAGTTCGATTTAACAATTCCAAATCCTCACTGAGTTCATTACTTAGACTTAGTCGTAGTTCACTCTATAGATCTCAGCCATAATGTGTACAAACAAATAATCGGTAACATATCATGTCCCAATAGTTTCCCTTGCTTTCGAGCTCATTATTGTCCCCCTGTTGTTTTAAGCAGTTGGTACTTGGTAGAGGGTACCGGTGCCGGGAGTCAAGATATCGCATTACTTATTAGGTAACAGCGATGTATGATTAATAGGGGTAGGAAAAAGTAGCGCAATACAATTTTTATGTATGTTAGCCATCGATATATTAATTACCTAGATGCACAGTTGACGCTCGGGAAATGGGACAGCAAAGAAGTGCTTAAGCACTCGTTTTGCCTACAGTCGGACGTCGATAGAATTCTAAATTTCAAAATTCAAATTAAAGAACGCTTGCTCATTTCGTTTAAAAAGCTACTTTATAACACGTGCTTAGGGTTATATTTGTGTTGATTTAATTACAACTTCTGATCGTTTTCTTAGTTTTATTTCTGAGACCACTTTTTAGGAGGATATTTGCAAAGAACTGTGCATCTAGGGTATAATACATTGATAGATAGATAGATAGATAACACTTTATTGAACACCAAAATTTGATGATGTTAGCCATCGATATATTATACCCTAGATGCAGAGTTCTTTACAAATATCCTTCTAAAAGTGGTCTCAGCAATAAAACAAAGAAAAAGATCACAAGTTCTAATTAAATCAATACAATTATAACCCCTATACACGAGTGATAAAGTAGCTTTTTAAACAAAATGAGCAAGCGTTCTTAAATTTGAATTTTGAAATTTAGAATTCGACGTCCGACTGTACGGAAAACGAGTGCTTAAGCACTCCTTTGCTGTCCCATTTTCCGAGCGTCAACTGTGCATCTAGGTAAATGATATATCGATGATATTAGCGATAAATGTGGACCGGTTTTTAAGATTATTTTTGTGTTCGATAGAGCTTGGTCTACTAGCAGCATATATGGGATGTGGATCGGGAAGTCCTGGGTTCGATTCCCAGGTCGGGCAGAGCGAATTTTCTAATTTAATTTTCCCGGGACTGGATCCCTCAGCGGGAGTTGACGTCAGGCAAGCAGCCGGTCTTAAAAACTAAACTTGAAACAAGCTCTTTCGTTCCCTTATCCCATCTTAATGTGGGGTCGGCGCAACATACTTTTTCAAACATGTTGCAGAATAGATTTGGCTCGGTTTTTACGACTGGCTGCCTGCCTGACGTCAACCCCTTCTGAAGGATCCAGTCCCGGGGAAATTAAATGAGAAAATTTGCTTTTCCTGACCTGGGAATCGAACCGAGGACCGCCCGGTTCACAGCCCATATATGCTGCCACTAGACCAAGGAGGCGACTGGACTTATGTATAATTGATTATTTTTATTGATTCTAAAAAAGTTTTGTAAATAAAACCGCAGCGTTTTTTCTTTTTTAATTCGTGTTCTATTTTTCTTTGAACATATGCAAATGGGTTAAGTTTTATTTGAGCTCCTTATCTGATTCGCTCCGGATATGAAGTTATGGTACACCGTGCTTATACAGCATTTTTACACGGAAACTTTGATTAAAACCCTTTGTGAAATGGGAGGGAAAAGCTTTGGTGATAATGTACAATTTTTGCTAATTTTGGACAGCGAAACTTCGTAGTGTGTGGTGAATGTGTTTTTTATAGTGTAAAAGAAGTTGACTACAGCGTGGCTTTACAAAATGATAGACCCGCTGTGGTACAAAATATAAATATATTTTCATCAACTCATATTATATTAATGATAAAGTATCTTTGGCTGATACATTATCATGGCTATGTCTCTGAAGTCTTAACAGATATATGCTACCGTTTATTTAAAAATATCCTTATATATAAACGGGGTGTTCAGGACTGCCTCACAAAATATCCGCAAATACGGACTATGCAGAGAAATGTGCTCCACAAAAATATACGCAAACGGAGCTGCAAGCAAAGCCTAGTTCACAATAATGGTCAATTAACATTAATAAGCCAATAGCATCACGCCCTTTGAAATGACATAATGGTGCCATACACATTATGTAGTATTAAAATGCGGCAGCTATTCTGCATACTAATTAATTACTAATACAGGAACCACCCACTGCGTGTGAAGGTACGACCTTCGATTAATAGTAATCGATTCTATAATCGATGAGAAAGGAAATAATTGCGTTAAAACATGTGTGTGAACTTACGACCTTCATGTGTATCGATTATGAAACTAATCGATTTTGATTGGAACAGCATTTTAATCACACAAATTGCATCTATATCCATAATAAATCTCTGGCTTTTGATATTTAGCGATGAAAGTAATCCATTAATCGATTTTAAAAATGCAATGCTTCCTTTTACATTTGGCTACATCTATTTATTCGTTTATTCCATTTTCAAAAATAATATCACCAAAGACAGCACTTGAACCTTCGTCCTTCGAAACTTTGTATCGATTTGTATACGAATAGAAAACGTTGCCATATTAATTATCGATATTTCGATAATCACTTAGAAAGACAATAAGGCTATTATTCACAATTTATTTATTTAATTTAAATAAAAAAATGCGAATAAATCAAGTAGGTACCCATATAAACAATTCTTTTAAAATCACTCACGCTCACGATTTAAATACCATCCTAATTTAATTAAACTAATGATATCATTGGCCCATTCATTCGCCCTATAAGGATCTGAAAGTATTATAATTATTGTTATTATATTTAATTATTATCCCTATCTCATCTGGGATGGAACCTAGGTCGGCGAAATGTGGGTGTTCTAGTTCGCTAGTGCGCCTCTGCCTACCCCTTCGGGGATACAGGCGTGAGCTTATGTTATGTTTTTTATCCTGAAAATCTACAAGAAATAGTCCGAAGTTCAAGCATTTTAAATTGTACATAAATAACACCCAACAGTCACACACATAGTCCTGACTACTGACATCACAGTAAGATATGAGTCTTGCATCGCAACTCATGAGTATCAGGAACTACGAAAATCCTTCTGGACTCAAAACACCGAAACAAAATATATTTATGAGTCACACAAACATTTGTATCGGTGCTGGGATCGAACCCGCGGCCAATGTAATCTAGTCATATTTTATTATGCTTCATATGAATCCTACTTTCAGATCCTTATATGGTGCAAGAATGGGCCAATGACATCATTAGTTTTATTAAATTAGGATGGTATTGAATCATGAGCCATCCTTTCACGAGTTTAAAAACCATTGACTGCCTCGGTGGCGTGGTGGTATCTCGGTGTGACTACGGTTCTGAGGTCTCGGGTTCGATCCCCGGGTCGGGCAAAGTGATCTTGGATTTTTCCATATCAGCCCGAGGTCTGGAATTTGTGCCCGATATGGCGATAAGCTCGCCCCCTATCACATCTGGGACGGAACTATGCTCGGCGAAACATGGGTGTTCTAGTTGGCTAGTGCGCCTCTGCCTACCCCTTCGGGGATACAGGCGTGAGCTTATGTTATGTTATGTGTTTAAAAACAATTGTGTATATCGCCTACCAACTTGATTTATTAGCTTTTGGTGGCGCCTGCGTAGAAGTTACTCGTAATCCTCTCTTATAAAACTAACGGCCGGTTTCAATAAACAATCTCAGTTCGAATGTGCAGATAGATTACAAAAATTAGCCAATAAGAACACAGTTTGAACATGATACCGACAAATGACTTGATTTGATTGGTTAATAATCGCGATCTATCTGCACTCTAAACTGAGATCGTTTATTGAAACCGGCCGTTAATCTGTTTTTATAATGTGTTAACGATTTTGTGAATCGTTTACGAAAAGATACACCTAATCGATTATCCGATTATATTAGAAATTAGAATTTAATGAATAGATTGTAATAATTGTCAAATCCATAGTACTACTACCGCAGGACAATGCTCAATACACTCTAATATAACATAAGCTCACGCCTATATCCCCGAAGGGGTAGACAGAGGCGCACTAGCCAACTAGTACACCCACATTTCGCTAAGCTTAGTTCCACCCCAGATGTGATAGGGGGCGAGCCTATCGCCATATCGGGCACAAATTCCAGACTCCGGACTGATATGGAGAAATCCAATACCACTTTGCCCGACCCGTGGATCAATACATTCTCGTATAATTTAAAATGTTAAACCATAATAATATTACAATTGTCGTATATACCTTAGCAAAAAATGTAACACCTGCAGCAGATAAGCTTGAATCAAGTCACGCGAATTAAATTATGCACTTACTGACACTGGTTTAACACGCCATCTCAAGTCTAATATGTCTTAAGTTTTTAATCGTCTACACTACAGACCATATTATATTTTTGTGCTCTGTGGTCTACACTCTGCAAATAAAGGAGATTGTTCTATTAAGATGGAAAGTTCATCTATCTTTCGGCTTGGTGTTATTCCAGTCTGCCAGGTTCTGCCTTCAGATGTTTCCTCTTCGCTTGGGCCTTGAGAATCCTCCACAAAATGATTTTAGTATAGAGTATCCTCCACAGTGAGATTATTGTTCTTGAGCATCCCTTCATTGAGATTTTGGAAATTTATAACTATCTATCTATTATTGTCTGTCGTCGTCATTTTTGTATGGTTTATGAAGGCAGACGAGCAGACAGCTACAATTTTCGAAATGTAAAAACTCTTCCAAAAATGTTCATAGCCTAATTCCTACTCTGTGGTGCGTCACCTGAGGATACCACATCGATGAAGTTAAACGATAAAAGGATACTAAAGGTCCGGAACTCCTAGACTTTACTAAGCTATTTTATTTCGCCATGTCGTACAACTATTATACGCTTTAGGTCTAGTAAAACACCATGTTTATTGCCAGCCATCATAGTGTAGGTGTTGTTAGACAAAACCTGGTTTTAACTGTAAAGTTTTATTGCTCCGTAAATGTTGTTTCCGAGAGTCTGAACATAGTTATTTTAGTAAATGTTTTTAAAGTTATCACATTCACAATCATTCTTGTTGCTGTGCAAACAAAAGGCTTTCGTAGTTTTTGCTACTTATCTTAAGCTTCATCATTGGGTCACGAAATTACGGAATTCTCAAATAAATTATGGTTCACATAAAAAAGTAATTCCAAGAGCTACCCTATAACTCCTAAGGAATTTCCGCATTGCCAAAAATATAAGAATTATTGTGTAAATTCTTACTGCCGAGTGCCGTCGCTCATTCCCTAACAAAATATAGTCATTAAAAGTTATTTGAATTGCTCAAGCCCAATTCCTGGCACGCTATCTTTTACAAGTATTGGCGTATCTACCGTTTTGTTCTTGTTTAAAAACTTTTATTGCTCGTAACAAAATAAGTGTTTAAAGAAACTTTGTAGTTAGTGTAAAAGTTGTTCTTGTATCATTAGGTTAATTTGCAAACAACTTTTTTTTAACAGCTGTTTCCATGTCCAGTTTGTTTTTCATAACTGTATGACCAACGTATTTTGATTTTATTTACGTTCATTGTTTATCTTTATTTACCATGAATTTATTTCACTTTGGATAATTCAAAAGATATAAAGCCAAATAATTTATTGAAATAAAACTATTCTTACGGATTCTATCACGATTAGGTTTTAATTATTATTCCCGACGTTTCGAAGGCTTTGCAGTCTTCGTTGTCACGGGTCAGACTGAGGTGTCATTTGTCCAAAAAAGGTTAGAGTTACAATATCTACCATCATAAAAAAATTATACAAAATCAAAAAAGGTTAATTATTTGTGTTCCGATCTATGCAGTACGAGCTCACGGTGTCTTGAGTTCTGGCAGTTGGTCTTTTGGGTTCCGATTTAATAAGATGTATAATTGGATCCCAGGTTTGGGCAAGCTTCCAACCATCTTCTCTATTGAAATTAGGATGTTTTTTAATTTCAATAGCCTCGCGTATCATCCTATATTGTAACTCTAACCTTTTTTGGACAAATGACACCTCAGTCTGACCCGTGACAACGAAGACTGCAAAGCCTTCGAAACGTCGGGAATAATAATTAAAACCTAATCGTGATAGAATCCGTAAGAATAGTTTTATTTCAATGTATAATATTCACGTAAACTTAAGAAATCAGTAACCAAATAATTTACTTCATCATTTTCCATCTCCTTAGTTTAACTTTTAAACATACGCTATTTTATTATAACTATAGGTGTTTACTAACTTAGAATCTTTACAATCCATGTAAACAACACAAAAACATATCACGAACGAAACCTTGTTATTTGTAGTTTTCTAAATAGGGCTTTTGTCTAACCTTAAAATGCAGTCGCCCTATTTCTTTTCTGGTTATTGAACATACTGTTAGTTTTAATCATGGTCACTTGCTAATTTGCTGGTCTTTTATAAAATGTCTTTCATAAATGATATTTGTCATTTTCCTCAACACCTAGTATCATTCGTGAGTCACCAACCGAATCTTTAGGCATGTGGGGTAACGAATTAAGTGGTTTGTCTCAGTTAATTCAGTTGGCCTACATTCTGCGAGCTCTTTTTAAAACCACTTTTAGCATTATAATGTCTATAGTGCATTCATTGTTGCCCTGACCCAAATAAATTCTTTTCAAGTATTTTTATGTCCGTGCATTCGATTTCAATTAAGATAAAATCTGAGATTGTATTTAGTACAGAGTCTGTTCATCCGTGAGTCGTGACTGACAAAGTCGCCCTACAACCAGTTTTGTCAGCATAAAGTTTTCGCCACTACCCGGACTATACCAGATTTCTCTTTTGCCTGCTCTTACCACACTCCCTTTGGGCGAAGAAGCACACATTTAACAGCCCTGTGGCGCAGCGGGCGAGTAGCCGGCTGTGAAACGTGAGGTCGCGGGTTCGATCCCCGCATCGAGACAAATATCTGTGTGGCCCATAGATATTTGTTTCGAGTATGGGTGTTGTGAGACCGAAAGTCTCTCGTAGTTTCTTATACCCACGATACAGGTTACACCTAGTGTGGGGTCAGGACTATGTATGTGACTGTTGGGTGTATTTATTTATAACAATGTCAAACAAAGGATTAGGCTTTGTCTTTACTATCGGCTACCTGATGTCACCACCTTTTGAGGGGATCCAGTCTCAGGAATATGTGTTAGAAAAATCACGTTGACCTGAGATTCAATCCCAGGACCTTCCGGTCCACAGCTCATATTATGCTAATCCGTAGTCCGTATCAAGCTTTGCTTTTGTCATTGTAGTTGCTACTTAGCATCGGCTGTATTATCTAAACAACTATCTCTACAATTCAAATTCATTGAAAATGGATTCCATGATTCGTCAGTATAGCCTGAAGGAGCCTTATTTGTTCATTATAAGTTTCGTATAAATTTGTGTCTCACAATGCAATGACATCAGTTGTTATAAACAAGAAGTGCAAAACTAAAATAATAATTTTATATTATTGTACCTTTGTATGCAGTTAGAAGGTAGGCGAAATCACGGCCAACCTGATGAATTGTCATCGGTACATTGGCATTAATAAAACTTTGCATATAAGTGTTGAGGCTGGGGTCTATAGAGCGAATTTCGATTAAGTCTAAATCAAAGAAACGAACTCCAAACGGACAATATTTTTCAAACGGACATTGTCGTTTGTACGAGGTCGTGAGTTAAAATTGTGCCGTTTACTTTTATTTCTCTACAATTGTACAGCTAATTGCATTTACAGCGAGATGATAAAAACAGTCGGGAGCTTGAAGCTGATGTTTTAAAGCTACAAGCTTGTACTGTACCAAATAGCGATTAGTGATGTTTATAGTTTTATGGAGAAACAAATAACTAGGTATTGACTCATCAAACCCCTTGGATACAGAAAGCTGGAATTGTACAGAGATTCCTATTATGGTAAATGTAAGGAATAATTAAGGATATTTCGATATTCACCTGAAAATTCAAATTAGGGTTCAAAGTGTCATTTCCAGTAACTGGTGACCTTTATGTCCTCCACGGTAGTTTATGGACGTTTAGATGCAACGTGGTAGATCAATAAACCACACATTTAGTTCAATAGGATACACCAATAACCGAATGTGGTTGTTACTTGAAATATTACTTTGGTAGTCCATCACACCGCACTGTTAAAATATCACTGTGCATAAATTAATAAAATTACTTCTTAATTTCTGTCTACATCTACGTTTATATCTGATAAAAGTTGATGCCATGCCGGTGGAGTCTGTATTGTTCTTTTTCTTTCCTTAAACCTGCGTGTGAAACTAATTGTAATTACTTCAATGTTGTTATACTACTACTGTTCATTCAGTACGTCGTTAATATAAAACTTATAATCAACATTATTTACGGTTGTTCCACCATCCTCAATTTTTATCATATCCAGTAGAATAATTTCTATCTTCTACGTTCCATGCAATATAACAATTATTATGTAGATTCGCAAATGTATTTCGTAAACGTACATTCGCAATCGACAAACGTTTGGATTCGCAAATAATTCATGTCTGTGTAATGCGTGGTACACATGCTATAAACCATTGAATTACACGTCTACTCCATCCATGTACGTACTACAATGGTCCCATTCAGTGCCATATGCTCGCAGACGTCTATTTGCATTTATTGAGGCTTTGCCTGATTGATGTGCTATTTGGTTAGCTCTTTATGCCTTTTTGCTGTGTCTAATGCAGTCAGAAACTAAAATTGGGTTTTATTTGCGATGCTTTGAATTTTCATTATCTAGTTTTGGGTTTTAATGCGTCTGTTTTCCTTTTATTGTGACTTGAAGTTTAAAATTTACTAGGGTTATTATCTACTAAGTTTTATCTGTACTGTTTAGGCTTCTAAATAAACCAGATGTTGTATAACGTGTTTACTTTAATATCTTTTACAATTCTAAATGTTGTGGTTACATAGGGTTATATAAAAATATTGGTGCTTATGTCACTGCAGCAAACTATAGTCTTAAGGTTTGACATGATTTTTGATAAGAAGTGGATTATGTACTAAATATTTTAGACTACTGGCATAAAACTATATTAGCTTACTTCACCATCATTTCTACAAAATTAGGATTAGTGCGAATATTTTCATACTACTCACATTACCTAGCCTAATAGTCACCTTGAACATTGTTAATACGTTGACAATAGTCCGACTCACGGACTGTTTCATCGCTGCGCCCCACTCAATTATTTGCATTGACCACCTGCATCGACCACGCAATAACACTAGAACACCTTCACCCACTAACCTCCATCTACCCTCAAATAACATGATTAATTTCTCAGTCCACATGTATCACCAGAAACGACAAATCCGTCTACATCGGGCCATCAGACTACAGTCGAGACAGATAAGGGCAGCATGAGAAAAAATGACGACGATGCAACTGCAAACGATAAGGACAACGAAGCATCCCTATCCGATTGGATATCGGGTGGACCGTACGGTTCTAAGGGTGCAGTTCTGGTCTTCAGATCATGTGTCTTAGCCTCCAGGACTCCTTCCCTAGAATCGTCAAAAACTGTTGGGAACAACACTGGAACAACAATATTGCTGAACAAAGCCAAGAATATGGCTAGGAGGTTGGTTGCAGAGCCCCACTCGTTCAGTGTAAGGCCGAAGACGATAATGCATGATGTTATGGAGACGTTTGGTAATGGCACCAGATACCATGGGCAAGCGTATGTGGTGAGGCATGTGAGTGAAGCCGAGGTGCCGATGACTGAGTCTATAGAGGAACAAGGACATGAAACAAGGGAACATAAGAGAGATATTGAAGATGTGCTTAATGATTTGAGTAAGATAACGTTAAAGAAACATTTGAATATAGAAAACACGACGGCTAATATAAAACCTCCTGAGGATCCCCCACCACCATCTCCAAAAGGTTAGGAATGGCGTAACAAAGTCTGATCAATATCAGTCCATAGTGTACATATATCATTGTTTTTTTTTTTTCAGACCAAAAGGAGGACAAAAAAGGCAAAAAATGTAAAGGGAAGAACAAACGCAAAAACGCACCAACTCAAAGGATAGCTTCACCAGTTATGGATAGTGACGACTCTGAACATTTATTGGTGAAAGACGTCGACAGTATTAAGGTAATAATTAATTTATGAAAAATAGTAGGGTATAAAATGCTTTTAATTCTTATAAGAACATAGTTTATATAGCCTTTTATAAAATCAATGTATAAAATGTAGCCGCATTATTTAATCTTGTTTATTGGACTAAACAAATGGCCACTTGCAGCTCCGCGATAAATCCCAATTGATTCTAATTCTTGATTTAAAGATAGGAGTGAGCTATAGGATAAATCGAGTGTAGATCTAATTCTACATTAGTAATAGCGCTGCAAGTTGTCCTAAATTATTTTATCAATTTAATCCGATTATGTTTTTGGGATCGTACCCAAGTTTAGTAGAAAAATGCTGGCCTTTTTTTGTTGAAAACCGCCTTGGTACTACATATGAGTTATTTTATACAACCCGTAACTCACCTATGACCCAGCAGTATGTCCCCAGGTCCTCGAGAGTATTCACATGCCAGCCCGCCTTCTAAAAATCACCTACAAGCTGGTCAACACTGAGACCAAACTCCTCCACCGATTGCTCCAAGCTCATGGCCTTCTAGAGACCGTGCCTGACGCCAAAGACTTCAACCTCCTGTGGTCTGGTCTCCATCCGAAGCCTGATGTGCTGAGGTCCCTCTCGCCGTATCAACGAGTGAATCATTTCCCAAGGTGAGTGATGTCATACTAAATGGTGTGCAAACAAATTTTTCCTCAGAGATAGCTGGTATGAAGATTGTTTTATTAAACCGTGATTGTGAACTTGACTGGATAGTCGTTGAATAAAAAAATGACTTTTAATAACGTCACTATTGCAGGAATTATAGTGATCAAAATAATGCTTGGTGTTCTCAAACAAACGTGATACAATCTCGTCTTTAAAACATGCAGCTGTTTTCGCGAAATCGTTGCTCGCATTTTTATTATTTCATGATAATTTTTTGCCGTGTCATACAATTTTATGTTATATGGTGTTCGTATTTCAAGTGCTAATTTTAGCACCAATGTTTTTTGAACCATTTAAAATTACTGTTTTATTTCCATAATTAATTCCAAACTTCGTAGAAAAAGATACATACTTATAGAGGTGTTAAAGTGCTACATATGCTGACCGGAACGTACTTGTATAAAGCCCACCGCAATGGCTCATTCGTACGGATCCCAAGGTTCTCTAGATACACGACTTTAGGTATATCTAGACCAGCATAAATCCTGCAATACATTCGGGATACACATGTTACATTAAGTTATCCTACCAGATAAGTATGTAGGAAGATCCCCCACTGACCAACACCCGATGTTAGGACCAATCTACTCAAGCGACTGCTCGAGGGTCACGGTCTGCTGGAAGCTCACCACGAGGCCACCGACTGGACCCTCATGTGGTCCGGCCTACTGATACCCTACAATGTGTTGGGAACCATGAGAGCTTACCAAAGGGTCAACCATTTTCCAAGGCAAACTTCTCAAACACATACGCATGAACTCTGCACAAGACAAAATCTGTAGGCCTTAAAATATATAAATAGATTAACCTTAATACTTTATTGATAAAACCTAATCTCGTAAATTACTGCCGGCGAAGCGGCAATGCTGCAATAATCTTCGTTGATGAATTATTAATAATCCTTATCACCACTAAAATATAGTACCCGTAACCGTAGGTTTTATATCGTTGAGCCTAATTAATTGAGAATTTGAGATCATATAAAAGTCAAATGTCTTGGTATGAAACTTGAACTTTAATCCTGATTTCAAACAATAATAGCAAGCCCTAGATACTAGAGATTTTAATTATATTTAAGCCAAGACTAGACCAGCAGGAGTGTAGATAATCTGTCATGAGGTTGACGCAATTTACATGTAGTTGACATATTCAAGAGCTTCCATTTTAAAACGCAAGCTTCCACAGAAGATCTTGATGCTTATACCACACCTAATAATAAACTAACAGATATCTCACACGACGCCATACGTAGTCCACCCTTGTTCCAGATCGTATGAACTGACACGAAAGGACAAACTATTCAAAAACATTGAGAAGATGCAATACTTCCGTGGGCTAAAACACTTCGATTTCATCCCCACTACTTTTCTAATGCCTGTCGAGTATAAGGAACTCTGCTCGACGCATTATAGGACCAAAGGACCCTGGATCGTGAAGCCTGCTGCCTCCAGTAGGGGCAGGGGTATTTACATCGTGAATACGGTTAGTTTGTTCTTAAGAAATTTTAAGTCTGGATGATCTTCAATTTTAGTTCGGGACGGTCAGTTCCTCCCCAAGGCTATAAGGCTTCATAAATGCTTTATGAAGTATGTGAATAATGCATGGGAGCGGGAACTGAATGTATGGAGTGGATACTCCTCTGCAACACTTCAAAAGTATAGGTATACTGAGTGTTGCATAAAAGTGGTATCAATAATTAGTATGTATTAGATTTACAGGGAGAACGATTGAAGCAATGGTAAGGTCAAAATTTAAAAATACAACAGAACTGAAAAATTTTAATGTAGTTAATATTGGCACAAATTTTTTGCAACACAGTGTATGACCATTTCGGAATTTAGTGTATCCAGACACTCTTCGTGGTGTAGTAAATACAGTTAAAGTGCTGATTTTTCAAAATTATTAATTTAAGTCGAATTCCACAAATAATCTTTATGTATATTTAAACTCAGTGCACTTTTTGCAGCCAGAACAAATCCCAAAGGGCGAAAACGTGGTAGTAGCTAAATACATAGACAAACCTCTTCTGATCGGTGGTCACAAGTGCGACCTCAGGCTGTACGTGTGTGTCACCTCAATGGATCCCCTACTCATCTACCTTTACGAAGAGGGATTGGTCAGGTTCGCGACGGTGAAGTACGACCACACTAACAAGAACCTCTGGAACCCTTGCATGCACCTGTGCAACTACAGCATCAACAAGTACCACACCGATTATATCAAGTGAGTGGGATTTTGTTGCTTACGCTTTTGATTCACGGTTTGTTTTAGTATAAGCCAGTTTATTTTCAGTAACTTCTAAAAAATTTATACTCAATTTGTCCTTCTCGTCTATCGTTAATTATTTATGGTCTTCTTTTTCTACGCTAGCTTGATAGCCTTCTCGGGTTACTTTTGGAGAACATTTATTTTTGGTATATTAGTTTAGCCACGAAAATATAGCAAAAGGAAAAGCACTTTCGTTTAAATAAAATGAGGAAGGAACTCTGTCTTCGTAGCATGAACGGTACTCACTCTAAGGTCAGAATAGAACTGTAAAAAATGTCTGAGGTAACAACTCTTTGTCCTAGATGCGACGATCCAAACGCAGGCAACATAGGCCACAAGTGGACGCTCTCAGCGTTACTCCGACACCTCCGTAAACAAGGTCGCAACACCACCGCACTGATGGCTTCCATCGAGGATCTGGTGGTGAAGTCCATCCTCTCCTCAGCTCAGACCATCACCGCAGCATCGAGGGTGTTCGTGCCCAACTTGTTCAACTGCTTTGGTGAGTACCTTACCGTTGTAGTATACAGGATGTTGTATAAATGTGGTATCAAGGATAATATTAGGATAATAATATTAGCTTAGCAATTTACCGGTAAAGTTGAAAAATTCGTAGCTTGAATAATGAAAACTTGAATTTTTTACATAATTATTGTAATGGCGAATTGACTCAGCTGCTGCATAATGACAAACCACCTATGCTATAATTAATTATGGTTAACGTACACATAGCAGTTCTTATAATGAATTCAACAATTTACACCGCATTCTGTTTTTTTTTTATTTTATGATTAATAATTTATTTTAAAAAATCAGTTCCAGTTTTATCTTTTAACTTTACTAAGCTTTAAGTCGCTCTCTCTGTATGTGGAATTTCTATTGGTACTACCGTTCTGCAACACCCAGGTATAACACCTCCCATCCAAGATCTGGTAATAAAATCCACCCTTTCTTCGGCTTAAACCATCAATGCAGCTTTAAAGGTATTTGTGCCCAACTTGCTCCACTGTTTCGGTGACTGTCATGTCCTAGTAATGTGTCAGAGTCAATATCTTCAGTTGAGTATTTGGTGGTGTGTGGTGAAGTTAGCTCAGACCAGTACAGACTAGCATGGTACTGTTCCAGATATAACTTGATGCCTGATGCTATAGGGCTATAGGGTCCTGAACACCGGTTCTTAACCCTCGAAATTATACAATGGGAGTTACCATTGCGTCAAAGAGACTATGTACTTGTTTCAGAATTATTCGGATATGATATACTGGTAGACGATATGCTAAAGCCTTGGCTCTTGGAGATCAACTTGTCCCCGAGGTAAGTACTTACTTAAGTACAAGGTAATATTTCCTTTACTCTATAGATAGTAGTAATTTTGGTGGGAGTATGTTAGTAGGAGTTTAATGAGGTCTATCAACTTTAAACTCTGGGAAGAAAAGTCAAGAAGGTTTGAAGACGGCAAGATAGTAACCGTATTTAGTATAACGAAATTAATAAGAATTTAGAAGTTGTGAAGTACTTAGAGCCACTTGCAGCTCCATATTTATTTAAAGGTAGGAGTGAGCTGTATGATAAATCGAGATAAGGCGTAACCCTGGATTAGTAATAGCGCTGCCAGTCGACCATAGATTAAACATCATAGAAGTATCTGTTACGTAATCTGACGAAGCATCCATTTTGTGCACAGCCTAGCGTGTGAGAGCCCACTGGACGCGCGTGTAAAGTCTGCTTTACTAGCAGATACACTGACGCTGGTGGGGCTGCCCGCCGTGCCCATGTGCAAGGCCGAGCTCTCCGAGCGGACCACCTCCTTGAAGATGAGGATCGGCGCCGTGAGTACAACACTCATTATACAAACAGACGCGACGGCTGCAGCAGACTGCTTCACTAGCAGGTACACTGACGCTGGTGGGGCTGCCCGCCGTGCCCATGTGCAAGGCCGAGCTCTCCGAGCGGACCACCTCCTTGAAGATGAGGATCGGCGCCGTGAGTACAACACTCATTATACAAACAGACGCGATGGATGCAGTGCTTCACTAGCAGATACACTGACGCTGGTGCGGCATATGATGCAAGTGGGTAAAGTTTGCAATCGATTTGAAGAGTACAAATCGATCTTTTTTCAAATCGATTTCAAATGTATCTTTCCAGCTACCTTTAACAAACTCAGTATGGGGTCGAAGTAAAGCGTTTTTAAGTATGTTGCAAAAATATATTTTGATCAGCTTTTTCAAACCAGCCGCCTAACTGATATCAACCCCTTTTGGGGTACCCCATCCTAAATAATAATCGATAAATTTTATCGTAGAGAAGATTGCGTTCATACTTCACAGAACATATACGAAGTCACTATACCAAAGAGGCGAGAAATCAATATTAATTATCGATATTTGGTAACATCTATATTACTTATCGATATATCGTAACATCGATATTAATTATCGATATTTCGTAATATTGCTATTATTTATCGATATTTAGTTATATCTTACTCCTGTAAATAACTATACGCTCCTCATGTTAAACGATGGGTATCTGGAAAGTCAACACATGTTCTGGAAGTGGACCGTGACGATAGTAGTAATCATTTAAATACTAAAGACGTAATAAAATTGATGGTCGACGGCACAACCGGGTCGTGAAGTAAGAGTTAATGCATCCTCTTGAAAAACACTGCATAATTTATTGATGTTACGATTACTATGCGAACATCATGAATTGACTCAACATTGATTGAATTTACTACCTTTTACATATAGATGTATCACCGGTAGCAAATACATTTTATGTGGTATCTTAAAATATTTACATATATAGGGCTTTACTTATAAAAGCATTTTTAGCTGAGCAAATGGTTAAGAATAACCTGTCACTTTTTTCCTTGCGTTACATTGTTTAAAAATGAAAGGGACAACCTATGGTATAAAGATAAGCAGCGCTCAAATATTTTTATAAGTAAGGGGCATAAAGACTTACATTTAAAAAGAGTGAACGATAAATAAATTGTAGCTCATATAGATTCTCATACAAAAATGTTCAAAATTAAAATGCACAGCTATTTTTTAAATTAAGCGATTTCCATGATTTACTACATTATACAGGGTGTTATTAAAAGTTGGTATCAAATTTTTCACTACATATAGGATTTTTCAAATGAAGTATCACACTTTGTAATTTAAATTTTTTATATTGTGATCCGAGAATTAAGTAATTTACCCTAGTCTGTCTTGTTTCTTGATCCTATTCGGTTCACATTTATTTTCGTAAACAATTTTTATTAACTTCTTTCACAGTGTCGACGCGTCCACTCAGCCGAAAACGTATGCGTCCGGGGTAAAAGCAACAGCGTTAATAATGGCCAAACTAACGGCCAAGGCCAGGGTCCGTTGGCCGGAGTACTGACTGGCGAGGAGTTGAGACTGGTGCGGTCAGTCAGGGCGCAGTACGCCAGGAGAGGAGGCTTCGTCAGGATCTTCCCTAGTCAGAACTCTTGGCAGAAGTACTCGCAGTACCTTGGTGAGTTCGTAGAAGTATAAGACAGTGGTAAGGCTTGAAGTCCTCTGGCTTGAAATAGTGTCCCTTTTCCCTTCCCTTCCATTCCGTTCTTTTAGGTTGGCAACGCACCTAAGATTATTTTTGAGTCTCGGGTGTCTAAGGGCGGTGGAGATCATTTACCATCAGGTGACCCCTCTGCTCGTTTGCCAGTCTCTGCTATAAAAAAAGTGTCTAAATGCAGTACACTACCCATAATTTGGAAACTTTTCTGGTTAAAAATATTTGCCATACGATGACATGGTGATTTATATGATCTCATTATTCAGGATTTGTTTTTATTATTCTTAAATATTCCTCTAGAATGTTTCTTAGCCAGAAATATGTGCTTGCAATAGGGTCGTATTGTAACAAATGTCCATGGTTCTGTACCACTTCTGTTCCACTCATCGTAAGTATTTTACAAGTTCAAAGGCATATTTGTATGAAAGTTGTATTCTAAACAGCTTCACCTTTCATAATACTAACGCAGTAATCAATCGGAATTGTGTAATTAGGATAGAATAGGATCTAAGGCAATAACAGTCGGTACGTGGGTTCAGATCCTGTTACCGGCATCCCCGTGTGTTCCACGTCGTTGAACAACAACATCCCTTACCAAGTGGTGCAGCACAACTACAACCTGCTGGTTCACTCGCACGTGCTGCCGCACTTCCAACACGCTACAGTTGCCACCAGCCTCACTGATACTCCTCAGAGGTAAGATGCAATTACATTAATAGGTATTTTATTGGCTTTCAAAGGCAGACCAACAGACGTAGTCCCCTTGATTGGTCGGGAGGTCCTGGCTTAGAACCTCAGGTCGGATAACGAGGATATTTTTACATGATTTGCTCGAAACTAGATCCTTCTGAATGGTCGTAAAAACTAGGCTAACGCCCGAATGGTCAAACGCTGCTCAACTTTAACGGCTTCTTATATTGATTTTCGTCATACAATTTTGACAGATAAGGCGGCCTTAAAAGACATAAGGCCACCTTAAGTGTATGAACATTCGGCGGTAAATAATGTATGTTGTAAGCTTTTAAAAGTACCTACGTTGCGCTGAATCCATATTGAAGTGTGATAAGGATTGGTTTAAAGGTTAAAGACGATCAGACAGTTCACCTTATGGTAAGTGATCACCGTCAATACATTGATATATATATAGCGCCATAGGCACATTTCCTACTGTAGGGAAGGGAAGGACCACTTGAAATGACACTCACCGAACGTATTTTAACAGTGAGCTGCCAATTTATATCAGTTTTCTGTGAGACAGTGGTATCGAACCGGTCGAGCAGCGTTCTACTACTTGACATACAGGAGCTTGCACATCCATCGTTAAGCTGCGATATCGTTGCAGACTGAAGCGGTACGAGGCGGTGAGTATAACGTCGACGGCGCCCGCCATCAGCCTGGGCGAGCCGGCGCCGCAGCACCATCACGACACCAGACGCGCCAAGGACCTCGTCAAGCGGCAGCTCGCCGACGGCATGAGGCTCACGTCAGTACTGAACCACACACGCACGCATACACACACTCACACACGCGCACACACAGTCACTCACGCGCGCGCACACCCTCATCCGCACGCACGCATACACACACTCACATACGCACACACACACACACACTCACATACTCACACACACACACACACACTCACACTCACACTCACATACTCACACACACACTCACACTCACATACTCACACACACACACACACACACACACACACACACACACACACACACACACACACACAAACACACACACAAACACACAAACACACACACAAACACACACACACACACACACACACACACACACACACACACAAACACACACACACACACCCACACACACACACACACACACACACACACACACACACACACACACACACACACACACACACACACACACAGACGAACGCACACATGCACGCGAACACACACACGCATAAGAGCAGGTAGAAATTACTGGCAATACATTGAGCAGGATAGCTAGAAATAGACAAAGATGACTGCAATTGGAGGAGGCTTTCACCGTTAAAAGACAACCCACTTAATTCCGACCGCTGCATTAACAAAAATAACTTAGTAATAAATGTTACCTACATAAATAATAACAATATATTTAAAACTTTGTACAAGGTATTAATAAAGCTATATTAATAATATTTAAAAAAGGGCAGATAGGAATAAAGATTGATACCACCTTTTTGCAACACCCTGTAGGATCCTCTCAACATTAGTTCTCTGTGCCCTTATGTTCAGTCGCGGTGAGGGTCGCCGTGCATTCGGGCTGTTCCTGACGCACGTGCTGAAGCGCATCTCAGGAGGCTCCGAGCTGGCGGCCAAGCACGCGGTGCTCGTGCTCCGGTTCCTGCAGAGGGCCTCCGCTGTGTTACGGGTGCCTTACAACCTCAAAGTGAGCCAGATTCAGATTCAAATTATTTATTGCTTCCATAAAAACATGCAAGGTGTTTACAAAGTATAGGTAGGTACAAAGTCTTATATGGACCCTGACGGGCACAGCAACATTTAGAAGAGAGGAGGACGCACAGTTATTATAAAGTTATTTATTATTTTTTGTTAAATTTATTCATGGAAATTGTTAATAAATTAGTCTGTAATTTATATACGACAAAGTATGTATTATTGTTCATGTATTGCCATTCTCACAGTTGTAGCTAAATAATGTTCTAGCACATCTGTAAGATCTAAAGCAGCGATAGCTCAGTTGGGAATGGTACGAACTGCCGACACATGTGTGGGAGATTAGAACCCCCCCAAAAAAAAAAGTTTAAGATTAGTTATATCGCTTTATAATGGGTTAATCGGGCGATTGAGTACTTTTCGACCGACTTCCAAAAAGGAGAAGGTCCTCAATTCGTCTGTATTTTTTTTAATATATTTTACTCGATATCTCCGCCGAATGTGGACCGATCTTCAAAATTATTTTTGTGTTCGAGCTTCTTTCAAGGGTGGTCCCATATAAATTTGGTCACGATCGGATTTGAAGTCGGTCCGTTAAGTTTTTAAACTTGTGATTATAAATACATTTTCATGGTTAGGGTCCTCCAGCCAAGATGTGCGACAAGGATCGTTGCGCAGTCATCGCCAAGCAGTTGAACGACTTCCTATATATGTACTACCGAGAGACTGATCTGTACACAGACAGCGAAGACAAGGACGGATGCGTCTCGAATATACACTTTGCACAGTTTTTATACTCGGCTAGGTAAGTGGGGCTAGTCGTTTGCTATCCTAATTCAAGCCTAACATAAGGTAAAGCTACATGTTTTTACGACACTGCTTTTTCTTTGTCTAACCTTAAATATGGGTTAACTTTTTACCCTCTTTCTAACACTCTGTATATTTATTTATTTTATTAGTAATGATAATATATTCTTTTCAAATACCGGTATTAAGTAAAAATATTATGTACAAGATTTAAATATTGATCCACTATTAGTGAAACATCCTGTATAATAAGTCCAATAACCTAGTAATGAAAGTATATATTTTTCCCTTATCTTTCACAGTGAAGCGGATCTCGAAGAGGTGTTGTTGCTGGTACTAAAGCTGGACAACTACACGGCGTCGTTCCTGGGCGACTCCAGGAACCAGCTGTGCGTGGACCTGCCGCCCGCCAGGCTGTCCCCGGAGCCCGCCGCCAGGCACACGCTGCTGAAGCACCTCGCCGCGCTGGCGCCGGTCAACACCAGGCGCTACAGGTACACCTCTACACCTGTACACCTGGAGCCCGCCGCCAGGCACACGCTGCTGAAGCACCTCGCCGCGCTGGCGCCGGTCAACACCAGGCGCTACAGGTACACCTCTACACCTGTACACCTGGAGCCCGCCGCCAGGCACACGCTGCTGAAGCACCTCGCCGCGCTGGCGCCGGTCAACACCAGGCGCTACAGGTACACCTCTACACCTGTACACCTGGAGCCCGCCGCCAGGCACACGCTGCTGAAGCACCTCGCCGCGCTGGCGCCGGTCAACACCAGGCGCTACAGGTACACCTCTACACCTGTACACCTGGAGCCCGCCGCCAGGCACACGCTGCTGAAGCACCTCGCCGCGCTGGCGCCGGTCAACACCAGGCGCTACAGGTACACCTCTACACCTGTACACCTGGAGCCCGCCGCCAGGCACACGCTGCTGAAGCACCTCGCCGCGCTGGCGCCGGTCAACACCAGGCGCTACAGGTACACCTCTACACCTGTACACCTGGAGCCCGCCGCCAGGCACACGCTGCTGAAGCACCTCGCCGCGCTGGCGCCGGTCAACACCAGGCGCTACAGGTACACCTCTACAACTATACACCTACACTTACACCTACACCTGGAGCCGGCCGCCCGCTAAGCTATCTCCCGTTATATAAATAAATAAATAACACCCAACAGTCACATACATAGTCCTGACCCCACACTAAGATCGAGTCTTGTGTCGTGGTTATCAGGAACTGCGAGAGACGCACGGTCTCACAACACCCAGGCCCGAAACAAATATCGGTAGGCCATACAAACATTTGTCTCGGTGCGGGATATATACAAAGGTTGCAGAGAAGGGGCACTAACGCTAATTCTCACAAATAAAATAAATATTATAAATCCGACCCGCACATGCCCGTTGTTTTTCGTTCGAAATTCAAATTCCACTTATTCAAAAACATTTTTATATTTTAATTTATTAATTGTAATCTTTATTATTACCTTCATTATTGGTACCACCTTTTTGAAACATGCTGTATTTATGGATCAAATTTTTAAACCCACTTCTAACTATTCTATAAATGATTTGAGTTTGCTCGGTTTCTCGAAAGCTTATCAACGTCAATTAACTTACCTCTGTCAAATGTTCTCCACTGTCTCTATCTGTCAAGCCTATAAGACTATGATAATAGTGTGGTCAAACGCTTTTGAATTTTTTTTTTTTAATAAATACACCCAATAGTCCCACACCTAGTCCTGCCCCCACACTAGGTATAACCTGTGTCGTGGGTGTCAGAGACTATGAGAGACTTTAGGTCTCACAACACCCAGACTTGAAACAAATATCTGTGGGCTACACAAACATTAGTCTCAATGTGGGAATCGAACCTGCGGCCTCTCGCTTCACAGCCGACTACTCGCCCGCTGCGCCACGGAGGCTGTCTTTGACAACAATTGACAACCAAGAAACTACACTGGTGTCAAAACTAAAATCGCTTACGTGCGTGCTTGTAGATGAACCACTATCGGTCAAGATTAACCCACTCCATTTTTCTTTCCACCTTTTGTATTTTTTTTTGTATACGTGGTGAAAACGATTTATCGCTACCAACCCACTCCGGGGGCCATAACCCACTTTAATATGGATTCGACGCAACACACCTTTTCACGCAATTGCAGAAAGGAATCGGCTTAGTTTTTACGACCGGCTGCTTACGCCTTACGTAAAATAGCTTTGGACCGACCTGGAAATCGAACCCAGGACCTCCAGGTCCACAGTCCATATACATGCCACTACTATTGAACCACTTCATTGAGTAAAAAAAAATCTTTCCAGGCCGTCCCCCGACTCTCAAAGTCGTTCAGAACCGGAGGAGCCCCCTCCAGCCACGTCGGATGCGGACCGTTCCCCCCCTCCCCTGTTCACCAGCTCCGACGTGGTCCTCAAGGAGTCTATGAAGGAGGAGAAGCCTCTCACGCAAGCCCTCAAGTTCGCCAGGTCATAGCGGACGACAGGTAAGCTCAGAACGGTCCGGGGTTCGATTACGCGTTTCGTCCCCAATTTTTGAAGGTCAGGGGTGTGTGAAGTTGATGAGAATTTATTGCAGTATTCTTTAGTCTAACTTAATTCAGTGAATGTGCATTAACCTTCTAAACGTTGCTGAAAAGTATGTGTGTTTTTTATACACTATTGTATGTTTCTGAATGTCAAAGAGTTAAGACACGTCTGCTGCTCATGTTTTCGGCGAAACACTACACAAAAACACACAAAACACAGATTCGCTACACATTTTTACCTATGAAACATTGTTACAACAGCGGTAGACGTTTATCACAACAGAAACATTTTTTTTTGTAGTGTTCCGAAAAAACATAGACAGGAGACACGTCTTTACTACCACATATCAACACCACACATACACATAGGACCTTACTTATAAAAACATTTTAGCTGAGCAAATGGCTAACAATAGTCTGTCACTTTTATTTTCAATCAATGTGACACAAGGAAAATAGTTACAGACTATTCTTAACCATTGTTCAGCTAAAATGTTTTAATTATTAAGATCCGTAAAGATATGCACATATGAGTTAAATTATCTACATTATCCGCCGAATGTTCATACACTTAAGGCCGCTTTATGTCGTTTAATGCCGACTTATCTGTCAAAATTGTATGGCGAAATTAAATATAAGAAGCCGTTAAAGTTGAGCAGCGTTTGACCATTCGGGCGTATGCCATTCATCAACTCATCACTCACTCAATATATCTTTCTCCTTTCACTGATATATTTTTTTTAATTAATACACAAAATATATCTTGCCACTAACTTGTCATATCCCTTACCATCTTGATGTTTCGTTCCTATTATTCATTTAGCTTATTCCCATAGCTTATGAGGCTTCGCTAAGCGAAGCTACAAAATTTAATCAACCTTTATTTATTGGGCACAAAACGTGTAAAAGATATCCGAATTACTGACAGCAATAATTCTGGCAACACTGTGTATATGTGACGTCACAATATGACGTTCTAGTGTAAGCTTACCTCCATGCCTTGTTGTGTCACTCTGTAGTACAATTTTAAAGTTTTTAGGGACAAATAGCCAGATAACTTTTATCTGGGCGATGATGTTGCTTTTACTGATATTTCATACATTATTTCGCTCGAAATTATTCCCCAAATAAAAGTTACCTGGTAAGTGAATTTTAACCTTTAATGTATATTCTAATACAAATATAGCATTCACTTATAATTATTTGACTTCTAAAGTGTTCAGTAATTTTGACAAAATTTTAGTAGGTTTTTAATTTTCAAATCTGGCAATATTAAAGCTACTACACGGATCAAATCTAGCTTCCAGAGCTGATGAAATAATATAGGTTGCAATATTAGAATGTGCATTAAAAAAAAATAGCAATAATAATAATTTCTGTCGATATTTAGTTTGTTGACCAAAGATCGTATAGTTTACACGGTATTATAATGTTTAGCGTAGCTTGTCCGGTGTGAAAACTCGAACATGTATGAGCGAGATAAGTATATAGGGGTCTCTTTCTTGCAAATTTTGAGAATCTACCACATGTTTTATATGTTAAGGTATGCTATGTTTTTCCTCTTTAATCTTGTCTTTCCTACTATAATCTCAATGTCTTATTGTTAAGCTAATATTGAGTAAAATTTATAGTGGTGTTGAATCTGGTATCACTAATCCTACGTCTTATCTCTGAGCCAATAGTGACTTACACTCAAGGAAGTGACGTAACTTAATACATGCATAAAACCAATCGGGAACTTGCACAAAATTTATAACGAGATATTGTGTTGATAAATCAATAAACAAATCCATGAAATGTGCTATCATGTTTGTAGTACAAAATAATTGATATTTCACAAAATATTCTTATAAATTACGTATAATGGAACGCAATTTCAAAACCCAAGTGACGTCATTGCATAAATAATTATTGAGCAATGTTTCCAAGTTGGGGTAATTTTCCCAATTTTACCGAGAATTGTTGTGTTTAATATGGTGATTAGTTAATTAGATTTCGGTGGTCCTTCTCTTCCTTATTTTAACTTCGTTATTTAAATAGTCACGGGTGGCTCGGCCTCCGGTGGCCCATACGCTTATGTGACGCCTCCGACGGATTAAAGAAATAACTAACATATCTACGCAATGACGTCACGTCCTTTTTTAGCGCGATGTTTGTAAGTCATTTTGACGTGCTATAATTCAATGATTTGTATTAATGTTTTTGTTTCTGGTGTGTTTATTTGAGACCTAATTCTTTACAATTAACTAAAAAAATACATGCAAGTACTCTATTGTGTTGCGATTGTTTTCGGCCGACTTTCCAAAAAGGAGGAGGTCCTCAATTCGTCGGTATTTTTTTTATGTATGTTACTCGATATCTCCGCCAAATGTGAACCGATTTTCAAAATTCTTTTTGTGTTCGATAGAGTTTATTTCAAGGGTCCCATATAAATTTGGTCACGATCGGAAAATAGGAAGTCGGTCAGTTAAGTTTTTAAACTTGTGATTATAGTTGTTCGAGTTTTCGCGCCAGACGCCATCGAACTAACGGTGCTATGTTTATCGAATCTGTTTTAAGTGTTAAAGCGCTGCCTTTACATTAGGAAACATTGTAGATGTAGCTACTATGAAGTATGAACGGTCCAGATTTGGAAAGGCATTTCCCTTTGGGTATATATTTAAAAACATACTCAAAAAATCATCAAGACCAGCCCGCATGCGCGCCACGCGATATCTCGATAATCGACTGTTGTTATGTTGTCTACAATATTGTATGAAATAAACGAGGACGCATGTTAGTGTTAATAACCCTTGAGTTTGTTTCGGCATTTCTTCTCAGGGATAGCCACGAAATGCCGACGCGTTTATTACTTTATCAATATCTTAAAATCAATATATACTCGTAATTGACATGTGAAAGTGGTATAAAATATCCTATTTGCAGAATAAATTATTTGAATTTGAATAGACATATAGAGAAAACCGGTTATAACAGGACAACGAGCTTAGACAAAACGTTCTCGTGGCGCGCATACTAGGCGGGCAGAGCAAATATATCGATATTTTTTTAGATGCTAAGGTCTATGACCATGCTGCCGCGTCATAATTACAAACATTGTCTTGCATATCTCTGTTTGATATATTTTACAGCCATATCCTGTAGTTACCAAGTATTAACAAATCTCGTTTAGAAACATTTTAATTACCACGTATGATGTTCTTTAGTAATTTTTAGAGTAAAAATGTTTGATTAGAGGAAAGGCAAACAAACCAAAATGTCTCGTTATTAAGAGCTATTGTCGAATGCGTATTATAATTTTTCTGTGTACTTAATAATTTATCGTTTTTGATTCGACTACTATTTTCCGGCCTTTTGTTATATAGGACTTTGACTAATTTTCAAAGTAGATTATTTAAAAAAAAAATATTTAAATTATACATAATGTAGTTTAGATTTTATTTTGCAAGTGATTCAAATGAAGATGCTAGTCCGTTGATTTCTCGCAATTTTAGATTTTTTTTTAAATTATTTATGAATTACATAATATATTCTCATTATCTTTTCGTGAATTTTATTTAATATAATTAGAAGTATTCAATTTTTCGTTCTAAGAAGTATTGTCATATTAATAATTTATAATATTACTTGCTTGCTAAGCCTGTTAACATAAATATAATTTGTTCACAATTAAGCAATTATTTGTATGAAAAATATTAACTCTCCATGTTAGCGCTAGAGGCGTTGGAATGTTTGTTATGCAAATATTTTTCGTTGTCGCTAGCGAGAAATGTCGAAAAATCTCACGTTTGAGCTACTGGGTGCAGCATTATTCAAATAAACCTTTTGATTTTCTATTAGGATTGCACGTTTAGGCAGCTTTTAAAAAGTGTGGTATTATAAGGAACTCATTTTAATGTTTATTTTATAATTCATTTTGCGTTCAGAAAACCTATAGATACTCTGTTAAATGCAGGAAATTCATTCACTAGAAACTTAATGAAACTAATGAACACATCAATAGCATGGAAACATTTCGTACAAAACTCAACAAATAAGCAATATCAACCATCGTTTACCGTCCATTCACAAATCGAAAACATTGTACCATGTTGTGATAGATATTAAACTCCTAGCTTTATGCCTTTGTATTATGCACTAGATTGTAAAACACCCAAATCTTATAATATCTCATTTACTGATGATCTGTTTGAGGTTCTGATACTTAGTTAATAGTACTAACTGCTAAATATTTGGCCTGTTTCTGAGGTACCGATACTTTGTTAATAGTACTAACTGCTAAGTATTTGGCCTGTTTCTGAGGTACCGATACTTTGTTAATAGTACTAACTGCTAAGTATTTAGCCTGTTTCTGAGGTACTGATACTTAGTTAATTGTACTAATAACTAAGTATTTGGCCTGTTTCTGAAGTACCGATACTTTGTTAATAGTACTAACTGCTAAGTATTTAGCCTGTTTCTGAGGTACTATTACTTAGTTAAATGTACTAACTGCTAAATATTTGGCCTGTTTCTGAGGTACCGATACTTAGTAAATAGTACTAACTGCTGAGTATTTGTCCTGTTTCTGAGGTACTGATACTTCGTTAAATGTACTAACTGCTAAATATTTGGCCTGTTTCAAGGTACTGATACTTAGTTAATTTTACTAATAACTAAGTATTTGGCCTGTTTCTGAGGTACTGATGTTTAGTTTATAGTATGTACTAAGTATTACTGTATAAATCTGTCGTAGTTATACAACACAATGTTTTATCTTGCTTCCTATGTCGTTAAATGTCACTCGTAAATCACATAAGAAAATATTGTAACTATAATGGACATACATAACGACTTATTAATTATTATCAAAGCTAATCTAACCATGATTTTGCACTTTTCTCAATATCCACTACGTACAGAAAATATCAGTTTCCCGCGTAACCGCTATAGACCGCTGGGGTGTTTTTCAAACATATAGGTAGGTGCTAGCGAGAAACGCAAAATACTTGTGGTTGAACTGCCATGGACAGCCTTCGTGGCGCAGTGGGCGAATAGCCGCCTATGAAGCTAGGGGCCGCGGATTCGAGTCCCGCACCAAGACCAATGTTTGATCTGCAGATATTTGTTTGGAGTCTGGGAGTTGAGACCGAAAGTCTCTTGTAGTTCCTGATACCAACGACACAAGACTCTATCTTAGTGTGGGGTCCGGAGTATGTGTGCGACTATTGGGTGTTATTTATTCATTTTGAATACATAAACAAAAGCACCTCAGAAACCGGGCATTATAAGATATTTTTAATTAAATCAATTTTTAAATTCTCTTAATACTGGCTTGTCTTAGAATTTATGCTTTGAAAAGACTGAAGCGCCCATAGTATTTGATGTAAATTGTGTAAGTAGTGTGGATTTATGCTATTTATAACTTTAAATGGACTAAGAATAAGCGAGAATAGAATACTCGACTAATGATTGAAAAGTAATGAACTTTTTGACTGCAGATTATTCGATGAAGACAGTTTGTCGCACGAATATAGTACTTATTGATGTATGGCGAAGGGGTTATAACGCCGGTCGCTTAAAACACTATTTTGTGATTCAGTGTAAGTAGAGTTTATTTTGAAACAATTTTATCAATATTTTGCAGTGCATATGTATAAGGCTCACCATTCTGCGCCAGTGTTATTGTATTTTTATTGGTATTTTTTGCCGCAGGCGGCACACAATCTGATACCGAATAATCACAGACGTAAAAAAAAGGTGGACGGAGCTCTACGAACATTAAAAATGAAGTAGGGTTTTCGGCTCATTCGATCTATCGACACGTATTGGACGCGGCCGGCGAGTGATCGAATGGACCGAAAACTGCTTCACTTTCAATGTTCGTAGAGCTCCGTCCATCTCTTTTTTTACGTTTTAGGTTAAGTTTGGTTGGTCTTTACAATTATTATACTGTGTGAAGTTAAACTATTCGACAATTGGCTATTATTTTTTTTTTATGAATTGTATTTTTTGTGAAGGTGCACACTGTCGAAAAAATAGTAAGTGGTAATACATTTCTGCGAGTTGCCACACTAAAAATTACTTTTATTTTCTAGTCCGATATTTCAAATGTTAAACAGTGTGCAGTTCCCTACATTTTGTTATAGTTATATTTCTGTTATTTGTGTTTATTGATATAGAAGCATCTTTAGCCAAAATTAATTATTGATGCCATAATTAATTGGACCGTGTTGTGCAGAAATGATCCAAGCCACATTTCTTTTTTACATCAATATGGTCTATAATGGCTTAGACTATAGAATCATGTTGGCATCAATAAAAAATGTGGGTTGGATAATTTCTGCACAACACGATATAATTATCTGTGTTCAAATGAGCTGGTTTGCAATTTTAAAGTGTATGAAGTGGACGCTTCGCTTGAGTACAAATATATTGTGTGAAATGAATCTCCGTTTAGCAAATTTTAATCTCACCATGTAAAATATATATTTTTGAATATGCTAAATGATGTATTTTTATTTAACCTTTACCATGCTAGGACCACATGCAGGCCGCTTCCAACAGGTCGATCTGGAAATCTTTTGTGGAGGCCCCTTTTTTTTTATTGCAGACTGGCTAACCAACAGATAGGTCACCTGATTTTAACTGATCTCCACCGCCCATACACAAAAAGAATCATGGGTGCGTTGCCACCTTAGGAGGGAATGGAAGGGAAGGGCATCGATATATAATTTACCTAGATGCACAGTTGACGCTCGGAAAATGGGACAGCAAAGAAGTGCTTAAGCACTCGTTTTGCCTACAGTCGAACGTCGATAGAATTCTAAATTTCAAAATTCAAATTAAAGAACGCTTGCTCATTTCGTTTAAAAACCTACTTTATAACACGTGCTTAGGGTTATATTTGTGTTGATTTAATTACAACTTGTGATCGTTTTCTTTGTTTTATTTCTGAGACCACTTTTTAGGAGGATATTTGCAAAGAACTGTGCATCTAGGGTATAATATTATATTGATGGGGTAGGGAAAAAGGAAATGGAAAGGGAGGGGAAATCTCACTCAACGAACGAAACGCTACAGCAAGCTGCCACTTTACGTCGGTTATTATCAATGCCTCGGTGGCGTAGTTGTATTGTGTGCGCGGTACTAGTACAGTCTTGAAGTCTCGAGTTCCATCCCTAGATCGGGTATCGGGATATTGGGTTTTTCTATTTAGTATCAACGAGTCTGAAACTTGTGCTCGATATGGCGGTAGGCTCGCCCCCTATTCCATCTGGGACGGGAAAATGAACTCGTCGAATTGTAGGCGTTCTAGTTGGCCTCTGTTTACCCCTTTGGGTATAAGGCATGAGTCTATGTAGGCATTAAACAAAATATTGCTCGAATACTGAAACGGATCGAACATTTAAGGACCCGGGGTCTCGAGTTCGCTCCCCGGGGTAGGTCAGTGATATTGGATTGTTCAGTATCGGCTCGAAGTTGTGCTCGATATGGCGATAGTCTCACCAACTATCACATCTGGGATGGAACTCGGTTTCGCGAAATGTTGGTATTTTTGTCTGCCTACCCTTTAGGGGATACAGGCGTGAGCTTATGTTTATTAAATATTTTAGGTCGTGTCGTCATTTGAGGTCATGTGTATATGATATTGTGTAAAGAGAATTTACATTGTCCAGGTTTAATAAAACAACATTATATTTAAAACCACCTGTATTCATCGACCACAGTTTTCTGAAGCTATCTCAGTATTCGGAACCGACTAGCGCCTTCCGGCATCGTAAGTCTTCAACCTCCAGTCTTACAGGTCACTTCAACTTGGCCCAGGATACCTGTGGATACGAACGACTCATTAAAATTGTACCATAGCAATTAGTGCTATAATTTGTCAATTCCTCGATTTGTATGAAATTAACGCATAGGTCGTTCGAAAACGTGCGATCGTAAACTCGTTACGTTAATTAGGATACGTTTGCAAGGCTCGCTCGACGGTAGCATGCCGGGAAGGCGACGCTCAAACAGTACCTCTAGTTACGAGTTTATTTTGACAGTTCTCGATTTTCGAAATCGACGATAGTTTGCGTTTTGTCCATACATATGACTAGTGGTGCCACTTTACGGAAACGACGAACTAAAAAATGTATAGAGAAACTGAAAACTATCGTCGATTTGGAGAATCGAGACAAACTCGTATTAAGGTAAAAGCCATGAAACGACAGCAAAGCAGTTTAGGGCGAATTATTTTAAACCTTACTTTAACCTCTAGCGGCCTCGCAGCAGGCCCAAATATGGAGACGAATTACTAGACTCGCATAGGTAGAATGGGCCTTTTTTTTATCGCGGGGAAAAGCGTTTTAGCACTACCATCACGCCTGGAGGGAGACGTAACATTTATGTGTGAGTCACCGGTCTTAGAGCCCAGCGCCATAATGCCCGGAAGAGATGGAAAATATCTGGACAGAACCTTTTTTCTGAGGTCTTCGTCCCGCAGTACAATAACTGATGTACCTACAACCTTGTGTATCTAGATTCTAGACAGTTGTAGTTTTAACGGTTCGACGTATCGTTTAATACATTCCGGTGTGACGGTACCGATGGAATTAAGGTGAAGTAAGGTTTAAAACAAGCTTGAAAGCTGGTTTGCGATCGAATCGTGTCCCGTGGGATAAAGAGAAGTGAGCGGCGGTCTTGTTCGATAGTTCACGCGTACTTACAGTGTCGGTGCCGCCTCTCCGCTGCGCGTACCGACCGACAACGCATCGCCGCAACCTCGTGTAGAATGTCGCCGCTAATATTATCTGTAACTCGCACGCTTTCTGTTTCACAGTCGGCGCCTGGCACCGAGATTAGGAAAAGCCGAATCGCCTAGTGGACACTCAGTCCACGGACGCCTTGCACAAATCCGCAATTCGTTTCGTAACACAGTTTTTTGTATAAACGTATAGCTTTCTTACTCGTAGCAAAATAGAGCTCTATTGTGCTTTATGGAGCCTCACGTCCGCCACTTAAACATTTGACCAGAATATATTATAGGTCTTACCACCCTTACGTCTGCAATTAATTGGGCACTTGCCTATGTTTGCCTTTTATACACATGTTTATACATAAGAGCAAATAAAACAAAAAAGAAATCCTGTGAAACTGAGGCAGTAATTCAATTTTAAATCTGCAATGAGCAAGAAGGTCTAGTGGGGATATCTTGGTATCCCTTTCCAACGCACGTACAGTTATGGCGGTAACGTGAATACCATGATGCTTCTTTACTGCAGTTTACACCAAACTTCAAAGGCTTATCATTTTTTATTTTTGATATTTCTTTCTGTTATAATTAAGATGACGTGAATTAAATACAAAATTTTAAAAAATCAGTCAAGTACCCAATTCTGGATCAAATGGGCCATATAACAGGTTTTAAACCTCCGTGGCTCGTCCGTGGGCTAGTATAAACGTAAAGTAGAATCACCTTGTCTTACGCCAGTGTATCGCCGGATTGAGTTGTGACCTACTTTGGTCATACTTAGACCTGGCCGCCTGACACCGCTGTCGCAATTTGACGAATTGGCCTGCGTTCACCAAACTCTGCAATCTCATCCAATAAACAAAAAAAATACCTATCCGCTGAGTGGGGGTGCGTTCTTCAAATAAAAAAATCTATACGCAAACGTTAAGATTCGGGCGGTTCAGCCATCCAACCGATTTCAACACCGTTAACGTTTAATCCATCCGCAACAAAACTCTCGCGTTTCAGTACGCGTGAACAATATTCATACTTGGGGGACATAATATCGTGTGGGCACCCGATTTAGTCCCATTCGATGGACCAATCACGTGATATCAGACGAATTAAACGCGTTCACAAGACCAATCACGTTATATAACTACATATATTCCCGTCCAAAGGACCAATCACGTTATATCACCACATATATTCCCGTCCAAAGGACCAGTCACGTGATATCACCTGGTTTAATCCCGTTCAAAAGACGAATTACGTGATATCACCTGATTCAGTCCCGTTCGAAAGACCAATCATCTATTTAAAGGACAAATCATGTGATACCACGCAATGTAGCCGCGTTCAATGAACCAATTAGGTAATATCGATTTAGTCGCGTCCGAGGGACCAATCACGTGATATCACCCGATTTAATCACTTTAAAAATCAAACACGTGATGTAACTCGGTTTAGTCGCGGCCGGCAGCCCAATCACGCTATATCGTCTGATTTATAGGCCCTCGAAGTACTTAGTGATATTCGCGACCTAGGAGAATCCATGTAAGATCACGCGATTAGATCGATAGTCTACATACGGAGCTTTTTGGTTGTGGGCTGAATAATAACTATCCGACATAGTTGCGAAGGTACATTACGATGTCCAATAGCTATATATACCGTTCTAATACGCTCAAAATTATTGATCCATATATCATTCTAACAGCCGCGCTGTCATTTGAACGCACCCCTTCACGGATTGTATTTCAGATACTCATTGATAAATAAATACTGAGAACGCAGGCTGACCCTAAGGTCAAGCCTGCACAGAGAAGTCCTGCAATAAAACAACATGTTTATAAGATGTACCGCAACCACAGATGAAGCAGAAATAAGCTGGCAGGGACAAATTAGGTCATCATGCATCAGAAATAATTTAGTGCCGGGTATGGTTAATGAAAGATAAAATAATCTATAAATTAAAATTTTTAATCTAAAAAAGAATTTACATCTTATATAAAATGGATCTTAAACATTAGAGATGTCGACATACAACACGGATAGAGTATCATGGTCGTACAACATCACATAATCGGGGCCAAAATGAAATGTTTCCGTTCGATTTGTCCTCATTTATTTATATAAGTGATCGTCATAATTGTATCCATTCCGGTAAACTTACAAGATTATTACAAGACGTGAGGTTTGTCGATTGTCGGTTGTCGGGCGCTACGGCTACATTTGTTCGCGTCACGTCGACTTATGCTACGGTATAGCTAGGCGCGGCGCGTCGCTAGTGGCGCTAGTGGAGCGCTAGTACCGGCGCGGGCCCAGGGCCGCGGCGAGCTCCCTACCGCGCGGCGCTCCGCCCCCGCTACATACAAACAACGGCGTCAGACGCGGAACACGCGGAACACGCGGAACACGCGGAACACGGCGGCGGCGTGCTGACACCGCCTTACCTCATACTGACCATTCAACACCCAGTACCGATACTAAACACGCTAACTGTCATGGGACTGGTTACTGTGCTCACAAAACATAAGTTTACAGACGTTCAGCGCTTGTACTACACTTAAATGTTAATTGAGCAACATTATAAAAACTTTTATGTATAATCCAGTGAGAATCGTATTCTCAGAGATTTAGTATGAGGCACCTGGCTACCATTCGACAATATGCATGTATTGTTAATACCATGACAGCTAACGTACGATATTATTTAGCAACGTGTTTTCCGCAATATAACAGATGGAAAAACGCATCGATGTAATTCTCACAGCGCACTACTACCGCGTCCATCTCACTATAACCTAAGAGGCGTCCCAGTTATTCGCCTGACATTCTTTGTAAGACACAATGATACAATTTGTGCCTCAAAGTGAAATTTTTACAACAAAAATCAAACATTCAATCACGTGATTCAGCTACATTGTTATGACACGTGATTTCACGTAATTTGTGAAGTATAAATTGTGTGATAGAGTCGCGATTTTGGGTGATTTATATGCGAAAATTCTTAAATAGTAATATTTTCGGTGTAGAAATTTCACCCTTTTTAAAGAACATGTTCATCTTATTACATAACGGGTTTTGCTTATATAAAGCATTTTACTAAACCGAGTATAAATTTTAATTGTTATGACATTACACTGCTTTACGAACAGCACATAGCGGCCAGCGAGTAAACTATCACACCTTTATGTACCAATTACCAATTTTCCTGTTACATCTTTCGTCTGCGATTACTTATTTATAAAAAACGATATGTGGAAATGCTATCAAATATTGTATGTAAATGAATATTTAATAACCTTTAAATTTAACGAAATGTTCGCATTTCTGGTAAGATTATTAGCAGAATATGTATCTTTTAATGTATACCACTCTATCTTGGTCATCAATTATGGAAAGACATAATATAATATGTTATCAATTGTAAATATAAATTGCATACCTTCAAGAGACGACGTTCATGTTGCTCCGTGGCTATGCATGCAAGAAATATTACCGGCTTAGACAAAATAGTTAAATTTCAACACAAAATGTAGTTCAGGTTAGAAATAAGTGTTTTCCTTATAGCTATGGTGTATATATTTTGGTAATACTCTGAGTAAGGAACTAAGAAATACTATTTTATATATTCAAGTTATTCAACAGAATGTAAATGTGTGTAAATGTCATTATGTTGACTAGCTGATAATAATTATTTAAGTTCCAGTAGGGTGAATTGAATTTGGTTTGGTGACAACCTGTATCCTAGAGCCGATATTAAACTGTACAAATATTATAATGTGATGGAGGCAAACTCATTGTCATGGTCAAATCAAAACTCATGTGATGAAAATGAAAACTCAACACAAACTGTGAAACTAGAAAAAAAACACTAAACGAAATCAGATGTAACAGAAAAACATGTGTAAATATGTATGTGTACTGATATTTTTTTATTGTTTGGTATTTAGTGGTAAGGCGCGTCTCCTGCATAACACTACACAAAACAATATTTCTGTTTAGACACACGTCTCTAGACATTATTCTCTATGACCAAAGTTCTCAACGAGTGTGTAATGCATGTTTATCTTTTTAATAAAATATATAAGGTTAGTTGGAATATGTGTAGGAAGCACAAATCTATAACAATTAAAACACGAATAGTACAAGTAATTAAAATGATAGCGCGGCGTTTTTCGGCGCTATGTAATCGTGGGACAGGTTTTGTGCGTTTTTAAAAAAGATTTTTTGTTTTTTGTATGAAAACAATAAATGTCTTATTTTTGAGGTAAGGTACCTACGATTGAAATATTTCTCAGCGATACATTATATTGGCCAAGGCTTTCTACACATATTCAGACTAACCTTGTATACTTAAATTAAGTTGATGATACGACCGTCTAACGCATTTATATTGTCATAGTGAATAAAGGTCCTGCTCATGAAACTAACGAACCATAGCCCTTATTCTGTGAGCGCGATTTTGACAGCTAACGCGTACGTGTGGGACCACCCACGGAGCGCCTTACCGAGATGGCCGACACACAACTATAAAAAATAATCGGCCATAAATTGTCAAAAATGTGTATCGAGAGCATGTTTTGTGTGTGTGAGCAGGAGTCGTGCCTAGTTACTCGCGGGCGGCCGATACAAGGTCGAGGCGTGCTGCGACTCACCGTCCCATGGGCGCGTACTGCGGCGCGTACGGGTCGCGCTCGTAGCCCGCGCCGCCCGGACCGCGCCTGCAAATAACACATCATTAGGGAATTCATGAGGATACAGAGTAGAGAGAGAGAGGATAATTATGGACGTATTCCACCATCATAATGATTCTCACTTTCATCCTGACTTAGTTAACTACACTGTGTCTGGCGAGAAGTAGGATCAAGAAATCTGCCGTCCTCAAACTAAAATAAACCTAATTTTGGAATATCTCCAAAAAACGCGGAAAATATGGTCCCTAGATTTCATAGACATTTGGTTATTTTTAATATGAAAGTAAATAAGTTATTAAGGCTATTAGATATAAAAGCCACAGTCAGATCGGTCCACATGGCGGAGATATCGCGTAACATACATAAAAAAAACAGACGAATTGAGGACCTCCTCCTTTTTTAAGTCAGTCGAAAACTAAGAAACATTTTTGCAATATTTCATTTTAAATGTGTGTTCTCTCTCTCTGTAAATCTTTTATGTGGAGTCAGCCTCCACATAAAAGATTAGGGCTGTGGTAGAAACCATTAAGACTCTAGTGTATTAGGTCGTCCTGCAGTGATTGTGTATGTATACATGTGTATTGTGTATATGAGGTGGTGATGTTAGAGCGTAAGAACGAGTGCAGTACGTACAGGTTGTCCTGCGGCGCGTACATGGTGTCGCGGCGGCTGTACATGTCGGGCGCGGCGGCGGGCGGGCGCGGCGGCGCGCGCTCGTACCCGGCGTGCGACGCGTGCGACACGTGCGACACGTGCGCCGCGTGCGACACGTGCGCCACGTGCGACGAGTGCGGCGGGGCGCGCGCGCGCCGCTCCATCACGTCGCGCTCGTCGTACATGCGCCGCTCGTCGTACGCGAGCTCCTCGCCCATGCCCGCGCTGTACCCGCGCCGGCTGCCCTCCACCACTGAGATGTGGTTCGAGTACCTGCTGCGGGATATAATATGTTTTCGTTCAATGTTAACATTAAGCCATACTATTTAAAGACTCACGAGTCTGAAGATTTGGAGTTTTGAGACCAACCCCAAAAAAGAGCACATACTTTTCTATATTAAGTGTGTTTTCATTGTGAATTATCACTTGCTGTAACGGTGAAGGAAAACATTGTGAGGAAACCTGCATACCCGACAATTTCTCAACAAGAATTTCAAAGGTATGTGAAGTCTATCATATTAGGACAGCATCGTAAACTAAGGCCGAACCTGTCTCATCAGTAGAGGAGGCCCGTGCCCAGCAGTGGGACAGTAATATTACAGGGCTGATATTATATCACATGTGGGACGGAACTAAGCTCAGTGAAATATAGGTGTTCTTGTTTGCCAGGGCGCCTCTGCCTACCCCTTCAGGGATACAGGTGTGAGCTTGTATTATTTATGTATTACAAGCCATATGTATTACAAGCCTATCGCCATACCGGGCACAAATTCCAGACTCCGGGCTGATATGGAAAAATCCAATATCACTTTGTCTGACCCGGGGATCGAACCCGAGACCTCAGAACCGTAGTCATACCGAAAATACCATCACTCCACCAAGGCAGTCATGTCTTGTCTTTGTCAGTCTATGTGTATGACAGTTGAGTGGATTTATTTGTGAACAAGCAAATTTATAGACAAAGATACAAATCGAAAAATAACACAAACTTTATAATAAATAAAGCATGTTAAAATACTAGCTAGGTGGCTTGGTTGCATTTCGACAGACAACAATCCTGAGGTCTCAGGTTTGATCCCCGGGTCAGGCAAAGTGGTATTCATTTTTTCAGTATCAGCCCAGAGTCTGGAATTTGTGTCCGATATGGCGATAGGCTCGTCCCCTATCACATTTCGGACGTAAATTAGCGCGGCACAATGTGGATGATCTAGTTCTCTTCTGCCTACCCCTTTGGCCCAAAGGCTTTGGGGATACAGGCATGAGTCTATATATGTATGAATGTGTATTCAAGAAGTCAGAACTGTCAAAACTAACTCTTATTAGGGAAACGGTTTCCAAATAAAATAACTCTAAAAATTATAACATAACATAAGCTCACTAAAAATTATAAAGCCAATGTTTTCCTGTTATAGGACATGTTCACCTTACGAATATTTGTGCTGGTAGGTATTTGTAGTGAATGTTTGGCAAATTAATCTAGCAACTTAATAAATTACGAGTATTGTGAGTCATCATACTGGTTTTATGATTACACACATTTAGATATTAACCCCATAATGTTAACAGCCAAAACTATAATAGTTTTGTGTGGAATTTTTCACATACAGCAAGCATGGTAAATTTTTTTTAAATGAAAATGTACATAAATAAATATTAAATGAATTACCTGTCATCTGGATACATGGGTGCAGGTGCCGCGTAGGGATCCCGCGGCCCGCGGTCCATCAGTGCGAACCCGCGTCGGTCCTCACCGCCGTACCCTCCGTAGCGGTCGTCGTACGAGGCGGCCGGTGGCGGCGGGCGCTCGGGCCCGCGCTCGTACGGCATGCCGTTCCTGGCGCCCATGCCGCCGCCGCCCATGGGCCCGCGCATGTGTCCCATGGGGCGTGCGTCCCGCATGTAGGGCGCGTCGCGCGGCGGGCCGGGCGCACCCCGCATGGGCCCGCCGCCGCGCCGCTCCATGCCTCCGCGCATGCCGACGCGACCGCCCCGCCCGCCGCCGCGCTGCCCGCGCTCCTTGATCCGTCCGCGCTCCACGGAGATCACGCCGCCGTTGAACGAGGAGTTGTTGAGCCCGCGGATCGCCGCCGTCGCCTGCTCCTCAGTCTGCATGTGCACGAACCCGCAGCGGTTCATGATGTCGCATTCTGTCACTACGCCGAACCGCTCGAATAGCTTTCGGAGCTCCTCGGGCTTGGAGCCCTGCGGCAGGCTGCCGACGAACACTTTGGTTTGCTGCGGAGAAGGAAAATTGACATAACCTGACGTACTTTTCTTTGGTATAAAATACAACTTTTAACGCGTAATCACTTACCGGCACCATTGTGTTATATGTCTGTCACTTATTTACTATTTTTAACAATGTAATTTTTAAAAATAACCCAGCACACCGCAAACAACCTCAATCACCGCAATAAAATGGCGGACCGGAAGACTGACAAGAAAGCGACGCTCCCAGTTGACCTTCCTATTGGCGCGTTCAAATTTTGTAAAGCCGCTTATCTGTGATAGGCCGAAATTGCTTAAATATTTAAACAACCAATGGGCAATGAGCCGCGCGAGCGAATGGTCAGAAAATAAAAACGTGCTGAATTTGTATTCGTTCGGAAATAAATATCTGTTAATTTTTAGTCAATGTTTTTACTAAACTATTTTTATTTTTGTTGATAAAACATTTTATATTTGTATTACAGATAAAAAATCGTAAGTAGTAATTTGGTTTATAAACGTTGTACACATTTATAGGATGATTATTCTGCATAAAAACAACAGAAGTTGCATGTACTATGAAAAGTAGACAGAGACGCAACTTACTAGTGAAACTGAATTGCCCGAGCTGAGATATAAACCCTGGAGGAAAACGGTTCCTCTGCTCATAACCAACAAATTAGTAATCTTGTAAACAGGTAATTCCTATTGATATCGAAATTAGAACTAATAAATTAAACTCAATTTGTATCAGAATAATTACTATTTATTATAATTTTACAAACATAATTTGGAATAGACACCGACAATAACAAATATGTACAATGTAGTACAATGCCAGGCGTTATCAGGGCCATACGTCAGGGTCCGCCTTTCAGGAGCATAACATGGACCAATTTAGACGTAGGCGAAGTCGCATCAGCGAGCCCCCTTTTCTTTTTTCCCAAGATCCACCCAATAACATGTAAACACGCTTTTAATAAAGTGACCTTCCTTTAGAGCATAAAAGTGATCAAATTAATTAGTGGCAAAGTCTAGGAGCATCACATTTAGAGGGGCATCGCGAGGCCCCTTTAAGTGCGAGACCATGGACGAGGACCCACTTCGCCCACACTTAGGTACGCCACTACCGCCTCCTATTTAAACCCTTCCACATCGCCGGTTTTGAGTATCCTCCACAGTGAGACCATTATATGTCATATCCTCCTCTAGAACGTCCAGCTAGTGCTTTTTGGGCCATCCACGGGAATGCACCCCTGGTACGATCTGGGTCAGACACCTGCTGCTGGGTACACCAACCGAACGAACGATCGCGAATCTATGGCCGTTGCATTCACACAATAGCGAAAGTTTATTTGTATGAACGCAACAGGCGTAGATTCGCGAACGTTCGTTCGGTTGGTGTGTACACACCATGCGACCGACGTACTCGTGTTGTTTCCTCATAACGTGGCTATGTACAATGTACACAATACTTAAAATTATTAAAATTACTCCCAATATCACAAAAATATTTAAGTAAATAGATAGGTAGGTATGTGACGTCGCCAAGGGATGAATCATGAAAGGGTTTGGTACCACCTCCCTTTCTGAATTCGTGAATCCTGAAAATTATAGCCGTTTTCTGACGACGCCTTTCGAAATTAAATACTAATGTCAGCTTAATGCATCCAAGTACGTGGTCGCGTTATTAATCGATTTCATTAGCTTAATCACTTGAAACCTTATGGAATCCCTCACATATTCAGAGAGATTATATTTGTTTATGGTCCCGCAATCGATACAGTTGAATATCTCCGACAATCTTGTTCTTATCTTATCAGGATCGTTGTGATGGATTACTTTAGGCGTTATCCTTTTGGATTTTTTGTATAAATTGTCAGCGGATGTCGTCAAGTTGTAAGTGAGGAGGTCGTTAGGCCGTTTGACTTCATTTCGCGCCATTCGTCCTAATAGATAGCCTGAAAAAATCCACGATTCGTACATAAAATGAAAATTTACCGGTATTATAAGAAATATCTACAGAATGAAACCTAGATTTATGAGCAAACTAAACATTAGTATTTAACATACACCCACACAAGATAAATTATATAGCAAGAAAAGAATTGCAATCTTGTGTGGTCTGGTTTTCGTTTACCTAGGAACCAGTGGCGTAACTACAGAGTGGTATTCCGGCAAAATGCCACAGGCCCCTGGCCATAGGGGCCCCCAGTATCGTCGAGAAGGAAGCCCTATGCCAAATAAACCTTGACCATAGGGAACCGCGCGTCCGAAAGGATCCCATCCTATAAATTTGCCACGGGCCCCGAACAGTACCGTTACGCCACTGCTAGGAACAGTAAATACATAGTACATATACTTATTCGAGATAAGTCAATCTCAAAGCCAAGTAAACCTCTGTATTATTGCACTGTATTTTGATAATGAGTGCCAACCCTTACAATCAGAGCAAGCTAATTTTATCGAAGCGGCTACTGAATTCCACGTATGCAATTGGAACGGCCATACACATTTGTTAGTAAATAAATTAACGTCTCACCTCCAAATATGCAAATAAGTCCAATTAGCAGCACAATAATAGTGAACAAACGCTTGGTGACATGGGGTGCAGGGCTCCCACATGCCCTACGATCAAAACTCATTATTATAAAATAATATAACGAAAGACGCGCGAGATGTCACGCCTTACGTCGAGAAATGTAATTGCCGCTTTCCCACTAGTCGGGAGTTCTGCGGCGGCCGTGAATCCTATTTTATTTTTAGAAGAGTTTTGTGTTGTCTGCGTTGGTGAATGACTGTTCTGTCATATCTACGTACCGTTGCGGGAATACCTTCATTGCTGAGGGTCATGGACGGACAAAAACCCGAAAAAAACACGCCTAGGGCCACGAGTGTAAAAAAAAAACACTTTTTTTACTTGCTTACATGTTAATGTAGAACAGGATGTTATAAAAAATTCTTTAAACGATTTACGCTATCGTAAAAACACACAACCGTGCCCACATGAAACATTTTTCATTGAGAAATCTCTATGTATTTGTTTGATTCATTGATGTTACGTGTTCACGTCGCGTCAGCGTGGACTACATAATATTTAAATAATCCAGGCGATTTCATTTCACTGTTTTTGATGTGGTTATTAAAATAAAATTGAGTTTGTATTGCTCTGGAGAAACTTGCACATCTAACGACACATGCAACGTTTTTTCGCATAACTATTATTGATGGAGAATTATTTCTTTCCACATGCCATTATCCCACTATCAGTATATGGTTTGGGAAAACACTTTTCCAAGCATATTGCAAGAAGAATTTTTCCGTTTCTTCGACTGATCATCTGATCGACGACAATCCTTCTAACGCCCGAATGGTCAAACGCTGCTCAACTTTAACGGCTTCTTATATTGATTTTCGCCATACAATTTTGACAGATAAGGCGGCCTTAAACGACATAAGGCGACCTTAAGTGTATGAACATTCGGCGGTAAGAGATTGTCCCGGGCAACTGGTGTTAGAAAAACTGCTTTGTCCGGCCCGAGACTCAAACCCAGTACATCCCAGCTCACAGCAGACATATACGTTGCAACGAAACTGAGGCGACAAAGATCGATAAATAAGAATGAATGATTTAAGAACTCGGTAAAAAATATTATCTTTTATGTGGTCCTTCGAGACAGATAAATATAAAACATACAAAATCAGCATCTTTGGACGCTAACATAAGGTTCAAAATCGATACTAATGTAACAATAAAAAACGATATAGATCAACAAATAATCATTTATTATAAAACAATTCTTAAAAATATCTTATTCTTGTTCTAAAATTGTTTTTCGGTGGTCATTAATACCTTGAACTATTCTACATAATATAAAATAGGAAACATACCATATTATAGTCATATTTCAATAATAATATTCACTGATGATACAGAAAGGTAGTATTTTGAAAATGTCAGTAGTTGAGATTTAGAGAAACATTTAAAATGATAATGAAAGAGGCAAAGGGTGAGAAAAAAAAGAAACAAAAAATATCATCCTAAAAATATGTTTGAATACATTAGGCAAATTATTAGGAAAACATTGTATTTTTGTGATGTATTTGATAAACTAATCACTGGTGCCAGGTAAATACTCTTTTTAGACGCCATGTTACTTTTCAAATACTTAGGAATGTGAACTAATAATTATGGACTTTATAATCTACTAATAACACCTAATATAATAAAAAAATAGACATTTATAGAATATAGGCAATTTAAGAATCAATTAATTTGTGGAGGACAAGAGCCCAGCTCAAGTATTATGTAGTCTTAACTCTGACACCCGTAATCAAGAACAACACAGTAAACTCTTCGTTTTGCGTAAATTTCTAGGCACGCGATTGGTTGATTTTTGGCGCGAAATAGAAAAGAACCAATCATATGTTTAGAAATGATTTCTTAGGTTTACGCGAATGTTATTCATTGAAACAAAACTATTTTTACGGATTCTATCACGATTTGGTTTTAATTTTTATGCCCGACGTTACGAAAGCTTTGCAGCCTTCATGGTCACGGGTTGGACTACGTGACCACGAAGACTGCAAAGCTTTCGAAACGTCGGGCATAAAAATTATAATAAATCGTGATGGAATCCGTAAAAATAGTTTTACTTCATATGTCTAGAAGTTTACGCATAGCAAAGACTTTTACATTTGTAGGGTTCCGAAACCAATAGCAAAAAAGGAACCGTTATAGATTTGTTATAATACTACTGTAAACGTGCAGATGGGTCACCTGATGGTAACTGTTCACCACCGCCCATAGACACCAACGATACAATCATGGGTGCATTTCCAACCTGTGTTCTTAATATCGGGTGTCAGTATGTGATTACTGCGGTCCCATGTTGAACAGCATCTTGAGGTCTTCGATGGTGAGTTTGGAGGCGTTGGTGTGCCTCGCGCCCGTGAGTACATTCTCTGCCAGCTCCAACTTGGCTTCCTGCAGCTTCCTGATCGTCTGCTCTACTGTGTCTACGCACATGAACCTGTGGGAAATACATACACTCACGCCTGCATCACGGGGTAGGCAACAAGCGAACTAGAACACCCAATTGAAACAAAACTATTTGTACGGATTCTATCACGATTTGTTATAATTTTTATTTTGTTTTAAAACAATTCGTGATATAATCCGCAAAAATAGTTTTATTTCAATGTATAACATTCGCGTAAACTTAAGAAAACAGTATAGAGGTAGAACAGCTAATTTGGGTTCTTGACTACTTTCTTCATCGATATATTATTTACCTAGATACACAGTTGACGCTCGGTAAATGGGACAGCAAAGAAGTGCTTAAGCACTCGTTTTGCATACAGTCCGACGCCGATGGAATTCTAAATTTCAAAATTCAAATTTAAGAACACTTGCTCATTTCCTTTAAAAAGCTACTTTATTTCACGTGCATAGGGTTATATTTGTGTTGATTTAATTGGAACTTTGATCTTTTTCTTTGTTTTATTCCTGAGACCACTTTTTAGGAGGATATTTGCAAAGAACTGTGCATCTAGGGTATATTATATTGATGACTTTCTTTTATAATTAATTTTATATGAAATTTACGTCATCTAAAATGCAGAATAGAAAGAAGTATTGAAATATTCTAAAAAATAATTAAGTTATAAAGCCTTTGAAGTTTGATGTAACCTTCAAACTGCGGAAAAGAGAAGTATCAGTATACTCACATCACCGCCATATCGGTACGTGCGTTGGAAAGAAATAGTAAGATATACCAATTCCCCCACTTCAGAATTTAAAATATGAATTACTGCCTCATATTTCAACCAATTTCGATGCAGTTTTAACAGTAGGGTTTCTTTTTCGTTCGCAACGGGCGAGAAGCCGGCTGTGAAACGAAGCCTGTCCTGTTTGTATGGCCCATAGATATGTGTTTCGGGTCTGGGTGTTGTGAGACCTGGGTAGGTGAAGTCTCTCGTAGTTCCTGATACCCACGAAACAAGACTCGATCTTAATGTGGGGTCAGGCAGCGGCGTAGCGTGAAATTTGCCGCCCTTTTCAACCGACTTAAAAAAAGAGATTCTCAAGTCATCGGACTAATTTTGTACGAGTATATTACCCGACATTTCCGGCAAATGTGAACCGATTTATAAAATTATTTTTGTCTTCAATAGAGCAGTTGGGAATGGTACGGACTGCCGAGACGATCCGGGGTCGAAATCTAAAAGTGACCGCCATTTTGTTTTTCTTTGTTTTTGGGCCATTTGACTTCAAAATCGATATCTGAGTCGCCCCGTGGTTCTGAATGACAGAACCGGTGTAAAAACTGACAAAAGTGGCTGCCATTTTGTTTTTCTTTGTTTTTGGGCCGATTGACTTTAAAATCGATATCTGAGTCGCCCCGTGGTTCCAACCGAGGGAATCGATGTCAGAATTGTCAAAAGTGGCCGCCATTTTGTTTTTCTTGGTTTCTGGGCCGATTGACTTCAAAATCGATATCTGGGTCACCCCCTGGTTCCAACCGATGGAACCGATGTCAGAATTGTCAAAAGTGGCCGCCGTTTTGTTTTTCTTTGTTTCTGGGCCGATTAACTTCAAAATCTATATCTGGGTCGCACCGTTGTAGAATATTTAGACTAAAACAATAGGGCAGATCGACAAATCAAAAGCTTTTCCCGTTGTCCCTACAAAATGCGCGTGCGAAGCCGCGGGTAAAAGCTATTAATAATAGATGTTATGGGTATCCCCTATTAACCCGAGCTACCACGTCCGCAAAGTTAGTAGGTACCTATAATTAAATCCGTAAATATATGGGCAAAATTGTTACTTTGCCAACACTGGTGAAATATCATTTAAAATGACAGCCGGATTATTTAGAGTAAAAATAAAAAAAAACTTTTTTTTATGATTTTGAGATTATGAACTATCCATGACATTGTAATAATTGACCTCTAAACTACTCAATTAATTACTAATAATTATTAACGTCTTTTGGGGCAGTATTCATAGGCGGATTTGAACACTGTCCTTTGGTCGATATCTGAAGAATTTTAAAGCAGGTTTTTAATTTTTAGGGTTCCAAAGCCAAATGGAAAAAATGGAACGCTTATAGTTTCGTCATGTGCGTCTGTCTGTCTGTCTATCCGCAGTTTAGCTCAAAGACTATCAGTGCTAAAAAGCTGTAACTTGGTATGTGTATACACATCAATCACACCAACAAAATGGTATTATAAAATCTTGACAAATAAATTGTAGGGTACATCTAAAGTTAGGATGATTTTATTTTACGATTATCACGTGGTGTGGGGTATCGTTGGATATATCGTTCAAAAACATTACGGGTTTGCTAAAACCATTTTTCGATCCAAGAATTCGTTTGCGAAATATTAAGCTTTAATCTGCGAATGTTTGTTAGAGTCAAGTGTCCGCACCCCCTACCACCTAAACGGTTGGTTCTGGAAATGTGAAAAAATCCATGGTAGTCGCACATACGAATTCGGGTTCCTCAGTTAACCACCGATAGTTTGGTCCCGAGCCTCGCCATAGGAGGGGAATACATTTATATTTATAAAAATGTTTTATTTTTTTTAATATATATTTTAAAATTTTAAAAAGCTTCTAAAATAAAGAGTACTGAACATAACAAAATATACACCCAACAATCGCACACGTAATCCTAACCCCACACTAGGTGGAATTGAACCTATATCATGAGTATCAAGTACTACAAGGGCCTTGCGGTTCCACTTTACTCACACCTGAAGCAAAACTCACTAAAAAATCTATTGCAGTGTGGGAACTGATACTGTCATCGGGAAATATTTGGTGTCACCAACAGCAGTGCAACCTAAAGACTCGAATTGGAAGTACATATCCTAGATAATGTCCTAAAGTTTGGTCGTCAAAGTATCTAGCGGTCGTCGGGCGCCGGGGCGTTGTATTCTGCCCGTCACACCGCCCCAGTGCCCGCGCCGCCCCAGCGCTCGCGCAGCCCCAGCGTCCGCGCCACTCAGCACCCGCGCCGTCCTAGCGCTCCCGACACCCAGCGCCCACGCCGCCCACGCGCCCCAGTGACCACGCCACCCCAGTGACGGCGAGGTCCCAGAGGCCGTGCATCCCAACAACCGCGCCGCCCCATCGCCCGCGCCGCCCAGCACCCCAGGGCCCGCGCCCGCGCCACCCCAGCAACCGCGCCGCCCCATCTCCCACACCGCACCAGTTCCCGCGCCCGCGCCACCCCAGCGACCGCGCCGCCTCATCTCCCACACCGCTCTAGTTCCCGCGCCCGCGCTGCCCCAACGACCGCGCCGCCCCAGCGCTCGCACCGTCCCAGCGCTCCCGACACCCAGCGCCCACGCCGCCTCATCTCCCAAACCGCTCCAGTTCCCGCGCCCGCGCTGCCCCAACGACCGCGCCACCCCAGCGCTCGCGCCGTCCCAGCGCTCCCACCACCCAGCGCCGCCTCAGCGCTCCCGACACCCAGCGCCTACGCCGCCCACGCTCCCCAGTGACCGCGCCGCCCCATCGCTGGCACCATCCCAGCGCCCGCGCCCAGCACCAGCGCCGCCCTAATGCCCGCGCCGCCCCAACGCCCGCGTCGTCCAGAACCCACGCCACCCCAGCGTCCGCACCGCCCCAGCGCCCGCGCCGCCCAGAGCCCACGCCGCGCCAGCGACCGCGCCGCCCAATCTCCCACACCGCTCCAGTTCCCGCGCCACCCAGCACCCGCGCCGCCCCAGCGCTCGCGCCGTCCCAGCGCTCTCACCACCCAGCGCCGCCCCAGCGCTCCTGACACCCAGCGCCTACGCCGCCCACGCGCCCCAGTGACCACGCCGCCCCAGCGACCGCGAGGTCCCAGAGGCCGTGCATCCCAGCGACCGCGCCGCCCCATCTCCCACACCGCTCCAGTTCCGGCGCCCGCGCCACCCCAACGACCGCGCCACCCCATCTCCCACACCGCTCCAGTTCCCGCGCCCGCGCTGCCCTAACGACCGTGCCGCCCCAACGCCCGTGCCGCCCCAACGCCCGCGCCGTCCAGAGCCCACGTCGCCCCAGCGACCGCGCCGCACTAACGACCGTGCCGCCCCATCGCCCGCACCGCCCCAGCACCCGCGCCGCCCCAACGCCCGCGCCGTCCAGAGCCCACGTCGCCCCAGCGACCGCGCCGCACTAACGCCCGCGCCGTCTAGAATCCACGCCGCCCCAGCGACCGCACCGCCCCAGCGACCGCGCCGCCCCAGCGTCTGTGCCGCCCCGAGCCTGCACCGCCCAGAGCCTGCGCCGCCCCGTCGTGTCGTATAGTGTCGCGTGAATCCGTCGCACTCGAGACACATGGTGCATTAGCGCATACGTTTTGATTTTTTTATTTCATAAGTACCTATACAAAAATGACAACGATTGCTGCCCCTTCTCATGTGCCACCCGGTCCTTTGGATACGACGCTACGCCAGTGGTAAATACCTAGGGTGGGTTTAAGGCTATGTGTGACTGTTGGGCGTATTTATATATTTTCTTTTTATGCTGAAAAGAATTGCGGCGCTTGTCGCGCCGCTCCGTGTGCCGCCCCTCTTCAGGTGCCGCCTCTCTTAATTTGCCGCCCCCCTTCATGTGCCGCCCGGGGCCCGGAGCCCCCCCGGCCCCCCCCACGCTACGCCAGTGGGGTCAGGACTATGTGTGTGTGACTATTGGGCGTTATTTATTTATTTATTTCGCCGAGCGCATATCCGTTCCAAATGTGATAAGGTGCCTATTGCCATATCGGGCACAAATTCCAAATTCTAGGCTGACACTGAGCATAGCCTGACCAATGTCTGTCGTGGATTGGAAAGCAATGGTAATTGGGAAGGGGAACAGAGGTATTGAAGCCCGCAGAAATAGTGATGTGGATAAAAGTTTTTCACACCTACATACATAAGCTCACGCCTGTATCCCCGAAGGGGTAGGCAGAGGTGCACTAGCGAACTAGAACATCCACATTTCGCCGAGCTTAGTTCAGTCCCAGATGTGATAGGGGGCGAGCCTATCGCCATATCGGGCACAAATTCCAGACTTCGGGCTGATATGGAAAAATCCAATATCACTTTGCCCGACCCGGGGATCGAACGCGAGACCTCAGAACCGTAGTCGTACCGAAATACCACCACGCCACCGAGGCAGTAAATTTTTTTTCATAATCGATTATTCAATTATTTTTTAAGACGTGATCGATTAATCGGTTAGTCAATTATTATCTTAGCCTATAGCCGTCCATTGCTGGACGTAGGCCTCCCCATGTGGGTGCCAACCATCCCGGTCGACGAGTAATATAATAATACATCTTTAAAAATAATCGATTGTTAATCGATTATCCATATCACTACCCAAAATTATCAATTTAATTAAGAATTTTGTGCCTCAGAATCCACAACGGAATCCATGTACATTGTCACAACATTATAGGGGATACTTCCATAAAAATTCATTCAACAAACTATTCATTATACACATCGATATATTATTTACCTAGATGCACAGTTGACGCTCATAAAATGGGACAGCAAAGGAGTGCTTAAGCACTTCTTTTGCATACATTCGGACGCCGATAGAATTCTAAATTTCAAAATTCAAATTTAAGAACGCTTGCTCATTTCGTTTAAAAATCAATTTTATAACACGTGCATAGGGTTATAATTGTGCTGATTTAATTAGAACTTGTGATCTTTTTCTTTGTTTTATTCCTGAGACCACTTTTTAGGAGGATATTTTCAAAGAACTGTGCATCTAGGGTATATTATATTGATAATTATACATTACAAAAATTACCACATTATCGATGATTGCAAATATCTAAAACGGGGTGACTGACGCACACACAGCTGTTACACATTCAATTGTTTCAAAATCATGTCAATTAGCGTTTAAAGTACGTGTGTGCGTGTGAACTAGTACAAAAACTTTAGCCAAATTCTTAAAATGCCGCGTGCAACACGCCGATGTAAATACTTGGCAGCCGCTCTTAATGTGTTCGTCTCACAATGACTTTCAAACAATGATACGATAATGCTCAGTTTTAGGTGCACTATAATTTATAATATCGAAAGACTGACTTTTGACTGCGGCTACGCCCGCGTGAGAGGCTGTCCCGTCGTATTTTTATTTTCTCTCTACAATTTTGTAGCCACCGTAACACCCCTTTCGGTGCTGAGTTTCCAAAAATTCTTTCTGTGCTCGCCTATGTTATAAAAGGAAGCCGTGTGTAAAATTTTACGTTCCTAGTTCTGTATACAGGGTGTTTCATAAATTCGGTACCAATAACAATTCCATATACAGGGAGATCGATTTAAAGCGTAATGGTAAAGTAAACAATATAAAAATTGAACTAAATTTTTTTGATCAATTATTTATTTCTTTAAACTTTATATACATGAAATGTATAAAGGCGGAATTAATGCCGAAGGCATTCTTTACCATTATACTTAAGGGTGATGCAGAGACGAGAAGAAATTATTAAGCACGGGGTATTAAAATCCGAAAGCGACCTTTAAATTGTCGCAATTAGCGTAGAAACGGCTTTGTGTGTGCTAAAAATAAAATAATTAAACCATAGGTAGTGTGCAAATGTACCGCAGCTGACCAAATAAGCTGGAAAAAAATGTTTTCGTCACAAATTCAAATCCTAATTATTCAGAAACTAGATTACTAGCCATACCCTCTTTAACTGTAATTATTATTGATACCAACTTTATGAAACATCCTGTATACTGGTATAAAAGAAGAAACTGACTGACGTATCAGCGTACAGCCGAAACTATTGGAGCTAGGAACGTGAAATTTTACATACGGCTTTTTCTTTTATAACGTAGCGCGTAGGCACTAAGAAAGGATTTTTGGAAATTTATCCTCTAACACCCCTAAGATGGAACAGACTTTTGCGGGCGTAGCTGCGGTAGGAAAACTAGTTCATTCATATATGATAACAGATATTATCACTTCATTTTATAACAAACTGACTGACTTACTAACTGTCTCAGTGGCGTGGTTGTATTTTGGTACGAGTACCGTCCTGAGGTCTCGGGTTCGATCCCGGGTCGGGAAAAATTATATTGTATTTTTCCATATCAGCCCGGAGTCTAGAATTTGTGCCCGATATGGCGATAGGCTCGCCCCCTATCACATCTGGAACTGAACTAAGCTCAGCGAAATGTGGGTGTTCTAGTTCGCTAGTGCACCTCGGCCTACCCCTAGGGGGATATAGGCGTGGACTTATGTTATGTAATGTTATGTTTTAAAAACAATTATTCGTTGTGTTCTTCACGCGCCCTGTACCAAATTTCAAATATAAACACAATCTCTGAGGATAGTCTCACTGAACACACAGTTATGGTCACCGTCGTCGGATGTGGTGGAAATTATCGCGTTGTCGGACGATTTGCGCGGAAAATTGGCGCGTACCACCGGATTATGCGAACACGTCATATAAGGAAATATGTTAAGCTCTGCCTATGACAATACCGGCGCTTTTGAAGAGGCGGAATTGTTGGAATTTATAAGTACTCGCGTCACTGCGATCGTCTGTGTGCGTCATGTCATGTTTAAATAGTCACGGGCGGCTCGGCCTCCGGTGGCCCATACGCTTATGGAACATATATATGTGCCGCCTCTGACGGGTTAAAGTGTTACTAATCTTTCTTTCTACCTGCCCTTATCCCACCTTAATGTGGGGTCGGCGCAACACACTTTTTCAAGCATATTGCAGAAAGGATTTCGGTACGACTACCGTCCTGAGGTCTCGGGTTCGATCCTCGGGTCTGGCAAAGTGATATTGATTTTCATATTTTAAAATGAAATTCATATTTTAAATTCTGCAATGAGCAAGAGTGGGGGCGTAGTGGGGATATCTTGTTATCCCTGTCCAACGCACGCACCGTTATGGCCGTGACGTGATTTTACTTATACTTCTCTTTCCCGCTGTTTTAGGTTACACCAAACTACAAAGTCTTATCACTTTTTTATTTTTGGGAGTATTTCAAATTTTTTTTCTGTGTTACGTTTTAGATGACGTAAATTTCATATAAAATCAATTAAAAAAAATAGTCAAGTACTCAGTTCTCCGACTTTGGGAGGGACGCCCCGTGCTTCGCTCCCTCTCTGTCTACCCCTTCGGGGATACAGGCGTGAGCTTATGTTATGTTGTTAAAAAAAAATATCCTACCAGGGATATTGTTCACAACCGAAGCTGTGGGTAATAATCAGTAGTTACCTGTATATGTGCACGTTTTTCTTCTGTCCCACGCGGTAGATGCGGTCCTGCGCTTGTTCTTCAAGCTGGGGGTTCCAGTGCGGGTCCAGTAATAACAAGTGATTGGCGCCGCACAGATTCAAACCCACGCCGCCAGCGCAGAGGGATAGTAGCATCACCTGAGACATTTAAAAATATGACCATAACGCATATTGTCCAGACTAGGTTTTTTATTAAGCATTCATTCTATAAGTGAAATATATTTTTAAACCGTCCAGTTTTGAGTCGATCGATTATAAAACCTGGAAAAGACACTTGTGAGGTCGTATTAAGTCCGAAATGACACATAATAAGTAGACCATTTCTGGTTATACGGATGAAATGTCTAATCCAGTATTACGTTTGTTTTTACGTTATGTTTTAAGTAGAGATGAAATTCGATTTTCCGGAAAAGAGGTCAAATCCGGTTTTTTGGATGAGGTCAAACCCGGATTTTCAATTAGGTTACATCCGGTTTTTCGGATAAGTTGTACGTCCAATTTTTCAGATACGAGGACAAATCTAGATTTCCGGATAGTCATATCCGGTTTTTCGGATAAGATGTCATGTCCGGTTTTTCGGATATTAGATCGAAAGCAGGTTTCCGGAAAAGAAGTGATATCCTGTTTTTGGGATGAAAACAAATCCGGTTATTCGATTAAGAGGTCAAATCCGGTTTTCCGGAAAACGTGTAATCCGGTTTTTAGGATGATATCAAATTTGGTTATTCAGATAAGAGGTCATACTCAGATTTTCGTATAAAATGTCAAATTAAGTTTTTTCGGATTAGAGGTTAATTCCGGGTTTTCGAATCAAAAGTGAAATTCAATGTAATGAATAAGAGTTCACATTCGATTTTGCGAATTCAAGGCCCAATCAGGATTTTCAGATATGAAAATCCTGATTGGGCCTGATTGGGCCTGATTGGGCCATTCAAATGTCAAATCCGGATTTCTTTGCTCAAATATTTGTTTTTTACTTCACCGCATCGAACCCCAGATGTAGTGTAATCAGCGGGTTTAGCCAAGTGGCCTATGCACTAGTCGAATAGAATAAATGTATGGGAATGACATAAGTGTACGTCGCATATAGCGTACTCTTATGTCATTCCCATACATTTACTATTCTATTCGACTACCGTATAAGCCACTCGGCTAAGCCCGCAGTAGTCATTGCCGTCCTGCGATATACAGAAAGTAGTAAAGTAACCTTGACGTCCGAGTGTGGATCGTTGATCGCGCTGATGAGCGGCGGTCGCGCCGGCACGGGCACGGTCCCGCTGAGCGTGACGCAGCGCACGCGCGCGCGCCGCAGCTGCGCCTCCACCAGCCGCAGCACCGACGTCCACTGCGACACCACCACGGCCTTGTCGCCTGGCGACACCACACATACAAAATCTACATCAACTGGAAGGAATTTTATTTATTTAACAATTTTAGAACGGTTTGTAAACCAATTACTCTAAAATGAACAAATTTGTAAAAACTAATACTAATATTACAAAAACATCTGAAACAATAAATATATAACTCTTCTAAGATACATTTTCGCAGTAACGAAGGCACACCGGCATAAGCTGGGCCCACGTGCCCGCAAACAGATCGCAGTCGGGATTTGGCTCAACAAGCGAGTTTAACGCAGACAATGTGCGAGGAATGGGAGAAAAAGTGTGAGCTATGGTGCGACACATGTGCACAGCCAGGAGTCTGTGCCTTCTACTTCGGACATAATTGTCAGGAACATATAACCTAACCAGCTCATTGGACAGGTCCGGGGATTCTATTATCCCACGAAATAATTTAAGCATGGTGCGCATTTGGTCATAGGCTCTTCTTGTTTCTTTGTAATTCACGCCAAAACTCCAGCAGGACCTTGAAATCGAACACATCCGACTTCATTGCATTTGCGAAAACTTACATATAGGAAACAAAGTATAAAAAATTATAAAAAGTACACGGCTGAAGGACATTGTATCCATGGCTATGAACAAGTAAAAAAAAAAACATCTACATCATTTGACAACCTTCGTGGCGCAGTGACCGAGTAGCCGGCTATGAAGCGAGAGGCCGCGGGTTCGATTCCCACATTGAGACAAATGTTTGTGTGGCCCACAGATATTTGTTTGAAGTCTGGGTGTTGTGAGACCGTGCGTCTCTCATAGTCTCTGACACCCACGATACAGGTTATACCTAGTGTGGGGTCAGGACGAGATGTGTAACTGTTGAATGTATTTATTATTTATTATTATTTATTATAATTCATTACACGGCGATGTCAGTAATATGACTTTACGTGAAATTGGGTGCTATAGTAACCAATATCAATGAATTTCTGTAGGAACATAGATTTATCACCTAAATAACATATGCAATAGGAATTTATTAAAAATACTCCAAGGATAATTTTATTTTAGTAATTTAAATACTTAATCATCTGTGCGTCACGTGACGGTACACACCAATCACGATGCATGATGACAGATTGCTTATTTTTCTTGTTTATTTGCTCCACGAGGGCCTAAGACCTTAGATCCAAAGTCATACTGCCAGGTAATTTTTTTTCGTATTTTTATTTAAATTTCAACGTGGATGTGATCGACGAAATATCTGACCCGTTTTCTAGTTTGAAATCATAAATGTTATTTCCTCAATATCTTTTTTAAAAGCGATTTTGTATCTATGGTAAGAAACAATGACGTCACCCGTAGCTTCAGTAAACAGGTAGCGTTTTGGCGGCAAACTAAATTGTACATACTAATTTTCCTTTTTTTAACTAAATATATGTAAATAAATTACGAAATATTTTTTACATGTTTAGGATAAACTAATAAATAGCCCTGTATATTTTTAAAATAATAGTCGAGTACCCAATTAAAGTTCACTTTCGTAAAAAAAGAATATACTGTTCCCTTTCATGAACAGTTACATGTCATAAAAGGAGAGTTTCATAAATTCAGGAACGCAGGGGAAAAAGCGTTCCCTCTCGTGAAAAAGTCCGTTTCGAGTACTGGTAATAGGGCAACTGACACTAAAATATAGGTCTCATTTGTCCCACTGGGACAACTGGAATGATTTAGTCTCAGTTGTCCCATCGTGGGACAATTCAGTTGGACAAGTGAGATATAAATAACATGTCAACATTTACATCGCGCAGTTATATGTATGGGACACACCCAAAAAAATATTTTTCAACCGACTTCAAAAAGGCAGGAAAAGGTCTCAATCCAATGTAAATCCCATATACATTCGGTCACGATCGGATAAATTTTGATGTCATTCTGTTAAGTTTTTAAACTTCTGATTTTTTTTATCATTCCTCCTGAGGCTAGAAATTCATCCAAGTTCCACTCTTCGCCGAGCTTATTTTCGACTTGTGCGTTTCTCGTGGGATAGCGAGCTAGTCTATCACCATATCAGGCAACAATTATAGACTCCGCGCTATACTGAGACACCTTAAAAAAATTACATTCATACATAGACACTCACGCCTTTATCCTATGGGAGTAAGCAGACTGTTTTGACACCTCTTTTGCCTCTTCCACACTTTTAAACACATTGAAAATACCTTTATTAGGGAAGACATTCTCATTGAGACACTCCATGACAGCCTGTATCTTGGAGGAAGGCGTCGTGAGATCGAACACGGGGTTGTTCGGCGACAGCACGGATCTGATCGCTTCGGCCGCGGTGGTGCCCTCTACCGGCTCCTCCTGATCTTCAGGATCTTCGGCTTTACCACTCTGTAATGACAATGCCATTAAGGCAAAGAACAATATATCGGATAAAGATACTAATACTAGCTTGATTTTTGGCCTTCTCTGTTGCCTAGTTGTCACTCATCAGGGTTTTTTTTTTATAGCAGAGATTGGCAAACGAGCAGATGGGTCACCTGATAGTAAGTGATCTTCACCGCCCATAGACACCCAAGATACAAAAAGAATCATGGGTGAGTTGTCAACCTAAAAGGAGGGAAAGGAAGGGGAGGAAAGGGGATTGGGAAAGGGAGTGGGGAAATGGGCCACCGGAAATCTCACTCACCGAACGAAACGCGACAGCAAGCTGCCACTTTACGTCGGTTTTCTGTGAGACAGTGGTATCTAACCGGTCGAGCCGGCCCATTCGTGCTATAGACGTTACTGTCTACAGCGTGGCTCTACCACTTGTGAATGATGTTGATGTGATGTTACACAAAAGACAAAAGGAAAATAAGGACTTGGCATGACCACGAAAAATACGTGTAAGTTTAATGTATGAAGATTATTATAAATAAAACGGCTTATGACACCGCTACCTGCAAACATATCGAGAAACTAAAATGGAGGAACCGACCTTAAAGATTTTTTTTGGTAATTATGCCAAGTCCTCATTTTTCTTTTATCATTGCACTCACTCGTCTCCTGCTAGAAGAGTCCTCGAGTGACAGCTTGTTGAGTTCTGCGAGCAGGTCCTTTCCGGCGGGGTCCTCCTCTATGTCGCCGGCACTCTCTTCATCCAACATGGCTGCTATCAGCCCGCAGTGGCAGCACACCTGGCGCAGGCGCAGAAGCAGTACCAGGATCTCGTGGGACTTCACTGGTTTGGCACCTGATGAAATAACGTACATACATAAGCTCATGCCTGTATCCCCGAAGGGGTAGAGGCGGACTAGCGAACTAGAACACCCACATTTTGCCGAGGTTATTTACGTACCAGCTGTGAGAGGGGGCGAGCCTATCGCCATATCAGGCACAAATTCCCAGACTCCGGGCTGATATTGAATCGAAAAACACTAATATCACATTACCCGACCCGCGAATCGAACCCGAGACCTCAGGACGACCTCAATGAAGTGGGATGATGCCAGATAGAAAGTAATAATAAAATTTATCTATGGGAGCTTGGAGGAAAATCTACTTTTAATTTTGTTACCTTGCAAAGCAATCATCTTCTTGTGCATCTTGTTGTATTCGCTCTCTTTGTTTGGCTGCACGAAGCTCATCGCGTCTGAATTCTTCTCCGCACGCTGATGGAGAAACTGAGCGAACAGTGTCTTGGAGAACACCAACACCTGAAGAAGATTTTCTGATTACGTATTGTGCAAACAGAGAGAGTTTTGAGAACCAACGGCCACACTATGGAAGATGCTCACGAACTGGAAACGTCTGAGCAGGAAGGTGGATCCTACCACTCAGTTGAAACATCACCACATCACCAGGTAGAATGTACAATAGATCAATATGTCAAGAATAAGCTGGAAGGAAATTCCTGAGCACTCAGAATGAACATCACAAAATGGTGGCAAAAGTCACTTCCTAGATCTTGTGGCACCGTATATGTCCTATGGACCATAAGCTATACACGCACCTTCTGGTAGACGTTCATCTCGTGCTTGGTGAGGGTCACGTGCCGCTGGTGGGGGGTCCTGTCCGGGAGACAGTCGAGCTGTCCTCGCTGCTGCAGCTGCTGCTTGGTCCTGCGCAACAGGAGACATCGCATCACAGTGCTCAGCCGCTCCTGACCGCCGAGGCTCTTGTTGTCGATCCATTTCTTCCACATCTATAACAAATACAACATTATGAATGCGTAAGTACCATTTTTCTAGCATTGTAGGTATTTACTGAAAAATAGATACTGTCGATATCATTGCCTATCATGCTGTAATTTATTTTAAATATATTAAGCAGTCTCGCGACGTCTGGCCGGTGTGAAACATCGTACGTATAATACACAACTCTCCTCCTCATAAACCTTCTCTTCCTTTCATCCAACTATCGCTCAACATAGCCCACCGCCATCATCCATCACTCAATCCCATCACCACTACCACATATGATTAATCACCATTACGATCACTCAAACCCAACACCACCATCATACATACTCCATCACTATCACCATTACAATTACTCAAACCCATCACTATCACCACCCATCATCCATCATCATAACTCCAATACCTCTATCTTTACCACGCATCATCCCTCACCATCATTCAGCACCGAGACAAGTGTTAGTAGCTGAAATTTTATTTTCATTGGTTTCGGTAACAGAATTATGAATTGGGTGTTACTTCTTAAATTATAATACTCACAGTGAGGTCATCAAAGGGCGTGCAGCGCAGGAACTTGATGAGCGCGAACAGGTCGATGTCCTTGTTCTGCACCGGCGTGCCCGTCAGGCACCAGCGGCGCCGCGCCTGCAGCCGGCTCACCGCCACCGACGTCGCCGACTTGTGATTGCGTACAATGTGCGCCTCGTCCAGGATCACGCGCCGCCAGCGCATGCGCATCAACACGCCGCTCTGTCGACAACACATCGACGATGACCCACGACACACTAGACACGCTCGCGACTCGCACAGGCCCGGGGTGCAAATTGTGAGCGGAACAGTGACACACTACACGCTAGACTCCTCACCTTCTCGCTCTCCCGCTGCAGTATGTTGTAAGTGGTGATGACGAGGTCGTGCCCGGCGAGCCGCTGCGGCTGCGTGGGTCTCGCGGGCCCGTGGTGCAGCATCACGCGCAGGGCGTGAGGATCGCAGTGGCGCGTCACTTCGCTGGCCCACTGCTGCATGAGGGACGCCGGACATACGACTAGAGTGCCGCCCGTGTGTACTACAACAACACAACGTTAGTTGTTGAGTGGAATAGCCATCCACATCAACAGTATCGTCATTATCCTCAATGTTATAACCAAAATAATCATTACACACATACGTATTACATACATACGATGGCACTAATTATTATATAGGTTTATACAATGTTAGTCGGAATTTATGTAAGAAGATGAATAGAATTAAAGAAAGAAAAAAAGGTCGATATATCACCTGGCAAACGATGTCAAACGAAGTACCGCGCCGATCGGGTTTCGCTTTATCGGGTTTATGACCTAAAAACCTGATAGAGCGGGTCGCGTCGGGCTGTGCGCTTTGACATAATACCGCCTTTACCTACTCGATCATACGATTGAGGTGATTGAATTGATGATCGTATTTCTTTACGAAAGGTTGCTTTTTTCAATAATTGTTTTGAAGTTTAATGTGTAATCGTTATTTTGGTGTCTATTAATTTTTGATAATTATTATTATTATTTAGTCGGGGATTACCCCTAGGTACTGACAATGTCCTTCACGTGGGTGAAGTGCATATAACACTTATACCCTAAAGAGGTGACCCAGCACGTGTTTCACCTCTTCGCAATCGTGAGATAGGGTTATTTTTGGTTTATGTATGAAAAGAAAAAATGTGCCATTATTGAGATATGCCACCAATGGTAGAAATATATACCAGCAATACATTATGTTTTCCACAGTCCTGTACACCCTTCCCGATTAACCTTGTATAAGCTCACGTCTATATCTAATTGGACTGTATTAAATAAACATGTAATCTAATGATAATCATATGTTGCGATTAAATAATATACATCTTGTTACTTACGTTTCCCTCCCTTGCCCGGACGTTCGTCGTCGGAGTCTTCATCGTCGATGTTGTGCTGCTTGTCGCTCACAATCAGCGATATCATCGTGATCGTTTTTCCGAGACCCATGTCATCCGCTGTATAGACGATTGAAACAATACATAACACAGTTACATAAAAAAATTTGCGGTTACGAGACGCCTGGTAGATGTGAAACAACGAAATTATTATTGGTGTTTATAAAAGGAAATCAATTTGGTAAAAATATTCTTTGTTTAAATAACTCTCACATGTTCCAATCCCTCACTCCCATTCTCTTCTTCCTTCCACCACCTTGATTATAGCCGGTTAGACATTTCACATCAACAAGTAGTTATACCGGATGTTTCATAAAGTTGGTACCAATAACAATTCCACATACAGGGAACAATTTAAAGCTCAATGGTAAAGTAAAAAAAATAAAAATTGGACTTAATTTTTTTAATCAATTATAATGCTTGGGAATTTTAAAATCGGAATGCGACCTGAAATCATCGTAATTAACATAGAAATGGCCTTGTGTATGCTAAAAATAATTAATCACCTCATAGATGGTTTGTAAATGTACTGCAGCTGACCCAATGAGCCAGTTCATAATTATTCGTCACAAATTCAAGTTTCCATTATTAAAAAACTATGAGTCTTAGGAAATTTTAAACTTTACCGCTAGATTGCTAGCTATCCTCTCTTTAAGTGTAGTTGATACCAACTTTATGAAACACCCTGTATAAGTGACCAGTGGCGAAGAGTAAAAAAATTTAAAAGTGAAGCCAGTGCTACTTTCTCTAGATAATACCTATATAATGCTTATAACTCAGCCTACAATCAGAAAAAAGAAAGCTGGTAGGAATTGCGTTGTATGAACCGTTTGCTACTGTATTTTTTTTAATATACACTCGTAATTGACATGTAATTGAGATATAAAATATTCTATTTGCAGAATAAATGATTTGAATTGACCTAGTATCCCGGCGGTGGGTCGCTGCGTCTCCCTCCAGCGCAGCCAGGCGAGCGCGTGCAGCTGGTGCGGCATCAGGCGCGTGCGCACGCCCGCGGGGCTCGGCGCCAGCGCGGTCTCCGGCGGCCGCGAGCCGAGCGACTCGTGCAGGTCGCGCAGCCGCTCCAGGATCACGCTGCGCTCCGCCATGTGCGTCGACATCGCTGCAAGGTGCATCCACATTCACAATGTAAACTATAGCTGTATATCAACTTGTAGGAAATAACGGAATAAGTAAGAGGAAGACAGTGTTCTAGGTACGATGGAGCTTGGTGAACATGGTGAAAATGTCATCAAAAGGCGCTAAAATATTAAAATAAAAAACAAAACAAAACGTGTTTTTTTTACTTATGTTATTTTATGTAAAAAACAAAACAATGTAAGCCATGATTGCTAAAGTGTATCACCGGAACTTAAGGGTAAATTTGATAATAATAACAGGCGTCTGGAAAGTTTCATCTATAATTATAACTGAATCGTTACATTATACAGATACGCATAGTGTTTAAAATGCAATATCTTTCACTTATAATCATTTAATGTAAGGCTAAATAAAGTAAATACCCTGATAACAACGGGCATAAAAAGGTGTTTTTTAAAATGATGAAAATTAAAATAATATTACTGTAATAGTTCGCTGGATGCAGACCGCTTCCAACAGGTCAATCTGGAAATGTATAGGGGACGCCTACGTACCGCAGTGGACGTCCTATAGCTGATGATGATGATGAATAGTTACATAAATATCACTCACCCTGCTTGCCGAACATCCTGGGCTGCACTGCATTGCTGGCTTTCTGTATATCATCCCACGTGAGACCCTTTTCCAAACCATCATTAGCGATATCCACTGACGCAGGATCTTCTGTCAATAACAATTTAAATATATACATAAAACTGTATTAAGCTTAACAAGGATAAGAAATAAAATAAAAGTACTTTTATTTCAATGTGTAACAGTCACAACATATAAATAACTATGAGAAAAATGAATAGAGAAGGTAAAAAAGGGAGAAAGAGTAAAAGAGAGAGTTGTATACCTGACTCGACCACCATGTTGGCTACCTTGTCCCCCTGGCGTCGAACCTGGGCCTCCAGAGCCGTTAGACGTTCTATGTACTTCACGCCGCCATCGGGCAAAGTGTTTATGTCGATTTGTTCCAGAAGGTTCTAATGGAAAAAGAATAACTGACGACAGAAGAAAAAGCAGGCATATTCTAGATTTAGATACATATAATGCTGTGGATGGAAAACAGGCTGGCAGGTATAATAATAAGGATGGAGTAACCTCCATATTAGATCCTTCTTAGATAGGGTGATTAGAAAGACAGGAATAGAGTAGATAATAATAGATAACAATGTGGTCAGTGAAAAAAGGAACGGGACGTGGCAGGGAAGTGACAGGAAATACTAAAAACTGGTGGGAATTTATACTCACCCTAACATTATGCAGATCCTCTTTCAAGCTGTTAAGTTTGCTGAGCTCGTTCTCTCTAACTTGTTTCTTTACATACACGACGCCGTGGTTTGGGTAACTAGGCGGCACCAAGTAAGATTTGATAGTGTTGTCTTTCTTCTTAGGTGAGGTGTCTTTGTTAGGCTTTGGAGACTTCTTCACCTTTGGAGATTTTTGGACTATACTTACCTACAAAATTGAATATGAAATAAGTCTAATTTCAGAAGAAACATAAGCTCACGCCTGTATCCCCGAAGGGGTAGGTAGAGGCGCACTAGCGAACTAGAACACCCACATTTCGCCGAGCTTAGTTCCGTCCCAGATGTGATAGGGGGCGAGCCTATCGCCATATCGGGCACAAATTCCAGACTCTGGGCTGATATGGAAAAATCCAGTATCACTTTGCCCGACCCGGGGATCGAACCCGAGACCTTAGAACCGTAGTCGTACCGAAATACCACCACGCCCCCGACGCAGAGTGTGTTATGTTATGTTCAGAAGAAAATTGATAATTTTATAAATTAACCAAGGCTAACCAATCTATGTTCAGTGGACATCCTGTGGCTGATTATGAACCAATTTAGACTTTTTGATTTTGACCAAATTTAACTTTAAATAACCAGGGGGGACTCCTAACGCTCGATGCGATTGTGATTTCAATTTGGTTTCATTTATTGACTTAAAATTCCACCGAAATCGACTTTTAAAGTACGCTTATGATGCATAATATTCGAGAACTTGTCATTTGGTAATTTTTAACGTGACATTAATGCACTACTTAACTCGATTTCGGTGTAATTTTAAGACAATAAATGAAACCGAATCGAATTCAAGTTCGAATCGAGCGTCAGGAGTCACTCCCCAGTACGCGAACATAATAATCACAAGTTTAAAAACTTAACGGACGTACTTCAAATCCGATCGTAACCAAATTTATATGGGACCACACTTGAAATGAGCTCTATCGAACATAAAAATAATTTTGAAAATCGGTCCACACTTGGCGGAGATATCGCGTAACATACATAAAAAAAAAAGAAATACAGGTGAATTGAGGACCTTCTCCTTTTTGGAAGTCGGGCGAAAAGAATGTTGAAAATCTATCCACTGATATATCGCGTCACATAAAAATACAGACCAACTATGCGACTCTTTTTGGTGTCGGTTGAAAGAACTATGAAATCGCTACAAATCCGTTAAAAATACATATATCGCAAATGCACTGCAGATTTTACTTGCACATAACGATTATGCCAAAATAGCAAAATTGCTTTGTCGTAATCCACTTACACTGGTATTAGGACTTCGAGGCATTTTTCTGAATTTATTTATTGTCACTTCATTATAATATACGTTATATACTGATGAACAATAATATTTCAACGAATAAATCAGTGAATTAATGAATTATCGCAAGATCGACGTAAATCACACTTTTATTACAAACTTTGAGTATGCCGTTATTTTTTTTAAATATACCCTCATTTTAATTTTATTAGAGGAAAATTTTGAATTGATATCGTCAACCGTTTTTACCTGACTTCTTCTAAAGGATGTTAACTTTTTCCTATTAGTATGATCGACAATTTTTTTTTTTAAATCAATCGTCGATGGTATTAATAAAACACAAATGGAAATTAAATAAAATCAGAACATTAATATTCTGTTCAGGCGCGACTTCTGCACCTGTTTTTTCTCAAAACAAAACAAAACACATACCCAAAACCTTAACGCCGAAACAATGATTTTCGCTGTCTGACGCTCATAGAATAATAGACCATAAATTAAAATGTGTAACGAAACTATGTTTTGTGGAGGTGTTTTGTGTAATGTTATAATGCGGGAAAAGCGGCTTTTAGTGTTTTTTTTACCATACACATCCATATATAAACTACCGCCTGTCTCCTGCTGGGGTAAGCAGAGAATATGGAGCACCTCATATACGCATACTTCTTTCGCTTCTTTCCCTGTCAGAGTTTTCTTAATACGCACGTCGGGAACAACTCCTTAACTCATTCAATTTTGTTTTAGCTTAATTAACTCACGGTACATATATTTTTTAAGTTCGTTTTAAAAACGGTGAGCCACTCATCTCGTAACTTTAATCGTGGATATTGTGCACATTAACGCCCGGTTCCAATAAACAATCTCAGTTCGAATGTGCAGATAGATTACAAAAGTTAGCAATAAGAACACAGTTTGAACATGACTCTGTCAAATTACTTCATTTGATTGGTTCATAATCGCAATCTATCTGCACTCTAAACTTAGATCGTTTATTGAAACGGGGTTAATCTACAATTCTATCGTTAAAACTCTTACCTCGTCATCATCATCGCTGCTCAACGCGATGATTTCAGGGTTCGACTCCACAATAGCAACATCATCATCCTGATCATTCTCCTTATCCATAACTTTGTCCACAATCAACTTATTCAACAGTTTGTTCTTCAAATTGTCAGTTACATTTGTTATTGGTCCATTAGCTAAATCTTTATTTGGTGTATTCTCATTAGAATCTACAATTTCGTTGATGATATCGCGTAGAGGGCTTGTGAAAGGCGAACATGTGAGTCTAGTGGAATCGCCATCGGGTTCTGTAGACTTTGCAGGTGTTTTCTGAGTAACATCAACGTCAGGTAAATCTGATAGGCTGTTGGTCGAACCGCTATGTGTCGATTTCCGTTGGCTCTAAAAGAATATCAACTGCTAAATTATCTTTGGATTGAGGGAGGAGTGCGTGCTTTAGTAGTGGACGTCACGTAGCTGATGATGCTAGACTTTGGATTACAAGAGAACCCATTTCATTGTAGCATGTGACTGTTGGAAATAGATCCTACGAAATTAAGTATAAATAATCTACTGAAAATAATATTACTGACTATGTAGAGGTAGAAAAATTTATTGCTGATATTGAAAAATCAATTCTCTAACGACAAGTAAGTATAAAAAATGACAAATATTACATTTCAGTCCATTCTAGTAATTCTAGTAAGATTTTAATAAATATGTTTTCTAATCTCCGTTTTCGTTTCGCAACAGAAGTTCTTATCCAGATGTGGATGTACATTACAATTAAAAACAACAATTCCACTTACATCATCAGATTGTATGAAATCCGATTCGTCACTATCATTACCCTTGGGTATCACACCCATAATACTCATTCGCGTCGCTCGAGACATTACCAGTTGCTCTTCCTCTAATCCATCATCATTGTCACTTTCATCACTACTGATCACCTTCCTACCTTTCTGCTTCTTTTTCGTCGATTTTGGTATTATTTCGTCATCACTATCGAAAATTCCTTTTTTGTTTGATACAATCTCAGATATTTCTTTATCATCAGCGTCATCACTGTCGCCAGAATCATCGTCAGTAGAATACCTTAAATTTTTCGAAGTAACAGATACTTCATTATTGTCATTGTTACAATCTTTGGTTTTGCGATTATTTAAATCATTATATTTTTTTAAATGTGATAATGGTTCATCGTCACTTGATTCACCTTCACCTCTTTCATCATCATTGTCTTCAATATTTGAGTCATCATCATCAGCTTTATCATCTGAATCATTACCGTCTGTCATATTCTCATCATCAGTACTCACACTATCATCATTATCATCAGCAGATTTTCTACCAGTGTCAATTTTTAGTGGTGTGTCCTTCAAACATGTGAGTTTCTTATTTTTATGATGTTCTGCGACTATGGAACTGTCCAAATCGGAGTCAAATAGCATTCGCTTCTTATTTTTGTTGATTATCGGCGTGTTCAACACGGTTTTCTTTGTGCTTGGGGGACGTCGAGGAATTAATTCTGGTGATACTTCAGGTTCTGTATACAAATCCATGGTTTATTGTCAACATATTGGTGATACTTGGAAACTTATGCTATTTGTGTATTTGTTGGAATTTGTGTCCGATATAGTGATAGGCTCGCCTCTTATCACTTATGGGACGGAACTAAGCTCGGCGAAATGTGGGTGTTCCACTTCGTTAGTACGCCTCCGCCTACGCCTTCGGGGGTATCCCTGCCTGTATAGGCGTGAGCTTATGTTGTATTGGTGTATTTTGAATATAATGTGTTACTTACCATCTTCGTCTGAGGAGCTCAAAGCTATCTCATTATGAGATCTTGATTGTCTTCTACTACTGGCTTTGCTCTCATCTAGGGTGCAACAACATATCAAACCTTACTGTTGAACTTTTTTTAACTTCCTTACCATACACATGCACACAAATTCAGTCACATTTGCACACACATACACCTTTCTTTGACAGCCTCCGTGGCGCAGCGAGCGAGTAGCCGGCTGTGAAACAAGAGGCCGCGGGTTCGATTCCCGCATTGAGACAAATGTCTGTGTGACCCACAGATATTTGTTTCGGGTCTGGGTGATGTGAGACCGAAAGTCTCTTATAGTCTCTGACACCCACTATACAAGTTATATCTAGTATGGGGTCAGGACTAGGTGGGTGACTGTTGGGTGTATTTATTTATTGTACCTGCCCTTATCCCACCTTAATGTGGGATCAGCGCAGCACACTTTTTCAAGCTCGTTACAAAAATTATTTGGCTTAGTTTTTACAACTGACTGCCTGTTTGACTTCAACAGCTTTCTGGGAGATCTATGTAGTCTCAGGCAAACCAAATTAGAAAATTCACTTTAGACAACCTGGGAATCAAACCCAGGACCTCCTAGTCCACAGCCCATATATGCTGCCACTAAACCAAAAAGGTGACTAAACACACACATAAACCGTTTTGAGCTAATAAAACATTTTATTCACTACTCCCACATCTTTACTTCCACCTGCCCTTAATCCATTTAATGTGAAGTTGCCGCAATGAATGTTCAAGCAAGTTGCAGAAAGATGTCAGCTTAGTTTTAACAACTGCTTGTCTGACGCCAAATTCCAGTGATCAAGTACCAGAAAAATTATGTTAAATGCTTTGCCCATTTTAACACCTCTCGCATTATATCCATGTGTTTTTTTAAATAAATGTTGTCTCCAGTGGCAGCATATATGGGCTATGGATGGAAGATCCTGGGTTCAATTACCATGTTAGGCCAAGTGAATTGTAGTTTGTAAAAACTAAGCTGAATCCTTTTCTGCTACATCCTTGAAAAGTGTGTTGTACCAACCTCACATTAAGATGGGATAAGGCCAGGTAGAAAGATAGTTTAATAAAATAAATGGAATGGTTTATTTAAATTTTATCAAACACAAAAGCCTGTAAGGCAATATAAATTTTGGATGACAATGAATAAAAAACTTTTTATCTAAGATTTTTTCTGTTACGAAAGACAATTTAGGATCATTATAGATAACTAATGATATGATTATTTGTAAAATTATTTTCTCACCACTTTTACTTCTAGATCGTTCAACCTTTGAAACATTGCTTTGTATAATTATTTTTGATGATTGCTTTTCATCATCATGACTTTGAGATTCATCTAAAAAAACATACACAGCTGTTATAAGCTCACCCACTATCACATCTGGGACGGGACTAAGCTCGGCGAAATGTGTGTTCTAGTTCGCTAGTGCACCTCTGCCTACCCCTTCAAGGATACAGGCGTGAGCTTATGTATTTATAAAATTACCTTTGCAAACATAAGTGATCAGGATTGTATTAATAGAAAATTCTAAATGTAATGTCCGTGAACTTTACTATGTAATAAAAAATAGTAAATACTTCTAGATATTAAACAAGTCTCAACTAATCTGTCTCGCAAAAAAGAGCTTTGTGGAAAACTGATTGAAAATTGACACATATTTTAATACGATTAAAGTATATTTGATTGAGAAGGCTCAAAGTTTTTGGCCTAAATTTAAAATTATTTTCTTTTGGTAAACAGACACTGAAACTAATACTACTAATATTCAAGTTATGAATTCCTTACCATCTGTACCAGTTTCGTCCGATTCAGCCACAAAAACAGTGTGGTTTTTCTTCTTCAATGAAAATGAATTGTCGGCCACTAAACTATCGTCTATTATCTCCGTATCCGATCCACTATCGACGCCCGTCTTATCACGATATTCAAAAAATGAACTTTCCATTGTGCACGTTTTAAAACGCAATAAAGTTTTTGAAATAATTCAAAAACACTTTAAAATCTTGAAATCAATCACAACAAAATAATTTAAATTGCGGATATCGTTTGTTTAAAAAATAAAATTGACGTTTTGTTATTGCTTGATAATTATAAGTGTTAAGCAATAGTGTTAAGATTTTATCTAAAAATTATTGTCAAATAAAACGACTCAACACACACATACGTATATATTTAGATATAAATAATATTAAGAAAAAATATTATCAAATTATTTTTAATTTTCATGGATCGTCTAATAAGATTGGGATGTATAAGCACACCTGTTATTAAACGCAGAGGTTAGACGTGACGTATATTCCAAAATACATCAAAAATTAACAGCATGAACCTATCTTACTTCTCTTTTTAATTCACACTAAAGAAAGGGAAAGTGTCACAATCACATATTATAAAAAAAATAGTGTTTTTGGAATTGGAACATTTTTTGTTTTGATACCGTATGTTTGTGCTTGCTTATAATTTTATTTTACAATAGTCCTATAATTATAATTCGAGTTTGCAAAACTGTCGCAAAACGCACTAAACAAGCAAAACTAAAAGCAAATAAAAACCATTAAAATGACCGAAGTTCAATTACAAGAATTTAAATTAGACCCAGATTCAGAACTTCGGTTTGAGGTTGAATCGAAGAATGAGAAAGTTGTTCTGGAAGTAAGTTTTCATTTGAATCAGTGCTGGGAAAGAAACTCTAGAACTTAGTGCTACTGATCATCTGCAGTACATATTTCCTGTGGTATATGTTAAAAAAATGTCTCGTTTTTAGGTCAAGAGTGGTTATGCTGAGGTATTTGGCACAGAGCTCGTCAAAGGCAAGCCCTACGAGTTTCACACAGGAGCCAAAGTGGCTGTGTTCACGTGGCATGGATGCACTATAGAGCTACGCGGGCGGACCGAAGTCAGCTATGTGGCTAAAGAAACACCTATGGTGATTTTGTTGTTTTGTCTCATTAATTTATTGAATGTGTGTCGTAATAAACAAGACAACTTGATAAAGGTCGCAGGAAGCCGCTGGACGATGGTTGCTTCTGACATGTTGGTCTGGAAATCTTGGGAAAGGTCTATGTCCAGTAATGGAAGTCCTGGCCTTGATTAATACCAACAGAGTTGCCTCATTGGTCTAGTGGCAGCACATATGGAAGGTGGTCCAAGAATCTCTCGGTATAAATCCCAGTTTGAGCAACACTGTGTGGGTTTTATAACAAGAGGGCTAGGGACGTTTGATGTGGTTGCTCTTGTGGGGATTTACCACCACTATATTAATCATTTATTTCACACATCACATATATTAAAACTAAAGATTATTATTATTTATGTACTAGCTATTTTTAAAGAAGAAGAACATGATATATTTCAGTATTTGCTATAATTTATGTTGCTTGACAACAACTTGAGGATTTGAAGACCAAACTTTTTTTGTGTCTGCGGAACAGACCGAGTTAGTGATGTTGCCAGTGTGGTGTGTGTACGCCAGAACACCCCCCTATGGAGAAAAATCACGTCAGGGTCACTATTTGTGGGGATTTGCCACCACTACATTAATCATTTATTTCACACATAACATAATATATTTCAGTATTTGCTACATTTTATGTTACTTGACAACATCTTGACGATTTATAGGCCAAACTTTTTTTTGTGTCCGTGGAGCACACCGAGTTAGTGATGTTGCCACACTAAATTCTGGATTGCCAGTCAGTGTGGTGTGTGTGTACGCCACACTCTTAAAAATTAATCCAAATCCTTTCTGCAACATTCTCGGAAAAGAGTACTGCACCAACTAAACAATGATGTGACCTATGGACAGGTGAAAAGGAACAAAATAAGATAAAGTTTTATTATACATATTTTTTAACTTCATTCTCCAGGTAGTTTATCTAAACGTACATGCAGCATTGGAACAGCAAAGACTGGCTGCTGAGCAGGAGAATGCCCGAGGTCCAGTCACCATGGTTGTGGGCCCTGGAGATGTTGGTAAATCCACCTTGACCAGGCTGCTGCTAAACTACGCTGTCAGGATGGGTAGGAGGCCCATATTCGTGGACCTGGATGTTGGCCAGGGTCAGATTAGTGTGCCGGGGACTATTGGTGAGTAAAAAAATTACACAAATGACTCAGATTACATTAGGGGGCGTAAAAAAATTATCCCTGTAGTATTACAGTCCTACTACTGGGCTGGCATGTGCCAACACTTAATCATTTATGCATATATGCCTAGTCTCCTGCACTAAAACTTTACACAAAACACCTTCACAAAATAGTAATTTTTATCTATGATCAATTGTTCTACGAGCAGGTGACAGTTAAAATCGTTGTGTTGCGTAGATAGATAGATTGATAGAAACTCTTTATTGCAGACACACACAAAAAACAGGTAACAGAACAAGTGACCTTCAGAATAACTGTGCCACAAGTGGCAGCCTTATTGCTAAGTGATCTCTTCCAGATCTCCTTACGTATGTGTTTAAAAAGCTAGTGTAGGAGAACCGGCTTTATATTATTATATACAATCATTTAAAGTTGTCAATCATCGATATATTATTTACCTAGATGCACAGTTGACGCTCAGAAAATGGGACAGCAAAGAAGTGCTTAAGCACTCCTTTTGCCTACAGTCGCATGCCGATAGAATTCTAAATTTGAAGATTCAAATTTAAGAACGATTGCTCATGTCAATTAAAAAGCAACTTTATAAGACGTGCATAGGGTTATATTTGTGTTGATTGAATTAGAACTTGTGATCTTTTTCTTTGTTTTGTTCCTGAGACCACTGTGTAGGAGGATATTTGCAAAGAACTGTGCATCTAGGGTATATTATATTGATGTGTATATTACTCAATGGCTGCGTTCCACTAAGCGTTCACAACGATCACGCTCACGACCGCAGTTTTTCCCGTTCCACTTGCTTGTGAGCGTTACTGTCGTGAACTCAAGTGGAATGGATTATAGAGCGTTTTGAGCGTGGAGGTAAATAATACAAACGGCGAGTTAATAAAAAGAATGCAAAATATTTAACAGGTTTGGTTATAATCTAAGCCTTGAAAATAAACTTTATTAATTATTGTTCAAATCGATTTATATTGAAAAAAAATATAATTTAATTTTTTATATCCACTGCAGAAACATTCACTTATATTAAAATATATCGTTCCGCATGAAATAACGTAAGCTTATCGGGCGCCATTTTTGATGCATTGAGTTTTGAAAACGCCGCTAATTTTCTCAACGATCACGACGACCCACCTTTTTAGATGGGTCGTCGTGAGCTTCGCGTGAGCGTAAGTCATGACGTCATAAGTGACGTTTTCGCCGCGACCACAACGACCGCGGTCGTTATGTGGAACGACTAAAGGAGCATTTTGATCGTTGTGGGCGCTTAGTGGAACGCACTATATATCTCCTCTAAATGTGATTTTCAAGATTATTTGACCGATTTGTGTTCGATAGAGCTTATTCCATGGGTGGTCCCATATTTTGATCGTGATCAGATACATTTAGAAGTTGGTTGGGTGAATTTTAAAAAGGTCACTGTATTAATGTATGACTGCCTCGGTGGAGTGGTTGTATTTCGGTATGACTACTGTGCTGAGGTCTCGGTTCGGGCAAAGTGATATTGAATTTTTCCATATCAGCCCGGAGTCTGGAATTTGTGCCCGATATGGCGATAGGCTCGCCCCCTATCACATTTGGGATGGAACTAAGCTCGGAGAAATGTGGGTGTACCAGTTGGCTAGTGCGGCTCTGCCTACCCTTTCGGGGATACAGGCGTGAGCTTATGTTACTGTATTAATTTTATTTACAGGAGCCGTGTTGGTGGAAAGGCCAGCTTCAATAGAAGAAGGGTTTAGCCAGCAAGCTCCTCTAGTGTACCACTTTGGACACGTCTCTCCCGGAGACAATCTAGAGCTATACAACACAATAGTGACGCGACTGGCCGAGGTGATCACTGATAGATGTGAAAATAACAAAAAAGGTATCACAAATACTATCAGACTAGATTTGATTGACCTGTGTCATGGTTATTAGGACTATCTGTGTTTGTGTGACACTCTGAACGAGAATCGAACCTATAGTCTCTCGTTTCACTCGCCAGTTGTGCCATGGAGGCTGTAAAAATACGATAATTAAATATTTTTATTCATAGCTTACACAGTAGACACAGCGTCGCTCTACCGCTCAAGAATATCTAATGCCGCGTACTCACCAACCGAATGAACGCGAAAGAAAGGTTTGGCGAAGATTCGCGAATGATCGGGAAAGTTCGATCTCCATCGACTCCATCGTTGATGGCACTTCGGGAACATTATTTCGCCCTCGTTCGGTTAGTGTGTACTAACCATAAGGAAGATTTTTTATAAGATGTGACTCATAATCATATTGTAAATTCTTGAGCCACATTGTCTACAGCACGAATGGGCCGGCTCGACCGGTTTGATACCCCTTCTCCCCCACAGAAAACCGACATACACTCACAGTCGCGTTTCGTTCGGTGACTGAGTTGGATTTCCGGTGGCCCAATTGCTCCCCTCCTTTTCCGTATGCTTATTTCTCTCCTTTAGGTTGGCAACACACCATGATTCTTTTTGTGTCTTGGGTGTCTATGGGTGGTGAAGATTACTTACCATAAGGTGACCCTTCTGCGCGTTTACCAGTCTTTACTATAAAAAAAAAAAAGGAATTTGTGCGCGATATGGCGATAGGCTCGCCCCCTTTCATATCTGCGACGGAGCTAAGCTCAGCGAAATGTGGGTGTACTAGTTGGCTAGTGCGCCTCTGCCTACCCCTTCGGCGATACAGATGTGAGCTTATGTTATTATGTACAATCTTAGGTTATTGTTATAGCTTCAGCGTCAGGTGTTATAATAAACACATGTGGATGGATCAAGAATGCGGGATACAAAGTTCTCACACACGCCGCACAAGCTTTTGAGGTACATTTTATTATTGAAATAAAACTATTTTTACGGATTCTATCACGATAAGGTTTTAATTTTTATTCCCGACGATTCGAAGGCTTTGCAGTCTTCGTTGTCACGGGTCAGACTCAAAGAAGACTGCAGAACCTTCGAAACGTCGGGAATAAAAATTAAAACCTAATCGTGATAGAATCCGTAAAAATAGTTTTATTTCAATGTATAATATTCGCGTAAACTTAAGAAATCAGTACATTTTATTAAGTATTTTTGATAGTTTTAAAAGTTGATGTCCTCAAACCCATGTTTTATGAGACCTTTTCTTTCCACCTACCTTTATTCCTATACAGTTTTTTAAGCACATTGCAGACAGGGTCACTGAAATTGTGTATAAAATTAAAAATAATTAAAAACCCAATTTGCTAAAATTACACAATGAAAGAAAAAAATGGTCACACAAAAAGAGTTTTTCAAACAGCGTTGGATTTAAATTGATGTGAAAATGATCATAATGGTTAAAGTAAAGCAAGAATAAGTGAAAGATAATAATTATGCAAGATTTTTGTCTATCCTAATCTATGTCTTTGTCTTTTTATGCCTGTGCACGTCACTGGTTAAATTTAATAAAGAAATATTTCCTTTTCCAGGTTGATGTGATATTAGTGCTGGACAACGAAAGGCTATACAACGAACTGAAACGAGACATGCCCAAGTTTGTGAAGGTCGTTTACCTGCCTAAAAGTGGAGGGGTGAGTCTGTTACATCTAGTAGTCTCTACTGAATGTGCTGTGGGCTTAGCCAAGTGGCTTACGCGCTAGTCATAAGCTCACGCCTGTATCCCCGAAGGGTAGGCAGAGGTGCACTAGCCAACTAGAACACCCACATTTCGCCGAGCTTAGTTTCGTCCCAGATGTGATAGGGGGCGAGCCTATCGCCATATCGGGCACAAATTCCAGACTCCGGGCTGATATGGAAAAATCCAATATCACTTTGCCCGACCCGGGGATCGAACCCGAGACCTCAGAACCGTAGTCGTACCGAAATACCACCACGCCACCGAGGCAGTCGCTAGTATGCAGTATGCGCTAGTCGAATAGAATAAATGTATGGGAATGACATAAGAGAACGTTATATATAGCGTACTCCCCATACATTTATTATTATATTATACATTTATTCGACTAGCGCTTAAGCCACTTGGCTAAGCCCGCTGGTGCTCCATAACAAGCGATTATTAATGTTGCCAGATATCTACTGGTTTCTTAAGTTTACGCGAATGCTATTCATTGAAATAAAACTGCCTCGGTGGTGTGGTGGTATTTCGGTACGACTACGGTTCTGAGGTCTCAGGTTCGATCCCCGGGTCGGGCAAAGTGATATTGGATTTTTCCATATCAGCCCGGAGTCTGGAATTTGTGCCCGATATGGCGATAGGCTCGCCCCCTATCACATCTGGGACGGAACTAAGCTCGGCGAAATGTGGGTGTTCCAGTTCGCTAGTGCGCCTCTGCCTACCCCATCGGTGATACAGGCGTGGGCTTATGTATGTATGTATGTATGTATGAAATAAAACTATTTTTACGGATTTTATCACGATTTGGTTTTAATTTTTATTATATAATTAAAACCATATCGTGATAAAATCCGTAAAAATAGTTTTATTTCAAAGATATTACTATTTTTATGGGATTCCAGTTTTAAGCTCTTTCTACTAACTAACTGTATAGTACAGTATATAGGGTCACACACTTTGCTCATTAAATAAAGAAAAAAAATTGCTGTGCTCAGCTTTAATTTAAATCAATATGACAATGACTATAATGATGAAAGTGACGATTATGATTACCCTTGAGTTTGTTTTGGCATTTCTTCTCAGGGATGGCCATGAAATGCCGACGCCATTTTTTTTTAAATATATAATTAACATGTTAAAGTGATATGAAATATCCTATTTGCAGTACTGCAAATATATAAATTATTTGAATTTGGTGATGCAAAAATGTTAATAAATTATGAGTTTTTTGTTTACCATTATTTGAAGTATTTTGAAGATATGCTGTCCCTAAATTAATTTTCTTTCTACCTCCCTTATCCCACCTTAATTTGGGGTCGGCGCAACACACTTTTTTCAAGCATATTGCAGAGAGGGTTTGGCTTACTTTTTACGACGGGCCGCCTGCCTAATGTCAACCCCCTATGAGGGATTCAGTCCCGGGCTGCCCCTAAATTAATGATATTTTATTTTCCTATCAATATCCTTCTACCTGCCCTTATCCCACCTTAATGTGGGTTCGGCGCAACACACTTTTTCAAGCATGTTGCATAGAGGATTTGGCTTAGTTTTTTGCGACCGGCCGCCTGCCTGACGTCAACCCGCTATTAGGGATCCAGTCCCGGGCAAATTAAACTAGAAAATTTGCTTTGCCCGACCTGAGAATCGAACCCAGGACCTCCCGGTCCACAGCCCATACATGCTGCCACTAGACCAAGGAGGCGACTAATATCCCCAAAAATAATTATAAAAATATTATTTTCCAGGTGGTGGAGCGTTCATCGACACAAAGGGCGGAGGCGCGCGACGCCAGAATAAGGGAATATTTCTATGGCAAAAGGACGCCTTATTATCCACATTCATTCGACGTAAAATTTTCTGATTTGAAAATATATAAGGTAAGTTTGAAAAAAATATAGCCTGTAGGAGATTTATTTCAAATAATCCCTACATCCTTGAGTGGTAGAACCACGCTGTAGACAGTTACATCTACAGCACGAATGGGCCGGCTCGACCGGTTTGATACCACTGTCTTATAGAAAGGTGATATAAAGTGGCAGCTTGCTGACGCGTTTCGTTCGATGAGTGAGATTTCCGGTGGCCCTTTTCTCCCCTTCCTTTCCCAATCTTTTTTCTCTCCTCTTCCATTCCCTCCCTTTAGGTTGGCAACGCAGCCACGATTCTTTTTGTGTCTTGGGTGTGTATGGGCGGTGGATATCACTAACCATCAGGTGACCCATCTGCTCGTTTGCCAATCGCTGATATAAAAAAAACCCCTATCACATCTGGGACGGAACTTAGCTCGGCGAAATATAGGCGTACTAGTCCACTAGTGCGCCTCTGCCTATCCTTTCGGGGATACAGGCGAGAACGTATGTATTATTTCAGTGGGGGCCTGGCGCGCGTATATTGCAAATAAACTGGGCGACTTATGACCTAGGTTCATCAATATAATATATCCGAGATGCACAGTTCTTTGCAAATACCCTTCTAAAAAGTGGTCTCAGAAATAAAACAAAAAAAACGTTTACAAGTTGCAATTAAATCATGACAAACGTAACCCTAAGCACGTGTTATAAAGTAGGTTTTTAAACGAAATGAGCAAGCGTTCTTTAATTTGAATTTTGAAATTTAGAATTCTATCGACGTCCGACTGTATGCAAGACGAGTGTTTAAGCACTGCTTTGCTGTCCCATTTTCCGAGCGTCAACGTGCATCTAGGTTAGCGGTCGGCAACACGTGGCCCGTGAAATCCTATTTGCAGCCCGTGATTGTTTTGTAAATTAGTCATAAATATCTAAAATGTTATAGATTATACCTTTATAGATAGAAAATACGAGGTGAGGCCCGCCTTTACTGTATTATGCCACCTTGCGGCCCCTGCCTGTCAAAAGGTTGCCGACCACTAATCTAGGTAAATAATATATCGATGCCTTTTTTTTTTTTTGTTATCGCGGGTAAAAGAGTTTTACCACTGCCGCCACATCTGGGGAGAGACGTGACGGTTATGTCGGGATCGCCGGTCTTACGACCCAGCGTCATAATGCCCAGGAGAGATGGAAAACATCTGGACGACACTGGACCGAGTCCCTAATGCTATATACACCCTACATCGGCAATACCGACTAAAAACCCCGCGGTGGCCCTCTTCGGCGCTTTAGGGACGGCCCCGGGTTTCCCTAGGCGAGAGGCGCCCAGGCTTCAGCGGGAACCGTCCCTGCAATATATCGATGCCTAGGTGATGAGTTTTGTATCACAAGTTCGTGTGCGGTGCAGGTCGGCGCCCCGTCGCTGCCCGACTCGTGCATGCCGCTCGGCATGCGCGCGGAGGACGCGCTCACGAAGCTGGTGAGCGTGTGGCCGTCCCCCGCGCTGCACCACCGGCTGCTGGCGGTCTCGTTCGCGGCCGCGCCCGACGACCACGTGCTGCACTCCAACCTCGCGGGGTTCGTCTGCGTGTGAGTACCGACGAGACACCTAACACTCATGAACGTCATGATTGTTGACGATGCTCACGCTGCTCCCCTGACAATGGGGAACTTGCACGAAAATTATAACGAAAATTTTTGTTGATAAATCAATAAACAAAACCTTGAAATGTGCTATGATGAAATTTGTAGTATAAAATAATGGATATTTTACAAAATATCTTAATTAGAAATTACGTGTAATGGAACGTTATTGCAAAACCCAAGTGACGTCGTTGCATTAGACAGTGTTTCCAGGTTGGGGTATTTTTCCCAATTTTGCGAAAAACTGTTATGTTTAGTATGGTGCTTGATGAATGAGATTTCGAAGGTGCTCCTCTTTCCAAATTCTTTTCTTCATGTAACTTTCCCGTCTCTCCGCTCAGGATCAAGAGTGCAACTTATTTTTACTTCGTTATTTAATGAAATAGCTCCAACATTATTGGGGAAATTTTTGTTCGGCATGGGGAAATTTTAAACGATAGGCAATTATAGCGGTTCAAACGTCATTCCAGACAATGTCACTAGCCGTCAGTGTCAACTGAGATGTCAACAAAAAGCAATTTTTACGCGGTGACGTCACGTCCTTTTTTAGCGCGGGGTTTTGTAAGTCATATTTAGACTTGCGATAATTAAATGATTTGTGCATATTTTTATGTTTTTGTTTCTGGTGTGTTTATTTGAGACGTAGTTCTTTACAATGAACTAATAAAAAAAATACACGCAAGTTCCCTAATAATATTAGCCCTGTAATATTACTGTCCCACTGCTGGGCACGGGCCTCCTCTACTAATGAGAGGGGTTAGGCCTTAGTCTACCACGCTGGCCTAATGCGGGTTGGCAGACTTCACATACCTTCGAAATTCCTGTGAAGAAATTCTCGGGTATGCAGGTTTCCTCACGATGTTTTCCTTCACCGTTATAGCAAGCGATATTTCACAATGAAAATACACTTAACATAGAAAAGTCAGAGGTGTATGCTCCATTTTGGGGTTGGTTTCGAACCTCCGACACTTGTCTCGGCAGTCCATACCATTCCTAACTGAGCTATCGCTGCTTGTGTTCACACCTACTAAGGCTCAATTGCACCACTATTATTAACCTAGAGTTAGTCCTAACCGCAAGATAAGTTACATGTCATTCATACATTTTCTGTCAATTTAGCTTGCGGTTAGGACTAACTCTAGGTTAATAATAGTGGTGCAATTGAGCCTTGGGTAATAAAGAGAGTGGTGAGCAGCGAGAGGTACATGACTGAGTGTAGACTCACCCTAACGCGCGCCATTTTGTCAGCCGAGCCCGGCTTGCTGCGCAGGGGCTGCGCTGACCGCCAGTCGCGCTTTGGCGGTACTACGGGACGGTCGTGTGCGTCTTGCTGGCCGTACTCGCGATTCAACCTTATTCGATTTTCTTATTTCATTTACACATACAAAATTACCTCGTACTTGCAACCACCATCGCCAACAATGATGCTAGACCAGTCTTTCCTAAAGTAAATCTATACATATAAATAAAATTGGAGTGTCTGTTTGTGATATTGAAATAACCGTTTTTACTACATGTATATCTATACTAATATTATAAAGCTGAAGAGTTTGTTTGTTTGTTTGTTTGATTGAACGCGCTAATCTCAGGAACTACTGGTTCGATTTGAAAAATTCTTTTTGTGTTGGATAGCCCAATAATCGAGGGTGGCTCTAGGCTATATAACATCACGCTATCTCCAATAGGAGCGGAGCAGAAATGAAAAATGTTGAAAAGACTATATTTCAGAAACTACTGGTTCGAATTGAAAATTTTTTTTTGTGTTGGATAGCCTATTTATCGAGGATGGCTATAGACTATATAACATCACGCTTTGACTAATAGGAGCGGCGCAGAAATGAAACATGTTACCAAATCGGGAAAATTTATATCTCAGACAGAAACTACTGGTTCGAATTGAAAAATTATTTTTGTGTTGGATAGCCCAATTATCGACGGTGGCTATAGGCTATATAACATCACGCTATGACCAATAGAAGCGGAGCAGAAATGAAAAATGCTGCTAGCGGCGAATTTTATATCTCAGAAACTACTGGTTCGATTTGAAAAAATATTTTAGTGTTGACCAAGGAGATGAATGGTAGGGTGACTAAGGGGTGACTGACGGGGTGATTGATGGGGTGACTAATGGGATGACTGACGGGGTGACCGACGTGAGGAATGACGGGGTGACTGACAGGCTGACTGATGGGGTGGCGGGCGGAGTGACTGACGAGGTGAATGACGGGGTGACAGATGGGGTGACCGACTGGGTGACAGCCGGGGTGACAGACGGGTGACAGAAGGGTGACAGACGGGTGACAGACGGGTGACAGACGGGGTGACGGACGTGGTGACAGACGGGGTGACCGACTGGGTGACAGACGAGGTGACAGACGGGGTGACAGGCGGGGTGACAGACGGGGTGACAGACGGGGTGACAGACGGGGTGACCGAAGGGGTGACAGACGGGGTAACTGACGGCCGAAGTAGATCATCCAATTACCTCTTTTAGAATTATTGTGCTATAAGTGCCTACAACTCACTCTTTCAACCCTCTCTCTCATACGCAGACGAAGTTGCGCGGGTCAGCTAGTGGTTATATATACGGTATACATGTAGTAAAAACGGTAGTATATACACCAACATTTATTTTTTTACAATTTTTGTCTGTCTGTTCCGGCTAATCTCTAAAATGGCTGGGCCGATTTTGACGAGACTTTTATTAGCAGGTAGCTGATGTAACAAGGAGTAACTAAGGCTACGTTTATTTTAGACATAAAAAAAAATAAAGAATCGTCTGTTACGCGGAACGAAGTTCGCCGGGTCAGCTATTAAAAAATAGAATCTCTTTATATTCATCATTTACGGTTACAGCTATCACATCTGGGACGAAAATGAGCTCTGAAATATGGGTGTCAATTACCACCGAATGTTCATACACTTAAGATCGTCTCACGTCGTTTAAGCCCGTCTTATCTATTAAAATCGTATGGCAACAATCAATGTAAGAAGCCGTTAAACTTGAGTAGCGTTTGACCATTCGGGCCTTAGTTCACTAGTTTACGTCTTCGGGGAAATGCAAATGAGCCTATATTTATAATAATAATAAATTCACCCCCAGAACAGCAGTTGACATGGCATGTGAGCCTATATAATATAATAATTTCACCCGCAGAACGGCAGTGGACATGGACCGCCAGATGCTGACGATCCTGTCTCCGCAGCCGCGGCCGCTCCCCAACACGGTGCTGCTGCTGTCGGAGCTGCAGTACATGGACAACCACTAGCGCTGGCCCGCGGCCAGGCCCGCCCGCTACTGGTGGCCCTGACCTGCCTGATAACACTGTACATATAGTATTTATGAGTAAATGGATATGTGGATCACTGGATTTTATTTACTCAGACTTAGATTATTTTTAGAGTGGTAGAGCCACGTAGTAGAAAGTAACGTTTACAGCACGAATGGGCCGACCGGTTAGATACCACTGTCTCACAAAAAACCGACGTAAAGTGGCAGCTTGCTGTCGCGTTGCGTTCGGTGAGTGAGATTTCCGGTGGTCCATTTCCCCCCTCCCCTTCTATTCCCTCCTTTTAGGTTGGCAACGCACCCATGATTCTTTTTGTGTCTTGGGTGTTTATGGGCGGTGGAGAACACTTACCATCAGGTGACCCATCTGCTCGTTTGCCAATCTCTGCTATAAAAAAAACTAAATAATTCAAAACCTCAGTGACTCGGTGCCGTGGTCGTACTTCAGTACGACTGATTCCCACTAAGGCTGAGATATAGAACGAACTTCGGCTAAGTCAAAGTAACGAACTCAGTGAGGATTTTGACTTAGTTCGAGTATTTTTTTACAAGAAAATCTCTATTTTTCTTGTAAAAAATGACTCGAACTAATAGAGCAAGAGCCCGTGCGTGCCAGACCTTCGGATTTTAATAAAAGATGTAAATTTTTCTATGTTTGTCCCTAGTACAGGTAAGAATGATCCCCACCCATGAAGCTGAGGCAACGGTGGCTTTGGCAGGTAACAGGTAACAAAGGTGTATAAAATTCCATCTCAAATTTATCATAGAATAAAACTTAATTTTTTTATATTTGATTCATAATAATATCAAAACTCGCGTTGCTCATTGCCAGACAGTTAGTATGGTTGCAACCCTCTGCCGGACACCCTTAAATTATTATAATTTATAATTATACTTACGTTATATTATAAAACCTAAATTTTATATATAATTTTTTGGGGGCCTATTAATCTATGTTTACATAATAGCCGGACAGTTTCAACGGTTCTATCATCTTGCCAGACGCATTCAAAGTGAGCAGTAGTTCGGAGAGCAAGGAGCGTATACAGTAGTGTTGCCAGATCTATTGTGTGAAATATCGGAACACAAGGTTAAAATGATCGGGACATAGGTTTTCAAATCGTGACGTTTCCGGCTGAAGCCTGGGCGCTTCTCGCCTAGGGAAACCCGGAACGTCCTCAAGCGCCGAAAAGGGCCACCGCGGTGTTTTTAATCGGTATTGCCGGTGTAGGGTGTACATAGAGTTAGGGACTCAACCCAGTGTCGCCCGGATGTTTTCCATCTCTCCCGGGCATTATGGCGCTGGGTCGTAAGACCGGCGTTAATGTCGCTCTGATATAGTAGAGCATTGAGACAAGCTTGCCCATTACATTGGCCACAAGTTAAAGAGCATTGCAAGCCCGCTTTCCTGCATCCGCATCGCGAACCACAACCACTCTTGCAGTTGCAGAAAATTGTATTTAGCAAATCTTCTGGAGCAGGTGGTAAAACTGTCATGATAGGCTCCAGAAGTCGTTTCGTATTGTCCAACCCCATACCTGGGGTTCCAAATCATGCCCTAACCAAGTTTGAACTTGATAATATACACGTTTGAAATACTGATTTCTTAAGTTTACGCGAATGTTTTTTTTTTTATAGCAGAGATTGGCAAACGAGCAGATGGGTCACCTGATGGTAAGTGATCTCCACCGCCCATAAACACCCAAGACAAAAAAATTATGGGTGCGTAATGAAGAAGGCGATATTGAAGACGATCAATCCACAGAATGGAATAATAGTGACGAGGAATATGGATGTATTGACGACGACGATGAAAATGATGAAAATGTTTAAAAATTTAATAAAATAAGTGTATTTCACTGTAACTTTTTTATTTTAAAAAAAATTTTGCCCCTTGATTAATCTATACTAATATTATAAAGCTGAAGAGTTTGTTTGTTTGATTGAACGCGCTAATCTCAGGAACTACTGGTTCGATTTGAAAAATTATTTTTGCGTTGGATAGCATATTTATCGAAGATGGCTATAGGCTATATAACATCACGCTTTGACCAATAGGAGCGGAACAGAAATGAAAAATGTTGCGAAATCGGGAAAATTTATATCTCGGACAGAAACTACTGGTTCGATTTGAAAAAATATTTTTGTGTTGGATAGCCCAATTATCGAGGGTGGCTATAGGCTATATAACATTACGCTATGACCAATAGGAGCGGAGCAGAAATGAAAAATGATGAAAAGACTATATTTCAGAAACTACTGGTTCGAATTGAATTTTTTTTTTGTGGTGGATAGCCTATTTATCGAGTATGGCTATAGGCTATATAACATCACGCTTTGACCAATAGGAGCGGAGCAGAAGTGAAAAATGTTGCAAAATCGGGAAAATTTATATCTCGGACAGAAACTACTGGTTCGAATTGAAAAATTCTTTTTGTGTTGGATAGCCCAATTATCGAGGGTGGCTATAGGCTATATAACATCACGCTATGACCATTAGAAGCGGAGCAGAAATGAAAAATGCTGCTAGCGGGGAATTTTATATCTCTGAAACTACTGGTTCGATTTGAAAAAATATTTTAGTGTTGACCAAGGGGATGAATGGTAGGGTGACTAAGGGGTGGCTGACGGAGTGATTGATGGGGTGACTAATGGGATGACTGACGGGGTGACGGACATGAGGAATGACGGGGTGACTGACAGGCTGACTGATGGGGTGGCGGACGGGGTGACTGACGAGGTGAATGACGGGGTTACAGACGGGGTGACAGATGGGGTGACAGATGGGGTGACCGACTGGGTGACAGACGGGGTGACAGACGGGGTGACAGACGGGGTGACAGACCGGGTGACAGACGGGGTGACAGACAGGGTGACGGACGTGGTGACGGACGGGGTGTCAGACGGGGTGACAGACGGGGTGACAGACGGGTTGACCGACTGGGTGACAGATGGGGTGACAGACGGGTGACAGACGAGGTGACAGACGGGGTGACAGACGGGTGACAGACGAGGTGACAGACGGGGTGACAGACGGGTGACAGAAGGGGTGACAGACGGGGTGACAGACGGAGTGACGGACGTGATGACAGACGGGGTGATAGACGGTGTGACAGAGGGTGTGACTGACGGGGTAAGAGACGGGGTGACAGACGGTTTGACAGACGGTGTGACTGACGGTGTGAGAGACGGGGTGACTGACGGCCGAAGTAGATCATCCCATTACCTCTTTTAGAATTATTGTGCTATAGGTGCCTACGACTCACTCTTTCAACCCTCTCTCTCATACGCAGACGAAGTTGCGCGGGTCAGCTAGTAAACAATAAAATTTGATTTACTTTAATTCATTGGCTTTACAATTTTGATAGAATTGAAAATACTAAACTTCGTAAAAATGAAAAATAAGTTTCGATATGATTGAAGTTGTATTAGAACAATTTTACTGAGTATTGTTTTAAATATTTGTTATTCAAACTGTAAAAATTTATTTAATGAAATTTCTCGATTAAGAAAAAAATAAACTGCACAATTTGAACTTAATAACAGTGGATGCGCAGTGAAGGGCTGCAATAGACCAAGCGCTCTGTCTCACTCGCACTAGTTACTGTATACGCTCCTCCTTTATATATAAAATTTAGGTTTTATAATATAACGTAAGTATAATTATAAATTATAATAATTTAAGGGTGTCCGGCAGAGGGTTGCAACCATACTAACTGTCTGGCAATGAGCAACGCGAGTTTTGATATCATTATGAATCAAATATAAAAAAATTAAGTTTTATTCTATGATAAATTTGAGATGGAATTTTATACACCTTTGTTACCTGTTACCTGCCAAAGCCACCGTTGCCTCAGCTTCATGGGTGGGGATCATTCTTACCTGTACTAGGGACACACATAGAAAATTTTTCAGCTTTTATTAAAATCCGAAGGTCTGGCACTCACGGGCTCTTGGACCATAAATAATACTTCGATTTAACAATCCCAAATTCTCATAGAGTTCTTTGACTTAGACTTACTCGAAGTTAGCTGTTTAAATCTCGGCCCGACACAAATGTTTGTGTGACCCAGATATTTATTTGGGTCTGGCTGTTGTGAGACCGAAAATCTCATAGTTCCCAATACCCACAAGACTCAATCTTAGTGTAGGGTCTGGACTATGAGTGTGACTGGCGTTATTTATTATCGAAGGCGAAAGACCATTGGCGATGGAGACCGATCGTTCCCGATCATTGGCGAATCTTCGGTGTCGCATTCACCAACTTTTTTTTTATACACCCAAGTCACACACCTAGTCCTGACCCCACACTGGGTATAACCTGTATCGTCGGTGTCAGAAACTATGAGAGACTTTCTGTCTCACAACACTCAGACTTGAAACAAATATCTGTGGGCCACACAAACATTTGTCTCAATGCGGGAATCGAACTCGCAGCCTCTCGCTTCACAGCCGGCTACTCACCCGCTTCGCTGTTGTGTGAACGCAATGACAATGGATTTCCATTACCCATGTTTAGATGCACGTTGCATTGCATGTATTTGCGTATGAAATGAAAGCAAATAAATGAAATAATTGTTCTAAGTATTCATTTATTTATAAAAAATAAATATAATCAACATTATTTACAAAGAACACTAACAAAATACACAAATATGAATTAATTAGATAATAAATTGACCAGTATGTTAAGCATACAATATAGGGCCATATAAAAAAAAAGTTTAACTGAGCAAATGGCTAAGAATACATACATAAGCTCACGCCTGTATCCCCGAAGGGGTTGGCAGAGGCGCACTAGTGAACTAGTACACCCACATTTCGCCGAGCTTAGTTCCGTCCCATATGTCATCAGGGGCGAGCCTATCGCCATATCGGGCACAAATTCCAGCCTTCGGGCCGATATGGAAAAATCCAATATCACTTTGCCCGACCCGGGGATCGAACCCGAGACCTCAGAACCGTAGTCGTACCGAAATACCACCACGCCACCCAGGCAGTCAGTAAGAATAATCTGTCACTTTTTCTTCTGTCACATTGAACATAAAAGGAACAGACTATACTTTAAACATTTCATATTTGTTTCAAGTCTGGGTGTTGTGAGACCGCGCGTCTCTCATAGTCTCTGACACCCACGATACAGGTTATACCTAGTGTGGGGTTAGGACTAGGTGTGTCTGTTGGGTGTATTATTTATTTATTTATTATTTGCTCAGTTAAACTGTTCTTATAAAGCCAATAATTCTCAGTATCTAAATAGCTCCACGGCTATACAAATTCGACACTTGTTGACATAGGCATAGAGTTCAGTTAGTTTTGTTGTCGATTCTTCTTGTCCCGCTCTCCACAAGTGTGTACATGCGACTGCGCGAACTTTATCGCGATGCGCATAGCGTCCTGAACTAGCTGCTCGCAGTTTATCAGACTCACCTGCAATGTTGAAAAATGTTAAATGTAACGCGAATGTACAAAGAGATTGATGAAAGTAGATGAAGCGAAAGTAGTGTGTCAGAAACGGGTGAAGTGGAAATCCATAGTCTCTGCCTACCCCTATGGGATACAGGCGTGATATTATGTATGTTAAATGTTGCCAATATACAAATTAAAAAACCAGCTTAAAACAAAAATAGTTACTATATGGAGTCTGTCAGGGCCAGATAACTTTTGTTAAACATTGTTTATTTTATAGCTTTTCCTTTATGAACACTAAAAATACTTAAAAAATAAATAATTATCCATATTGGTCCACCCATCTTGGAGTTCTCGGCAAACACAAAAAATATACACTGACAAATTGAGAACTCCCATTTTTAAGTCAGTAAAAAATATGACTAAAATTAAAATATTTTATAGGTATTTCGTTGTACAGCAATAAAAATTATAGTAAAAATCGTGTGTTGCTATAGAAAAATCTGCACCAAATGGTTGATTATATATGTATACTGTATCCTTAGTACGAGGTGTATCGATTCTCAAAATCGACGATAGTTTAGTGTCTCCATACATTTTTTAGTTCGTTGTAGTTTCCGTAAGGCGGCGCTGCTAGTTAAATGTATGGACAAGACAAAAACTATCGTCGATTACTATTTGTGTGAATTGTCAAAATAAACTCTTACTAGGGGTACCGTATAGTGTTTTTTTTTTATAGCAGAGACTGGCAAACGAACAGATGGGTCACCTGATGGTAATTGATCTCCACCGCCCATAGATACCCAAGACACAAAAAGAATCATGGGTGCGTTGCTAACCTAAAAGGAGGGAATGGAATGAGAGGGATAAGGGATTGGGAAAGGGAAGGGGGAAATGGCCACCGGAAATCTCACTCACCGAACGAAACGAGACAGCAAGCTGCCCCTTTACGTTGGTTTTCTGTGAGACAGTGGTGTCAAACCGGTCGAGCTGGCCCATTCATGCTGTAGACGTTACTGTCTACAGCGTGGCTCTACCACTCAAACCTGTACCTTGGTGGCAGTCATCTGTGCGTATGTGAGCGGCGAGTCCCCTGGCTGGCTGGGCATCACGCCGGCGCGGAACACTGGCACGATGCAGCCCAGCCAGCGGCGTGCCGAAAACGACTCGCTCACCAGCTCCTGCACATAAATCAAATCATTTATTAACATAAGCTCACGCCTGTATCCCCGAAGGGGTAGACAGAGGTGTACTAGCAAACTAGAACACGCACATTTCGCCGAGCTTAGTTCCGTCCCAGATGTGATAGGGGGCGAGCCTATCGCCATATCGGGCACAAATTCCAGACTCCGGGCTGCTATGGAAAAATCCAATATCACTTTGCCCGACCCGGGGATCGAACCCGAGACCTCAGAACCGTAGTCGTACCGAAATACCACTAACCCACGGAGGCAATCGTGAAATCGTTTATTGAATCTATAAAATGTTATACATTGTTTAGATTCCGTCAAAAAGGTTTACTCTACCGCCAGTTCGGAAAGCTGGTTCTCCAGAGAAGAACGAGCAAGAAACTCTGACGTTGCTCTTTTTGACAATAATAACCAGTTTACAATCAGATATTAATATACAACCAAAATAAGAAAACAAACAAAAATCAATAATTTACATTAAATTAGAGCCTTAATAATGCCCCTTATTTGTAAAAATATTTAAGCGCTGCTTATCTTTATACCATAGGTTGTCCCTTTCATTTTTAAACAATGTAACGCAAGGAAAAAAGTGACAGGTTATTCTTAACCATTTGCTCAGCTAAAAATTCTTTTTTTAAGTAAGGCCCATAATCATTACTTTGTCGATGGCAACACCATTCATTAACTGCGTAACTGAGGGAGTTATGGCGGGAATTCTGACGGTGCGGGTGGTCGCTTGTTTTAATGATTTCATATTCTAGTCTAAAGTTGTGCTTGTGGTTTAAATGTGATGTGAATCTAAGCGATAAACATCAACGAAGATGAACAGTATGTGGAAGCTTTGAAATAAGTGATTTTGGACGCTTTTTGTCGGGTGGATGGGTCGACCATGTTCGACTCCTCCGCTGCGAGAAAATCGTCTAAAAAGCATCAAACTTGAAAGAATTGACGCCAAAACTCCAGCAGGGCCTTGAAATCGAACACATCCGACTTCAATGCACTTGCACTTTGGAAAGAAAGTGTAATAAATAATAAAAAGTATACGGCTGAAGGACATTGTATCCATGGCTATGAACAATATAAAAAAAAACTGCGTAACTGAGTTTTGGCGAGAATCCTGACGGTGCCATGAATACAATGTCCTTCAGACGTATTATTTTTATTATTTTTTATACTTTGTTTCCTACATCTAAGTTTTCGGAAATGCAATAAAGTCGGATGTGTTCGATTTCAAGGCCCGGCTGGAGTTTTGGCGTCAATTCCTTCCAGTTTGATGCTTTTTAGACGATTTTCTCGCAGCGGTGGAATCGAACATGGTCGACCCATCCACCCGACGAAAAGCATCCAAAATCACTTATTTCAAAGTTTCCACATACTGTCCATCTTCGTTGATGTTTATTGCTTAGATACACATCACATTTAAACCACAAACATAACATTAGACTAGAATATGAAATCATTAAATTCAGTCAGAATTCCCGCCAAAACTCCTCGGAATTTTTCATATATTATGATGTGTTTTTTAATAATAATACTTCAATGTATTTTAAAATCATTATAAGCTATGTTGTTAGGTATGTAACATAATGTTGTCACAGTTTCAAATAACATAATAACAAAATGTGTTGCCACCTATTCGTTTAAAAATTGCTAAACGTTGCGTGCCATATTTGAATAAAGTTCAAAAAAGCACAAGATTTCCGTAAAGGATATTGACTACGTGACGCAAACCTAAGACCCTCCCCGGCCCTGTGACCAAATGTGGTATTTTGAAGACCCCCCCCCCCTCTGCCTCCAGAATGGGTCACGTAGTATGGGTACGTACCCTTAGGGGTTTTTAGTTTTTAGTCGTATTAAAGTGGGATAAGGGTAGAAAGAAAGCAATGGCGTAATTATAGTGTTTGGGGCCCGTGACAAATTCATTGGGTGGAGGTATTTTCAGGCCATGGCTCCCTATATGGTCACGGTCGATCTCCTTCCATTCGCCGCTGGGGCCCCTTATGGTCCGGGACCTGTGGCATTTTTTTTTTATAGCAGAGATTGGCAAACGAGCTGATGGGTCACCTGATGTTAAGTGATCTCCACCGCCCATAGACACCCAAGACAAAAAAAATCATGTGTGCGTTGCCAACCTAAAAGGAGGGAATGGAAGGGGAGGGAAGGGGATTGGGAAAGGGAGTGGGGAAATGGGCCACCGGAAAAGACGACATGCCACCTTGTAGTTACGCCACTGAAATAAAGTAACCTGCGGTACGGTGCATGCGGCCAGTATGACTCCTCCGGCACATCCCAGCAGCATGGCGGGCAGGGCTGGCAGGCCGGGCACCTCCCCCGCCGAGCTGGTGAGGGCCCGCGCCACGCCCTCGGGCTGCATGAGGTAGGAGCACCTCACGAAGTGCACGGCGAAGCGCCGCCCCTCGCGCTCCGCCTGCGCCAGGGCCTCGCGGACCTCCGTCTCCGCCAGGGCACTGAGATACATATACCCACTACTGTATAGTGTGAACTAGCGATGGAAATAACGGCTGTTTATCGTCCGACTTCCAAAAAAGAGGAGGTCCTCAATTCGTCTGTATTTTTTTTATGTAACGCGATATCTCCGCCAAATGTGGACCGATTTTCAAAATTCTCTTTGTGTTCGATAGAGCTTATTTCAAGGGTGGTGTCCCCATCGATATATTATTTACCTAGATGCACAGTTGACACTCGGAAAATGGGACAGCAAAGAAGTGCTTAAGCACTCGTTTTGCCTACAGTCGGACGTCGATAGAATTCAAAATTCAAATTAAAGAATGCTTGCTAATTTCGTTTAAAAAGCTACTTTATTACACGTGCATAGGGTTATATTTGTGTTGATTTAATTAGAACTTGTGATCTTTTTCTTTGTTTTATTTCTGAAACCACTTTTTGGAGGATATTTGCAAAGAACTGTGCATCTAGGTTATAATATATTGATTGTGGTCCCCTATAAATTTGGTCACGATCGGATTTGAAGTCGGTCTGTTAAGTTTTTTTTTGTCATTAGGTTGTGTAGCTTAAGCTTTTTTTATAAAGCATTATTTTTAAACGCTATTTAAATCTCCCAGCTATCTTGCAAATTTATTAACGTAGTATGAATTGAGCGACCAAAAAAAAATATAGGTCACCAGACCAGCTAGTTAGTTAAGTAGCGTTTATATGAACTAATAAAAATTGGTGACCTTTTTTTTAGGTCTTTCAGTTCATACATTTATATATTTTGTAAGCCCACGCCCCCCTCCATGTCTACAAACTTCAGACCTTGTACTTCACAACACAAAAAATAACTCTGAACAATAACGTTATTAACTATTTCTAAATCACCGCTAAAGTGGTTTTTTAAAAAATAATACTATTTAAACAGCTTTCGCTATAACGCTCATGACTAGTGTAAACTGTCAAAGAACTCGAACTAAGAGAAATAAAAATAGCGACTTGACAAAAATTGTCGTTCGTCAAATTAAGAAATTGGATTGAAGTCTTTATTTTTCTTTCATTGATTGGGCCGAACTGCCCCAATCACTCACTGTAGCGCCATGTCATTCCTGTCGACAGGCCTCTTGTGCAGGCCGTCCAGCACGGCGAGGCACTGCGCGTACTCCCCGTGGGGCGCTCCGCTGGCGCCACACAACTCGCTCAGAGATCGCTTGATGCGAGATATTTCCTCTTTACGACGCTCCGGGTCCACGAGCTCGATCATTTGTTCCAACTTGCGGGTTCTCGCGAATATCTCGCGTGCCTAGAATAATTCATAACGTATAAATAAATAAATAACACCCAACAGTCACATACATAATCCTTACCCCACACTAAGATCGAGTCTTGTGTCGTGGGTATCAGGAACTATGAGAGACTGTCGGTCTCACAACACCCAGACCCGAAACAAATATCTGTAGGCCATACAAACATTTGTCTCGGTGCGGGAATCAAACCCGCGGCCTCTCGCTTCACAGCCGGCTACTCGCCCGCTGCGCCACGGAGGCTGTTATTTTTTGTTACTTTGCATTTTTTTTTCTCAATGTAGGTAAGAAATCAGTTTTTAAATAAATTAATATTGGCTATGTGCGTGCTGTATGCAGGCTTCCAACAGGTTGATCTGGAATTTTTTGCGGGAGGCCTATGTCCAGCAGTGGACGTTCTGGCTGATGATGATGATGTGCATGCTGGACTACGTACAGAAAGAGTATGTACTACTAAAATGTTATGTTTTCACGATGTACACATTATCTTGTAGTTGCGTCCTTGGTCTAGTGGCCGCGTATAAGTCCTGTGAACCGGGATATTTTGGGTTCGATTCCCAGGTCAAAGCTGTTTTCTTAGGACTGGACTTCTTAGTTCAGGGTTGACGTCAGGCAGGCAGCTGGTCGTAAAAAACGAATCCGAATCTTTTTTGGAACAGGTCTTTCGTGAAACAGAGGTCCCGCAGCAGCCCCGCTCCGTGACCCACACGGATCCGTCGCGACGGTGCATCGAGTACAACATACCTCCAGCGCCGTGTGATGAGTGACGGCATGTACGGTGGGCGAGTTCCCGCCGGCTCCCTTGACGTGCGTGAGACAGAGGTCCCGCAGCATCCCCGCGAGCGGCGCATGCGTGCCGCAGCACAGCTCCCTGGCACACACTGATGGTGCGTTAAACCATCTACAACTTTCATACTACGCAACTATAATCTACTATTCTACCATATTGTACAAAAAAAACTACCACGTTGTATACAAAAACTACCAATTTGTATAGAAAAACTACCACATTGTATAGAAAAACAACCACATTATATAGAAAAACTACCAAATTGTATGACTAATGACTATGCCTGTAAAGTATCCTACACATTTATCTTGATACACAGTCACATAAAGTTCCTTCATGTCATAAGACATCATTTTCTCAAGACACATTTCTTTCATCTCTATATGCCTAAATTGTTTTTAGAGAAACATCAAGAGATCAGAAACAGTGTCGCGAGATTTATCTTGCATGTGTAAGACACATCGCAACACCTCTTCCTGAGAAATTGTAATAGATAACGTGAACGGTTTTCTCGGAGGACACATGGTTTCGAAACACAACGAAAGTCGGAGACAAATGTTCTAAGGATAAGTAGCAATCTACAGGGTGTTACGGAAACTCCCGAAAACAAAAACGGGTGATAGTGCTGTTGATTATGGACGTGATGCTACTAGTTTCTAAAAGAAATGTTAAATAACTTAATATATTTTTGACATAGCAATATTAACTACTAATGCAATAAAATTATATTATATTTTTTTTCCTAATTTTCTCCGCCTTTGAGTAGGTGCCAATTTATTAGTACACTCTAACCATCTAAATTTCATTTTTGTCTAGTAAAAATATGGATGAACAAACTTGACCAAACTATAAGAATTATCTTTTTACCATTTGGCTACATAAATATAAATTATTGTAAAAGAAGTTTTGATACAAACATACGATTTCAGGTTACTTATTAAATTGTTAAATACCAAAATATACTTACTTGGAGACTAGCGGTGGTTGCACAGTGACCAGCCTGAGCCCGGTCTCTGGATAAGTCTCCCCGGGCACTGTGATCACAGCCTCCTCTCTGGATAGCTGCACGCTGTCGATCACCCGCGTCTCTACCACAGCGTTACTTCTTATAGACTCCCTGGACAAAGACATCTTATGGGTCTCATGTCTTTGTAACTATTAGGAAGATGAGCGAATTTCTATGGAGGCACAATTGACAACCTACCAATAGTAAAATAGAGGAGCATTTTTTGTATTCCCTACATATTTTTATAATAGCCTATTTGATGTCCCACTAGGCAAAGGCCTTCCCCAGTTTTTAACCCTTCTTCCGATCTTATCTCCGGGCTTTTAGGGCAATAACTGACTATGTCATCTTTCCATTTCATCCTTGACCATCCACATTGTCAGTGACCGTCGGTTGATGTGGTGTCTGTAACTTTTTTAGCCCACCTATATGGTGTCATCCGACATAAGTGGCTGGCCCAGTGGTAACATAGATGTTTTTTAGAGAACAAGACTTCTTCTTGTAGAACAATACCTTTGCTGGATCATCATTATCGTCATCATCAGCCACAGTACATCCACTGCTGGACATAGGCCTCGTCCAAAGATTTCAAGATCGACCTGTTAGAAGCAGCCTGCATCCAGCGACTTCCTGCTACCTTTATCAGGTCGTGTCCACCTAGCAGGCGGACGTCCAACGCTGCGCTTGCCGGTACGTGGATACTTACCTATAATATCAGCGACAAGCGGTTATGTTATAAAAAATTAAATAAACTCACCTAACCAACTCCTGCGCATCCAAAACAACCTTCTGCGACAACTTCTCTCCATAAACCGACAGATTCAAGCTGAACCCTTTTTCCGTAACACTAGATCCCGTTTGACACACTACACTATTCGGCAACACTCTCCGTATGGCCGCGTTAACTAGATGTACACCTGTATGGTTCAACATTATTTTAAACCTTTTATCACTGTCTATTTCCAAAGTCACATTGTTACCACAATTCACGTATTTATTGTCTATGTCTTTGATTATAAAATGTCCTTTATGGAAAATAAAGTCGCGTATTTTGAAAACACTTTCTACTTTCATAGACAAATTATTGTTTATATTTATTATGCCACTATCAGCCGCTTGCCCGCCTTCTTCGCAGTAGAAATTTGATTTCTCTGTAACTAGATAATAAGGTCTACTTTCGCACGCGTCTAAACAGTCTATCCATTCACAGTCTTCATTCAATATTGCTATTAGCTTAGTCCGTAACGGCGGGAATTCTAGTCTATCGTCTATGACTTTGTAATTATATTTGTGCGTATCATCTGTGCTTTTATAACCACTTTTAATTAGCTTGTCTATGCTCTCGTCAAAGAGTAGACCTTTATTACTACTTTGTTCTTTAAATGCAGTTTTGTGCCTTTGTTTGTGCTTTAAGAGAAGTTTCCAGAAACCTTCCTTGTCTATGGTTAGGTTGTTTATGTCTACAATTCGTTGTATTAGATCTTCTTGGAAGCCGTGCGTATCGTACAATTTGAACACTAATTCTCCAGGTACTATGGTTGATTTTTGTTTGGACATTGTCTGTGGATATAAAGAAAAGTTTATAGCTAAAATGCTATCGAGAATAAACATCACAGATACAATGAATAGAATGTAAGAAAATAATATCATTACGTGCTACAAAATTCTTGTAAGAACTACAGATATAATACTGAGTTTTCCTTTTAGGACATCATAACTCTTCAAATCATACGACAGGAAAGTGGTGTATACTGAAAACAATGTAACTGCTACATTCGTGCAAACTATGTCTATGCTTAAAAACTTTACTCGTAAGTTTGTGATAATTGTTAGTGCAGATTTTATAGAACGACAGTACTACTAAGCGATAAAGCCCTTTAGTAAAAACAAAAAACATAATGGACAGACTTTAAAACTTATCTGATCTTGATCAAATTTATATGGGGCCACCCTTGGAAAAAGCTCTATCGAACACAAAAGGAATCTTGAAAATCGGTCCACATTTGGCGGAGATATCGGGTACATAAAAAATATAGATGAAATGTGCATCTTCTCTTTTTTTTAAGTAGGTCGAATCAATGAAATAATCTCACCTCCTTAAACTCCTTATAGCCTAGTGGAAATCCAGCCATTTCCACATCCATACCCTCGACCTCAGGATATGCAGCCACCAACTCCTTCCATTTCTTCACCAGGCCAGCCCTCATCTTAGCATATGCCTGTCCCTCATGCTCCATTATGACCCTCGCGTCTGCCGCCTTGGCTACCAGCTCTGGGTAAGTGGAACCCAGGGTTTGGGCAACTTCATCATATAAAAGTGGTAATAAATGTGGGTTTTTGAAAATATCTGCTGATATCTTGAAAGACTTTCGCATTATTTGTTTTAGGTTGAGACTGGAATAAAAGATTTTCTTTTTATCGATGTATAAAATGGTAATTAATTTTTTTTTCTAATAACCACATAACATAACATAACATAAGCTCACGCCTGTATCCCCGAAGGGGTAGGCAGAGGCGCACTAGCGAACTAGATCACCCATTTTTCGCCGAGCTTAGTTCAGTACCAGATGTGATAGGGGGCGATCCTATCGCCATATCGGGCACAAATTCGTAATAACCATAATACAAATATCAGCTGACGCTCAGGAGTTGCACTTGTGAAGTTATATAGTAGGTGATAGCTAAATATGCAAAACTTTGGATAATAAAAGTAAGAAGATACTTTATAGACCAATTATTTACATGACTGACTATACGACTTATAGACTGCCTCGGTGGCGTGGTGGTATTTCGGTACGACTACGGTTCTGAGGTCTCGGGTTCGATCCCCGGGTCGGGCAAAGTGTTATTGGATTATTCTATTTCAGCCCGGATTCTGGAATTTGTGCCCGATATGGCGATAGGCTCGCCCCCTATCACATCTGGGACAGAACTAAGCTCGGCGAAATGTGGGTGTTCTAGTTCGCTGGTGAGCCTCTGCCTACCCCTTCGGTGATACAGGCGTGAGCTTATGTTATGTTAATGATCACAATAGAAAACATTACTACTTATATTGACTTTTTTTTTCTCTTTATTTTGTTGAGGGGGTTTATATTGACTTTCAAAATAAAAAGGAATAAAACAATGTTGTGTCTATGGATCTTACCTAGTTGCAGGAAATACTCCATCGGCTAAGCATATACTGATCATCCTCGCGTGATCTGCTAGCCGACGGTACGCGCAGTCGAATACCGCGTCACTTTTATAACTACCACTGTATGGAGGCACGTCTTTACTGTTCTGAAATGGAAGAAAATTAACATTTTTTGTGATAAATTGAAATTAAAAATATGTACTTTGAGTGGTAGAGCCACTCTGTAGACAGTAACGTCTACAGCACGAATGGGCCGGCTCGACCGGTTTGATACCACTGTCTCACAGAAAACCAATTTAAAGCGGCAGCTTGCTGTCGCGTTTCGTTCGGTGAGTGAGATTTCCGATTGGCCCATTTCCCTCCCCTTCCATTCTCTCCTTTTAGGTTGGCAACGCACTCATGATTCTTTTTGTGTCTCGGGTGTCTATGGGCGGTGGAAATCACTTATCATCTGCTCGTTTGCCAGTTTTTCTGCTATAATTTTCTCCAATATTTATTTTAAACATGGAAACGTAAAAACACAAAATATAAAGAATATGTAGTTAAAAATAATATTTCAAGTATTCTCAAAGTTATAACTTATCTTCTACTATATAAAAATAAGTCGGGTTTTCCTTCCTGACGCTATAACTCCAGAACGCACGAACCGATTTCCACGGTTTTGCATTCGTTGGAAAGGTCTCGGGCTCCGTGAGGTTTATAGCAAAGAAAATTTCAACACAAAAGCGGGAAAATCTTTTTTCAGATACAGCGCCATCTCTGATACATAGCATGTACTATACGAACCAATATTTTAAGTAGATGGCGCCGGTGCGTGAAAAAAGATTTTCCAGATATTAGAGATTTCACAGACGGGGTGACAATCGAGCAGACAGATGGGGTGAACGACTGGGTGACAGACGGGTGACAGACTGACGAAAACGGACCAAAGTAGATCATCTCATTACCTCCTTTAGAATTATTGGATTATAGGTGCCTACAACTCATTCTTTCAACCCTCTCTCTCCTACGCAGACGAAGTTGCGCGGGTCAGCTAGTAATGCTATAAAGATTACCTTTTCAATAGCTTTTATGATGGGTTGAAAGAGATCAGTGTCGTAGTTTGAAGGCACCTGCTGAAGTATAGTAGCCATTCTCTCCAATCCCATGCCGGTGTCTACGTGGTGACGGCTTAGTGGCTTCACGGAGCCATCTGCTTCTCTGTATACAGGAGAACAGGTCATTTCTTTTGAAGTACCTACCTATAAATATTATTTCACAAAAGTGTTTTTTTAAAGAATAATTAAAGTTTAATTTTGTGTTACAAAAACATCTCTTATCTCAATTAAATATTTCGTAGCTCATTTTGAAGTTTCTTTTGCCCTCTTATGGAAAATAAGTAAATCGTAAATACTCCTTATAGGATTTGGAATTGAATTAAAAAATTATTTAACCACTTTTTCGGTGTTTAATAGACAGCCTTCGTGGTTATCTCGATATGTTATTATTATATCATTCTTACAAGCAATTTTGTATACGCACCGGATCTAACCTGCGGTCTTTTACTTCACAGGCAGCTATGCGCCACGGAAGCTGTCACATTCATATAAAGTGCAAAATAACATGTACCTATTACACTGTATGAATACAAGGTTCCATATCTCCGTGAGTGAACCATCAGGGTTCACATAGTGTATCTCAGTGCACGGTCCACAAGGACCAGTTGGTCCCATCTCCCAGAAGTTGTCTGCAGCACCCAAACCTTTGAGACGACTTGATGGCACTCTGAGGACACATGAAACGAATGTTAGTATACCAGACAAAATCTGTAGCAGTGGAATACTTGTTAGTCAAGCCTAATTTTGTAGGCATTTATTGTGTAAATGTATAGGATTAATTAAAAAACAACCTTATGAAGTATAAAATATGTCTAAGAATTTAACCACATTTGGATTTTTTTTATGGCAGAGACTGGCAAACAAGCAGATGGGTCACCCGATGGTAAGTGATCTCCACAGCCCATAGACACCCAAGACACTAAAAGAATCATGAGTGCGTTGCCAACTTAAAATGAGGAAATGGAAAGGGAGGGAATAATGGATTGGGAAAGGAAGGGAGGAACATGGGCCACCGGAAATCTCACTCACCGAACGAAACGCGACAGCAAGCTGCCACTTTACGTTGGTTTGCAGTGAGACAGTGTTATCAAACCGGTCGAGCCGGCCCATTCGTGCTGTAGACGTTACTGTCTACAGCGTGGCTCTACCACTCAAGTTTATTGTAAAAAAAAACAAAGCAATTATAAGATTTGTTTTTGAATTGGAATTATAATGCCACATACAGGAGCCTAAGATTAGGGAGAATTCAGAGCTATCCTGCTTAGCTAAGTTTGCACTCGATATTTAAGCTTCTACCTTTATAGTGTAGCTCTCAATATATCCTGCTTAGAATTAAGTTTGCACACAATAGCTTAACTTTACCTTTGTGTAGCTTTTATGCCCACATAATATACTAAATATTTACCCAATAGATTTCCAAATATCCCTACACTCTCTATCCTCTTGCAGACCAATGATCACATCTCCTGAGAAGTATGTCACAACAAGGTTCTCGGGTTTCAGCCTGTATGGACCAAGTAACAGATCCCAGGCCATTTGACATGCTTCTTTCTGTAAATAGATGTTACTGTTAATGACTCAGTCACTAAAAAATGTTTTAATATTTTTGTACCCTATGAGCCTTACTTATAAAAGCATTTTTAGCTGAGCAAATGGTTAAGAATAACCTGTAACTCTTTTCCTTGTGTTACATTGTTTACATTGTCACAGGATGCAGGCCGCTTCCAACAGGTCAATCTGGAAATCTTTGGGGGAGGCCTATGTTCAGCAGTGGACGTCCTATGGCTGATGATGATGATGATGATGATGACATTGTTTATAAATGAAAGGGACAACCTATGGTTAAAGATAAGCAGCGCTTAAATATTTTTATAAGGGGCTATAAGTTTAACCTCAGGACAAAACTGACTATGTGATCCATCTCTTCCTAGACCATACTGAGTGGCAGGAGTCAGCACAAGATCGGACAAAGTGGCAGAAATTGGGGGAGGCCTTTACACGGTAGTGGGACATCAAATAGGCTATTAAAAAAAGTATAACATATAGATTGTTGATTTATAATTTTCCATAAAGTTACTTCTCCATTTCATTAACATAAGCTATAACATTAATATAAGCTTACGCCTGTATCCCCGAAGGGGTAGGCAGAGGTGCACTAGCGAACTAGAACACTCACATTTTGCCGAGCTTAGTTTCGTCCCAGATGTCATAGGGGGCGAGTCTATCGCCATAACGAGCACAAATTCCAGACTCCGAGCTGATATGGAAAAATCCAATATCACTTTGCGCGACCCGGGAATCGAACCCGAGACCTCAGGACGGTAGTCATACCGAAATACAACCACGCCAGCGAGGTAGTCATTGTTAATTACATAATATGTTTAAATACGACAGTCGACAGTATCATAATTATTATTGCCTAAATTGTATTGCCACATTATTCCTACAAAATTATATTTTTACTACAATATGTGCTTACCATCATGTAGGGGAGTCACTTGGCTATGCTCAAACAATAACATATGAGTTATAATCATAAAATCACAAAACCAACACAAAAAAAAGATTTATGTATAAAATACCTTATAGTAATCACCAAAAGACCAGTTGCCGAGCATCTCAAAGAATGTGTGGTGGTGGCCGTCCGTACCGACCACTTCTAAGTCATTGTGCTTCCCTCCAACCCTCACACACTTCTGAGAGTTCACGGCTCTGACACAAGGTGGAGCCACTTTACCCAGGAACACACCTTTGAACTGTAATGTACAATGATTTCATATTACCTACAGGATACATCCTGTGCACATACAATGGAGTTGATCATGCTCTGCATTACCTTACATGACCTCAAATATAATTTTTTTTTTTATTTAGTTGTCCAGACTACGTAATTTTATTTAATTTTTCAGACTACATAATTTTATGTTTTATTAAATTTACCAGACTATCGCCCGAATGGTCAAACGCTCCTCAACTTTAACGGCTTCCTAAATTGATTTTCGCCATACAATTTTGACAGATAAAGCGGCCTTAAACGACATAAGGCGACCTTAAGTGTATGACCATTCGGAGGTATGTAATTTTCTTTTTTATTTAATTTACCAGAATATGTAATAGGGTATTACACCATTTTTTGAAATGTGTTTTAATGCGATCTTAAGGTAATAATATACTACTAAAAAATTTACAACATTTTTATTCAATCGATAAGTGCCTTAAAAATGCGTTTTAATTTTATACCGCGCGTAATTTGGCGAAAACGCTAACGCGCGCGAGAAGCCATTTTTCTTCCATAGTCAAGACGTCATTAGGAACGTAAACAAATACGCGTAATATTGGAATTGTAAATTATTGCAATTTAAGAATGAGTTATTAACCTGTGTTGTTCCTGAATGCGAGAATATAAGTGTAAAACAGCGGACACGTTGTGGATTGAAGTGTCAAGTAATGTAAATATGAGAGAAACTTGGTTAAATGGATCACGTGAAAAGAGTTTACTTCGTACATTATCTCAAGTTTAATCTTAGATAGTTTGTGTTTTTATGAAATGTCGTCGGTTTCTATGATGCTATTTAAGTAAAAAGTACACGGATAATAAAATATAATACAAAAGCAACCTAATGTTGATCACTTGGTACTTTGTTTTCATGAACGTATGACGTAATATCATGGCGGCTACTTTATCGCTTAGTAAAAGAACAGATACAAAAACTCAAAACTTTGAATTGTATTATAAAATGTATTTTATCATTTTATGAACTAACACTAACATTTTCCGACTGCTTATTGCCTAAACTATGTCATTTGTATAGTTTTAGATATTTTCTCGTATAGAGTAAAATACCCTATTGTCTGTGTTATTTAATTTTCCAGACTACGTAATTCTCTTTTTTTATTTCATTTTACAGTCTACAGTAATACCCCAGATTTACGTGATAGGTGGGTCCAAGCAATAACTATATAAGTCGAATTTGGGTAAGGATTCAACTTGAAACTTCAAATTACACATTTTTTGTTCTTTCGGATGATATAATTAGAGACTATCAATAAAACGCATTGCGTACCAAAAACAATTCCATACAGAACACGTTCAAAACTGTCGTAGACAGAGCATTAACAAGGCAGATTGGGAGACCTAATGCGCTTGGCTACCAAGAAGAAAAACCGCGTAAAATGGGGTAGCGTTGGGGCATTACTGTACACAAAAACTGGAATTATTAATATGACGGCTATAATACATGTATATGAGTAGGACACATTGCAAGAATAGATGTAGGCCATTGGGCTAGGAAAGTACTTGACTACAGACCCAGAAGACCACACAACTCTAGGTGAATGACATTAGACAACATGGAGGACAGGACTGGATGATACCAACCACGGAGAATGGAAGAGAAGAGGCCTATGTCCGAAATTAGATCACATACCTAATGATATAATACATAAACTGTTTTGGAGACCAATAGGGGATATAAAACGTTTTCAGTATGTAAAATATGTTTTTGTGATACTATTAAAAAAAGACTGCCTTGGTGGAGCAGTTGTATTTCGGTACAACTATCGTCCTGAGGTCACAGGTTCGATCCCAAGGTTGGGCAATGTGATATTGGATACTTCCATAAAAGCCCAGAATCTGGAATTTGTGCCCAATATGGCGATAGGCTACACCCTATCACATGTGGTTGGCGTAATGTGGGTGTTCTAGGTTCTAGTTCAATAGAGCGCCTCTGCCTACCCTTTCGGGGTCACAAGCGTGAGCTTATGTTATGTTATTTCAAAGGTAAAGAAGCAGATGGCCCACCTGTTGGCAAGTTGCTACCACTGTTTATGGTCATCGCAACGCCAAAGACACAGCCAAGCTTCTGCCTACCCATTACTACTTAAGTATTGGAAATTATTAACGACACACAGAAATAAAAGTCGTATATGAAACTAGGCAAATGTTTACCTGATTCATGCCAGCATTTACGAACGGCACGGAAGGATCACACAACGGCACCACGGAGCTCGACTTGACATGTTTATGGCCATGATTTTCAACAAAGTAATCAATGAATGTATTTCGTATGCTGCTTGATGACTTCGAACGAAACCAAACTTTTTGGTGGATCGTACTCCTTTGAACTGGTAATCGCAGCATATTAAAAAGTTATAAATTACACCCTGTAATCTACTATATCTTAATTGAAAATTTTCTTCCACTAAAAACACATTTTCTATCTCCTTGACCTAAACTTTTCAATTTTAGCTGTTTCGACTTTCGCAATTTGTAACTTTAGCACTGAAAATCAAAATAGGAAACAGCAAAGGCAAACAAATGACAATTGACAATTGTCTAACGTCAAGTGTCAACCGAGTCCACAGGGCGGCCCATAGATATATAGTCCTATTGTCTATTACAACCTATCGAGTATAGAATCTCATATATCATTATCTCTGATAAAGAAATGATGCTATCTCTTTTCTACTAATGAGTGTCAGCTCAAGTAAAGAAGGACAAGTATACATGTGTATTCTTATAGACCCGATCCGTCCAAAGGCCACGCCCCCGGTCCCAAGTAATAATAATATAGCAACAGAAATGGCGGTCTAGTGGCGTGGTCGTGGGCCATTGTGTATATTCTGGATATCGATAAAATGATTTATTTTGTTGTTTTACGATGTAAAAATACTTGCAAGATTTCTATATTTTACGTCCATAATATCACACCCGAATCCCATATATTCTTCACACGTTTCTAATTAATCACTAATCTCTTGTTTATTCCAATATAAGACAAACACTTATGTTTTCAAATCTCACATTTAGATCAAGGACTTAGAAGTCCTTACTTATAAAGTCCTTTAATGTGAGATTAGAATAGATATGAATAGGTGAATAACCGCTGAATGTTCATACACTTAAGGACGCCTTATGTCGTTTATGGCCGCCTTATCTGTCAAAATTGTATGGCGAAAATCAATGTAAGGAGCCGTTAAAGCTGAGCAGCGTTTGACCATTCGGGCGTAAGTATGAGAATAGGTGCGTGCTGAATTCCTATCCAGGAAGGAGTTACAGAATTATTACTCGGAGGAAAAAAATCTGTCCGATTTGAGGGGAACGGGCGAACGAATACACTGACTCAAATCCTTATGTGTAATTACGAACGCACACATAAGTAAATACTAAACACATGTAAGTTTTACGCACACTAATATGTCAATACATCAACATGCATTTACAATGTATTCGTTCTCCGGCCCGGTCCCTCTCAAAAACTAATAGATTTTTTTCCTCAGAGTAATAGCCGCGTAGTAGCCCTATTTATAACGTCCAGAATAGAAAAACATCGATTTTGATATCAATTTCAACATTGATTTAAAAATATTGTACGATAAACATCGTTGGATAATGATAGATGTCTAAAAAAATCGATGTTTTCGCTAGCAAATAAAATTGTCTATTTTATTAGTTTTTCTTTTTTTTTATTTATATTATGTTTATTGTTATTGAAAACACAATACAAGAAAAAAAATAACATTCACATTATTTTTGGGCACGCTCTGTAAAAAAATACCTTTTTCAGGTGTTTTCCCTTTAGTCTGTGCGCTGAAGTTGACAGTTTTTTTTATCCTAAGAAATGTAAGAAATAACTACATAATCGTACTTTAATTACGTTGATCAGCGTCATAGCTTGATAGCTATCTAGTCCCTAGCTAGTACATCCAACGCTAGATGGTCCTAAAGGATATATTGACGTTTCGATATTTTATTCTTATAATATCGATGTGTCGATGTTATCGAAATCAAAATATCGTTATTTAAATATCGATGTTTATTCACCATCGATGAATATCGACATCCCTAATGACAACTTCTTGACAGTTGACGATATTCTTCGAGGTTCTTCTTTCTTGCATATTATTCCAGAAATAAAAAGAATATAAAGAAAAAAAGCGATAGTTTAAATGGGTAAACTTGTACCTTAACAGTAAATAATATTTATTTTATTTTATTACGATACAATACACGTATTTGTGTGTTATTGGAGCAATAAATACTGTGCTTTCATAGTCGCAGCTAAGTTAACTTGTTTACTTGTCGTTTGGGACACGTAAGTGCTTGGTGTTTTGCTTCGATGCGACTGAAAATACGTAAATATGAATCGTTTTGAATTTATCGTGTTGTGCTTGTGCGTCGGGCTGTCCATTTCGGAGTTATTGGGGCCGGAATCTCGCAAGAACTCTGAGGAAAGTGATGATCATGATGAATCAGAAAGTTTGGACAGCAAGTCGCATGTGGATGCTGAATACATCAAGGAGTTGACTGATGCGGTCAATAAAGAAATCATGTCGCTGAAGGAGTATGCCGATGCTATAAAAAAGAAACAGCTTTATAAAGAATCTGATATCAACAAAGGTATGTTTTTACTATTAATGATCTGCATTCCTTCAAATGTTGCGGTGGTTTGGGCATGTAGAAAGGATGGATGAAAGGAGGTTGACAAAGCGAATATATATGGCAAGTGTGAATGGTAGAGTTGGAAGGGGAAGACCTCATCGAACATTCTCTGACCAAGTCAGAGATTTACTCGAGACAGTTCAAGTTAAACGTACCCTAAACCAACGTGTATGCATGAAGAATGTAACGAGACTGAATGAGGCGAAAGAGGTGTGTAAGGATCGTAGCAAATGGAAATCCGTTATCCCTGCCTACCCCTAGGAGAAAAAGTCGTGAGTCTATGTATGTATTCAAAAAGGGTACATTTTCGCTTGTTTATCGCATGTGAAATGGAACATTACTTTCTGCTTTTATAGACATTATGTTCCTTACTTATAAAAATATTTAAGAACTGCTTATCTTTAACCATGGGTTGTAAATTCATTTCTAAACAATGTAACGCAAGGAAAAAAGTGACAGGGTATTCGTAACGAAAAGATATGTGAAAATGTTTTTATAACGCTGTAATATACTTATGTTCAGCAGTGGACGTCCTATGGCTGACGATGATGATGATGATGAATATACACTGTTTTGCAGATCATCAATTAGAGCAGATGGCATACACACTGAAAATCTTGCAGAGGAGTATTTTGAGAAAATCGGAGACTGACTGGGTGGAAGAGCAATTGAAAGATTCAGACGAAAGCATAAGTGATAAACAGGTTATTAGTCTTTTACTTTCCACTTGCCTTTATCCTACTTGTATGTGCAGTAATACACACATTATCAAGCCCCTCTAATTCGCATAATTTTTTAATTCCTAATTTACTTTGTCATCACGCTTTTGGATAACTTGAAATGCCATAATAATAGTTAGACATAATTTTTTGGCATACTGTTTAATAATAATAATAATAAAGCCCTTTATTCAGACATTAAAATTGATTACATTTCTATTTTAATTCATGATTCTAATTAAAAATATATTGAATTAATTACATAATTTTGTATAAATAAATAGAAATTATTACATGCATATATATATATTTTTTTCTATATAAGATATATTATACATATCGGCGCAAAATCGCAAGCTTATTTAAAAAGCCGTTGTTATTTCACGTTATTAATTCATTTTACAATTGTTAAACTGCTGAATAGTTAAAAGATTCTAAAAAGTTAAAATAATCATTATAATTATTTCTTCAGCATTCGATATTCGGTATCGAGTAGGTAGTTGCAAATATTACACCCTATAAAAGGAGTGTTCAGAGCAAATTCGACACAGTCGTGCTCCGGCACTCGGACTGTCCACATCCCTGACTAGACGGTGCTGTTGAGCACCGTTAATAAAGGGAGTTAGTGAATTTCAGTGTTCACTATTGATAAATAAGATGAGTAATCATCTTATTGTCAAAAGTGACGTCAGCCATGCTGACGTCACCGTTTTTAAAAACAACGTTAGCGTTGGCCCTCCGACATCAGAAGTGGGATCGCTATCCCACTCATTTAACTTGAACCTTTCTGCCCTGATACTTTCAATCCGATGGATACTTTCAATCCAACGGATACTTTCAATCCCACGGGTACTTTCAATCCGACTGATATTTCAATCCGACTGATATTTCAATCCGACTGATATTTCAATCCGACTGATACTTTCAATCCGACTGATACTTTCAATCCGACTGATACTTTCAATCCGACTGATACTTTCAGTCCGACTGATAATTTCATCCCGAGATACTTTCAGTTCGATCGATACTTTCGAACTAGTTTTTCAGGTCCTTTGTGGACCACGGTCAATAATAAAGGTCCAGGCCACAGCATCGTCCTTCCCAGTTCCTTTAGAACCCCTGTGGACCACGGCGTAAAGGACCGCTCAGAACCACAGCATCATCCTTAACAATAAAAAACTGCATAAATGCGTGGAGCATTTGCAAAAAAAAAAGAAAAGAAAACTGTGGACCACGGCGTACAGGACCGCTCAGAACCACAGCAAAAAAAAAACCTTTTCAGAGCCTCTGTGGACCACGGCGTACAGGACCGCTCAGCGCCACAGCATCGACCCTTCCCGTTCCTTTAAAACCCCTGTGGACCATGGCATCATCCCCGTAAGAAAAGTGCATAGATGCGTGGAGCATTCGCACTCTGACTACTGATTCATAAAAAGTGCATTGTGTGGAACATTTGTACAAATGTTTATAATATGGTCTGGCAAGGCTGGTCGGATACCTCCTCTAAAAACCATATAAAATAGGGCACGCGGTGCGTCTAAATACCCGTATTTTGATTTGTGTGCAATTTCATCTCGGAATTCAATGCAAAAAAAAAACTACCTGATTTATGGTCAGGATTGATCGAGACGGTGTAAGTGGCACTGTTGCAGTAATTTTTGAAGTCTGAATGTCAACGTCAATGATCACCTTGAAAAATCATAAGTGGTCAATTTGAAAAATCCAGTGGTCAATTCGGGAAATTGTTTTGTGAGCTAGATAATTTTGCCTGCTGAGTTTGTTTCGCCGGGTCTTCTCAGGCAGGGCCGCGTTTGGATCCGGTGGTAGTTTAAAAAAAAATCGGAATCTTAAATTCGCAAGAATAAACGAGGCTGGTGCAGAGCGCGCACCGCCTTTCAAAATGACCGTATCGGCGTACAACCACAAGCTTTCAATAGGAGCACGTGCTATTTCAAATGAAAAGAAAGAAAAAGAAAAGAAAAGAAAAAGAGAAAAAAAAAATTGTTTTTACGAGTATTCACAACAAATTACGAGGCTGGTGCAGAGCACGCACCGCCTATCAGAATGGCCGTATCGGCGCAAAATCGCAAGCTTATTTAAAAAGCCGTTGTTATTTCACGTTATTAATTCATTTTACAATTGTTAAACTGCTGAATAGTTAAAATATTCTAAAAAGTTAAAATAATCATTATAATTATTTCTTCAGCATTCGATATTCGGTATCGAGTAGGTAGTTGCAAATATTACACCCTATAAAAGGAGTGTTCAGAGCAAATTCGACACAGTCGTGCTCCGGCACTCGGACTGTCCACATCCCTGACTAGACGGTGCTGTTGAGCACCGTTAATAAAGGGAGTTAGTGAATTTCAGTGTTCACTATTGTTAAATAAGATGAGTAATCATCTTATTGTCAAAAGTGACGTCAGCCATGCTGACGTCACCGTTTTTAAAAACAACGTTAGCGTTGGCCCTCCGACATACATAATATTAAATTATTCATTCTATTTTATATAAAATTCTTTTTTGACACCCGCTAATTGTCTGTGTGCCCTTTGGCATAGGCCTCCTCCAACTCTTTCCATTTTGTTCTGTCCTTTGTTATTCTAGTCCACAACTTCCCCGCTGTCTTCACTATATCATCCATCCAACGCATGTACTGCCTTCCTTTTTTTCTTTTCCCTGTTCTCGGATGCCAGACCAAAATCCGTTTGCTCCACTTATCTCTACCTCTTATTGTATGCCCTGTCCATCTCCATTTTAATAGTTTTGTTTTTAATGTTACGTCGGTCACTTTGGTTTTGTTTCTTATGTCCGTATTTTTCTTTCTATCTTTTCTGTTCACACCCAGCATGCTCCTCTCCATAGCACGTTGACAAACTGCAAGTTTATTATGTAGATTTTGAGTGATACCCCATGTCCGGCATCCATATGTAAGGACTGGCAGGATACATGATTCAAACAATTTCGTTTTGAGCCCCATATCGAAGTCCCTGTTCTTCATCACCTCTTTCAGCGACCAGTATCTCCTCCATGCGTTAGCTATACGTCGATTGACTTCCTTCTCGCCCACCCACACACCCCTCCAACTCAAAGACCAAGGAAAGCAGAACAAATAACGCAGCTAAACATAGCTACTCTAAATACACGAACACTAAAATCAAGGGAAAGTTTAGTAGAACTAGAACTGGCACTTAACGATACTTCTTCTTCTTCCTCAGCCTCTCTCAACCATTTTGGTGTAGGCCTCCTTCATCAACTTCCAATTTTCGCGGCTTTGTGCTTTGTGTATCCAGTTCGAACCGGCGACCTTCTTCACGTCGTCTTTCCAGCGCATTTGCGGTCTTCCTTGGGGACGCTTTTTTCCCCATGGCTTCCACTCAAGGAGACGTTTGCACTATGATGTTTCTTTTCGGGCAACATGTCCAGCCCATTTCCATTTTAGGTGTGCCACTCGTTTCGTCACGTCTGCTACTTTGCTTTGTTCTCGAAGCCATTTATTTGTTTTGCGGTCCATCAATGTCACTCCTACCAGCTTTCTCTCAATTGCCCTCTGAGCCACTTCCAGTTTATTAATTGTGTCTTTGGTGAATACCCAGGTCTCAGCCCCATGAGTAAGCACTGGTAGGATGCATTGGTTAAATATCCTGGCTTTTTGTTCCCTAGATATTTTCATCTTAAAGGCAAAGTCTAGTTTTGAGAAGGCTGCCCACGTAAGTCTTATTCGTCTGTGAAGCTCGCTAGTTTGGTTATCTTTGCCCATTCTGATCTCTTGCCCTAAGTATACGTATTTCTCTACTTTTTCTATGGTGGTTTGGTTGATGGTTATGTTTATGTTATTTCCATCCATATTCGTCATAATCTTGGTTTTATCCAAGTTCATTTCCAAACCAACTTGTAGGGAAACGTCACTTAACTCCTGAATCATTATTTGTAATTCTTCAGGGTTATCTGCGAGAAGAACAACGTCATCAGCGAACCTCAAGTTACTCAGTCTAGCTCCTGCTATATTTAGACCACGTTTTTCCCAAGAGAGCTTTTTGAAGACATCTTCCAGAACTAGAGTGAATAGTTTTGGAGAGAGTGTATCTCCTTGCCTAACACCTCTTTTTATGGCTATTGGTTCTGTAGATTCATCCAAATTCACTCTCATGGTCGCATTGTCGTAGATGTGCTTGATTAGCTTTGTGTATCGATGGTCTACTCGAGCATTTTGCAATGATTGAATAACAGCCCACAATTCCACACTATCGAATGCCTTCTTATAATCGATAAATGCAATCCATAAGGGCATCTGATACTCTGTTGCTTTTTCGATTACGGTTCTCATCGTCAAAATGTGGTCCATGGTATTAAATCCGCTTCTGAAACCAGCTTGCTCAATGGGTTGGTAGAAATCGAACTTGTTGGTAAGGCGAATGGTGATGATCTTACTTAGTAGTTTGTAAAGTTGGGGTAACAGAGTAATTGGGCGGTAGTTGTTTAAATCCGCCTTGTTACCTTTTTTGAATAACAAGATGACATTCGAACATTCCCATTCTTTCGACACCGTCCCTTCCTCAAGACATTTATTAAGTAGCTTGTTTAGATAATGAATTACGGTGTCTCCGGCCTCTTTAACCATTTCGATAATAACACCATCCTCACCTGGAGCTTTATTGTTCTTCATCTTCCTAAGAGCATGTTCGATCTCGATGTTCGTAATTTCTGGCACATCTTCGGAACCAACGTTCATAATGGTTTTAGTTATGTTTGCTGTTTTGTTGTTGCTTTTAGATGTATATAGCACCCCATAAAATTCTTCGACTACTTTCAATAATTTGCGTTTTTCTGTAACTAAGTTTCCGTGTTGGTCTATTAGTTTTGTGATTTGTTGGTTACCTATGGAGATTGCCTGTCTGAACACTTTAGGGCCTTTATGCTTTTCAATGATAGATTTAACAGTATGCTCACGGTACTCTTCGATATCTTCCTCAACGTGTTTTCTTGCTTCTTTGCAAAGTAACTTAAACCTGTCAGTTGTGTTAAGACCTTGACTAATCAAGTGCCTCCTCTCCTCTAGCAAGTTTTTGGTTTTGTCTTTTAGTTTAGGGCGGTTGGTTTTGCCTTTTGGGGTAATTTCTCTTGCTACATTGCACAGGGTACTTTGCAAGTGTCGAGTAAGTTCGTCAATTTTTGAGGTGTTGGTGTCTATGTTTAGTAGTTGTTCTTGGACCTTTTGTTGATAGACATCTTTATTTGTTTTGATCACGATGGAGTTTATTCTCATTTTCTTTGATCGTATCTTTGAGTACCGCATAAGCTTTGTATTGATAACTACAGTTGCACGAATAAGACGATGGTCACCACCAGTGTTGAAGCTATTGAGGACGTTCACGTCTTTTATGATGTTTTTGTGGCTACTGAAAATGAAATCTATTTCATTTGAATGTCTTCCGCCTGGGGAAAGCCATGTCCATTTCCTCTCTGGTCTCTTTTGGTAGAAGGAACTCATATGAAAAAGTCTTTGCCCTCTGTAGTTTCTTGTTCCGTACCCAAAATTACCCATAAAATTTTCGGACTGGTCTTCTTTAATACCAATTTTAGCATTAAAATCCCCGGTTAAAATAGTATACGTTGTTCTATTTTGTTGTATACATTTTGAAATATCCTCATACACTGCTTCGACATCATCGTCAGTTGCTGTGCTAGTCGGTAAATATGCTTGAATAACTTTCAAAGTTGTATGAGTAGAAATTTTTAGGATGACATATACTACCCTGTCAGATACAGAATTAATTTCCATTATATTATTATATTATCTTTAACTTAACGATACAAAATGGGACATACTGGGGGTAAGCGAAGTTCGAAGAGATGGAGGAAAGATTGAAGACTATGGAAAATTTTTGTTTTTCTATAAAGGGCAAACGTTGGGTCAACAAGGAGTAGGATTTATTATTAAAGACATATATAAAGAAAATATTGATGAGTTCATTGGAATATCAGAGCAAATTGCTGTACTTAACATGACTTTTCAGAATCTTAAACAAAAATTGACAATTATTCAGGTTTATTCACCTACTGAACCCACAGAGAAAGCAAAACGCAAAGAAGTAGATGAATTCTACAATAATTTTAACAAAACCATAAGAAACCATGCATACAAAAACCTTATTGTAATGGGAGACTTCAATGCTCTGATCGGTGCCCAGAGAGAGTTCGAAGATAAACTCATAGGTCCATACACAGACGGCAGGAGAAACAGCAATGGCGAGATGCTAGTAAACTTCGCTTTCGAAAACAACCTCGTGATCCTTAACACCAAATTTAAAAAACGGAAGAACCGTAGATGGACTTGGATATCTCCTAATGGAGAAACACGGAATGTGATAGACTTTATTTTAACTAATATCCATAAAAGTTTCGAAGACATCAATGTGATACACAACTTCAACTTTAATTCAGATCACAGAATGGTGAGAGCAAATTTCAAGTACGAAACAGAGAAAAAAAATAGGAAAACCTTTCACACTTCACAGAAAAACCTAGGAATATTTGAACTAGAAGCAGTAGGTACTAATCTAAAGAGTATACTCCTTGATTATGAAAACCAAGTAAAACACCTTTCGACTCAGGAAAAGTACAACTATTTAGAAAAGGCATTCAAACCGAATCGAAGTGAAGTAAACGAATCAAAGACTATACATATAAACGAACATATTAGAAAACTACTAGACGAAAGAAAACACTTAATAAACATAAAAAATAAAACTAAATAAACACGAACACAGATAGCAAATCTAAGTAAATCAATACGTGAAAACATGAGAAAACAGAAGAAATGCAAACGAGTACAAATAATAGAACAATACATAGCCAAATCAGGAGGAATAAGAAAAGCTCAAAAACTATTAAACGAGAACAAAGAGTGGATTCCAAAACTTCAAGATAAAACTGGATGTGGCAACACAAAAAGGTCTGACATAATCAACATAGCTACAGAATTTTATAGAATTCTGTATAAAAAGCAAAGAGAAGACCAAGATATTGACATAGAATATGATAATGAAGATGTACCAGAGATACTAGTTCGAGAGGTAGAAAGAGCAATTGAAACCCAAAAGAAGGACAAATCACCCGGCCCTGACAGCATAATAAATGAAGTCCTACTGTACAACAAATTAGACTCTGCAACAGCACTTACAAAAATATTCAATGAAGTCCTAACAACAGAATACATACCCACTCAATGGACCGAGTCAAACATTACACTATTATTTAAAAAGGGCGACATACAGAACATCAACAACTATAGACCTATTAGTCTTATGTCGAATATTTATAAGATATTTGCCAAGATTCTATTACAAAGACTTACAAAGGTATTAGATGAGAACCAACCGATCGAGAAAGCAGGATTTAGAAGTGGATTCTCGGTCGTAGATCATATACACGTCGTGAAACAGGTAATCGAAAAGTATAATGAATATAACCAGCCATTATACTGCGCTTTCGTAGACTACAGCAAAGCATTTGACTCACTCGAACATACCGCCATATGGCAGGCATTGAAAGAACAAGGGGTGGATAATAAATATATAAGAGTAATAAGGAACATATATACCAACAGTACAGCAAGGATTCAATTAGAGAAAAAAGGGAAAAGCATTCGTATTGAAAGAGGAGTTCGCCAAGGTGATCCACTATCGCCCGAACTTTTTTCAGCTACACTAGAGAAAGTCTTCCGCCAATTGAACTGGGATAATATGGGAATATCGATAGATGGAACCAGACTATCACACCTAAGATTTGCGGACAATGTAGTCTTGTTTGCAGAATTACCATCAATACTCAAAAGGATGCTGGAGGAATTAGCTAAGGAGAGCGAACTAGTGGGACTAACAATGAACACCGACAAGACCAAATTACTAACAAACCACGATAAAGTGGAAATAATAGTGAATAACAGGAAAATTGACTACCAGGATGAATACATCTATCTAGGACAAGTTATTTCCACAAAGGGTATGGGCGAGAAGGAAGCATACTGTTTAGATTATCATTTGTGCTATATTTTTGACCAACTTCTATCTATAGACTATATCTCCGCCAAATGAGGACCGATTTTCAAAATTTCTTTTTGTATTCGATAGAGCTTATTTCAAAGGTGGTCCCATATACATTTAGTTACGATTTGAAGTCGGTCTGTTAAGTTTTTAAACTTGTCATTATTTGGTCTCATTTTGAGTCGCATAAAATTATTAGGCATAATATGGTAAAGTCACGAATTTGGATAATAATACACTTTGACAGTACGTTGAGGTGCGGCGGCTAAGCCGATTATGCCTAAACACTTTATACTGAATTGATATCATGCATAATGATGATTAGGATAAGTAAAAGTATCCCAATGTAAATTATGACACTATTAAAACAAACTAGTTACCTAAGAAGACTATTCAGGTACTGGTGTAATTAAATATTATGATAGACTAATTGGGTACTTGAGTATGATTGATTTTATACACAAATTTATATGTAATAGCAAATAAACAAAAAAGAAACCCTTCTGTAAGAACTGTATCGAAATTGGTTGAAAAATGAGGCAGTAATTCATATTTTCAATTCTGGTGTGGGGGCATATTGGAAATATCTTGCTATCCCTTTCCAACGCACGTACCGTTATGGCGTGACGTAATTATACTGATACTTCTCTTTCCCGTCATTTGAAGGTTACTCCACACTTCAAAGTCTTATAACTTTTTATTTTTGAGAATATTTCAATATGTCTTTCTGTTCTTATATTTTAGACGACGTAATTAGTCAAATTCCCAATTATGACACTTGGTTTCACCCATATTATATTGACAGCCTCCGTGGCGCAGTGGGCGCGTAGCCGTCTGTGAAGCGGGAGGTCGCGGGTTCGATTCCCGCATTGAGACAAATGTTTGTGTTGTCCACAGATATTTGTTTCAAGTCTGGGTGTTGTGAGACATCCACGATACAGGTTATACCTAGTGTGGGCAGTGGGGTCAGGACTTGGTGTGTGACTGTTGGGTGTATTTATTTTATTTTTTTGCTATTACAGAAAGTGGATGCAGGTCATCCTCAATACATGTTGGACCAATTACCACCACTGTCTGAAGAGGAGGAGCCAGAATTAACACCAGAACTAAAGGAAGGTATGCAGTGATTAATATTCATCAATAAAAGGTATCTGAACATCTTCAGGCCTATTCAACCGTGGACTCTCTGTGATGATGATTGAATATAGTTTTGGCATGGTCAAGTTACTGTTGGATTTTGACGGGAAGTTTGACAGGGTGGGCGTCGCTTGTTAAAATTATTTCATATTATTCTCTAGAGCTGTGTTATCTTTAAGTGGTGTGGTTTAATGCATCAAACTTCAGTGAAGCTGGACAGTATAATGTGGAAACTTGTTAACCGGTTGGTCTTGTTAATCTTTGATAAGTTTTGTTTTACGCATTTATCCTCGGTGGTCATTACAATTGAGTACTGACTATGTAAAAGCAAATAAAACATTAGAGAAACCCTTATGTAAAAACTGCATCGAAATTGGTTGAAAAATGAGGCAGTATTTAAATTCTGGAGTGGAGGCATAGTGGAGAAATCTTGCTATCCCTTTCCAATGCACGTACTATTACGGCGGTGACGTGATTATACTGATACTTCTCTTTCCCGCAGTTTGAGGGTTACACCAAACTTCAAAGGCTTATAACTTTTTCATTTTTGAGAATATTTCATTTTGTTCTATATTTTAGATGACGTAAAATTCATATAAAATTAATTTTCAAAAATTTTTCAAATACCTAATTATGCCGATCTGACGGTATTTTTTATACTCTGCCACAGCCAAAGAACTGTACGACGCGGCGATGGCGAAGCTGAACAAGCGTACCCCAGATCTCAGAGCATCCATACTGCAGATCAAGCAAGCGGCGGAGGTCGGGTACATACCAGCTAAGATCAAGCTCGCCTGGTCCTATGTGTTCGGTGAAGGCGTCGAGCTGGATGTTGATAAAGCTAAGGGGATATTTGAAGTGCTTGCTGAAGAGGGGAACGCGGATGCTCATGCGGTAAGTTATTCAATTACATTTTGACTGCCTCCGTGGCGTGGTGGTTTCGGTACGACTACGTTTCTGAGGTTTCGGGTTCGATCCCCGGGTCGGGCAAAGTGATATTGGATTTTTCCATATCAGCCCAAAGTCTGGAATTTGTGCCCGATATGGCGATAGGCTCGCCCCCTATCACATCTGGGATGGAACTAAGCTCGATGAAATGTGGCTGTTCTGGTTCGCTAGAACGCCTCTGCCTACCCCTTCGGGAATACAGGCGTGAGTGTTTTTTTTACACAGCAGACCGGCAAAGGAGTCTAAAGTTTTTTGTACTATTGATCGTCGTTATTATTGTTATTTTTGGGTATTTTGGTCTAGTCTTGTCTTGACCTTGCAAAAATTTTATATACTTAGTTAATTACATTACCTTTTCCAGACTTCAGTATATTTTTTAACCAACTACCGCTAAAAGTACGGTAATGTTTATCCGCCCATATGTACTTATGATCTGATGGTTGTCTAGGGTATGGGTTTCCTGTACGCTACCGGCATATCAGTCCCGGTGTCTCAGGCTAAAGCGCTCGTCCACTACACCATGGGGGCGCTCGGGGACAGTTCGTTCGCACAGATGGCGCTCGCGTACCGATACTGGAGTGGAGTCACCGTCACCAGCTCGTGCAGCAAAGCTATGGATCTTTACATGAAGGTGGCTTCTAGGGGTAAGGAATAATTTTTCTGAGGGTTAAGTGTCGGAAGTACACAAGAAGGGATTCAGTTCCTGACAAGTTGTGTTGGAAAGACCAGGTTGCCGAATTAGGGATTCCTAATACTGTGATAGGCCAGTTTTGAGTCACATTAAGGGACAGAAATAACTTATAGTGACAGCGTCGCCCCTTGTCACATCATATAGTGGTGATTCAGGAATTTTGCATCATTTGGCAGCCTTCATGGCCCAGCGGGCGAGTAACCGGCTGTAAAACGTGAGGTCGTGGGTTCGATTCCCGCACCGAGACAAAAGTCTGTTTGCCCCCAGATATTTGTTTCGGGTCTGGGTGTTGTGAGACCGAAAGTCTCTCGTAGATCCTGATACCCACGACACAAGACTCAATCATAGTTTGGGGTCAGGACTATGTGTGTGACAGTTGGGTGTATTTATTTCAGTCTGCTTACCTTTTGCGAATAATATGCGTGAGACTGCCTCACTGGCGTAGTTTTATTTTGGTACGACTACCGTCCTGAGGTCTTGGGTTCGACCCCGAGACAACCAAGTTATATTTGGTTTTTCAATTCAGCATCAGTCTGGAGCCTGAACTTTGTCCCCGATATGGCAATAGGTTCTCCCTTATCACATTTCTATCTGGGACGGTTCTAAGTTCGGCTTAATGTGGGTGTTCTAGTTCGCTAGTGCGCCTTTACCTACCACTTCAGGGATACATAACATAAACTCACGCCTGTATGCCCGAAGGGGTAGGCAGAGCCGCACTAGCGAACTATTACACCCACGTTTCGCCGAGCTTAGTTCCGTCCCAGATGTGATAGGGGGCGAGCCTATCGCCATATCGGGCACAAATTCCAGACTCCGGGCTGATATGGAAAAATCCAACCATTGTACAGTTCAGGGATACAAACGTAGGTTTATGATAAAGTGTATGTGGTACAGTCGCGAGCCAGGTGTCGTTCAGCGGCGGGCCCGCGATCCACCGCACGCGGCTCATGGAGGAGGCGGAGGGGGGCGGGGCGGGGGGCGGGGCGGGCGCGGCGCTCGACACCGACCTCATCGAGTACTACCAGCTGCTCGCTGAGAAGGGAGACGTGCAGGCGCAGGTACCTACACCATGTGTGAGGTTATACAACGAAGGCGAAAGAACGTTCGAGAAGGGGTCGGGGTCGGATGCGACACTGACGCCGAACGAACGAATGCGTTCTGTCCCGTTCGGTCGTGCGCAGGATAAATGTTGTGTGAACGCAACAGCGAAGACGCGTGAATATTCGGAAACGTTCGATCCTCATCGCCGATGGCCCTTCGCGAACATTCTTTCGCCTTCGTTCAGTTGGTGTGTGCCCGGCAGAACACTCACAATCACTAGTGGTGTGTAACAAAAAGTATCGATAGTCGATACATTCACTTATTTATATTTTATATCGGTTTTGTTTAACCACAATCATCACATCGACTCTATCCTTAGATTGTATGTATTAATGTTGATCGTTTTGATTTTGATTCCATGCAAAAATGATACTTAATCCCACATCAAAATAAAATATTATCGCATTGTGATCATCATAAATCTTATTCAAAAAAAAATATTCCACTCAGTATCAATGCTCGAAGGAGAGGGCGCCACAGTGCCACTGGTCACATCGAGTCCGTATTTGTATTTAAAATAAAAATAAAAACACAGGAAGAAACTAGTAAAAGAGTGTGTTAAAGAGTGTATCAATACATGATTAATAGTGACGAAATAAAGAAACAAGACTAAAGTATAGAACAGTGCAATAAAAATCGAATAAAAATAAAAAGCAACGAACAATAGTGTCATGTGATCGGACAATAACAAGTGACAATAAACTTTTTTTTAAAAACCTCTGTGTGACAAGAAACAATTCGGAATAAGTAAATAGTGTATAAAAGTGATATAAGGGGACTCTAAAACCTTTTCGTAATTATAAATAACCTAAAAATAGTAGTCATTATCATAGACAAATATAGTTTAAATATTCTCTCTGGTCATAAACAGAGACCACAGGCACAACATTGGTCACACCTAACGCCACCTAAAAAATTTACTGGTAAATCTGGATAGCGAACCTGAGCTATTAGAGATAGTTCATGTACGTATTTACAGAGGGCGTTACTTATATTAACCACCTTAGCTACATGACAAAATCAGACTAAAAGCATCATACGAATCGACCAGTTTAAACTGAATACCGATAGAGGGAACTGATTACAACAACGAACAATGGAGGAGATAAGAACTGTGTTAGAAAAGATACAACAAGAAATGAAACAGCAAAAAATTGATATTTTAGATATGAAAGAAGATATCAAAAACACGATTATCAATAATATTAACGACAAATTTAAGAAATTGGAATCAAAAAATGAAAATATCGAAAAAAAGCTAACGGAACACTCAGCAGCCATTAGTTATTTTGAAAGACACATACGACGTAAAAATCTCGTTATTTTTGGCGTTGAAGAACAAGAAAAGTCGTATCACGAATTGGAAAATACTATTCTAGATATAATAAAGAAATATTTTAACCTCCAATATGAAAACTGCATAGAAGCTGTCAGGAGATTGGGGAAAAAAGGAGAGAGAATAAGACCCGTTATTGTAACGTTTGTAACTATGGGGTTAAAATTGGAAATACAACAAAATAAAAAATGTTTAAATAACTCACCTTACTATATAAAACAGGACTACCCCCTAGAGATTTTAAATAAACGCAAGGAACTTAAAAAACAATTGGAAAAAGAAAAAGAATCGGGCAAGACGGCTTTTATAAAGTATGACAAACTCATTGTACTAGAACAGAAAAATAGAACTTCTTTAACTCCCCGCAAAAACAAAAGAAACTTATCGGAGTCTCCGAAAGCAGAAAACAGTAATGGTTACAAAGCAAAAGAAACAGAAAAACACGCTACAAAGAAAACAAAGGCAACCACTATGAAAAACTATATTTTACAAAAACCTAAATTAGTTTACAATTCAAAAAACATCACCCAAGAGTCACCTAGAGAAATCTATCCAGACACAGAATAGCAACTACAGACGACCCCTCTCGATCTCCCAATACGGCTTGTCACCGCGGGAGCAAAAGACTACGACCCTCCAACAAAACAGAAACTCTACATTTGTACATATAACGTGAGATCGTTATCAACACCACAAAGGATGCTATTATTTATGTACTCCATAGCTAACATTAAATATGATATAATAGGACTAGCTGAAGTTAGGAAAACTGGAAATGAAATAATTGAACTCGAAGACCATATATTCTGCCACTCAGGAAAAACAAAAGGACGACATGGAGTTGGGTTCCTTATCAAAGGAAAATTCAAATCAAACATAGAAAACTATATTGGGCTGTCGGAACGAGTCTGTTTATTGAATCTTAAATTTGAAATCACAAACCTATCAATAATACAAGTATATGCGCCCACCCTCGATGCCCCCGAAGAAGAAATTACACTATTCTATAATACATTGCAAAAAGCCCAGAACCTTGCTACTGGAAATTTAATTAAACTGGGGGACTTTAACGCAAAAATAGGCCAAAGAAAACCTGGTGAAAATTTGGTAATGGGTCCATATTGCTATGGAAACAGAAACTACAGAGGCGACCGTCTGGTTCAATACGCATTAGAAAACAACTTCACGATATTAAATTCATTATTTAAAAGAAACGAGAAAGGTCTCTGGACTTGGCTTAGCCCAGACGGAACAACAAAAAACCAAATAGATTATATACTAAGCAGAAATCCACAGCGATTTACAAATATAGAAACCATAAATATCAACATATTTCCAAGTGATCATAGACTAGTACGAAGCACATTTAACCTGGAAAGTCAGAAGAAATCCAGAGCAAAATATGGTAATAAACAAAACATACTACAAGACGAAGAAAACAAAAGCAATTTTTTACAGTCTCTAGGTCAAGCTATAAGTTCAATATCATGGGAAGAGAAAGATAATATAGAGTCCTACTATGAAAAAATAGAGTCAGCAGTAACTCAAAGCATAAGTATTACAAGCAACAAGAAAAAACCTAAACAAATAATTTCACAAGAAACAAAAAATATGATTAAGAAACGTGTAGACTTACAACGAAAACCATCAAAATCCAAAGAGGAAAAGAAACAACTTTCTACCCTATATAAAAACTCAAGCAAATTATTAAAAGCGGACTATAACAATTACAGGATGCAGACAATAGAAGCAAACCTACTTATACACGGAAGCCAAAAAAGGGCATACAAACAACTTAATACAAGCAAAATGTGGATACCAACTCTCAAAACAAATGGACCTTATAAAGAAACACAAACAAGAGTGGATATCGTTAATATTGCCACAGACTTCTACAGGGAACTCTATAGTTGCAAATACAATAATTTTGATGAAAATGAAATGGGTATTCGACAAGACACAACTCTACCAGTGAAAGGTTTTGAGGAATCAGAAATTCTAATACAAATAGATAAACTGAAGCTTGAAAAAAGTCCAGGACCCGACAACATACCTAATGAAGCCATCAAATTGGGAAAGCAAATTTTATCATCCACACTTACAACCTTATATAACAAGATTCTGCAAGAACAAACTGTACCTACAAAATGGGCCGAGTCCAGAATAATACTCTTATATAATAAAGGTGACCCGACAGATGTAAACAATTACAGACCTATCAGTCTTCTCCCGACAATGTACAAGTTATTCGCAGCCTGTATAAACAAGCGACTGGAGCCCGAAATCGAGAAATATCAACCCGTAGAACAGGCAGGATTCAGAAAAGGTTTTTGTACCATTGATCATATACACACTTTGGACCAAGTAATAGAGAAACATCAGGAAAGAAAACAAGCCCTATACTAAGGGTTTATTGACTATGCAAAGGCTTTCGACTCCATATCTCATAAAAGCTTATGGCAAGCACTAGAATGTCAAGGCATATCAAAAATATATGTAAACATCCTGAAAGATATATATAGCAAAAGCGTTAGCCGTGTAAAGCTTGACAGAATCGGGCCAAAAATTAAAATAAATAGAGGAGTCAAACAAGGAGATCCGTTATCACCTAAGATTTTTATATCAGTGCTACAGCACATTATGAAAGACCTACCATGGAACGATAAAGGAATAAACATAAACGGAAAAAACCTTAGCAATCTCAGATTTGCTGATGACATTGTTCTCTTTTCAAGATCATCTAAACAACTCGAGGCAATGATAACAGAATTGTGTGATGTTAGCAAAAATATAGGCCTACACTTAAACACATGTAAGACAAAGGTCATGACTAACTCTCTAAAAAACCCTATAATAGCGAACGAAGAACCATTAGAATATGTGAATAGCTACATATATTTGGGAAAACAAATATCATTTAGCGGCACAAGAAATAAGGAAGAAATTGAAAGAAGAATAAATTTGACATGGAACAAATTCTGGAGTCTAAAAGAAATACTGAAATCAAAATTACCTATTAAACTAAAGAAAAAAGTTATGGATATCTGTCTGCTACCATGTCTGTCTTACGGATGTCAAACCTGGATATATAACCATTATGCAAGTGATAAGATATTAAAAAGTCAGCGAGCAATGGAGAGAAGCGTTCTTAATATCAGATTAAAAGATAAACAAAGAAAGGAAATCATACGTAAGATAACTAATGTTACGGACGCACTTCACCATACATTGCGTCTTAAATGGAAGTGGGCTGGACATGTAGCCAGGATGACAGACGGGAGATGGACGCGGAAAGTAACATACTGGGAGGGCCCCAGTGGAAATAGAGCGGGAGGTCGACCTAAGGAACGATGGGTCGATGATATCAAAAAGATAGCTGGAGAAAATTGGATGTCAAAAGCCAATGAAAGGAAATGCTGGAAAACGTTGGAGGAGGCCTATACCCGTAAGGGGCCTTAACTAATTATAAAAATACTTTAATAAATTATTAAAGTAAAGTAAACTCAAACACAATTATAATGTAAGGAACTTTTAAAAATTAATTACTAAGAAAAAGAAAATGTTTATAGATGTTAAGGAAATAAAGGCTATTTTATTTTATTTTTTTATTTTATTTTTATTTATTTTATTTATCAATGCTCGATATAGCGATAGGCTCGCCGCACACTACGGAAGTTAATAAGCCCGAGATGTGGGTGTTGTAATTCGCCTACCTACCCCTTCAGGGAATATAGGCCCGTGCATATGATACGACATCGTAACAGATCCAATGCAATATTATTGATAACTTGGCATATTATATTTGCTTTCATTTTCGACCGACTTCAAAAAGGATAATCCACAATTCAATTCACATAACATAACATCTGTATTTTTTTTATGTAGCCCGATATCTCCGTCAAATGTGGTCCGATTTCCAAGATTCTTTTTGTGTTCCATAGAGCTTATTCCAAGGGTGATCCTCTATAAATTTAGTTGATCGGATAAGTTTTGAAGTCGGTCCGTTAAGTTTTTAAACCTGTATGTAATTGGGTACTTGACTATGTTTCATTTCATTAACAAAATTATATGTAATAGCAAATAAAACAAAAAAAACCCTACTATAAAAACCGCATCGAAATAGGTTGAAAAATGCGACAATAATTCATATTTTAAATTCAGCAATGAGCAAGAGTGGGGGCGTGGTGGGGATATCTTGCTATCCCTTTCTAACGCACTCGCCGTTATGGCAGTGACGTAATTTAACTGATACTTCTCTTTCCCGCTGTTTGAAAGTTACAACAAACAACAAAGGCTTATAACTTTTTTTGTTTTTGTGAGTATTTCAATATTTCTTTCTGTGTTATGTTTTAGATGGCGTAAATTTCGTATAAAATGAATTTAAAAAAATTAGTCATGTACCCAATTATTTGAATAACTATCGTGAATACTTTACGTGTTGCAACTTGCAGGTGGGTCTAGGTCAGCTACATTTCCAAGGCGGTAGAGGCGTGACGTTGGACATCAACAAAGCGATGCACTACTTCCAACAAGCTGCCAAGACCGGAAACGCAGTTGCCAACGCGTTCCTCGGCAAGGTAACTTAACTTTTTCATGTCGATTTTTTTTTATCGATAATAATATTCTCCTATATCTCGTTTGTCAAAAATATATAACACTATTTGCGGAAAAGTGGATGTATTTGTAGATAAATTGCCTAATTTCAAAAGAGTTGTTTTGACATTGTTGAGAGTCAATGAATCACAATAATTATGTATACAAAGAATTTAAACGTATGTATAATTCAACTTTTATTTTTACTACTAATTTTTATTTTTTAACTGTCTTATTTAATTTAAATATTTTGGCATAAGTAAGTTATTAATACCAATGTTACTCTTCTATGCATGCTGTGACACCTTAAAATGTTGTGCATTTAAATTAATTAAGGATTTACATTATGTTAGACGTAAGTATTAATGTAACAACTACTGGTTGTCCAAATAAATAAATAAATAATCAATTTGAATCAAATGGCTTAACATCTCTAAGTGTCATTTGATGTTACTCAAATATTTATGCTATGTGAGAATCAATTAAGAAAATTAAGCCATTGTTTAGTATTGTACATTTTGATGAAGTGTTTTCATATTTAAAATTACATAATTAATCTCCTGAATATTGTTATACTACCAGATAAATACTTTGTTATAAATAAGTTTTGTGAAAGATGTATCTTGAGATAAAGTAATGATGTCTCTGCAGGGTTACCACAACCTCTTATAGCAGTATTATTATAATCGTTCTTCGTTTGTTTTGTATGGGAATTGGTACAAGATGATAATAATACTGCTATAAGTGGTGGTGGTAACCTCCCTGAATAAAACTCTCTCCACCTTTGCCACTCTGCCTCGGCCACAGCTCTGAATAAAAGTATTAAAAATAATCCGTTTTTTTAGTTCGGTAAATATTAGCCACACACAAAATAACCTTGAAAATAACTATTATACTTTTATCTTTAGATTTATTTGGAAGGTGGCGAAGGAATCAAACCCGATAACGAGACCGCTCTCCGATACTTCAGAAAGGCAGCGGAACTCAACAATCCAGTGGGACAGAGCGGCCTTGGATTTATGTACTTACAGGTGACGTCCATCGATGTTTAAATCCAGTGGCGTGCAGTTCATATAGACAAGGAGACACTGTCTAACCCGATAAATTACAATTTCCATAAATAAACTGCCTCGGTGGCGTAGTTGTGTTTCGGTATGACTACCGTCCTGAGGTCTCGGGTTCGATCCCCGGGTCGGGCTAAGTGATATTGGATTTTTCAATATCAGCCCGGAGTCTGGAATTTGTGCCCGATATGGCGATAGGCTCGCCCCCTATCACATCTGGGACGGAACTAAGCTCGGCGAAATGTGGGTGTACTAGTTCGCTAGTGCACCACTGCCTACCCCTTCGGGATACAGGCGTGAGCTTATGTTATGTTGTGTTATGTGTTATTACATAAATAAAGAGAATCACAACTAAAAACATATTTTAAATAAAACGTGTAAAATATCAGCGCGTGGCTTAAATCGATGTAGGGATGGTGATGATGATAATAATGGCAATGCAATAGTTAAAGAAAATATTATTGCAATTTTAGTGCTTGTGCACGTCACTGTTGAAATCCATTTGAAAAAACAGTTTCCCTCGCTTCGTTCTTCCTTTGATACGGTTGCCACTTATAAACCGACTCCAAAAGGAGGAGGTTCTCAATTCGTATTTTTTTTTTTATGTAATAGGATATCTCTAGTAAATGTCAATCGATTTTGAAGATTCTTTTTGTGTTCCATAGAGCTTATTCCAAGTATTATGTAGTCTGTTTTTGAATAACTTTTTCTGATATTGTGCTTCACGTTTGGTTGTAGGGACGTGGAGTGACGAAGGATACAAGCGTGGCCTTCAAATATTTCACAATGGCCGCCAACCAGGGTTGGGTGGAAGGGCAGCTGCATTTAGGCTTCATGTATTTTGGTAAGCTTCTTTTCTTTTATTTTTACAATAAATGGCTTCCACGCATTTGCAATGTCAATGTCAAGGTTGGATCGCATCGAGGTTATGATTACAGAAAATTATAGACTAATTTATAGACTGCCTCGGTGGCGTAGTGGTATTACGATATGACTTCCATCCTGAGGTCTCGGGTTCGGTCCCCGGGTCGGGCAAAGTGATATTGAATTTTTCAGTATCAGCCCGGAGTCTGGAATTTGTGCCCGATATGGCGATAGGCTCGCCCCCTATCACATCTGGGACGTAAATTAGCGCGGCGAAATGAGGGTGATCTAGTTCTCTAGTTCGCTTCTGCTTACCCTTTCGGGGATACAGGCGTGAGTCTATGTATGTAAAATTATAGACTAATAATCACAAGTTTAAAAACTTAACAGACCGACTTCAAATCAGATCGTGACCAAATTTATATGGGACCACCCTTGAAATAAGCTCTATCGAGTACAAAGAAAGAATTTTGAAAATCGGTCCACATTTGGCGGAGATATCGCTTAACATACATAAAAAAAATACAGACGAATTGAGGACCTTCTCCTTTTTGGAAGTCGATTGAAAAGAGAGATAGTAAACTTGTAAAAATCTTATACAAAAAAACAAATCCAATAAACTGTGGCGTCTAATAATTAATATTAATAATACTTGAGCACCTAATTATATGTCGTTTTGGTGCATGCATGTGCATCATGCAATTTTTGTTTGTTTTAAAAGCTCATGCATGTGCATTGTGCAATTCCTGATTTTATAAAAAGCAAGTCATCTGCTTTGTGTAATCCTTGTTTTTCTAAAGAGCTATTTATTATATTGCATGTGCATTGTACGATACTTAAATTTATTAATTAGTCAGATACTTGAAACTATTGGTAACATTTTATAACGACTTTCACATGGTACTTATGCAGGTGGCATCGGCGTGGCCCGCGACTTCAAACAAGCGAACAAGTACTTCTCGCTAGCGTCGCAGTCGGGCCACGTGCTCGCGCTCTACCACTTGGCACAGATGCATGCGCAGGGGCTCGGCGTCATGCGCTCTTGCACTACCGCTGTCGAGGTACGAGACAAATTATAATCATTATTTAATGGTTATTCGGATTATTATAGGCGTTTTGGATTTTATACACATAAAATCTATATTTTTAGGGTTCCGTACCTCAAATGGGAAAAAACGGAACCCTTATAGGATCCTTTGTTGCCCGTCTCTCTCTCTGTCTGACAGGACCTTTTCTCAGGAAATCGTGGGGGTATCAAGATGAAATTCATACCAAATACTCAGGTCCATTGTCCCTTGGAGCTGTTAAAAAAATAAAACTTCTAAGCTAACGCAAACAAAAGATAAAACCGTTTATGTCGCATTTTCGACCAATTGCAAGATAATCAAATCTTGAAATTTGGTACGAAGCAACGTCTTTAGCATAAATAAAGAAAAAAATGCGAAATGCGTTATATACTTACAGGATTTATTGACTCCAAAATTTAAAATGTGAATGTACTGCCTCATTTTTCAATACATTTGATGCAGTTTTTACAAAGGGTTTATTTTTTTATATTTTTTTGAGACTGCCTCGGTGGCGTGGTGGTATTTCGGTACGACTACGGTACTGAGGTCTCGGGTTCCATCCCCGGATCGGACAAAGTGATATTGGATTTTTCCATATCAGTCTGGAGTCTGGAATTTGTGCCCGATATGGCGATAGGCTCGCCCCCTATCACATCTGGGACGGAACTAAGCTCGGCGAAATGTGGGTGATCTAGTTCGCTAGTGCGCCTCTGCCTACCCTTTCGGGGATACAGGCGTGAGCTTATGTTATGTATGTATGTGTTATGTTTATTTTTGTTTTATTTGCTATTACATATAAACGTGTGTATAAAATCAAACATAGTCAAGTACCCAGTTGTGCGTGTGCATGATTTAAAGCCCGTTCATTGGTGTACAGTTGTTGCGTGTGCATGATTTAAAGCCCGTTCATTGGTGTACAGTTGTTGCGTGTGCATGATTTAAAGCCCGTTCATTGGTGTACAGTTGTTGCGTGTGCATGATTTAAAGCCCGTTCATTGGTGTACAGTTGTTGCGTGTGCATGATTTAAAGCCCGTTCATTGGTGTACAGTTGTTGCGTGTGCATGATTTAAAGCCCGTTCATTGGTGTACAGTTGTTGCGTGTGCATGATTTAAAGCCCGTTCATTGGTGTACAGTTGTTGCGTGTGCATGATTTAAAGCCCGTTCATTGGTGTACAGTTGTTCAAGAACGTGTGCGAGCGCGGGTCGTGGGGCGCGCGGCTCATGTTGGCGTACGCGGCGCACCGCGCGAGGGACTCCGACTCCGCCTTCCTGCAGTACGCGGCGCTCGCGGAGACCGGGTACGAGGTCGCGCAGAGCAACGCCGCCTTCCTGCTCGATAATGGTGGGTTTCTGAAGCTTAACTTCTTTAGAATCGTTGTTATTCCAAATAGGAACTGTGCCGAACAGACAAACTTACGCACACACACAAACACTTTTTTAAATATGCAATGAATATAGCCAAATAATTATTATATCTTCAGTCGTTGTGAAATCAAGCATGAGTATTAATTGAAAGCAAAGTTCCTTTTGAATTGTATTATGCGCTTTCACGGTATAATCATTACAAAATAACATCGAGTGCGTCTAGCTTATTCCTTGTTTTTTATTTGTAGTAATACTTGTACTTGTAACTATTGCTTATTTACTTGCAAAATTTACAATCTAGGTTGTATTAAGGTTGTCGTAACATCGAGTTATTGTTATAGAATTAATATAGTGAATATTAACGATATCAAATGCGTAAAACTTGTTTAGCCAAAACATTGGCGTATTAACGGCTCTAGCAAGAAAATTTTTGGCAAACGAAATCGTATCGAGGTCGCGGCACACAGATGATAATTGGTTATAATTTCATCATACAAGTGTCACAAACGGACATCGAACTTAATTGTCAAGAATATCCCTGCTCAGGGGGTTTAGACAAGTGGCTTATGCGCTAATCGAATAGAATAGTCGAATAGAATAAATGTATGGTAATGACATAAGACTACGCTACATGCGGCGTACTTTTATGTCATTTCCATACATTAATTCTAATTGACTTTTCCATTCGACTAACGCATAAGCCACTTGTCTAAACCCGCAGGCCGTTGAAATAATTGACTGTTGCCAAATGGTACAAGTACAAGATGTACACGTGCAGGAGAGACGCGGCTTTTCGAGGAGCGCGAGCGGTGGTCGCGCGCGCTGCAGCTGTGGTCGCGGGCGGCCGCGCAGGGCAGCGGCGGAGCTCGCGTGAAGCTCGGCGACTACCACTACTACGGGCTCGGCACGCAGCCCGACCTCGAGGCCGCCGCGCACCACTACAGGCGAGTACCGCGATGGATCGCACGCACCGGACGGATACTAGGGCATGCCAAAATCGGATGGTTTCGGAAAACCATTTTTGTTTTTAAAAAAACTAATTAACTGTTTTTTTTACACGAATAAAGCCGATCCTTAAACTTTTTTTCGGTTTTCAGTTAACCGGTTTGCATGCCCTAGCCGATGCTATTATTTCACAGAAAACCTATATAAAGTGCCACCTCGCTGTTGCTTTTCGTTCCATTTCCCCATTCCTTTCTAAATCTCTATTCCTCTCCTTTTAGGTTGGTAACACATTTGAAATTTTTTGGGTCTTGTGTATATATTAGTGGTGAAGATCACTTACCATCAAGTGACCCACTTGCTCGTTTGCCAGTCTCTTAAAATAAGAAAAATTGTATAGTTAAAATGTCTGTAATTTAGTGTATATTGTAAGTTTATAATATTATTTAGTAAATAATTTTTTTGCCTCGTGTTGAATATAATATGATAAAATAGGCATAGGGAAGAACAGTCACTATAATAATTTAATTGTAAATCCGTATTATATTAATTATCAAGTATTAATGACATCATGATGGTGATGATGAATGAATGATGACTCGGTGGCGTGGTTGTATTTCGGTACGACTTCCCTCCTGAGGTTTCGGGTTCGATCCCCGAATCGGGCAAAGTGATATTGGATTTTTCCATATCAGCCCGGAGTCTGGAATTTGTGCTCGATATGGCGATAAGCTCGCCCCCTATCACATCTGGGACGGAATTAAGCTCGGTGAAATGTGGGTGTTCTAGTTAGCTAGTGCGCCTCTGTCCACCCCTTCAGGGATACAGGCGTAAGCTTATGTTATCAAGGATTGTCAATTTGTAGTGCTACAAAAATGTAAAGTGCAGTGTTGCCTGATGCAGGATAGCGTCCGAGCAGTTGCACAACGCGCAGGCGACGTTCAACCTGGGGTACATGCACGAGCGCGGGCTCGGGCTCGCGCGCGACCTGCACCTCGCCAAGCGATGCTACGACCTCGCCGCAGAGACTGCGCCCGACGCGCGCCTGCCCGCGGCACTCGCGCTCGCGAGACTCAACGCCGAGGCTGCACTCTCGCAACTGGCGCAGGTAACCACTCTCGGTACAAACAAAATGCCCGCAGCACTAAAGCTAGCACAACTTAACGTAAAGGCTGCGCTTTCCCAACTAACACAGGTACACAAGCCACATGCTCACGGCACTCGTGCTCGCGAGACTCAACGCCGAAGCTGCACTCTCACAACTGGCGCAGGTAACCACTCTCACTTGGTGCAAGCAACGTAACCGCAGCACTTAATGTAGAGGTTGCGCTTTCCCAACTAGCACAGGCAACCATACTCACTCATCATAAACGACATGCAGGCGGCATTCGCGCTCGCGCGACTCAACGCGGAGGCTGCGCTCTCGCAACTGGTGCAGGTAACCACTCTCACTCGGTACAAACTACGTGACCGCAGCACTCGCGCTTGCACAACTTAATGTAGAGGCTGCGCTCTCCCAACTAGCACAGGTAACCACACTCACTCATCACAAACGACGTGCCCACCGCATTCAGTACCACCACCCAGTAAGTTTTGGCTCTTGCCCGAAGCACAAGTATAACAATAAACACACTCCAATAAATCAATAACATCAAATTAGACCTTTCAGTTACATGTAGATATTTTATTTCACCTATACCCACAGCACAAGTATCAACAATGAATAAATATCAAGTAAAACCTAGTCAGGAACGAACAGCAATAAATAAATAATAAAATAACACCCTACAGTTTCTGTTCGTTGCCCGTAGCACAAGTATAAACAACGTACAAACTCTAACAAATCAATAATAGAACCGTTTTCCCCCCGAAGGGTAGAAAACGTATATTTAGGTTTCAGCCGAAGCTTGACCCACTTGTGAGATTACCCCCCGAATTTTGCGCGGCTGCAGTGTGTTCTACCCTCAGATTCCGAATATTTTGATCTGGTAACATTGACAAGTCGCCTCTGCCATCGCTGGTTGGACGTTTGACTGTCAGTACTCTCACAAGCCGGCAAGGAATGAAAATTTAGTGGGTCAAGCTTCGGCTGAAACCTAAATATACGTTTTCTACCCTTCGGGGGGAAAACGGTTCTATTTAGGTGTTCGAGCCTTTGCTTGACCCACTTGTGAGATGTGTTTATATTCTGCCGGCGATGGCTAGGCGTACTGTGTGACCATATTACGTGGATTTAATTTCTGATTAACTAAAAGTAATAAGCAATATAGCTATATATGGCGTATATAATACGTAAATAAAGTATCATTTATTATGTGTGATTTCACCAATGTAATTTTTTTTTATTTTGAGATCAACCTTTTTAACAGAATTTTACCAGATTGGTGTAAACGAATCACTAATGCAAGTTTGATTAGGATCTATTATCTTTTTATTGGGAATATCATTCAAGTAATGCTTCAGAAAAGTTTCTATGCTTCTCCAATTTCCTGTGGAAATGACCTCATCCAGATTCAGGTTCATGTTTGTCCAGTTATTTGTAATGACTGCCGCTCTGAAGCTTCCTGGCTGAGCCGCAATTCCTGCATCTTTCAATAAGTTGCTACGCATCCAGCCAGCGATGATTGTTCATGATGCTTCTTCTACCTTGCTCTTCGTGGTAATAAACCCGCGACGGGTTTTATTGTCTCATCTATCCTTTCCAATTCCGATCAATCTGGGAATCTACGAGATTATATCTGGTTATTCGATATCAATTTGACATAATTTCCATTCCGATTGTCTAAAAGTAGTTGAGTCGGTTTTCGATCCACACAGTGAACAGAATATTAAATGATCGTCATGCTTCGTAAAAATCTGAGCCTATATCCAGTAACGTTAAATCATGGATCCTGCGGCCCGAAGCTAATAGCAAGAGAGTCGCCGTATGTCGTGACTCGTCAGACTTGATAATTTAAACTATTATTGTCAAAATCATAGTTCGACAAGTAACCTAGTCCAACTTCCTATGTCAGAAGTTTGACTGGTGGAGGTTGGTTAGCAAAAGCTGCTTTTAGCGTTTGCTTTAGAACTGGGTGACTGCTAAGGTATTCACTCCTTTCTGGACTGACAAATGTAGGTATGATAGATTTATGAAAAGCGATCGAGCTAGCGCCTAATTTGACGTCTTTATGAAGATAAACATATCTTGCAATATCTTTTGGGCTTGGATTATCAGCCTGGATCTACTGGGACTCATCCATGCTCTCCGCCTCGACCAGCCTGGGCTATAAGACTTCAAAGTTGAAGTTCGCCAGGATGATTCTAGTAAGTTGCGATTGTCCGCAGTCCAGGACTCGACGAACCTGCTCCACCCCGTACCTTCCATACCTGCAAACATGTTTTTATTCCTGGAGGATGATTCCTCGTCCTCAGGTCGAAAAATTTCTTGTGTATCTCTGAGATTTCGAGCGGTCGACAGAGGTATTTGCATTAATACTGTCTTTCAAAAAGTTCTCTCCCACTTTGGAGCTATTAGCAGATGTATCCCTGTGCGACGCGCTAGATGTCGTAAGACTTGTGGGATAAATTCTGGTTGGAGGAAGGCCTAGCCGATCGTAAAGTGCCATTTCTGGCTGAAGGCAATTACGCATAGACATTCTTTGTCGTGGGCATTCTTGCTTATATAACAAAGAACAATTGCTGACCAAGCACTCGCAAATAGATCCACTTCTGGCCTTCCCCACATCTTGAAGATCTGTTAGCATACTTCTTGATTAGTGACCGCTCTGGCAGTTCTTTAGATTAGATTCTTTCGATCTTGATAAGCTGTCCCCTGTTAAAGTGTACTTTTCGGGAAGATATCACACTACTACTTTTATCTTGTACCTGCTGGCGATCTCCAGAATTTGTTGTATACGTTATGTGAAGTAACTCCAGGAATTTGGTTCCTCCTTCTTTCCTTATGTAGGCTACAACAGACCAGTTGTTGGATTGTATCATTACTGTTTGGTCTCGCAACATATGGCCAGTTTGCTTCGACGTTTCTAGCACAACCCACATCTCCTTTTGGTTGCTGATTGCTGTTCCAAAGACCGCTCGTGTTGATGTTCACTACCGTTGCCCCCCAACCGTTTTTTCGCAGCGTCTATTACAATGAAAGACGACGCGTTTTAGTGATGGATTGGAGATGAGTATCGTATGTTCTTTAGCCACCAACTCATCTCTTCTGCAACATAGTTCGGTAAAGAGAACTTCTGGTGCTTTTTTTTTTTTTTTTTTTTTTGGAAGTTTGCTGCCATTTGTATTTGCCGGCAGTGAAGTCTCCCCAGCGGTAACATGAGGGAGGCGAAATTTTGATTCCCGAGCCTGACTTTTGCTAGACCATCGACCTTTGTCTAACATCTCTTCCAACAATCCTACGCTTTTGAGTATCTTCGCTTTGGGTAACTGCTTATTGATTCGCTGGGTGTTCTATTATATGCCCAAATATGCCATCACTCGAGACGCGGGGAAGTTGGACTTTTAACGACATCTCCGTTGACGTCTCTTGTACAAATGGAATATGTGGTTATAGCATCAATATAATATACCCTAAATGCACAGTTCTTTGCAAATATCCTCCTAAAAAGTGGTCTAAGGAATAAAACAAAGAAAAAGATCGTAAGCTCTAATTAAATCAACACAAATATAGCCTTATGCATGTTTTATAAAGGAGCTTTTTAAACGAAATGATCAAGCGTTCTTAAATTTGAATTTTGAAATTTAGAATTTTATCGGCGTCCGACTGTAGGCAAAACGAGTGCTTAAGCACTACTTTGCTGTCCCATTTTCCGACCGTCAACTGTGCATCTAGGTAAATAATATATCGATGGGTTATAGTATCATGAGGTTTCGGTTCAACAGAAGGAAGTCGTCCAAGTTACACGGTGATTCTGATTCCTTTGTCCAAAAAAGTTTGCGACGCAGTTAGTTACTTTTCCGAAGATGTGAGGTGCAAAATGCAAAGGCTAAACTAAAAGGTAGGCACGGCATCTGATTTATAGTTTTATTAAAGTTGAAGGCAAGGAAAGGTCTGTGGTGCTTTATAATCAGTAGATGGAAGCAAGCTTGCAATAATACATATAATCCAATTCTTTAAGGCTTATGCTGTATTCGGTATCGTATGGTGGTTTATTCTACGATATTTTGGGGGCTTGAGATAAAGATTTAAGATCTGAAGGTTAAATATCGGTCTAGCACATCCTGCCAAGGCACTTTTCAGCTGCCTCGCACTCATCATTTTTTCTACCTCTAAGGACATTTCACATGAAGCTTTTACAAGACAGAGCTCATGAGCGGTGTCAGTTTGATGAGTGGAGATGGGCGAACAAAGGAAGGAGGACAAACATTCTTATACCCAGCGATAATGGGGAGTATGGCAGGAGGAGCACCGAGCCGTTCCCAAGCTTCCAAATCCTCGCTTACCTGGCCTGCTTTAAAAGTATTTTTGTTCTTATTATTCTTTTTTAGGTGCAGCTGTTCCTGCAAAATGTCTTTGCCTTATCAGTTCCGCCATTCGATAGTTCTTCTTTCTCTCAGGCCTTGTTTGTCCTTATGTTGTCCGTGGCTGTTGAAACCTTTATGCTGGTTCTTTGATTTGACACTACCTTGTTCCTTAAAAAGCTCCGCTAGTTGAGGTTCCGAGAACAGGCGGGTGTTGGATGGTGGAATAGAGTTCAAGAGCATTCGTAGTCTTGTGAGACAGCACCTAAACAAACATCCATTTTCTCAAGCAAGGCTACTGTTTGCCAATTCGGCGTTACTGTCACCAACTTTGAGATAAAGCAGCGTAACGTATGTTCTGCCATGAAGATTCGCAGAGTCTTTGGCAATGTGTGCCTTACTAGGTCTTCATTTGCCTATTTTAACCTCAGACTCGGTGGTACTGGGGAAGAAGCCGAGGAAATATTTCCCTTCTGACGCGGGTTCGATATTATCTTCTTCTTTTTAAGCAATCCATAAGCCATTTCTGAAGCATTCCAGCTACCAGAATAATCATCTGTCTCGATATCAGATTTATCTTGAGAAGTCGTAAAACAATAGTTTTCTGCATCAAGAGATTTTGGCATAAAGATAAATTGAGGATTTGTTCGAAGATTTCATTCCGTTTTTTCCCTCAACGTTTCCATTTTTTGTAGCGGGTTGCCTACTGATAGGCCTTTCATGATTCGAAGATGCATAGGAAGGGGAAAGAGAGGGTGAATCTGGAGGCACGTTCGAGCCAGCTCGATTTGTACGGTCAGTAAATGAAAGCTCTGGCGATAGGCCATTTTATGAGGATTCGTTGAATCAATCTATTGCGTTTGCTAAGTGATTCGCAATCGTAAGCATACGCCAGTTGAATTTCTCGTCTGAAGTGATATTTCACCAGGTATCTGGGAAAAATTTAACGAGGATATCGATAATTTTTCCAAAGAAATTACGTTCATCTGGGGATGGTTCCCAGCGGGCTAATTCTCTGAGAGATATTCAGCCACAATCAACCATGATCAGTAACAAGCCGTTAATGGCTACAGTACACAGGTGTGAATCGGTACCTAACGTATGGGTAACAAACCGCAACGTTGTTTGCGTAGCCTTTAGCTGACCAATGCCACCGCAGGCTAACGATGTACCTGCGTGATAATGTCGGCTGTGCAGCCGACAGACCCCTTGTCACTACCAGCTGGTAGACGACGACGAGGGATTACGTCGGCTGCATAGCCGACAGCCGACACGGTTATTAGTTATGACGGCAAGTGCTGCATTTGAGCAAGCTTCTAGTGAGTATGCCGTCCGGAGAGCGGGCATTCACTGTAAGCATAGATTCTCTAAAGAATCTAACTATCTAATGCTTTTAGCACTAGATAAATACCTATATGAGAAAATATATATATTTTAATACTGACCTTAAGATTATTATTATTTATCTTTTATATTTAATTATTATCACGATTCTTTTGTAGTTGTAATAACTATTGAGGGTTTTATTTCTAAATTCCTAATGTAAGTAAAGAAAATAAAATAACACTACACACTGCACACGCAACAAAATTCGAAGACGTACTGACAGTCAAACGTCCAACCAGCGATGGCAGAGGCGACTTGTCAATGTTACCAGATCAAAATATTCGGAATCTGAGGGTAGAACACACTGCAGCCGCGCAAAATTCGGGGGGTAATCTCACAAGTGGGTCAAGCAAAGGCTCGAACACCTAAATATCAACCGTTATTGCAGAGTCCGCTGGCAATGATATTCTTGACTGGTGGTGAGTCCTCGTTCCTGTCGAACTGGGACCTGTACCTCATCACGGCGCTGTGCGGAGCCCTGGGGCTCGTGGTCTACTTGCGCAGGCCTACGCCGCAACCAGCCAACTGAACCTGGACTAAAGCCGAGTGCGATACACCGATGTGATATCGATACTGGATTTTGAAAACAATGGACTACAACAGTGAATGTGATAAATTGTTTTGGAATCGATGTTATCGATTCAAATCACTGCTTCGATTTATAATCGATTGTGAAAGGGTTCGAGAGACTGAGCAGATGTACACTTTTTAAAGTTTAGTAATGCACATAAGATTTTATGTAGTTTATTTATTATTTATACATAAGAAAAAGATGTGTTGAATTTTAGGTACATCTTATACTTCTATGTGTTACACAGAGTGGCGCCAATATAACTACATTAAATTTGATAATGGGAACCATATGTATTTTTCAATTTCACCGCAGTAATAAAATAACTGTAACGTCAATACTAAAAAAAAATTAAAATAAAATAATTAGCAAAAGTTCGGTTACTAAATGTGACTCCATTTATACTGTGTAAAACCGGTATAAAAAAAATCTACATGTAGGTAAACTTCAGTAGGTACGCGGCGCGTGTCCCCCGCATCCAAAGCCGGATATATCCGTTCATGTTTGTTATCGATAAAAGTCTTTGACCGCTAAGATCAGCTGTTTTAGGTCGTCCCGAACGTACATCATGTTACAGAAATTGACAAAACTAAAAATCAATCGTGTGGGTAAACTAAATCACCTATTTGACTGATATTTATTGGTACAAGGCCTTGCAACGTAGTAAGGTATAATCTATGATTTAATGTCGTTATGTCTGCGCCACTCGGTATAATTAAAATTACTGAAAAAGAATTGCAATATTATATTATCAAATTACCTCGAACTTTATATTTTCTTCAAACTAACAGTCTCTCACCTTATTTTATAAATATGAACATTTTGAAGGCTATTACTGTTTATGAAGTAAATCACTAAAAGCAATAACTGACTGTTTCAATAATTTAATACATGTTACATTGATTTTGTTATATTCTTATGTATTTTTGATTACAAATTATGTTTCATTTATAAATCAACCTTTTTTTAAGAACTACCTAGAACTGCCTTTTAATATATAATTGATCAGACTAGCTATGCGCCAATAAATAATCGAAAATACTGAAATATTTAATATACTTTTAATTTGAATATTTTTGTGTTAATCTACTATATAAAAATAAGTCGGGTTTTCCTTCCTGACGCTATAACTCCAGAATGCACGAACCGATTTCCACGGTTTTGCATTCGTTGGAAAGTTCTCGGGCTCCGTGAGGTTTATAGCAAAGAAAATTCAGGAAAATTTTCAACAGAAAAGCGGGAAAATCTTTTTTCACGCACCGGCGCCATCTACTTAAAATATTGGTTTGTAGTACATGCTATGTATCAGAGATGGCGTTGTATGTGAAATTTATTAGAGATTTCAGATATTAGAGATTTCACAGACGGGGTGACAATCGATCAGACAGATGGGGTGACCGACTGGGTGACAGACGGGTGACAGACAGGTGACAGACTGGATGACAGATGGGTGACAGACGGGTGACACACGGTTGACAGACTGGGTGACAGACGGGTGACAGACGGGGTGACAATCGAGCAGATAGATGGGGTGACCGACGGGTTGACCGACAGGGTGACTGTCGGGGTGACCGACGGGGGGGATGGACGGGGTGACTGACGGGGTAACTGACGGGGTGATGGACGGGGTAACTGACGAGGGTACTGACTGGGTGACAGATGGGTGACAGACGGGTGACATACAGGGTGACACACGGGTGACAGACTGGGTGACAGACGGGTGACAGACGGGGTGACAATCGAGCAGATAGATGGGGTGACCGACGGGTTGACCGACAGGGTGACTGTCGGGGTGACCGACGGGGGGATGGACGGGGTGACTGACGGGGTAACTGACGGGGTGATGGACGGGGTAACTGACGAGGGTACTGACTGGGTGACAGATGGGTGACAGACGGGTGACATACAGGGTGACACACGGGTGACAGACTGGGTGACAGACGGGTGACAGACGGGGTGACAATCGAGCAGATAGATGGGGTGACCGACGGGTTGACCGACAGGGTGACTGTCGGGGTGACCGACGGGGGGATGGACGGGGTGACTGACGGGGTAACTGACGGGGTGATGGACGGGGTAACTGACGAGGGACTGACGGACCAAAGTAGATCATCTCATTACCTCCTTTAGAATTATTGGATTATAGGTGCCTACAACTCATTCTTTCAACCCTCTCTCTCCTACGCAGACGAAGTTGCGCGGGTCAGCTAGTCGTACTATATATTTGCTAATTGAAGTTACTCAGTCACTGTTCGCCTTCTATGCTTGTTTATTGGCGCAAATTATAATTTTCTAAAAAATCTTCATTATTTAACTAATTATTTAGATAAATATAATCACATTTTGTTGTTTTTACATTTTCTAAAATGTATTGTTGAGTGTTTACATTTAAGATAGTTCCTCGTAAATTAATTTGTGATGTTTAGCGAAAATATTGTAAATAAAAGGAATTAAGACATTATAATTTGTTTTTAATTGCCTTCTTGTGATTGAAGAACATTTTTTTATATAGCAGTGTGGCAAACGAGCAGGTGAGTCACCTGATGGTAAGTGTTCTTCACGCCCTAGTCACTCATGATAGAATCATGGGTGCGTTGTCGATATTAAGTAGGTAAGAGGGGATATCTTTACACGTATATCAGGCCCGCCCGGCCCCGCGTCCTTTAGCGGTAACAGGTATACCAAACGAATGTACTCCTTGCGAAAATCATATGTACCGCTTTCATTTTCAATGTACCTCTCCGATTTTTAAATTACAAGCGCTTTTTGGTGGCCGGGCCAGCCAGACTTTTTCAGCCCGGCCCCTCTGTAATTCAAAAACTACAAAACGTACTGATAAAATGATGTACAGAAGAAATGTACTCTCCAAATTACGTCGGTTTTCTGTGAGACAGTGGTATCGATCCGGTCGAGCTGACCCAATCGTTCTGTAGACGTCACTGTCTACAGCGTGGTTCTCCCACTCAAATCGCAAACAACGGTTGTGAAACGAGAGACCGCGGGTTCAATTCCCGTACAAATGTTTATGTGTGCATCTTTCGTAATTTTTGATGCAAACGCCACAAAGTGGTCCCATCTATGAGGGTGATTGTTAGGTTATTACCTATAGTTATAAGAACGAGCTTTTTGGACAGTTGCCGCTTTTCGAAATTGAAGATAATTTTCGTCTTCTCTATAAATTTGTCTACAAGCGCCACTTGCGGAAAATACAACGAACTAAAAGAAAATGAAAATATTCTCTGATTTCGAGAACCGAGAACTAAAAAAAAATTGTATTACCTCCAACAGTAAAGTAGAAAACACAGTTATACATTTTTCAAAAGTATTTTATTACTTTTAAATATAAAAAACACTACTATAGTTTTATAGTGCGAGATAAACTTAGATTAAAGCTGGGCTTATTACTAACATTTGCATACTTTGATAAATTGTTGTACACGTTTATGTAATTTATTATCATAGTATCTGCCTACCCTTATGGGATACAGGCGTGTAATTTTATTTCATGATAGTTGTAAATTTATTTCATGGTTGTACAAAATATGTACGTATTATTCTATTTGTTCCACAGTGAACCGGCTAACACTGAGACCATGCTGTCAAGTCACATTACATTTTTCAATATACCGATTTCAAGGTCATGTTGGAGTTTCAGCAGCAGCGATAGCTCAGTTGGGAATGGTACGGACTGCCGAGACAAGTGTCGGAGGTTCGAGACCAACCCCAAAATGGAGCATACACCTATGACTTTTCTATGTTAAGTGTATTTTCATTGTGAAATATCGCTTGCTATAACGGTGAAGCAAAACATCGTGAGGAAACCTGCATACCCGAGAATTTCTTCACAGGAATTTCGAAGGTATGTGAAGTCTACCAACCCGCATTAGGCCAGCGTGGTAGACTAAGGCCTAACCCCTGTCATTAGTAGAGGAGGCCCGTGCCCAGCAGTGGGACAGTTGGAGTTTCGCCGTCAATTACTTCCAGTTTGATGCTTTTTATATGCTTCGACGATAAGCATCCAAAGTCACTAATTTCAATGTTTCTATACACTATCCATCTTCTTGATGTTTATTTCATAAATCCACATCACTTTTAAACAACAAACACAAGTTTAGACTAATATCATCATCAGTATTTCGGCCATAACTTCCAACAAAATACATCTATATTAATAAGGTATAATGTTCACGTCATATGAATTTTTTCCAACTGTTCGATCTTCTTGGCTATATCATCTGCTGAGAAGGCATAGTCTATCAGCTCCTCTGACTTTACGCTGTCTTTATATCCTTTGGATTTCTGAAACAATAAACCTTTTATCGTTTATTCTGAAGTATAGTGAGGATTGTATTGCTATCTAAGCTCTGCGAAATGTGGGTGTATTAGTTCGCTAGTGCGCTTCTGCTACCCCTTCGGGGATACAGGCGTGAGCTTATGTTATGTTGTATTGCTATCTACACATTTGAGTAGTATAGCCAGGCTGTATATAGTAATGCCTACAGCACGAATGGGCCGGCTCGACCGGTTTGATACCACTGTCTCACAGAAAACTGACATAAAATGTCAGTTCGCTATTTCGTTCCGTTCGGTGAGTGAGATTTCTGGTGGCCCAATGACTCAACGGTTGGTTGAGGCGGCTATAGGTGTACATCCCGATGTCTGCATCGGTGAATCACTTGTCTTCTCGTAATATCCTCGATTTGCTTCTACCTTCTTCAGAGTGCGAAGAAGCATAAAAAAGCGGACATGATTCTGGTGACCACCGAAAACCAATGGGTTTATGATGATGGTCGCTTTTTGTATCTGCACTACGCTTACCATAAGGTGTACTGATTCTTTGTTTTCTTTCATAGCAGAGACTGGCAAACGAGCAGGTGGTTCACCTGATGGTAAGTGATATCCACAGCCCATAGGCACCCAAGACAAAACGAATCATGGCTGCGTTGCCAACCTTAAAGGGGGGAAATAGGGTCTCGGAAAGGAAGGGGGAAATGGGACACCGGAAATCTCACTTATCGAATGAAATGCAACAGCATACTGCTTTACACCGGTTAGGGCACTCACTTTGAGACGTTTTTTATAAAAATGTACTCACCCAAAAGTTGGCATACTCCGGCGACACAGACTGCAGATACGCGATCTTATCTTCCATGTCCTTGAGCCGCTTGAACACGTCCTTCGACACGGGCGCGATGTTCAGGTACTTCTCTATGGAGTGCACGCGCTCGGCGATCGAGCCCGGCAGGGGGGAGTCCTCCGGCTCGGAGGGGGGGGGCGGACGCGCCGTCTGGGGACCCCACTCGTTGTACACCTTGCGGACTGAAATACAAGTACTTTAGAGGATATTGAAATCAAAATAGTTACTTAGGGCTTCAAAGTTGGAGTACATTAGTTTAGGCCCTATATTGAAAACAAAGTTAGGAAGAGTTCTAGTCATTGTCAAAGAGGAAATTGGTTCTGTAGTTTATTGTAAATTTAAGTAAATTGATTTAAATATTATCATATGATTTTGGGTATTTTATAGTCAACTAGTATTTCCCACGTATCCGGATTTAAATGACGGGGTCATAGGAATTATTCAAAATCTCCAGATAGTTGTTTAATATAAATCAATTAAACTAAGACATGGCGACCAGGTCTGTATCATAAGTTGGGACATTTCGGACAACAGGGATTATTTCGTTGGTGTTAATTATTAATTTTGGCTAATAATCGTCACCAACAATTCAGATATACCCACTTTTAAGATGTCCCTTCGAATCATTCCGCTTGACAAACTGCGCTCTCACTCTAGCGCAGGTCTCCGTATCTTCCGTCCCATTCTCTCCCTCCCCCGGTATGAAGTCATGTATATTGCTTATGTTCACTTGCTCTCTCTTTCGCTCTATAAAGTTCTGTATGCGTTGCTGTAATTCTTCACTTGATACGTTGATTTGGATGAGGTTTTTGTCAATTGGCGGCTCCGGATTGGGAGGCGACGGCGGAGAGTCGTTTGGGCCTGCAATGTGTATATTGCATGAAGCACATGACAATATGTTATGTATATGACTAAAACTTAAATAAATTACACAGTAATAATTAATATTAAATTATAACAGTATAAAATATTACACTCAAATTTCGCCGAGCTTAGTTCCGTCCCAGATGTGATAGGGGGCCAGCCTATGGCCATAACTAAGCTCGGCGAAATGTAGTTGTTCTACTCCGCTACTTCGCCTCTGCCTACCTCTTCAGGGATACATGCGTGAGCTTATTTTTTGTATAATATTACAATAAACAAAAATATAATTAGCAGTAAATGCATGTCATGTTATTCCATTACTAATATCATGTCTTCTATATAATCAGTAAAGTTGATCATAAATCCGACTTAAAATAAGTTTGACGTTATTTAGGTCGCATTTTGACCCCTTTTAATCATCCTTGAGATAAACATTATAGACAACAAAATAACAATCGAAATCGGTTTCATATTTGGAGAGCATATACATGACGGTCATTTTGCACGTGGCGCAAGTAGGTACGTAGTATCCCTTTACATAATATTGCAGCTAATTTTTTAGTGGTATCTGATATCGTATTTCCCCTTATATATCAATTGCTTGAACCGATTTTGTTGTAAAACGATAATTCGAATTATTGAGAAGGGCACAGGTCTTTGGTCCCTTGACATACAGTTTCCCAAGGTTATCTGATAAACTTCGTCGAGCAGAATAAAGCACATATTGAGTAAAATATATTGTTTTAGGATACTTATATTTTTGTAGCACATTGTGGTACTACTTGCGCCTCTGCCTACCCATTCGGAAATGACAGGCGTGCGTGAGAACTTACTTTCTATCTAAAATAATCTTCAATTTAATAATACTATCTGACGTATGTTTATGAATACTGTATTTTATTTGTACAGAACTAGCACTAACTTCCTCTCTGTCAATTATTATTACCTACTTACGTTTATTATTTCAACTTGTAGATATATTAAAACTTAGATTGATCTTTCCAAGTATTTTTGTTTATAATTAATACTAAATAACTGGTCTTTGCCATAAAGGTAATTCCTTATAAGCTGAGATATAAATAAGAGGAATAAATAAAAGTCGATAAAAACAATTTGTATATTTTAATATAGCATATTACGGATACATTTGAACCTAAACCAATAATAACAAAATAAAAACAACAATATATTATGCAACCGTGTTCTTATTAAGATTATACGTATATTTAATATCGTATAGCAAATAATATCCATAGCTGAGAAAAAATATAAAAATTTCACTCTTCGAGGCACAAACAATAATACTTTACATCCAGACAAATGCACCACTTTAGAACTAAAAGTAAAAAAAACATGTCCATGTGCTATGCAATCTAGTACTAGAAACCTGGCACAAGTGACTAAAAAACATTAATTTGCAATAATATACACTAACTACGCGCTACGTATGTCCACAGTCTATACTTGTGCTTCGATCTTCAACTTGCGTCTTCCTCTGACGCATGCATTTAGTGCATAATGTCATGCGTCAAATGCAATTACTTGGCATACTTGCGTCAAAGGCAAACGCGTGTTTGTACTATCACACGTGTTTGGATATAGGTCACTATTGTACATTATAGATTGAACTACCATGTAATCTGTAGAACCATAAATCTTAATTTTATTTTTACTACCTAATATCGAAGATAAAATTTATATTTTTATAACGAAATCCTATAATTTTTGTCTTTTAGACTTGTATCACTTCGAGAGGGAATTACTTAGATTAAAACATATTTTTTAAAATCAATGAAACAACCATATTGCCAATTTAACTCACAATAATATTCTTTAACCGCATGCTATTATATAGGCATGCAGTGATGGTAAATTTAATCAAATAAAATATATTTCTTGCTTTTATAACAAACATTCCAAATATTCATTCATTCTGAATACACGCCACATTCACGCCTGTGATCTCCGGAGGGGTAGACAGTGGCGCAATGAATTTTAACCCACCGTTTATCAAGCTCAGTCCCACCATTTATCTGACAGAAGTTTATCGGTGTGTCTGGAGAACTTATTTCAAGGGTGGTATCGTATAAATTTGGTTACGATCGGATACGTTTTGAAGTCGGTCCGTTAAGTTTATAAGCTTGTGATTATTCACAATGGGCCTTACTTACAAAAAAAAAATTCGCTTATCTTACATGTATGTATGTATGTTTTTGCTTAGAATAGCCTGTCACTTTTTTCCTTGCGTTACATATTTTAAAAATGAAAGGGACAACGTATGGTTAAAGATAAGCCACGTTTAAATATTTTTATAAGTAAGGGGCAATATCTCCTATATTTTAAGAATACGCAAATGATACGGCCGTTTGTCATAGCAGTTGATAAAATAAACGCAATGTTGACTTTAGTACAGGTGGATTATTCATCACAAGTTAAATACGAGTTTATTTAAACAGTAACTCGCTAAATAATAAAATTAAATGATAAAGCGAAGTATCATCGTATCACTAATGAAATTTAAATACACGAAAACTATAGTAATTCGACTTTATTGCCAACGTCGGAATATCGTACGAGAGGACTGGATCCCTCATAGGGGTTGACGTCAGGCAGGCTGGCCGTAAAAACTAAGCCAAACTCTGCAACATGCTTGAAAAAAGTGTGTTGCGCCGACTCCACATTAAGGTCGGATAAGGGAGGTAGAAAGAAATAAAGAAATGCAAGGCTAATTAAAGGACTTAATTTAAATCAAGCCGCAAACTCCACCAATTGAGTGTATCTAATATATAAAATTCTCGTGTCACGGTGTTCGAACTTGAACTCCTCCGAAACGGCTCGACCGATTTTGATGAAATTTTTTGTGCTTATCCGGTATCTATGAGAATCGGCCAACATCTATTTTTCATCCCCTTAAATGTTAGGGGTAGTCCACCCCTAAATTTTTAAACAAAATTTTTAATTTCTATTTTTTTATGATACAACATACAAAAATACATACAATCCTCAATTTTCACCCTTCTACGATCAACCCTTATTTTTTAGTAGCCATTTTAGTAATTTAATCATTTCGGGGCAGAAGGGGTGACGGACGGGGTGACGGACGTGGTGACAGACGGGGTGACCGACTGGGTGACAGACGAGGTGACACACGGGGTGACAGGCAGGGTGACAGACGGGGTGACAGACGGGGTGACAGACGGGGTGACAGATGGTGTGACTGACGGTGTGAGAGACGGGTTGACTGACGGCCGAAGTAGATCATCCCATTACCTCTTTTAGAATGATTGTGCTATAGGTGCCTACGACTCTTTCAACCCTCTCTCTCATACGCAGACGAAGTTGCGCCGGTCAGCTAGTAATTTTATATAAAAATATCATGAGAAATATCTTTTTAAATAACTGAATGTCTAATGTCCAGCTAAGGGCGACTTGCATCAATATTACTAACCTACAGTTAGTCTTAACCTCAATTAAATTGAAAAAGAAATATATGAAGGACATGAAATTCATTACATAAATGTAGTACATGTAATTACAGATAATATATGACGACATTTAATTAATTACATGTCCTTCATATATTTCCTTTTCAATTTAACATGAGGTTAGGACGAATTGTAGGTTAGTAATAGTGGTGCATGTCGCCCTAAAAGCATTGAAAAAGCCATAACAACACGGCATCAAATTTCGATGCCTAAAATTTGCAATGGCTTCTAACTAATTACACATTATAGCATTAAAAGCCAATATTTACATAATTATTTTCAACTTCGACTATAAAGCTGTATTTTGCGTACGTACATTATGAATGGGATATGATACAAGTATTTCTAGAGTGTTGTCCCTTAGAATAAATATGTTCATTTGTGCTTATCTTGCATATATGCGTTTATTATGATGAGGTTCGCCTATATTATTGACAGACACACACACACACACACACTTATGTATATCACGTGCTAGAAAGACTGGCAAGAGTTAAGCATATTTAAACCTATTCGGGATGAAAACGTTGCTATATAAATCAGTACGAGTCTGTAATTACGCTAAAAAATAATCTACATAGAGCATTTACGCGGATCTTAATTTTAATAGGAATAAGCACTGATTTCGCGTAACTGGATGACTATTGGATATAGGTATGTCGCGTACAATACGTACGAAATAACATGATCAGAGCGAGTCGGTCATTTTACCCGACCATCTCACAGCTGCAACTAATTACGATTAAATTATATCGCCTGTAACGATATCTACGTATACTGCTGTTATAAAGAAAAGAGACGTATCTGTATCGAAAAAAATAATTTGACGGATTCCTGGCAGATCCATTTTATACAGAAAATATGCATGGAAATGGTTTCTTGTAGGAAATAATTACGGCATAATCCAATCAAAATACTCCGATTTTTTAAAACTTCGCCGCATCAACATCCCATCTGACACTACGCATTAGAGGCCTTATTCTTATGAACACATTTTAGCTGAGCAAATGGTGACACAAGTAAAAAAGTTTAATAGACTATTCTTAGTCATTTGGTCAGCTAAACTGATTTTATAAGTGAGGCCCTAGATGTTTCACATCATAAATGTCAGATACGTCGAAATAAAACTAGTTAAACCACACCACGAAGACTTCAAAGCTTTCGAAGCGTCGAGACTAAAAATCAACATAAACTGCTATAGAATCCCTAAAAACTAGTTTTATATCAACGTGTAACAAAAACATTTGCGTTTTAAAAAATACGTCTTTTTTCCTTATGAAGGCAGTGCAGTTTTAATATCTATACTTTCTGTCCATTAGATCTATTATGAGATGACCACGCACATTCGACATTCTCCTTCCACAGCGGTGGGTGTTCGTTGTACACCTCCTTCTTCCATATGGGGACAGTGGCCTTCAGCTGCTCGATGCAGAAGGAGACCGCGTCTAAAGAGTCTCGGCGGTGGGGACTGCTCACTGCGATCACCACCGACGATTCCCGACTTGGGACGTTGCCTAGCCTGTAATGGGAAATATCTCTACTCAAGTTCTGCTATATTAACTAATCTAAAAATTACTGCCTCTATCAAGATTTTTGCTAATTACAAAACAATTTACTTATTGTTGCATGACGTTGCATCCATATTACGTTATTAAATCGTTCCATAATATTAGTTCGCGTGACGAACGACTATGGCTTGTCACGGTACGTGATGTTCATATGAGACTTAAATGTATCAATTTTTTATCAATTTTTTGTTAATAAAAATTGCGTGACGGAAAATGCTTTATTGATATAGATAGAGTATTTCCATTTAGGCTGTATCTGTTTCTTCCAGAAAGTTGTGAAAAGATTCATGTGGTAAGGTGGAAGGAAATGAGAGTAAAATATTATTGTTTTTTTTTTATAGTAGACGCAAACGAGAAGGTGGGTCACCTGATGGTAAGTGATCTCTCTGCTCATAGACGCTCATTGTATCAAAAGAATCATGAATGCGTTTCCAACCTTAAAGAAGGGGAATACGGATTAGGAAGAGGAGGGGAGAGATGAGCCACCGGAAATTTCACTCACGGGCAATAAATATGTGATTCAAACGTAATCCCAGATATTTTTTTAAAACCCGTCATATAATTTACCAATCCAAATGGGGGCTTACAGTTCATCGCACGCGTTAATAAATGGTTTTCCAAACGGAAATTACCTAGATATCGTATTGTAAAATGTCGGATTGTAGAGGTAGAATATGTACGCACTTTACAATGAAAGGATGTTGCCGATTACCGTTGGTATAATTTGTGTAATTTTCAGAAATGCCAATTACCGTGCCACTCGTCTGAATATTTCGTTTGAAATTTTTAAAAAATATGTCCATCTATATCTCTTTTTTATAGCAGAGACTGGCAAACGAGCTGATGGGTCACCTGATGGTAAGTAATCTTCATCGCCCATAGACACCCAAGACACAAAAAAAACACGGGTGCGTTGCCAGTGTAAAAGGATGGAATGGAAGGGGAGGGAAAAGGGATTGGGAAAGGGAGGAAATTTTTATTTGCTATAAAAAAAAACAAAATCTCACACACCGAAGGAAACGCGATAGCGAGCTGCCACTTTACGTCGGTTTTCTGTGAGACAGTGGTATCAAACCGGTCGAGCCGGACCATTCGTGCTGAAGACGTTACTGTCTACAGCGTGGCTCTACCACTCAAATTCGTACATTCTCGAACACGGAATTTTATCGATAGCACAAGTGACACAAGTTTTAAATTCTCCCCTATGCAGTATACAAGAAAAATATCATGGTCTCAACTTGGCCAAATCTCAGCTTTCTGACGTCACAAGATATGAATTTGAAATGCCCGAGAATTGCCCCCTGTATCTTAATACGAGGTCAAGACAGTATCACTGCTGGGTGTATTTATTTGTTTACTATTAATGCATGACTACAATCTCATTATATTAATGTATGAGAACTGATAACACAATGAGACACAAAAACAATTTGTTACGTAGCACATTAAATTGAAAACAGTGAATGCGTAAATACTAATTCAATGATAATGACATCAGGTTTATATTATTTAAGTAAAGGAAAGTAACATGCAAAAATAATATTCCGCCCAAGAACCATCATAAAAGATCTAGTTAAAAGTTTATTCACAAAAGGGTGATTTGGTGATCATATACAAATGTGGATTATAAAAACCTTCGGTACAGTAAAGCCGGGTCTTCTGCACTAAAACATTACACAAAACATACATTTTTTATCTATGAAATTGTTCTACGAGCAGGTGACAACTAAAATCTTTGTTTTGCGTATATCTTAACGGCGACTTGCAGCGCTATTACTAATCTAGAGTTACACTTTCTTGATTTATTCTACAGCTCACTCCTATCTTTAAATCAAGATTTGGGATAAGTAGAGATTTAGCCCGTAGTGTTTTGTTTCGAAAAAGCTAGTGCAGGTGACCCGGCTTAAGTTTTTAGTCTAGTCTGAAATTCATAAAGGTGTTGTTTATAAAAGGTTGTTTTGTTAATTATGCTAACATTGTGTCTATCCTTTTTGTGCATTTTCAACTGACCTCAATAGCTTTGTAATAAAAGTACTGACAGCGCATGTATCATTAGCGGCCTCTACCGCAACCATCGACCGCAAATGTAGTTTTTTGTGTTTACTGTACTGTACGGTATTTTCGTACTAGTAATCACACATTCATCAAATTATGTTTTGCTAATGGAATGGCATGATTCAGTAAAAATTAAAGTCGAGTTACGCCACACTTTCGACGATTAATTGGAAGGTATGACTGGCAAAAAATTGCATCTCTTTCTAGATATGAAGCGTTTTATAAGATGTAGCCAAGGTACATTTTTGATCATTTTTCTCTATTTCCAAATCGCGTCGGCCACTTAATGCTGAGGATCGTGACCATATAAACGTTATCTGACCATCTAGAATCTAGAGGGTGCTCTACCCTTGAAATTTAATAACTTCAATATTACATCTTTCTTACATTTATTTTTATACTAAATGGAAATAGATCAGCTACATTTATCAAAACGCTGAATCAGTTAATACTATGTATACCTACTTACTATAAAAATAACAAGTATTTTTCATAATACCTCTGTAATTGGTTATAGATTCATAGTATATATAAATAAACGTAATCTAACAAGTTTTAGATGTATCTTATAAGGAAGGGAGGTCATAACCTTGTTTACTGATAAATTCATCAACTGTTTTTGTCAATCTTGTAAAACCAATAAACAGCCATTACGTAATTACGTTCTTCTAGTATATTCTATAAGTCGGTATAATGCACGTTGCGCAAGTATTGCACAAGTGCTGTGTAATTATTTGTTTTTATGACAAAAAAGCGTGACAATTAAAATTAAACCATTAGACATGATTAAAATTGATTTTCGTAATAATTAAGTAGTATACAGTACTAAGTGGATCCGTCAGAAGGGTTGACGTCAGGCAGGCAGCCGGTCGTCAAAACTAAGCCAAATCTACTCTGCAACATGCTTGAAAGGGTGTGTTGTGTTGTCCCTCATATTAAGATGGGATAAGGGCAGGTAGAAAGAAAGAAACTACTAATTGGCAAACTAGTAAAGACGGAAAGAGATGTTCTATCGCCCGAATGGTCAAACGCTGCTCAACTTTAACGGCTTCTTATATTGATTTTCGCCATACAATTTTGACAGATAAGGTGGCCTTAAACGACATAAGGCGTCCTTAAGTGTATGAACATTCGGCGGTATGTATCACAAAATTCATTATTTTTGGTAGAAGCATGTACCATGTATGAGTATTAAGCCTGCTTGCAAAATCAGAGGGTACGAGGGTACGTGTTCGATACCTGCATCGTAAGAAATATTTTGAATCGTCTTTTTTTTTTATTAGCAGAGACTGGCACACGAGCAGATGGGTCACCTGATGGTAAGTGATCTCCACCGCCCATAGACACCCAAGATACAAAAGGAATCATGGGTGCATGGCCAACCTAAAAGGAGGAAATGAAAGGGGAGGGAAAAAGGGATTGGGAAAGGAAGGGGTGGAAGTGGGCCACCGGAAATCTCACTCACCGAACGAAACGCAACAGCAAGCTGCCACTTTACGTCGGTTTTTTGTGAGACAGTGGTATCACATCGGTCGAGCCGGCCCATTTGTGCTGTAGATGTAACTATCTACAGCGTGACTCTACCACTCAAGATCTCGTCTCGTCCTCCTTAAGCCGCGTCTATTGCACTAGCTTTTTAGAAAAAAAAAACACATACGCAAAACAACGATTCTAGCTGTCACGTGCTCGTAAAATAGACCATTGATTAAAAAAATGCATGTTTTGTGTAGATATTTTGTGTAATGTTTTGGTGCAGGAGATCCGGCTTAAGATCACCACTCTGTCTAAAATTTATGCCGCTATTCCGAATTTGTGATTGAGTCAAATATAATATTTACCTGTGGTACATGGCTATGTTGTGGACTGCGGGCCATTTCTGCCGCACCTCGTCACATATTGCCTTCAACGACTTCAGCGCCATCGGCTCATACGCTTCGTATTCCAGCCTCAACACCTGTCAACACATTAACCAACTAATTTATCACATTATTTAGCCGCAAGCTCGAATTGCATGTTGCACAAGTATTGAAATGTGTAGGAAAAAATATTTGTAGCATTTACAAAGTAAACCCTAATGGGAAGTATTGTATTACAAATGTAATTAAAAGAATATATAATTATCCACTTTTCAAATAAAATGTTTTCTTAGGACATGAGCAGTCAATATGTTTGGATGCGTTAGTTCACTATTTCGCCGAGCTCATTTCCATCCCAAATGTGATAGGGGCGACCCTATCGCCATATCGCCATTCCTGGCTGATACTAAGTAGAAAAGTCCAATATCACTTTGCCCGACCCGGGTTCGAAGCCAGACCTCAGGACGATAGTCGTACCACAGTACATCACCGAGACAGTTGAGTAATTTCCATGATAGAAATACTGTTATCCCAAAACACATATGTACAAATGATACTGTCAGTGGAAAGAGAAAGCGTCTCCATATTACCAATAAAGTTTCAAGGTGATACATTGTGAAAAATATTTAACTAGTTGTTTAAATTCATTTCCACTGACAAGTGTTTCTTAATTGTTAAAGTAATTAAATTCACAAAAGCGTTTCATGCTGTCGTTAAGCGGCGTCTTCTGCACTAAAAAATTACATAAACCACCTAAACCTCCTCTTAACTCCTTCAGAAGGTTGACTGGAAGAGATCGCTTTAAGTGATAAGGCCGCCTATTGGCTACTTGACTATGTTTGATTTTATACACATTTTTATATGTACTAGCAAATAAAACAAAAAAGAAACTCTTCAGTAAAATCTGCATCGAAATTGGTGGAAAAATGAGTCAGTAACTCATATTTTAAATTCTGCAATGAGCAAGAGTGGGGACGTAGTGGGGATATCTCGCTATCCCTTTCTAATGCACGTACCGTTATGGCCCTGACGTGATTTTACTGATACTTCTCTTTTCCGCATTTCGAAGGTTACACCAAATTTCAAATGCTTATAACTTTCTTATTTTTGAGAATATTTTAATAATTCTTTCAGTACCGTATTTTAGATGGCGTAAATTTCATATAAAATTAATTAAAAAATATATATAGTTTAAGTTTCTTGTTTTTACTGTTTCAAAATGTTTGTGTTCAATAAAGTGTTATCTATCTATATACACAACACATGTATTTTTTATCTATGGTCCATTGTTCTACAAGCAGGTGACAGCTAAAATCGTTGTTTTGTGTATGTGTTTTTGTGTAATGTTTCGAGAAAAACTAGTGCACGAGACTCGGCCATATAAGGCTAAGCCTGTTTTCATTATACCACATTTCACACTAATATTATAAAGGCGAAAGTTTGTGGGTGTGTTTGTATGTTTGTTACTTCTTCACGCTCAAATGGCAGGACCAATTTTGATGAAATTTGGTATAGAGGTAGCTGACACCCTGGATTAACAGGAAGGCTACATTTTTATTCCGGAAAAAAAAAACACGCGAATAGAGTCGCCGACAACAGCTAGTACTATAATATAGAAGTAAAGTTTCCCCATTTGTCTATTATTTTATGAGTTTTGTATTAAGTCTCCATGGTGTAGTTGGCAAGTAGCCGAATATGAAGCGGGAAGGCCAGGGTCCGATGCCTACATTAAGACCAATTGGGTACTTGACTATTTTTTTTTAATTAATTTTATATGATATTTACGCCATCTAAAATATATGACATATGAACTGAAATAATTATTGAAATATCCTCCAAAATAAAAAGTTATAAGCATTTGAATTTTGGTGTAACCTTCAAACTGCGGAAGAAGTATCAGTAACATCACGTCACGGCCATAACAGTACGTGCGTTAAAAAGGGATAGCAAGATATCCCCACTATGTCCCCACTCTTGCTCATTGCAGTATTTAAAATAGAATTACTGACTCATTTTTCAACCAATTTCGATGCAGATTTTACAGAAGAGTTTCTTTTTGTTTTATTTTTTAGTACATATAAAAATGTGTACAAAATTAAACATAGTCAAGTACCCCAATTGTGTGATTGTTATGGCTCCAAAAATTATAGTTTCTGATAGGTACTAATATTACTAAAGACTCTTGTTTTAGTGTGGGGTCAGGATTTTGTGTGACTAATTGGTGTTATTTATTGATTACGTTATCACTGAATCTACATATTCTTTTGATCTAATTACTTCTGATGGCTGTAGAGTGTTTATAAGTGATTCAGTATAAATCGACTTGCAAGCGGGCAGAGCCGCGAGCAAAACCTAGTGGTAGAAAACTTGATAAAAACGGGTTTTAATTACGTACTATTTTCTTTTATCGTCAGCATGGATAAAATGTTTTATGTGACTTTTATGTTTCATAGACTAGACATTTCTATATACCTGTCCTTATCTCACCTTAGTGTGGGGTCGGCGCGGCGCAACATACTTTTTCAAGCATGTCGCAGAAAGGGTTAGGCTTAATTTTTATGCCTGACAACAACTCCCCTCTGGGAGATCCAGTTCCGGGAAACCCTGCCCAACCTGGGAATTGAACCCAGGACCTCCTGGTCCACAGCCCATATATGCTGCCACTAGACCAAACAGGCGTCTACACGGAACAATTTTTTTTTATAAAATGTTCATCAGTACAGACTTGTGTCTGCTGGACATAGGCCTGTCTCAGATCACTAATAAAATAAATCTATTGGAATAAACAATTTTTACGGTTTCTATCACGGTTTGGTTTTAATTTTTATGCCTGGCGTTTCGAAAGCTTTGCAGCCTTCGTGGTCACGGGTCAGACTCCTATTTACTACCTATAACTATTTTATTAAAAATATTTTTACTCCAATGAATAACATTCGCGTAAACCTAAGAAATCATTAAATAAATCTATATTAAAATGATCATGTCTAGTTCACACCTGTGTTTTGAACCCTTCACTTGTTTCTATAACAAGATAAGTATGCTGTTTAGATCTTAGACAAAAGAAGGTAGAGGAAGAGGCATAACTACGAAAAAATGAAGCATTCCTAATGTATGGAACGTAACCAAAATGGCGACTGCGAAAGAAAGATCCCATTAATGTAGCAGTAAGGCATCTTCTTCAACTACCGTATTTATAATGAAATCAATAAGTATTTATACGTTATTTAATTCTTATGACACTGTGACAACTTACATGTAAATAAATCGCGAAACTAAAATGGCGGAACGGACTTCAAAGTACACAAGTTTAGTAATTATGCCAGGTCTTTTTATTTTATTTTAGATTTACTATGTTTTTCTTACTACAATATCTTGGAAACCTATGCTTACTAAAAGTTGTGGTCGTTTTTATTAAATAAATCAAAGTTATATTACCTTTTTTCCTTCAAAATTGTCTCTGGTAGTCCCAACAAATATGGACACAGCACCGCATTTCTCGTCCATCACCAAATCGCTTATATCATCAATAGACAACTTGTCTATGGTTAGCTTGAGGTGATCCATTGTTATTAAGTATAGTTATAATTAACCTCCACTTAAAGGCGGTATCACAGCTATACTGTCTCTTTCAGATATGTCTAAATCAACACCTTCTTCACAAACTTCCTCGTTTTTCGCCAACAAGATGTTATTTTTAATACTCTCTAAATTGTAGTTCTTTGTAATCAATTCTAGAAGGTGGTGATGGCTTATTTTTCTCGGCAAATGAAGGGTGGCCTCTCTGATTCCTGCTAACTCTTTGGCTCGAGCAAAAAATAATAATTTCACTGGGACCGTAGGTTCAATTTCCATAGTTCATACTGTAAGGAAATTTTGTATAGTAGCCACTGCATCGATGATGGATAAAATCCCTCTGCATATGGTAAGACTAATTTTTCAATAGCCTGATATTAATTTGGTGTTTTGACAGTATAAAACACCTGGCAAAACCGCAAAGTATCAATCAGGTAAAAATACGGCTATTGAAAAAATCTTCCCTTAATCATCAGGCAACAAAACAAAAATTTTGATAAATGGCATACTATATTTTTTTAACAGACTTAAAAAAAGAGGTCACCAATATGTATGTAATATTTAAATTGCACAATACTCCTATGTGTTAGTCTATGTTGGCTTTTGAACCGATGTGGCAAACATAAGTGTATGTATCTATGTATATTTATCCACACATTTCTTAGAAACTATAAATCTGATTGTGATAATTCATTTTTTAATGGACTAGGCTAGGAAGATTCCAACTTTGGGAATAGTGCAAGTGTCATAGTAGTTTTCAAAATGGATGTAAATGTGTACAAGTCACAGAAAATAATACTTGAATTTACACGAATTAAACACTAACGGCCAGTTTCAATAAATGATCTCAGTTTAGAGTGCAGATAGATTGTGATTATCAACCAATCAAATCAAGTAATTTGACAGTTCAAACTGTGTTCTTGTTGGATAATTTTTCTAATCTATCTGCACATTCGAACTGAGACTGTTTATTGGAATCAGGCGTAAAAGTCTTTTGGAATTTACTAGAGCTTTCTAGTGTGTATAATGTTTATTAATATCATCAAACAGTATGTACTGTGGCATTGTGTTTACACATGGTAAGCTTTGTATATTTTTGGCAAACAGCCCGCATAATATTATACAAATGGTAGTTTTGTTAGTTAGTGATAACAGATAAGATATGATGTAATATAAATATTTATTAAGACACACTAGAGTTAATAAAACATTTCCTATTTTTAAAGGTAAAATAATTCCAACAGAAAGTGCAGTTCACACTTTCATAGTGTTATAATTTAATGTTCTTTTAAAGAGTAATATAAATAAAAAACACAGTAAATGGTTTTGAGATGATTGTAAATTAAAACTTTATAGATATTGATTCATGTAGGCACTGATATATCCAAAATGATTCCAGTATATTTTAGAAAGTATGAACTGTAATGAAGGAATTAAGGCAAAGAGACACTTGTACTTTCATATGAAAGTCGCAAGCTAAAAATACATTTGGCGAATCATACCTATTCTGCAAAATATTTTAAAAAACTTATTGTTAATTATTCACAGTAAAAATAAAGGAAGGTCACTTACATTAATAATTTTGTTGTACCTAGTAGAATTTATTTGGAACACATTCAAAATTGGAATTCGGTATGTTGTTTTCTGGCTTATCTCACGAACGTGCGTTCGCTAAAACCGGTAATCATATACTGAATTTTTGATAACAGTTACGCATTACCAAGTATCAACACAGAAATCGCTCTTTTGACTGGTTCTGCATAAGTTCTCAAATAATTAAATACAATACACGAGTTACTCGACCGTGTCGTTTTAAACATTACTAACTAATTACTGTTCAGTATACGAATTTTAGATGTCAAATGAGCAGTTCGTATTGTATTCAAAATAAAATTACAAGAGGTTATGTGCTAACCTTGAGAGTTTGAGACAAATACAATACACAGTTATCGATTAACATACCTGTTCCATTATGAAATAACGTATTTTATTATAATATGCCCCTACGTTCGTTTAAGAACCATACCAAAGGTAAAAACTACTAAAAACAAAGTAGAAATAAAACATGACTAAAAACTGGAAAAAACAAAGTTTACAAAGGTACTTACTATACGTCACTACTCACTAGTACATCAGTAGAGTAATTATTTTACTGAATAGTAGGAGAATTATGAATTATAAAAATAAATTTATTAATTATAGTCATTACCGTATAACATAATTATGATTAAATGTTTTTATTTAAACAGGCGTATTAAAATAACTTATAGTGCAATCATTCCTCACAAACACCACAGCTTTTGCCCGATCCTAAAGTTTCAATAGATGTTACAAAAAAAGCAGGGTTAAAAGCTATTGTATATTGTTATTGACTTAATCTTATCTTGAAAATAGAATAGCTGACAATAATTATTAATGACGACAGATGACGACATTGCCATTTTTTCGTTTCTTTTATTGAAATTATGCCAGCAAATAGCAATTCATACGCAATAAAATGACAATGTTGAAGACTGTATACTCGTGCACTGCAAGTATATAAATCTATCAAAATAAGTACTACATTCCGATTGCTAATCGGGTACTTGACTGTAGAAACCAATTTCAATGAATTTCTGTAGGAACATAGATTTATCATCGAAATAACGTGTGCAATAGGAATTTATTAAAAATACTCTAAGGGTAATTAATATGAGGATAATTTGGCGACAAATTAAATTTTTACTTTTTTAAACTATAATAAATATATGAAAATAAATTACGAAATATTTTTTTACATGTTTATGATAAACTAATAAATAGCATTGTATATTTTTTTTAAAATAGTCAAGTACCCAATTGAACGGAGTAAACGGACATTTCGAATGTTGCCACTTTATTATGAAATTTTTAATAATGCTGCGGTAAAAAGATCAAGATTCTTTAAACATTTCGATTCAGTGAACCATTTCATTCTTTCATTTTCTAAATTCCAACTCAAAGTCGTAAATCCTGCCTAATGTTTGATTAGTACTGCATATCTACTGAATATGTTATAATATGTCTACTGGAATTATAGTCATGGTTCATTATAAACAAAACATACAAATAATAAAAGTATTGTTTGTAATTTTCGTTGTTATCATTTCACGTATCGGTTGTGAATATTTACGAAAAATTATTTACATAGACATTTAGTCAAAGGGTTTTCTTAAAATACGCAATTGAATGGGCATTGTCCATTTTTTTTAATTACGTGTAAATGAAAAACCATTTGGAGATTTTCTTTAGCTTGTTGCAGAAAATTGATTTTTAATGAAAAAGGATCGTGATTTACCAAGATTTTTAACAAAATATATTTGCCCTTTGTTTGACCTCTAATGACGTCATTAATGGCATTCGTTTGTTTCATTGCCTGATTTCTTTTTAGAATCTGACGACTGTTTATATGTCAGTTGTCATTTGTCAAGTACACATTATAGACGTGCGCTTAATAGTTCGCGACAAGGAGCGGTCACTTTAGTTCGTGGCTCCTCAACGAACTAGTTCATTATTTTAGTTCTCGTCTCGAACCAAAGAAAGGCTCAAAAAAGATTATTCGCACGCATTTTTTTCTTTAATAATATGCTGTTATTTTTTTACTTGTACATACTTGGGGAGTAGTGACGTCGTCTAAGGGACACTCCTTATACGACGACGACGACGACGACGGTGGCCTACTTACACGGTAGGCCATCAACACCTTTAGGTTTAAGCCAATCTCATCTGCAAGTGGTACACTCTTCTGAGTAACGGACTAAGCGCTGGCGAAACCTGGGTTCCTGCCTTGCAGGTTGTGGAGGACAGACAGCACCATGTACCCAGTGTACGTCATTAGATCGTTGCGCGAGGCATGCAGGGCGGAAAAAAGCCTCTGCATATCGCTTTTCTGGATCTGCAGACTCTTTTAACTGTTATGTTCGTTTCCGCCGCCGAATAGTATCCAGACGAACTTTACGTGAAAACAGACAAGTTTAAGCAACATAAACTTCGACGTCAGGGTTTGAAGTGGCGCAGCATGGGCTACTTGCTTTAATTTTTATACCCCCCCTCGCAGTAAACCCGTAGTATATGCCAAGACCCCCATCCCACTCTAGTTTTCCGTAGTAATTTATAAATATGTTAACTTGTTGAGCATGTCTAAAACATTCAATATAAAAAATAAACATAAACTTCAGGCGAAACATCTTGGATTCACCTCTAATGAAGAAAGTCCTATCTTTGTGTCTGAGCAGTTAACTCCCAAAGGCGCTCGACTCTTCTTTCTGGCAAGAGATCTTACAAAATCAAAAAAGTTTAAGTTCTGTTGGACGTCCTTCGGACGCATCTATGTAAGAAGGGATGAGAACTCACCAGTCATAGTAATCAAAAACGAATCGCAAGTACATCGTCTACAACAAGAAGCATGACTATGTAGTCTTAGAAATTGCCAAGCTTTAGATACTAAAATCCGATTGTCCTTTTACCTTAAATTTCAACGTTATTTTAAGTTTGTTTATACTGTACTACATAATATACTACTATACACATACCTTTTTCATACATACCATACCCTTTCATACGCTCATACCATATACACAAAATCTCAATTATTCACATACAAGATACATCAACTTAATTACCAACACATACACAATATTATATTGTATCTGATAGCTCTGGGAAAAAACTGCTTATATGTTATATATCATAATGGATAATAGCTCGCTCACTAATATACTTAATATAGATGAAAGTGAAGTAGCTGAGTCTAGTGCATGCCTAATAGAGGATTTTAGTAAACAAACATCACAAAATAATGTATTTACAATGATCACACAGAATATTCGAAGCATCTACAAAAATATGGCTGATTTGCAACTCTCTCTAGCTAACTTTAACTTTTGTGTTGACCTAATGGTTCTAACCGAGTGTGGCATAAACCCAAAAAAACCTATACCCCTGATTAATAACTATATGACGTACTCTACAACAAATCATTTGAACCGTTGCGATGGTGTTACCCTTTATGTAAAAAACTGTTATAAAGCAAATGTAAAAGAAATAAAATTAATGCACGCTTCATGTCTACAGATTTCTATACAAAATTTTGTGGTTTTGGGAATTTATCGTTCCCCTTCAAACAATAATGCTGTAAACTTTATAGATTCGTTAAATACTCACTTAGAGACTATTAAATCATATACCAACATAATAATAACAGGTGATATAAATATAAACATAATACCTAAGAGTAGTGAATCCACATATGAACGGGAAAATCGTGTGGGATATCTAAATATGTTAGCACTACATGGTTTGCTTCCTGGTCATCAACTCCCTACGAGAGATGTCAATTGTCTTGATCATGTCATTCTAAAAATTAATAAGATATCAGCTTCTATAACCGTACTTAATACTACTATCACAGATCATTATATGATCTTTCTTAAATTATCCAAAGTAAAAACTACAAATGTAACATCCAAAATTAAATCAAAAATTGACTTTATAAACGTACTAAAAGATATTAAAAAGAAAAACTTAAGCGACTTGTTAACATGTGCCGATGCTAACTTATTATGCAATTCATTGATACAGGCTATAACAGATTGCCTCGCGCAGAACACCATCACTACCTTAGTTCCAAGGAGTGTGCGTCTCATTAAACCTTGGATGACATTAGGTATCTTACGTTGCATTCGAAACAGAAATAGTATGCAGATAAAGCTAAGATCGGAACCTGACAATGAAATCTTAAAAATTACTTACAGAAGATACCGCAACTATTGCAATAAATTGATTAAAAAGCTAAAGCGTACTCACGATAGAAATAAGTTATCAATGGCTCATAAGAATCCTAAACGTCTCTGGAACACAATAAATAGTATTACTCATCGTAAATCATATAATAGCACACATAACTTAGCATTATTAGATACAGCAACGTCACCACAAGATTCTGTAAATCATACAAATGAATATTTTGCTAATATAGGAAAATCTTTAGCTGAGAACATACAATCGAGTACACTACATAACAATATCACCTATAACTCACCAAAATCACAAGTTTCTTCGTTTGTACTTTATGAAACTGATTGTAAAGAAGTCTATATTACATTGATGAATCAAAAATCAGAAAGCGCCCCAGGCTGGGATAACATTTCGACGAAATTCTTAAAACTAGCAAACAATATAGTTGTTCCTGTTATAACACATCTAGCTAACTTATGTTTTAGACAGGGTATTTTCCCTACGGCACTTAAACAAGCAATTATCACGCCAGTGTTCAAGAATGGGGATAAAAATTACGTAAATAACTACAGGCCTATTTCTGTACTACCTGCCATAGCTAAAATTATCGAAAAACTTATCAATGCCCGCCTCATTTGCTATTTGAATAAATATAATTTACTTTCACCATCACAATACGGTTTTAGACAAGGATTATCAACTGAAGACGCTATCACCTCGTTATCCTCGTTCATTGTCAAGCAAGTAGATAATAAGAAGAAATGTCTCACTGTATTTCTTGACTTAAAAAAAGCATTTGACACTGTTTCGATTCACATACTTGTGCAAAGACTTGAAAGTATAGGCATAAGGGGTATTCCTTTACAACTAGTACAAGAATATCTCCACGGCCGCAAACAGCGTGTTAAAATTGATAAATACATTAGTGATGAAATAGATGTAACATATGGTGTACCACAAGGGAGTGTTCTGGGCCCTACATTGTTTTTAATTTATATTAACAGTCTTTACGATTTGGCAGACATTGAAGGAAACATATTTTCATATGCAGATGATACTGCTATTGTTTTTACCGGTAACACTTGGGAAGATGTTCGAAAATCCACAGAAAAAGGACTAGTTAAGGTTACCAGCTGGTTAGAGTCAAATTTGCTCACATTAAATTTATCAAAGACAAATTATATTACCTTCAGCAATTATACTATAACTCAGCCTGATACCAACTTTCAGATAAGGATTCATACATGTAACAACTACCTTAACTCGAACTGTCAATGTACTACTATCACTAAAGTTAATAACACGAAATACCTTGGAATTATACTGGACCAACGGCTGTCTTGGCATGAACACATAGACTTGTTAATGAATAGAATTAGAAAGCTTATGTGGACTTTTAAGCAGGGACCGTACAACCCCTTATATGAGTTAAGCCTTTCGATGTGGTAACCCATACATGGGGAAACCGATATCAAGGGGTTACCCTTTGAACGAGTTACACTCTTAAAACCCATTAAAAGGATTAAGCTGTTCATTTTGGTAGTCATTTAAATGGGTTACCCTTTCATTGACTTAAGCCTTTGAAGATGTTAGCCTTACGAAGAGCTTTTATAAGGGTTACCATAGATTACCCAACAATTTTGTGCCCTTGGAGGGGCTCCATTGGGTGCGGAATATTGCTGCACGATGCCTACAGTCTTATAATCTTACATTACTTTTAGATCGGTCGCGTAGCTAAATGCTACTTGACTCCATATTAGTGGCGAAGGGTCCATACAATACGATTCCTTTCGGCTTATCTTTTCTGAAAATGTCTATTAATAAATAGGTATTAATACAAAGAGAAACCGGCATCGGCTTCCCTTTTGGAAAATTTCACCCTTCGCCACTGCTCCATATAAATGTATCTTAAAAAAAGCGACCATATGCCTACTTCATATTCTAACCATATTTTAATTAGTAGCTAAACTTCTTGACTCTCAATATCAGTGGCGAAGGGTCCATACAACACGATTCCTTCCGGCTTACCTTTTCTTACAATGTATATTAATAAATAGGTATTCATACAAAGAGAAACCAACATCGGCTTCCCTTTTGGAAAATTTCACCCTTCGCCACTGCTCCATATAAATGTATCTTAAAAAAAGCGAGCATATGCCTACTTCATATTCTAACCATATTTTAATTAGTAGCTAAACTTCTTGAATCTCCATATCAGTGGCGAAGGGTCCATACAATACGATTCCTTCCGGCTTACCTTTTCTGAAAATTTATATTAATAAATAGGTATTCATACAAAGAGAAACCAGCATTGGCTTCCCTTTTGGAAAATTTCACCCTTCGCCACTGCTCCATATAAATGTATCTTAAAAAAGCGACCAGATGCCTGCTTCATATTCTAACCATATTTTAATTCATAGCTAAACTTCTTGACTCTCAATATCAGTGGCGAAGGGTCCATACAACACGATTCCTTCCGGCTTACCTTTTCTTACAATGTATATTAATAAATAGGTATTCATACAAAGAGAAACCAGCATCGGCTTCCCTTTTGGAAATTTCACCCTTCACCACTGTTCCATATAAATGTATCTAAAAAATTAAAAAGCGACCAGGTGCCTGCTTCATGTTCTAACCACGCACACTACACGGTTCCGAAGTAGTGTTAAATGTTACTGAAATACATATATACAATATGACACTAGCTGACCCGCGGAACTTTGTCTACGTCACAAGAGAGAGGTTTAGGAAATCGATATCTGGATCGCCCCGCAGTTCCGCTAGATGAAACCGAGGTAAAAATTTAAAAAAGTGGCCGCCATTTTGTCTTTCTATGTCTTTGATCTGAGTGACTATAAAAATAAATATCTCTTGAAGTTCCGAAAGACGGATCGGAGGTCAAAATTGTAAAAAGGTTTTTTTCTATCTCTTTGATCCGAATGACTTCAAAAACGATATTTGGGTTGCCCCGTACTTCCGAAGGAGGAATCCGAGGTCAAAATAAAAAAAAAAGTGCCCGCCATTTTGTTTTTCATTGTTTTTGACCTGGTTGACTTCAAAATTGATATCTGGGTCATTCCATGGTTTCGAAGAACGGACCCGTAGTCAGAGGGAATAAAGTAGTTGCCATTGTGATTTTCTTTACCACTTTGTAATTAAAATTAAAATAATATTATGTTGCGTAGAATATTTAGACTATAACGACAGGTCGGATCGACAAATCAAAAACTTTTCTCTTCGGTCTTACAAACTGCGCGGGCAAAAGCTAGTATTGTAAAAATTATAACGTGTTTACGAGTTATTCAGTACTAGCCACAACAACGGTAGGTACTGCCGGCGACGACTCGGCACGTACTCGTAGGCTTGGTTATGCTATTTTGCCATTTTAAATCTAAACGTAATGATTTAAAGATCATATTGGAATATCTCAAGTCGGAATGGGTTACCCTGTTACAGTGTTACTGTGTTATTATAAGGGTAACCCGTTCAGAAAGGGGTTTATTAAGCCGATTGAAAGGGAAACCCAAATGAAGGGGTCTTTTTTCAAACCCCTTAAAAATACCCTGTTAAAAACCCTTTCAATGGGTATCCGAATGGTCCCTGCTTTTAAGACCTTGCGACATATTGCTTCAAAAAGTCTCTTAAATCAAATATATATATCCATAGCCCAGTCGGTCCTGACTTACTGTATACCTGTGTGGGGAGGGGCAACTAAAACCAAATTCCTAGAACTGGAAAGAGTACAAAGATTACTTCTCAAAGTGATGTACTTCAAACCATACAGATATCCAACTGAAAAATTATATTCTCTTTGTGATCTTTTAACGGTTAGAAAATTATACATCTTACAATCGATATGTAAACTGCACAAGTCCCTAAGTTACGATGCGCGTACTCTAAATAAAAGACGAAAAAAAGATGTAGCCCCTGTTGGAAAAGTCAAAACAATGTTTGCTACAAGGCAATTTAATAGACAATCCGCAGTTTTATATAATCTTGTAAATAAACATATAAACATCTACCCTATGACACAAGAAAATTGTAAAACATCATTGGTTATCTGGCTAAAAACTAAGAGCTATGATGAGATTGAGTATTTCATGAAAAATCTAATTTAAGAAAATAATAATTTATACCCGATCACAAAACACACACTCACACACACACTCAATCACACATACACACTCCACACACATGCCCACTCACACATGCCCACACTCACACACATGCCCACACGCACACATAATCATAGTAATAGTTATTAAAAATTTATTTTAATTTCATTTTTAAAACACAGAGAATTATATGTTATAAAAATAAGTACCTACACATTTTGTATTTTCTACTTAAGGAAGAGCGGAGCCTACTAACACAAGCATATTTACATGCTTAAAAGGAAACTCCAAATACTGTTTCACTGTGTGTAATTATTAGTTATGGAAATAAAATATTTTTCATTTTTCATTTGTCATTTTTTTTATCCAAGAGATTAGAAAAAATATCTGTGAGTCAAAAAGTGCTGCAGGCTTTATTTGAATATAGCTCTAAAAAGCACGAGATTTCCTTAGAAGACTACGTGACGAAAACCTAAGACTTTAGACTAGACTTTAGACTACCTAAGACTTTAAGGTCTCATAGACCATCATTTAGTCAGTCCTTCTGTATGGGTGCGATAAGTAGTCTGTTATATTAAGGAAATCCAGATGGCCCCAAAAGCGCTGGCTGAACGTGTTGGAAAATGATATGAGAACCAATGGTCTTACTGTGGAGGATGCTTAAGACGAGGCTAAGTGGAAGCGTTTAAATAGGAAGGTGGATTAGGCATTAGGGCGGGATAACGCCAGGCAGAAAGAAAGACATCGGATAGCGCCGCGCTCTCGCTCACGTTCACTATTACATACAATCGTACAATTTAGAATCTAACATATCAATCGAACTAAAGAGCGAGAAATCTGGAAACTAGTTCGTTCATTTTGTCAGTGGGAGCGGTCTACCGAACTAGTTCGTTCGAGAACTACACAAGACTAGTACCTACACAACATAACCTCTTCCTTTACGAGTAAATAATAAATACTTTTCTAGTAAATCATCGTATTATAGAACCACGCAAGAACAAAAGATACATATAACAAATTATATTTTATGAAGTGTTTCAATCGAACATGAAAAAATAACTTTCAGCTTGAAGACACGACATGGCATACAAATATAACTTCAGTGGAATAAAGCGTGTAAAAAAGTAATCTGCGGTATATTTTACAACCAAATCCTATTGGACTAGCGGACAGAGGTTTTAAGGAAACTGATAATCTACTTATTCACATAATTTTGGACTTTCAAGGCCACCAAGTGTGCATTCAAGAATCAAGCAAATTTTCAAAGCCTCACAGAAGCACTTAAAAGTGATAGATAGTTTAAGAGTTATTTTGTTTTGAACATGTAATTAAACGTGTACTTGGGAATTTTGTGTTATTGAAACCTTGTGCTGTGATTATAAATATGTGCTACATTTAGATAAAATTGCCATCATAGTTTGTGGGATGATTACTGGTTTCTCTGTTCTGTGGATGATTATTATATGAGCTGAAATAATAAAAAGGCCCACAAAAAGCTTCGGAAGGTTTGTAGGAGGCATACTGCAGGATCACCAGTAAAATCAATGCTTCGGCCCTACCCCGGGGGTCCTAACCAACTGGCTTGGCAGGGCGTGTTTGGGCAGCCGTGGGTGGATCTGAAAGATGTAAACCTGAAGAACCTCTAAGTGCTCAAAGGCTAATCTGAGAGCTACAGAAAATCTCAAATGGTGAAGCACCTCTTGGGAGCTGCTGTGTACCTTGGTCATCTTCGAAGCCAAAGTGGAATACCAACCAGACTGGGATTAAGGGTGACAACATTCTAATAGGTGAGCTGATCACCTGTCTGTGTGAATGCAGATGTCCGCATCATAAATAATAAAGCTTAAAATTTTCACTTTTTTTTTATTTAAATACATATATTAAAACACAAACAATGAATATGAGAAAATATAACAATACATGATTTATTTGGTAGCACCAGTCATTTTAAATACAATAATAAAAAGCAATATTGGATCCATAAAATCTCTTAAATAGTGACTTATGTAATATATATAATGCCACCTCCAACGGATTAATGTATACCTGTATTTTTTCTCATAGTTATTGCTTGTTTGTTTGTTACAATGCTATGTAGTTGTACTACTATATAGCCTATTAGGTAAGTATTAGTAAATATATAAACTTTTTGTCACTATAACGCCTTGAGTTTGTTGCATCAATACATCATCATTATTGTGAAGCATGAAACAGCCCAGTCATCACAATCTGAGCTGATGACATTATTCTGTTCATCAATTTGACATTAGATACATGTATGCAACTTAGGTTTGCAACAACTGTTCTATTCTGGCATTTCTCACAATATGTGATCTGAAACAAGCACAAATAAATAAATGTGGAATACACACACTACTTACTTTAAATAAACCATCTAAATGGGTAAATTATGAAGTTAACCTACATAAATCTTATTTTGGAGGCTATTAATAGCGATGTATTCCAATAACATTACGGTGACTGCATTGGGAAAGATCCTTGAGTCAGTTTTATAATTAATGTAGTCATATTGATGCAACTTAGGTTTTCAACGACTGTTCTATTCTGGCAACAATATGTGACCTGAAACAAGCATAAATAAATAAATGTTGAATACACACACTACTTACATGAAATAAACCATGTAAATAGGTAAATTATGAAGTTAACTTACATAAATCTTATTGTGGAGGCTATTAATAGCGATGTATTCCAATATCATTACGGTAAGTGCTTTGGGAAAGATCCTTGAATCAGTTTTATAATGAATGTAGTCTTATTGATAGATATTATTATGATATCTATTATATTTGTATCGTAAACACGACTGTAATTAAATAACAATATCTTATTGGTCTGAAAAACTGTCGAACACTAGATTTTTCAATATTATATTATAGAATTTAATATTGTTGTTTACAATCGATCGACACATGTACACAATGGCCGATAGAGGTGGACGATCCTGGACTGAAATATAATTTCGAATCAAATCATTCGATTTTAAAACTGCAGTGAGATATATCGATTATAACCTTTATTTAATTAATAACTTTTTTAGTCACATACATACTTAAGCTGACATCTTTATCCGTACGTAGGATAATGCACATTGCCTTATCATGTATCGTATAAGCCACGTTCTGCACACACATTTTACGATTTGACCAACAGAAATTAAGACCTTCATAATGATGTAAGATTAATAGTACAAATAAGTAAAATTAAAAATACTAGCCCATTTTGAAAGTAAATTATTTACTAATTTCATAATCGATTAAGATATTTAGATACATCTCGAATAGTACATCATTTATGATCGCGCATCTCTACTTAACAGCAGTGTGAAGTGTCATTTTATCCGTCAGCTGACATCACAGATAGCAGAAAATATAGGCAATGAAATAACACTTTTCGCGCCATTAATGACGTCATCACGTAGAATCATCAAGATATTTTCAAAAAAATATTACAAAATAATTACAGCCCTAAAAACAAAAATATTCAAATTAGTATCTTAATTTGGTCTATATTTTTAGAAAAAAATATAAAAACCAGGGGTTAAAAAATATGGACAATGCCCATTCTAATTTTGCAAGCTAGTGCTGAGTTATGAGTTATTGTTTCTTTGAATGATAATAATGGGGAACTTGCACGAAAATTATAACGAGAAATTGTGTTGATAAATCAATAAACAAAACCTTGAAATGTGCTATGATGAAATTTGTAGTACAAAATAATTGATATTTTACAAAATATCTTATTTAGAAATTACGTGTAATGGAACGTTATTACAAAACCCAAGTGACGTCGTTGCATTAGGCAGTGTTTCCACGTTGGGGTATTTTTCCCAATTTTGCGGAAAACTGTTGTTATGTTTAGTATGGTACTTGATGAATGAGATTTCGGAGGTCCTCCTCTTTCCAAATTATTTTCTTCATGTAACTTTCCCACCTCTCCGCTCAAGATTCAAGGGTGCAACTTATTTTTACTTCGTTATTTAATGAAATAGCTTCAACATTTTTGGGGAAATTTTTGTTTGGCATGGGGAAATTTTAAACTATAGGCAATTATAGCGGTTCAAACGTCATTCCAGACAATGTCACTAGCCGTCAGTGTCAACTAAGATGTCAACAAAAAGGCATTTTTAAGCTGTGACGTCACGTCCTTTTTTAGAGCGGGGTTTTGTAAGTCATATTTAGACTTGCGATAATTAAATGATTTGTGCATATTTTTATGTTTTTGTTTCTGGTGTGTTTATTTGAGACGTAGTACTTTGCAATGAACCAATAAAAAATTACACGCAAGTTCCCTATTTAACTAGATCACTATGTTTTGAAAGTAAGCAACATTATTTTGAAATGTAACATTTCAGTATGTCAGTTTACTCGGTTTGGCAATCCTTTATTCTACTATATTAACTGCCTCGGTGGCGTGGTTGTATTTCGGTACGACTACCGTCCTGAGATCTCGGGTTTCATCCCCGGGTCGGGCAAAGTGATATTGGATTTTTCCATATCAGCCCGGAGTCTGAAATTTGTACCCAATACGGCGATAGGCTCGCCCCCTATCATATCTGGGATGGAACTAAGCTCGGCGAAATGTGGGTGTACACTAGTGCGCCTCTGCCTACCCCTTCGAGGATACAGGCGTGAGCTTATGTTATGTTATGTTATTCGACTATAGTTTGAAATTATTGTAAACCTGCATATACGAAAAGAATAAAATGGTATAATTTATATATATTATTTGTCGTTATTTGTCATCAGTCATGCTATTTTAACACGCTTTTTAACTTGACATGTATGGAGCAAAACATATACGTCACAACTCACACACAATAGTGACAGTTGACAGTTCAAAATATAAAAAGTTACCGGATTCAAACGGTTTCTCGATGCGCTTCTGTTGGTTCGTACTTTGTAGTTGTGTCTGTTTTTTGGCAAGATTCCCTCGGGCGCGTACGTTATATAAAATGAACGTCGCACGACGCGCACCACAAAAAGGATAAAAATAGACTTATACAGTGAGTTGCGTGTTCATGGCACGGACATTTTTGTTTTCATATGACACACATACCGCGTCGTTCGTCTTATTATGCGTTAGAAATCTAAGTGAAACTATCTGAAATCGGTTAGCTGTAAACATTGGACTGATTATTTCGTTTGTGCCTTCAGATTGACGCGCGGCGAAGGAACATTCGTGACAGGAGTGAAAAAAAAGTTATTTCAAAGTGTCTGGTGTAAAAAAACTAGTGAAATGGCTCACCCAGCGGAGCCTATGGACATAGACAACATTGACAGTGACTTTGACAATAAAGAGAATACATTTCATCACATCAATGTCCAACCGTGCACCGAGAAGGGATACGAGGAGTTGGATGTCTCGGAGCTGAACATGAGATTAAGGTACTCTGTTACACCAGCAGCTTCTCCCATGTCGAAGAGCTACTCCAGCTATGTCGACAGGAGCCTTGAGCCTGATGATTCATTAAACATAACAGTCAATGATAATTTGACTCGCTCGTTAAATGCAACTTTGACTAAAAATGATAGTGTTGTTAAATCACTTAAAAGTTTACCTCTCCAGTCCCTACCTACAGATCAGTCAGTTGAGAGGAATACATCAGTGTTACGTCAGTTGGATTCAACAATAACAGGTGAAAGTAATATTACAGTAACGGTCAGCGGTACTAATGATATTGATGAAAACTTATCTTCGCCAAGTTCGTCCTCATCAGCAGTACCTACTCCGGAAGCAACAACACCTACAAATAATATTCCAAAGAGCGATGGTGGTTCACCAATCATGAGAGGTTTGAAGAGTGTTTTAAACATGTTTAGGTCATCACAAAGTCCTATACCTCCACCAGAAAATGAGGCTCACACTCCAAAACAATTAACACCAACTCCAACAAAGCGACTTTCATCAGAACCTACAGATAAAGCAGAAACTAAGGCAGTGCTTGCTTCAACACCCATATCCACACATAGGGAAAGGGATGGAAATGGATCCAAGAGGAACAGTCCTTTAAAAGATAGCATAACATTTAATGATGATCTTGAAAAAGAACTACAGTGGAAAGATGAAACAACAATTTTGTTTAGTCAAGAAAAGATTCCAATTCACAAATTGTTTTATCAACAAAAGCAAATTAAAGTTGACAATAAGATAAACGAAATAAAAACTGAAATTTCTGATAATTTAAATAACACTGTTGAGTATATGGACATATCTTACAATGATTCTGAAATTAAAGACAGAACTATGACTGAATTTGAGCAAGAAATAACTAAAAATGAATTTCACATTGCTAATGAATCTGATAGTGAGTTTTTAGATTGTGAAGCTGAGGCCAATGCAACAAAGATTGAATCATACATAATGGACAATAAAGCAGCAGAGTTGAATAAAGAGGAATCTAATGGAACAAAGGAGTCTATCAGAGATCTTACTCTTACTGAAGAAAATGACACTGTTTCTATGGCAGTTATTAATAAAGAAGAAGACAAATCATTTACATCATTTAATCAAAAGGAAAATACTGAAATTTTAAATAAATCAATACAAAATCTGAAAGAAAATGATCTTGTTTCACAAATAAAAACAAAAGAAGAATCATGTATAGAAAAATTACAGCCAAATTCTAAACTAAATCTAAATGTGACAATGACTATTGATGACCAGGAAAATAAGAACTCTAAAGACAATGTAATGGAGGTTTCGACTTTAGAATCACACACAAAATCATTGAGCTCATTGATAGAAAGCCTTGATGTAACAAAATCATTCGATGAAGAAAACATAAACATTGAAGCAAATAACACCCTTGATTTAACTACAACATTAAATGTAAACACAGTGAATTTGGAAATCAGTAACTTGGAAACAGTGACCGCTGAAAAACCTGAACAAATTTTCAATTCAACAACTAATCCTAATGTGAATATAACAATTATTCACCAGGAAAATAAACTGTCTGATATTAATAACCCTCCAGAAGTATTTACATTGAATCTTTCCGAATATTTATCCAGCTCTGCTATACAAAATTTCGATATTACAGCAAAAATGGATAAGCAAGAAGAGCCATTAAAACATGAAGTATCACAAGCGGTTGATAAACTTCTTACAGTGGAACCTACACATAATGCAGCAAATACCACATATAATATCAATAATGAAAATAAAGATGACCTTGCTCTACCATCTTCATCGATTCAACATTTACAAGATATGACCCAGGAAACTCGACAAGTTATTGATAAAAAAATTGAAATGGAAACCCAATCAATTAATGAATCACCTGCTAATATTCCATTACCTGATGATGATGATGATTTAGAAAAAGATTTTCCTATAAATGCAGGTGTTTCTGTAACTAATAATGTCCCATATTTTAGTGATGTTAGTATAGCAAAAACAGAAGTTAACGTGATCATTGAAAGTGCTGTTGAAGCAGTTTTAAACATGAATACAAATGAAAGATCAAAACCAGATATGATCTTGGAAACTAAAGTCATCAAGAACGATACTGAAGTTACATATTCTCAACAAATGGAGGTTCCACCGATTGAGGTAGATGCCACTGAAGGCAAAAAGCATTATTCAGAAGATGGTAATGAGCTTGAAGAACATATTCAGGATGTTACTGCTAATGATGAAGTGAAAAACACTGATGCGACATTTCATGTGCAAATGACAACTGTTCATCAAAACGTCGATAAAATGCAAATATTACCGGATGTTGTTAATCAATCAATGAATGAATCAAGAATAATTTCACTAGGTATGCCGGATTCTCAAAATATCGCTAGTGGAAATGGCATTAATAAGAATAAATCAAATACATCAGCAAATTATGAAAACCAATCACTCTCATCCAACAATGAGCAAGAAAAAAATGAATATTGCGATATCCAAAATAATATTGAGCCAACAATAACATTACCTGACATTCAAATGGAAACCTCTATATCAACATGTGAAGAAATTTTGGACAAGAATCGTGAAATCTCTGAAGTGTTTCTTACTGAAGAAAAGATAGACAAGTTACAACATGCCAGTGATGTAGCATCAAATTATCAAAAAATAAAGGATGAATCTCCGCCAGTATGTGACAATACTGATAAAAATGAAACGCATCCTATTAATATGAATACTATTTTAAAAAAAATCTTGACGGATGCTGGTCATTCCCATGAAGTTGAAACAGATATTACAGCTTTGGAAAATAAAGTCGTTAGCGGAGCAGTACAATTAGAAGAGCACATAAATAGTAAAAATATTGAACTGAAAGACATTTCTCAACATGAATTAGATAAAACTAAAGAAATAAAATACACTGAAAAGGTAAAATTAGCCGAAAATGAAACTACAGCCAAATCGAAAACAGTTGAAATTGAAGCAAAAATAATAGACAATTTGGAAACATGTGATGCCGAAGAAATAATAGTTCATAATATGGTCAATGGAAGTAATATTCTAGAAACGGATAAAATAGATGACCATCAAAATGAAAATAAAGTAGATACGGTCGTAAAAGATATAAAAATTGTTATAGATGAACAAAAAGGTGTGGTCACACAAGAATCTCAGGAGAAAGATCTAATAAAGAAAACTGAAGAAAATAAAAATTGGCCATTGAATTTAAATGATGCAGAACTTGAAGTAGCAATAGCTGAAGACGAAATTATTGTGTCAGGCAACAATAGTCCATATGTGTCTGTAGCCGCAGATTTGGATAAAGTTTCAGAAGATAAGCCTTTGGACAGTTTTGAGGAAATTGATGACCCACTTATTTCTAAGACAAACATTCCGAGTTCTCCACCAATTACTTCTAAAGGTTATAATTTCAATTTCGATGAAATTGATGATCCTTTTGCCAGTAATGTTAAGATACGCATGTCACCTACGCCCGAATCGCCCAACAAGACGGCTGAAATAAAAAAAGAGGATAATACTTTATCAAATCCAGAAATTATTAAAAAGAATATAAATAAAAATCGAAGGAGATCACAGCCTACAAGACAAAAGTTGTCTAATACGAAAAAGGTTTTCAATGCCACGTTTGAAGGTAGTGTGAACGTACCAGAAATTAAAAACACTGAAATTAACACAAATATGACACAACAAACCATTCATGACATAAAAGTAGACGAAAAGCAAATTAGTCCAGTCAATTCTTCTAATGATATAATGATTTCATCAGATATAGACAAAAATGTTGAAAAGGTTCCTGAAGTGAAAAATGTTGATGTTGTAGATGCTGAAATTACCAGTTGTATAACCCTTCCGGAACAAAAACTAAACGATTTAACAAAGAGCGAAGAAAACAAGGATTCGATTGAATCACTATCTAAAATAACGAATGAGATCAAAACGACATCATCGTCAGAACAATCTACATACTTCTCTGCTGGCACATCATCCAGTGAAAGCATCAAGTCAAAAAACGTTTTCAATTTACCGGAAATCGATGATATGAACTTTAATCCTTTTACAACGAAGTCAAAAATACGTAAATCGCCACCTCGTGATGTAGATATGGATAACCCTTTTGCGACTAAAAGCAAGATTATGAACTCACCAGATTCTTCAATGATAATGCAGATAGATAAAGAAGATCAAGGGGGCAATACAACGATAAATGTAGCAAACAATAGTACAGAAAATGATTTAGAAGATAAAATGGAAACTGAACCCATGGAAAAAGATTCATCGGGAAACATTAGTAATAATACTACAAATTCATCGAAGGCTACAGATAGGGACGTCACAGTAAGAGAAGTAAATACGGAGGATGAAGATACCATAGAAGGACCATTCTTAGAAGCCGAAGATCTTGAAGACAAACACCCTGAGTTAGATGGCGAAAATGATATGATGCAATTTAACGATCTGCCTGTTTCAGAACATGATGAAAACGCTGATGGCGAATTGTTTATTGATGCCGAAGCATTTGAATTTCTACTGAATCAAAATAAGAGTAATGTTGTTGCTGACAGTGGCAAAGAGAGTTTGTTCCTGAAATTCGATCCCCTTTTCGCTAAGAGAATGTCTTGTGACAGTGTTGCTGCTGCTTTGAGTAGAGCTCAAAAGAGACAAAGTACTCCCACTCGTACACCGAGACAGCAAAGAAGCTTACCAAAATCTGTTGCCGGCCCATCCACAATGAACTTAACGTATGAAGCAGATACAAACGCGAATGAATCTACAGAAGACGTGAATATTACTGTGTCAAAGCCAATGATGGTTGTGACTCCAGCAGTTAATCCTTCTGCTACGTTAAGGAAATCTGTTACTCCAACAAGAACAAATCGTCGTTCGATCACATTCACGTCTCCTGCCATGGCTGTTATTGACAGACTTCTGTCGTTAAGTGCTAACAACTCATTTGCAGAGCAAGAATCAGTCCCTCAAGTTAGTCGAGAGCAAAATGAAGCTGAATTAGCCCTCACGCAACTTCGAGAAGTGTTAGCCGAAAAAGAAATACACGTTTACAATCTACGGTCTGAAAGTAAAGAGTTGAAAGATAGACTAGCAATATTAGAATCTCAAATGAAACTGCTAGAAACCGACGGCCAGCAAAGGCTGAAGAAAATAAACGATCTGAATGAAAAGCTTATTGAAAAGACCAAAATGAATAAGAGTATGGCAGTAGTTGTAGAGGAATATGAACGGACGATCGCGAGTTTGATAGCCGAAACAGAACAAGATAAAAAACGACATGCTGAAGAAAGGATCGCTTTAATGAACGAGAGAGATGAACAGACTGCCCATCTAGCCAGCATGGAGGTCTCCTTTAACGATTTGCATAGCAAATACGAGAAAAGTAAACAAGTCATCATGAACTATAAAGCCAATGAGGAGAGTTACAAACAATCGCTAAAAGCATTTGAGGAGAACGTTTCGAAAATGCAGAAAAATTATGAGTTGTTGAAACAACACGCCACATCGAAGCTAAATCATGCAAACGAAGAACTTCAAAAGATAAACAGGTCTCACGAATCAGAGGTGCTGAAGCTGAACGCTATGATCAAGCGGAAGGAGCTGCACATCACATCCTTGGAAGAGACCCTCGCTCAGAAAACGAAGGCGAACGAGGAACTCACCGCGATATGCGATGAACTCATAAACAAAGTTGGCTGAACTAATTTTAGACGTATGTAAACATTGCTTTGTAATACAGTGTCTGTGATCTGGGCTGATATTTCGGGACATACTTTTGTGCTTATCTCGGGATAAGTGGCATTAAGTTAGCATACCTAGTCTTTGTTACAGATTGTGCCAAATCGTAGTGTAACGATATTCCTGTTTTTATACTCCAAGACTGCTAATTGTGATAAACTTGAAATGTCCGAAATCATGTGAGATAAATCGTAGATGAATACTAGTGCCTTACGCTCCTAATTCCGTAAAATTTCGTGTTTTTTTTTCGAGTTCGTACTGTTTAAATTATGCTGGTCATAATTAAAATGTGCGCTAAAAGACCTGGGAGAATAATTATAAATTGTGGATAAATGTATATTTTTTGCATGTTTAACTGTAGAACAAAATATTTATTTTGTAATAGATGCGTATATCGAAATATTTTGGGACATTGTATTGTACCTTTCGACCTATTTTTGGAGAATTTCTTAAAACCTAGATTTTAATGTAGTTTGATAATATTGCCTTTAATGAATGTGAATTTACGAGTACATTTGTTATATTCGATGGACATGACATATTAGTATTGTTAGTTTTCGAATCTCTGCTACTGTAATTTTTAACGCGTTTCGGAAAAATCCCCGAGCATAATAAATTTCAAACTTTGGTGGACATAGAACTTAAATAATTGAAATATCTTTCCAAATATTGCAAATGATTGTAATGCACGGGTTGTTGTCAATTATTTTTGTATGATATAGAAATTAATTATAATGTTAGTTAATAAAGTTATTTGACGTTTTTTTTTTAATTGTATCAATTCCAACTATTTACCTGATATCAATTGATATTAAGAAATATCGCAATTTTAATATACGTACACAGTACACATAATATTTAGCTGAGCTACTTTAATAACATTTAGCAACTGCCAAACAATATTGAAATGCCTAGACGACTAGATTCTAGACATTACTCATTTTGGCTTAAGACCTTGAGTTAAGATAAATATACTCGTTAACGATTCAAACAGCGCGCTAATAAAATAAAAAACTGCGTCAGAGTTTTATTAGGTTCGGGTCTCGTAGTATGAAAAATTTAAACAACAAAAGCACTTTTGAATTTATAATGCTCGTGGCTATTGTCAAGTGATGAACATCAGGAGGCCAGTAACTAACTTATTGTAAGCCATAATTGCTATTATCGTTGAACTGGGGTCTTTCTAAAGAGAGCCTACTAATCTTAGCTTCTAGGTCGCTTTTCCACTAGTTGTTTGCGAGAAAACAAGGGGCGCACGACGAAAACGCTACATCATTTGAGGAAATCAATACCATATTTCCTACACGCTTAACATATTTCCCTGCACATCTTTGGTGGAAAAGCAGCTCGGTTTTGACAGAGGTTTATGAATTTGATGAACCTTATTATCATTTCTATTCAACACATTTCAACCCTAATGGACATAAATGAGTTAGTGTACTTCATGAAAGAAGTTACTATATTTCTATTTCTAGTGGCGTAGTTGTATTTCGGTATGACTACCGGCCTGAGGTCTCGGGTTCGATCGGGCAAAGTGATATTGGATTTTTCCATATCAGCCCGGAGTCTGGAATTTATGCCCGATATGACGATAGACTCGCCCCCTATCACACCTGGGACGGTACTAAGCTCGGCGAAATGTGGGTGTACTAGTTCTTATGTGTAAATAAATGTTTAGTCAAAATTCAATACTGCCCTAAAAGTTCTAACACACGCAAGAGTGAGCTCAGCTATTCTTACATGTCCTCGCAATTTATAACACCAATAAATTACGATATTGTACGACATATCAAAAGGCAGTAGTACCACCCTGTGCCATGGAGAAAAAACAAGTGTCCCACTGGGCGCATGATGGCACATTTACCATATCTATAGATAAAAATTTGCATGTCCTGGCTGAATCCTCAATATACAGACCAACTCGCAGGTCCTAAATTGCTGAATTTTTTATAGCCTATATGACTTACATACTGCCTACTATATGACTGCCTCGGTGGCGTGGTGGTATTTCGGTACGACTACGGTTCTGAGGTCTCGGGTTCGATCCCCGGGTCGGGCAAAGTGATATTGGATTTTTCCATATCAGCCCGGAGTCTGGAATTTGTGCCCGATATGTCGATAGGCTCGCCCCCTATCACATCTGGGACGGAACTAAGCTCGGCGAAATGTGGGTGTTCTAGTTCGCTAGTGCGCCTCTGCCTACCCCTTCGGGGATACAGGCGTGAGCTTATGTTATGTTATGTGACTTACATACATAGATAGCAACCTAAGAAAGGATTATGCGTTTCCAAATTTCATAAAAGGATGAAAAGGGGTAGTTTAAGAAATATTTTTGTCTCTATTTATTTTGAAATGTAAATGTTATTTACGATGATAATGCAAATCGTAGTTGAGCGGTCTTTTTTACATGCGGGAACGAAATGGGATAGGAAAATATGTATGTAGCAGGAGTGGGGTCACGAAATGTTAGTCTAGAGTGTAATATTCTTTGTGGTGTGGCACATTCTATTCGCGCCTCAAACGCGCCAGCCTTTGCCTGCGTGGCCATGGCAACCAACGACAAACACTGCCAGACACTGTCAGTCAATAACGAGAAAATTGTGATCAACGAACAGAAAAGCCATTTAAATGAATTATCTAGTATGTATGATGAGACTGTGCATGTGAATGCGAGGGAGATAGACAGTCCGTCGAGCGAGGAAGACGTCGTGAAGGCTAACATGTCGAAGTTCAATCCCCCGGTGCGGCACACGGCGAGGCACGACTTCGATTCCGAGAGCGATTCCGATTCGGAGCCTCAGGAGTTTCTGGACAATATTGGCGAAGCTGATGAGGTGAGTTTTACTTTCTAGTTACTGGTTTGGTATTATGATCAGCATTATCATCACGACCACATTTAACAATATCAATGTCATGTCTCTGGCACGGATGGTTAGGATACGTAGGTACATGATGTGTATGCTCAGAGGTCACTTTATTATTAATATTAAACCTTGTACCTACTGATGGCGACTTGCAGCACTTAGACAAACTTCAATTCAACCCAAATCTCGATTTAAATGTAGGAATGAGCTGTAGGATTAATCGAGTTTAGGTCTAATTGTGGATTAGTAATGCGCTGCAAGTCGCCATTAGTAATTAAACCCAACTTGTTACCATATAATACTACATAATATTTTTTTTTCTTTTTGATTTTTTTTTCTAGTCATTGTTGCCTGAGACATTGGCTAAATCAAGTTTATTTATTCATTTTTTTCTTTCAATGTGATCTCGATAAGTATCTTTTAGTGGCTTCTTGTCTGCATCATTAACTTTTTCCACATTATGAATCACTTCAATAATCATCTTAACGACTATTGCCATTGCCACCGCGGTCATCATCACCAATCTCAATCTAATTCCTTCTAAATTGTCTCTTTCTGAGTAGTAAGTAAAATGGAATTTTTCTGTTTCTGGGTGTATTTTTACAGTACAGCCTTGTTTATTTGCTTACAAGATTTTATTTCACGTCATGGCCGTTATCACTAGAAGGAGAAGCGTAGGAATGCCTCACGTAGTTTCGATATTTGTATTCAATAAATCAAAATTATAGCCAGGGTTTATGCCAACACCTCTAATCCCAACGCTCACCCACGCGGGCTAGCGTGTTTCCAGTCAGGTTAATGCACTTCGACTAACTTATTTTGATGTCTGGAAATTCGCTTTGATAGTGTAGGACGAGTGATGATATTTCTTTGCAATTTAGTACATAGTTATTTGGCTTTGATTGTTAAAATCGTGGTCGGGCTTTTGAATTCTATAACTCTTGGAATTTAAAGCGCCGGGCCCATTAATCATCAGCGGCGCCACTTAATTACGTGCGCACAATGATCTTAAATTCCATGGCAATCCGGATCATTTTAGATCAGCCGGTACATTTTTTTATATCTCATTAATTTTCGACCGACTTCCAAAAAGGAGGAGGTCCTCAATTCGTCAGTTTTTTTTTTTGTTTATGTATGTTACTTGATATCTCCGCCAAATGTAGATCGATTTTTAAAATTCTTTTTGAGTTCGATAGAGCTTATTTCAAGGGTGGTCCCATATAAATTTAGTTGAAGTAGTTCCGTTAAGTTTTTAAACTTGTGATTATACATTCAAAAGATGATTAACTCATGTACGTGGAAGTAAACTTTGAAGTAAAAAGTAATGCACCGAAATGAAACTTGTTTTTTACGGATTTTATCGCAATTCGGTTTTATTTTTAGGCCCGTTTTATAAAACCAAATTGCGATAAAAATCCGTAAAAACTAGTTTTATTTCAATGTATAACATTCGCGTAAACCTAAGAAATCATTAAGTAATGCACCGACAATAACTTTGTTATGGTGTACAAGAATGCATGGTAAGCGTGCGTTTGTATGGTGCCTATGAATAGACTCGTAATGCGCGGCGTTTACGATGCGGACCGCGGACGATTCACGGGGATGCGTTTTATCGCTTATCTATTATTATCTGTCTGTGGATTTGACTCATATAGAAGAAAGATAGAACACAATCAGCGTGAGGACTTGGGGCTCCAGGGTTCAAAACCTAGGTTGGGAAATGGATATTTTTCTAATACGATTTCCCCCAGAGAGTGTTGATGTGTGGCATACAGCCGGTCGTGAAACAGCTGAATCGTGTTAGCAAGATGCTTAAAGTGTATGACGTCCATTGCAGTATGATAAGGGTAGATGGAAGGAAAACGAGAAAAAACAAAACAGAGACTTACACAAAAATCGACAATCCATACTATACTGATTTCTTAAGTTTACGCGAATGCTATTCATTGAAATAAAACTATTTTTACGGATTCTATTACAATTTGGTTTTAATTTTTATTCCCGACGTTTCGAAGGCTTTGCAGTCTTCGTGGTCACGGGTTGGACTGAGATGTCATTTGTCCAAGAATGTTAGTGTTACAAAATATACCTTCATTTTAAAATTATACAAAATTAAAAAGTTAACCGTTTATGTTCCGATCTACGCAGTACGAGCTCACGGTGTCTTGAGGTCTGGCAGCCGGTCTTTTGGGTTCCGATTTGATTAAATATATGATAATATAATTTGATTAAGTATAATCGGATCCCAGGCTTGTGCAAGCTTCCAACCATCTTCTCTATTGAAATTAGGATGTTTTTTTAATTTCAATAGCCTCGTATATTTCATCGACAAGCCATATTAGACTACATTACAGGTATTATGCCCTATAAGGATAAACCTTTGATTGAATTAGCCACAAGGATAATTTCATTTATTCACTTATTTAAATTTTATAAAGCATGTAGGTAAATGTAATATTAGCATCTCTTGTGGTTTCTTTTACATAATAGGTACTCGTGTATAATATTACTTTGAAACAATATATTTGTATTTGAAATATTATTATAGGATTACAGAATTTCTGTTTTTAACCCCATCTTAACAAATTACTTTTGCTCCTGCACTTCAGAGTAATCTTCTTCTAAATCTAGTTTTGTCAATAATAATTGGACCGTGTTTGCAGGAATGAACCAGCCCACATTTTTTTTAAATTATTGATGTTCATGATGATGAACATGTCCTAAACCATGAATAGACTATATTGGTGTCAACAATTTTTTTGGGTATTTTTGGGGTTAGATCATTTCTGAAGCATGTTTCAATTGAAAGAAAGAAAGAACTTTATAGTTTGACCAAAAAGGCAAAAAGCTCAGCTTATCTATTTTTAATTAATTTACTTGTCGCTGGTAATCTGCGAAGGCCTTTTGGTCTTTTGTTTTTTTGATGTGATCCCCAGGGCTAGGGTACGTCTTCCCACTCCCACGCTTCATTTCTCCCGGTCATGAACATCTTCCAATAAGAGAGCATTAGCATCTATATTTATATTATTTCATATCAAGTCTCCAGAAAGAAAACCACATACGCCAGAAAAGATTGTGGAGGTGCAGAAACTACCGCCTAAAGAAGAGAAGCCTGGAACTGGTGGGAAGAAGCCTCAACTGAAGAGGGAAGATTCCTCTAACTCTGGTAAGTTTATTGTATCATACTAACGCGACAGACCGTGGCGCAGCGGGCTAGTAGCCGGCTGTGAAGCGAGAGGACGCGGGTTCGATTTCCGCACCAAGACAACTGTTTGTGTGTTCAACAGATATTTGTGTCGGGTCTGGGTGTTGTGAGGCCGAAAGTCTCTCGTAGTTTCTGATACCTACGATACAGGTTATACCTAGTGTGGAGTCAGTCAGTATTATGTATATGATAGTTGGGTGTATTTATTTAACTCTCAAGTAAATTGGAGTCAAATCATTTTACAATTTATTTTCTCTCCTTTGCCTTTATGCCACTCCTGTGTGATGTCAGTTCAACACACTTTTTTAAGCATGTTGCACAATGGCTTAAGCTTAGTTTTCACGTTCAACGGCCTCTGTTATCTTCTTCAGGAAATCACTAGTCCAGGGTAAATCGTTGGGAATCGAACTCGGCTCCTCCCGGTCTGTATACGCTGCTGCAAGACCAAAGAGGCGAAATAGTCTCTCTTTTCTTCGTTTTTATTATAGCAGAGACTGGCAAACAAGCATATGGATCATCTGATGGTAAGCGATCGCCACCGCCCATAGAAACCCGAGACACAAAATCATAGGTGCTTTGCCAACTAAAGGAGGGAAATGGGGTTGGGAAAGGTAGGGGGCAATTGTGCCACCGGAAATGTCACTCACTGAACCAAACGCGACAGCGAGCTGTCACTTTAGGTCGGTTTTCTGAGACAGTGGTATTGAATCGGTCGAGCCGGCCCATTCGTGCTGTAGACGTAACTGTCTACAACATGACTACCAACTGTTCTGTCTACGTTCCTTAAACGCTTCCACTCCGTCCGGTCTTAAGCATCCTCTACAGTGGACCATTGTCTTCTGTACTCTCTTCTGATATTAAGGCTGAGATCTTCAGAGCGAACTTTGACTTAGTCTGAGTCAAAGAAATGAACTCGGAGAGAATTTGGAATTCATAAATCGAACTTCGAGTTAGTCTGAGTCATATTTTACAAGAAAAACATACTGACAGACAGACGAAGTAAAGATTTTCTTGTTAAATACGACTCGGACTAAGTCAAAATTCGATTTAAAAATTTCAAATCCTCACCGAGTTTGTTTATTTAACTTACGCCCGAATGGTCAAACGCTGCTCAACTTTAACGGCTTTTTATATTGATTTTCGCCATACCATTTTGACAGATAAGGCGGCCTTAAACGACATAAGGCGACCTTAATTGTATGAACATTCGGCGGTTAGACTTAGTCGAAGTTGGCTGTATAGATTCCAGCCTAAATCACAACTGTAATGTAATTTGGAAAGTGATCTTGCTATTAACAAAGTCCTCAAACTTGTTTTGGTTGTATTATGGTACGATGCGTGTAGCGTAACGGTGCTGTTTCCTTAACTGTGACGAATATCCGTCCTTTCCTTATTGTGGGCTAGTTATGTGTGGGTCCGTTTTATTTTACATCAAGGTCAACAGTACCTTACTGTGTCCCAAGTTCTATGGGCTATCACGCACAGTGAAGGGTAGTGATGTGGATAATCGATGATTTTTTAAAGACATATTATTATATTCCCTGACTGCCTCAATGGCGTAGTTGTATTTTCGTACGACTACCGTATGTTAGACTACTAAATTTTAGCGACAAGTGGACTTTTTTAAATATGGATAATAGATTATGAAAAATAATCGATTATCCACATCACTAGTGCAGGGTTCGGTAGAATGTATTAACGTGGTCACATATATAGCCGACAGTCACACACAGGCTGATCTTTAGAGTGAACTTCGACTAAGGCTGAGATCTATAAAGCGATCTTCGACTAAGTCTAAGTCGAAGAAACGAACTCAGTGAGGATTTGGAATTTTTGGATTTTAATAATAACTAACATCCAACAGTCACATACATAGTCCTGACCCCACACTAAGATCGAGTCTTGTGTCGTGGGTATCAGGAACTACGAGAGACTTTCGGTCTCACAACTCCCAGACCCGAAAAAAATATCTGTAGGCCATACAGACATTTGTCTCGGTAAGGGGAGCGTACCCGCGCCCTCTCGATTCACAGCCGGCTACTCGCCCGCTGCGCCACGGAGGCTGTCTGAATTTTTTGTGTTCGATAGGTTTTACTCCAAAGGTGGTTCCATATTTTGGTTAATATTTAGTGGGGTTCTGCGGTTTTTAAGTTTTTGAAATGGTAAAATCAACCGCTGTCATTCTTTATTTCTTTTACAACACTAGTCTCCAAATACTACTGAAATATCGCTCATATTATGTCGACATGGCGAAACTTTGAACTACAAAATTTCATTTTCTGGCTTATATTCCGGATTCTACATTCCAACGAGCATCTAATCCCATTGGTCTTTTTCAACTAGAGTTCCTTTCGATTTAAATAGACCTTTAGTTAGACGATGTTTGCTTAATGAGGTTCGATGTTTTTTTAGATTGCGATCAGTTAAATGCCAGTTGGTGACATTTAACGTTTGCACTTGGCAGTTAGATTGGTAGTTCAATGTGCAATTGCGTACTTGACTAGAGGTATAGTAACCAATATCAATGAATTTCTGTAGGAATATAGATTTTCATCTAAATAACGTGTGCAATAGGAATTTATTAAAAATACTCCAATAGGATAATTTTATTTTAGTAATTTAAATACTTAATTTTTTATCTGTGAGTCACGTGACTGTAAACACCAATCACGATGCATGATGTCGGATTACTCATTTTTCTTGTTTATTTGCTCCACAAGGGCCTAAGACCCAAGATCCAATACCCAATTGACAACATGCAGGGACACGAAAAAGCACGTAAATGTTTTGGGCTCCTTATAAAATTTTAGCAATATGCTCCTTGTATATTTAGCGCTGCTTAGTTTTGGTTGCTTTTTGATTTTTCTCAAATAATAAAAGTAATATTTGTAATTTTCATTGTTATTATTTCGCGTATCTGTTGTGATTATTTGTGCAAAATTATTTACACAGACGTTTAGTCGAAGATTTGAGCTGAAATATCTATAAATCACATAACATCATAAGCTCACGCCTGTATCCTCGAAGGGGTAGGCAGGGGTGCACTAGCGAACTAGAACACCCACATTTCGCCTAGCTTAGTTTCGTCCCAGATGTGATAGGGGGCGAGCCTATCGCCATATCGGGCACAAATTCCAGACTCCGGGCTGATATGGAAAAATACAATATCACTTTGCCTGACCCGGGGATCGAACCCGAGACCTTAGAACCGTAGTCGTACCGAAATACCACCACGCCACGGAGGCAGTCCTATTATTATATCTATAAATAGCAAATAAAATTCTAATTTCTAAGCTTGTGCTGAGTTATTGTTTCTTTGAATGATAAAAATTGAACTGGATCAATCCCTATGTTTTGGAAGTAAGCAACATTATTTTGCAAAGTGACATTTCGATCTGTCAGTTTACTCCGTTTAATTAGCAATCGGACTATAGTTCAGTGTGACTGCACTACATTTATTTAAATTAAGATTTTTGACTACGTGACGGCGTTTGAAAACGGTTTCATCTAGTTAAACATCTCGAAAGTTTGTTGACCTGTACCAGAATGTGTAATTTGCTAACGTTTACTTTACGATGTTTTTCTCGCGAATGTTCTTTGATCATTCGCCTTAATCCGAGTCAACGTCGACTTTAATATGGAGATTACCCACTTGACGATTTACTGCGTGACCTAAAATCACAGATTTATGTTTGTTATGCTTTTGCACTGAGCTCCGCTGCCGTGATAACCTTCGTGGTGCAGTGTGCGAGCAGCCGGTTGGGAAGCGAGGCGCCGCGGGTTCGATTCCCGCCCGAGATAAATCTAGACGTTTTGGAGGAATATGTCAGCTCCGTGACTTTTGACAGTCGATTCTAATTTGACTACGATTCGGTTTCATTTATTGATTTAAAATTCCACCGAAATCGAGTAAAAATTGATAAAAAATTGCCGTGCATAATAATTGATCAAAAAAATTAAGTTCAATTTTTATTTTTTAACTGTACCGTTACGTTTTAAATCAATCTACCTGTATGTGGTATTGTTATTGATACCGATTTTATGAAACACCCGGTATAAATTACGAAGTCGTGGACCATACTGTGAGAGGTATAAAAGTAAACAAAAGTTGTTAAACCAATTATACGGCTGTTATTTGTCGCCTTCTTGGTCAAGTGGCATAACAAGCATATGGGCTGTGAACCTGGAGGTCCAGAGTTCGATTCCAAGTTCGATGTCGCGTGGGGTGTTGTCGAACACGTTTTGGTCGGCACTGCATCCCCTAAAGTGAAGAGGGTTGACGTAGGGCGTGCAGCCAGTAGTAAAAAAATAAGACAAATCATTTCCGCGACATGGTTGAGAACTTTTGTTGCGCCGACCCCACATAAAGGTGGGATGTAGAAAGAACTTTTTTAAATGGCTTCAATGCATTTGCGATGGTTCTACCAGTGTCAAAGGTAGAACGTCGCAAAATCAGTTTCAATTTCAACCATTTCAGAGACTGACAGTGGTGATGTGGAGGCGGAGCGAGCGGAGCCCATGGCGGGGAGCGGCCGCAAGAGGGTAGGGGGCGTCGTGATACCAGCGGAGGGGGCGTACGACCCCAAACACTACCTCGATCTTAAAGTACCGCCCGATATGGAGAACATATTCCAGTACATCATGAAGTAAGTATCGTGGATTGTTGATAGTTTTAACCGATTACTAAAGGAGGTTCTGAATTCGTCAGTATTTATCGATCGACTTCCAAAAAGGAAAAGGTCCTCAATTCGTATGTATTTTATTATGTTTGTTACGCATCAATATAATATACCCTAGATGCACAGTTCTTTGCAAATATCCTCCTAAAAAGTGGTCCCAAGAATAAAACAAAGAAAAAGATCACAAGTTCTAAATAAATCAACACAAATATAACCTTATGCACGTGTAATAAAGTAGCTTTTTAAACGAAATGAGCAAGCGTTCTTAAATTTGAATTTTGAAATTTAGAATTCTATCGGCGTGCGACTGTAGGCAAAACGAGTGCTTAAGCACTTCTTTGCTGTCCCATTTTCCGAGCGTCAACTGTGCATCTAGGTAAATAATATATCGATGATGTTACGCGATATCTCCGCCAAATGTGGACCGATTTTGAAGTTTTTTTTTTGTGTTTGTTAGAGCTTATTTCAAGGGTGGTCCCAATTTGGTCAAGATGTTAGGTGTAAAGGGTTATTTAACTTCGTTATGTAATCAGTCTTGCAGTAGTTCATAGTAGTAAATCTAAAGGAAGAACCAAATTAAGGAGAGGTTTCTTTTCACTGTAGACAGCGACTATGTCTCTTGCGGATGTTGCGATAGCGGTAGCCATATGCCATACCCCTAGTATGAGATTTTTTTAACAGTTTAGGTATCAGGTCTCCAGTCCGTCACGTAGCGCGTGGTTGATTTCAGCATTAATATAGGCTAATCGCTTCATAAAATAACATATTATTATTACTCCTTGACCTCATTGGTCCAACATCACGTATTTATGAACGTTGCGCAAAACTTTTATTTATAATCGATCCCCGCTGTTGTAATATTGTTTTAAACATTTTGTAATGTTTGTATTCATTCTGGAACGTTCGTTTGTTTGCTTTGGTTTGGATTTGAGAAAGTAATTATAACATAACCTCACGCCTGTATCCCCGAAGGGGTAGGCAGAGGTGTACTAGCGAACTAGAACACCCACATTTCGCCGAGCTTAGTTCCGTCCCAGATGTGATAGGGGGCGAGCCTATCGCCATATCGGGTACAAATTCCAGACTCCGGGCTGATATGGTAAAATCCAATATCACTGCCCGACCCGGAATTATCGGATAAATAAATGTTGTCAGTTTGTTTGTTTGCATGTTGCAGCTGTCAAATGTTTACATTAATTATTTTAATGATTTCTTAGGTTTACGTGAATGTTATTCATTGAAATTAAACTATTTACACGGGTCTGACCCGTGACCACGAAGGTTGCAAAGCTTTTGAAACGTCGGGCATAAAAATTAAAACCAAATCGTGATATAATCCGTAAAAATAGTTTAATTTCAATTAATTATTTTACTTACTATTATTACTCATGTGAAAGTTTGGATGGATGTTTTTTACTCAATGACTCCAGAACGGCTGAACGGATCTGAATGAAATTTGCCACAGCGAAAGATTCTAGTCTTGTGGCCTCCTTGGTCTAGTGCCAGTATATATGGGCTGTGAAATGGGAGGTCGTGGGTCCGATTCCCAGGGCAGGCAAAGCGAATTTTCTAATTTAATTTGCCCAGGACTGAATTCCTCAGAGGGGTTGACGTCAGGCAGGTTGCCGGTCGTAAAAACTTAGCCAAATCCTTTCTGCAGCATGCTTGAAAAATGTGTTGCGTCGATCTCACATTAAGGTGGGATAAGGGCAGGTAGAAAGAAAGAAAGGTATATTACAATCTGGAATATCACATAACTTTTATCCCGGAAAATGTTCGGTTTCTGAGGGATATATTCGTTAATTTTCTACCCGATTGAAGTCGCGGGCAACAGTTTAATAATTTATTGTTATAATTATTATATGTCCCCGAAGGGGTAGGCAGAGGCGAACTAGCAGCCATATTTTTCCGCGTTAATTTCCGACGCAGATGTGATACGGGGACAAGGCTATCGTTGTATCGGTTCGGACACATTTTCTTTTATCCGGGCACGGCAAAGTGATTACACTGCACCTGATGGTAAGCGTAGTGCAGTCCAAAAAAATTAACGACCACTGAAAAACACTGTGTTTATCAGGGGTCATCAGAATCATGCCGGCCTATTTATGCTTATTCACACTCCGAATCCGAAGAGTGAAGAAGCATCCGGGCGGATACGAATAACCCACCACCAAATTCCACACTACGGGCTGATACTGAGCAGAAAAACTCAATATCGCTTTGGCCCACCCGGAAATCTAGACAATAAGACACAGCGCACGAAATACCACTAAGCTACCAAGGCAGTCACGTAATCCCAATGACACCTATATCTTAAGTAAAATCTATCCCGGCTAGTATTTAAATCAAATGTCCTATTTACTAGATCGATGCGTTAGACAGGAAAGTGGGCGACGCACCACCCACACGGTAACCTTGCACTAAACCGCACCACTTACATTACTGTACATGATCCAACTGTCAAAGGATATTAGGACTTGCGCGCGTTCGCGATTGTTGTGCGATTTTTAATCGTTTGTCTTCATAAATTATGTAGGATATTTATGAATCTATAGAACGATTTAGACTAAGTCTGAGTCAAAGAAACGAATTCAGCGAGGATTTGGAATTTTTAACTTCGACTTAGTCCGAGCCATTTTTTCACAAGAAAACGAGATTGACACACAGACTAAGCAAACATTTTAAGTTTAAGTTCGATTTAATAATTTCAAATCCTCACTGAATTCGTAACTTTAACTTAGACTTATTTGAAGTTCGCTCTATGGATCTCAGCCTCAATCTTACTATCTTAGATGGATACGAATGTACTATATTGATTAAAGGCTTAGGCATGAACCTATTTGATTGGTAAAGTAACGCTGTAGTCAGTAATCTCTACAACACAAATGGGTCATTTCGGCCGGTTTGATACTACTGTATCACAGAAAACCGATTTTAAGTCACAGTTCACTGTTGCGTTTCGTTTGGTGAATGAGGTTTCCGATGAACTAAATGTTCTTTTAATATTGAGAGTGTCTATGTGCGGGGGAAATCACTTAGGTACTAACAGGTGACCCATCTGCTTGGCTAATAGATTGGCAAGTCTTTGATAAATATAAAAAAATATATCAATAATTCCCACTGTAATGTGGAAACGAGTGCTGTGTTTAATCTGAAAATCATTAAAATCGTAGACAAATTTTATGCGACTAAAAATGTATAAGTTGTAGGACGCCTTATAAATCAGTTAGCTGTAATGAGATAAATTTAGACGGCCTAGTGGCGCTCCCGAGGCTGAGTGAAATTGAGCCGTGAAAATGTACGCGTGGTCGGTAACATTTGTTTACTGACAACTACTCTTCGCTTGTTTTTGTTTGCCTCAGTGGCCTTGGCGTAGTGGTATTGCGTGCGGTACGACTATCGTCCTGAGGTCTCGGGTTCAATCTCTGGGTGGGCCAATGTGGTATTGGATTTTCGACCGAGTTCCAAAAAGGAGGAGGTCCTCAATTCGTAGGTATTTTTTTTTATTTATGTTACTCGATATCTCCGCCAAATGTGGACCGATTTTCAAAATTCTTTTTATGTTCGATAGAGCTTATTTCAAGGGTGGTCCCATATAAATTTGGTCACGATCGGTAAATTGGAAGTCGGTCAGTTAAGTTTTTAAACTTGTGATTATTCCATATCGCCATATCGGCGAAATGTGGGTGTTCTAATGTCTAATTTGCTATTGCACCTCGGCCTACCCCTTCGGGGATGCAGGCGTGAGCTTATGTTATGTTGTTTTCGTGTTTCCACTCAGTCCATGCCATGACTTTTATAGTAGAGACTGGTGAACGACCTGGTGGGTCACCTGATGCGATTGATATCTTGATTTTGAATCATGGGTGACTTAAAGAAAGGGATGCAAATTGAAAGGGGAGGAAGAAATCGGGAATTTTAGCTGTTGAAACGTAACTGCGATAGCTCGTTGTTTATAACTTCGTTATTCTGCGACAGAGACAGATGACAGAGTTATCTAAAACTATTGTCTATTTAGTCAGTGATGTCTATGGCTAATAATGTCTTATTTAAATTAAATTTTTCTTAAAATAACATAACACATAACATAAGCTCACGCCTGTATCTGTGAAGGGGTAGGCAGAGGCGCACTAGCGAACTAGAACACCCACATTTCGCAGAGCTTTGTTCCGTCCCAGATGTGATAGGGGGCGAGCCTATCGCCATATCGGCCACAAATTCCAGACTCCGGGCTGATATGGAAAAATCCAATATCACTTTGCCCAACTCGGGGATCGAACCCGAGACCTCAGGACGGTAGTCGTACCGAAATAAAACTACGCCACCGAGGCAGTCTTCTTAAAATAAATTATGACAATAATGTGTTATCGTTTTTAAAGTCGTCCATTCACCCCGCTGTTAGGAGTAAGGACAAATAAATGTAAAGTAAATATACATTTCAAATACAATTATACGATAACGGTAATCAACGGTGTAACAAACCAAATATCTCCGAATGTTATATAAATGCCACCTTTCGAGAATAATAGATAAAAACATTCAAATTGAGAACCTCCTCCTTTTGGAGTCTTGAGGTTTCGGGTTCGATCCTCGAGTCGGGCAAAGTGATATTGTATTTTTCCATATCAGCCCGGACTCTGGAATTTGTACCCGATATAGCGATAGGCTCGCGCTCTCGGACGGAACTAAGCTCGGCGAAATTTGGGTGTTCTAGTTCGGTAGTGCGGTCTGCCTATCCCTTCGGGGATACAGGCGTGAGCTGTTATGTTAATAATTATTTCTGTTATAAATTATAGGTAACTAAGTTATTGATTACATGCATAAAACCATATGCAACGTGCGAAAGATTTTCGGTTTCGGCGAACTATTCCTTCGACCTTCCATTCCATCGGTTGGATGTTTAACTGCGCCTTTATTCGCTATGGCCTATGACCATAATATGAATGCGTTACGCGGTTATGTCACGTCAAGTTAATGCAATTTGTATGGAAAAATGTTATCTATGCCATTCAAAGTCATTCAATAGTATATTATAGACGGGACAACAGCACAAAACTTGTGATCCAAAAGTTATGACCTCGTGGCCATAAGTCGCTCAGTTCATTTGAAATATACGCGCGCCAGGTCGGCCAGCGTAATAATATTGAGAGAAAAACTTGTCTTACGTGATTCTTAACCATTCACAGAACATTCTAGGGTGTAGATTGTAATAATCGCCCTCGCATTGTAATAAGTGGTTGATGGCGGTACTGAAGTTTGAGATCAATTTTTTTGTATGGAAGCTTGCTTGATAGCCCCTCTATAGGTTATTAATATTAAATAGTCACGGGCGGCTCGGCCTCCGGTGGCCCATACGCTTATGGAACATATATATGTGCCGCCTCTGACGGGTTTGATATCTTTACTGCCATTGTATTTTATATTTAATTAACGCGATGAGATGCATCACGCACTCGTTATGAACCCGGAGAGTATGGTTTCCAGATACACCCCGCAGAAGATCGATATCGACTTGAAGCTGCAGCCGTTTGTGCCGGAGTACGTGCCGGCGGTGGGAGACATCGACGCCTTCCTCAAGGTGACCACCCCGCCGTGCAACTTGCGCGCCAACACGCTCGCCGAGCGCGTGCTCGAACACATCGACAACCTGGGTAACATTTTAATAATATTCAACTCACAAAGAACTTCGAATGACGCATTTTCTACCAGCCCTTATTACTCTACTTCAATGCGGGATCATAACGCACTTTTTCAAGCATGTTGCAGAGAGGATTCGGCTTAGGTTTAGAACCCATCTGTCTGTCGTCAATCATCTCTGATTAATACAGTACAGTGCAAATCCCACTAGAAATACCTTTTTGCTCGACCTGGTATTTGAACCCAGGATATCCCGGTCCACAGTCCATATACGCTGCCACAATAGACCTTAATAAATAAATAATCCTAAGTTTAAAAACTTAACGGATCGACTTCAAATCTTATCTGATCATGACCAAATTTATATGCGAAAGTTGAAATAAGCGCCATCGAACACAAAATCATGAAAATCGATTCACATTTTACGGATATATCGGGTAACATACATAAAAAAAATACAGACGAATTGAGGACGTTCTTCTTTTTGAAAGTCGGTCGCCAATCATGCCAACTTATAAGAATGGTATGGAAGGGGTGGGAAAAGGTATTGGGAAAGGGGGGGGTATGGTCCACCGAAAATCTCACTCACCGAACAAAACGCGATAGCGAGCTTCCATTTTACATCGGTTTTCTGTTACAGTGGTATCTAACCGGTCGAGCCGGCCCATTCGTGCTGTAGACGTAACTGTCTACCACACAAAAATAACTCAAAATTGCAATGACAATTGACGGCCTCCGTGGCGCAGCGGGCGAATATCCGGCTGTGAAACGTGAGGTCGCGAGATCGATTCCCGCACCGAGACAAATGTCTGTGTTGCCCACAAATATTTGTTTCGGGTCTGGGTGTTGTGAGACTAAAAGTCTCTCGTAGTTTCTGATACCCAGGTTACACCTAGTGCGGGGTCAGCAGCGTTACCACGACCTCTTATAGCAGTATTATTATAATCGTTCTTCGTTTGTTTTGTATGGGAATCGGTACAAGAAAGATTATAATAATACTGCTATAAGAGGTGGTGGTAATCCCCCTGGACTATGTGTGTGATTGTTGGGTGTATTAATATTATATTATATTAATGATTCCAGGTCTGATCGTGTTGGACGAGCCAGCCGCGGAACAGAGCGACTCGGCGCTGCTGCATCTGCAGCTCAGGGCCATATCCAAGACCAACAGCTCCAAAGGGACTGTGGTGAGAGATTGTATTTGAACATAAATGTATACGCAATAGATAATTATTATTATCATCAGCCACAGGACGTCCACTGCTGAACATAGGCCTCCCCCAAAGATTTCCAGATCGGCCTGTTGGAAGCGGCCTGCATCCAGCGACTTCCTGCGACCTTTATCAGGTCGTCTGTCTATATTATAGGTGGAAGTCCAATAGACAATTATAATAATAATATTAGCCCTGTAATATTACCGTCCCACTGCTGGGCACTGGCCTCCTCTACTAATGAAAGGGGTTAGGCCTTAGTCTACCACGCTGGCCTAATGCGGGTTAGTTGAATTCACATACCTTCGAAATTCCTGTGAAGAAATTCTCGGGTATACTGGTTTCCTCACGATGTTTTCCTTCACCGTTAGAGCAAGCGATAATTAACAAAGAAAAGACACTTAAGATAGAAAAGTCAGAGGTGTATGCTCTTTTCTGGGGTTGGTCTCGAACCTCCGACACTTGTCTCTCGGCAGCCCGTAGAATTATCAACTGAGCTATTGTTGCTATGCTATAGACAATTATATACAACAAAAATCTCATTACGAAAATGAAATCGAAATAGCTTAATAAATTAGTCCCCAATTAACATTTCAAATATAGATAGGGGAAAATTAAATAGCTCTCATAAAAATATCACTCACACTCCGGCTAAACATAATTATGGAGAAACAATAAAATAACAAACAAAAATGTATTTTCATACTGATTTCTTAAGTTTACGCGAATGTTATACATTGAAAAATGTTGTGTCTGATCCGTGACAACGAAGACTGCAAAGCCTTCGAAACGTCGGGAATAAAAATTAAAACCTAATCGTAATAGAATCCGTAAAAATAGTTTTACTTCAATGTATTTTCAGTTGACGAAGAAGATTGAGAATGCGGAGAAGAACTCAAAAGCCATCGAGCGATGGATAAAAGATGTCAGCGAGTTGCATTTGTCCAAACCTGCACCTACTGTTACTTATACAAGGTGAAGATTGTTTTTCTTCTTCTTTTAAAAATAATGGCTTCCACGCATTTGCGATGATTTAGCGAATGTCAAGGTAAATAGAGCAATTATGTTTTCACAATGACCATGAGACCCAGATGTGGGTGATCTCAAGGCCCTGCTGGGATTATGGCGGTAATTCCTTTCAGTGCGATGATGACCTTCACTCATCGAATCGACCGAACAAAGCCAGCCAACGCACCGAGCAAAATTAAATAATAAATACATCCAACAGTCACACACATAGTCCTGACCCCACACTAGGTGTAACCTGTATCGTGGGTATCAGAAACTACGAGAGACTTTCGGTCTCACAACACCCAGACCCGAAACAAATATCTGTGGGCCGCACAGACATTTGTCTCGGTGCGGGAATCGAACCCGCGACCTCACGTTTCACAGCCGGCTACGCTGTCACGGAGGCTCATTTCGCAATTCATCAAAGATCACCGGTTAAAAAGTTTCCACATTATAATGTCCATCTTTACTATAGTTTTATGTATTAAACCACATCACTTAAAAACAACAAACACAGCTCTAGAGAATAATATGAAACAATTTTAACTAACGACGCCCACCTCGTCAGATTTCCTGTCAAAATCGAAGACAGAAGTAGTGGACGTCCCGTGGCTGATGCTAATGATCCCCCAGTCTTGATTTTTGGCCCGATATGGCGATGTCCATATTTCCTACCATATAAAGGGACAAAAAATAGATTGGCGAAAAGTAAGCCCACAAGTTGTCTCTGCCTACATCTTACGAAATAACAGACGTCAATGTACGTATCGAATGACCCCAGAGGGAGGGAGGGACGTTGGCAGGCAGTCGGTCGTAAAAACTAAGCCAAATCATTTCTGCAACATGCCTGAAAAAGTGTGTTGCGCCAACCTCACATAGATAGGATAAAGGTAGGTAGAAAGCAAAGATTTCTATGCATTTACTAGACAAGCTGTTTCGAAGTAATATTGTGGTACATGACGGCGAGTGTTTGACGTTTCACGGCTAAGGAAAAGAGCAGATTTCTATAGTGAGTTGAGGTCGATTAACAGAGACTCAGAGCGCACATTCTATGTACCGAACAGCCAGTCTAGTAGTATACATAGAAGTCTTTGGTAGAAAGAATGTACCTACTTATCATAACATAACATAACATAAGCTCACGCCTGTATCCCCGAAGGGGTAGGCAGAGGCGTACTAGCGCACTAGAACACCCACATTTCGCCGAGCTTAGTTCCGTCCCAGATGTGATAGGGGGCGAGCCTATCGCCATATCGGGCACAAATTCCAGACTTCGGGCTGATATGGAAAAATCCAATATCACTTTGCCCGACCCGGGGATCGAACCCGAGATCTCAGAACCGTAGTCGTACCGAAATACCACCACGCCACCGAGGCTGTCAAATTATATTACTTTTCCAGTAAAATGCCCGACATAGACACACTGATGGAAGAATGGCCTGAGTCTATGGAGGAGACTCTCAACGAAGTGGGATTTCCCCCCGCCAACATAGACTGCACCCTCTCGCAGTACGTTGACCTCGTGTGTGGGATATTCGACATCCCCATAGCTGGAGACACCCTCAACGACAGGATCCAGGCGCTGCATCTGCTCTTCAGCCTCTACTCTGCTGTGAAGAACTCGCAGCTCTATGCCGATAGACAGAAAGAGAATACTGTGTAATGTGTATTAAAATTTTGTTGTGATGAGTGGGTTTTATTTTGACAATAGCATAGACATTCAATTGTATGTAGTCGGGACAACACGAAACTTGTAATCCAAAAGTTATAACCTCGTGATGTCAGTCGCTCTGTCGTATTTGGAACATACGTGATTCTAGAATTTTATTCTACTGCCTTGGTGGCTGGTGGTATTTCGGTACAACTACGGTCCTGAGGTCTTGGGTTCGATCCCCGAGTCGGGCAAAGTGATATTGGATGTTTCCATATCAACCCGGAATCTGGAATTTGTGCCCGATATGGCGATAGGCTCGCCCCCTATCACATCTGGGACGGAACTAAGCTCGGCGAAATGTGGGTGTACTAGTTCGCTAATGCACCTCTGCCTACCTCTTCGGAGATACAGGCGTGAGCTTATGTTGTTATATTTGCCAGACCCATCATATCCTGAACACTGTTTTACTCTTACTTATTCTATGTTATTTCCTATAAATTTATAAACAGCTATACTAGCTGCCCCAGATGGAGTCTCCGAAAAAATACTTTGGTAGGTCCCAATGTCCAAAAATTAATTTTAAGTTCATTTGACAGTCTCTCTCATAGGCCTCGTCCTGACACATTCTCTTCACAAGTGTTGAACCCGGGCATCGAACCCGGGACTTCAGGACTTATAGTGGTAGTCGTACCATGCAGTGAAACTTCATCACTGGAAGTGCTAAAATAAATCGCGAATAAATAAAACAAATCATAAAAATAGGAACGTATTTAATTGCAACATTAAAATTTCTAAGTTTATGGCGTACAAACATAAGGGGAGACGATTAGGGGTTCATTGACATGCGACTTTCGGTTTTGGACGGTAACTTATATTGCGGTCACATTTATTCAACATCTGCTAAATGTAGAGATGTACAAAACAATCGCTTTAAGTCGATAGATTAATATTATGCAATTGTTAGTTATCGATATATTTTAACGTGCAGTTATTCGTTCTAGCCTCAATGCTTAATTAATTAAGATGTTATTATGGATCACTAATCGACTAATATTTTTATTAGTTTATTGGCAATTTTTTCAATAGCCTGTTATTTTTATCTGATAAATAATATTGACATTTTGACGGTTAATGTGTGAAACACCTGTCAAAGCAACAAAATTATTCCCAGATAAATTATCGGCCTATTCAAAAACGGTCCTTATTGGAATTCAATCGATAGACTCTAGTGTTGATACAGTGCGATCGACAAATATTATCGATAAATATTAATTCACCGTACATTCATATCGATTATTGTTTCCGTCAATGTTGCAAAGCCTCAAGAGCTTATTGACTTACAGAAATGGGATATCGTTTCCATAAATATTGACTTGAATGTCAAAGTTGATTTCGATTCGGTTTTTTTTAATTTTTTGTCTTAATCAAAACTACTGATTTAATAATTATGATAGGCGCGGATGCAGAATCTAGGTATGGGGGACATATAGGGGACATATATATAGGGGACACATTATGTATGAGTTGACGAATGTTTTAAACATACTAAAGGTTGAGTTTTCAATATCCAGACAACATTGATCTGGGCAATAATTTGGACTTTGTGACAATCCATGTACGAATCATCTGCAAAGCCACAAAATTATCCCCCAGATAAAGTTATCTGGCTATGCAAAAAAACCTTACCGCCGAATGCTCATACACTTAAGGCGGCCTCATCTGTAAAAATCCATATAAGAAGCTGTTAAAGTTGAGTAGTGTTTGACCATTCGGGCGTTAAACTGTTTAAATGACGAACAGTTAGGTATTTTAAAATATTGAAAACTATCAAGTTGTGAGTATCGTAGACCAAGAGCCTGAGAACTCCATACCCACAAGACAACAGAATAACTAAATTCTGCACAAGTCTTAGACAAAAGAAGATAGAGGACGAGGCATAACTACGAAAAAATGAAGCATTTCTAATGTATGGAACGAAAAGAAAATGGTGACCTGGCGAAATAGAGATCCCATTAATATAAGTTAGGCATCTTCTTCATATTCCAAAATTAGTATTATAGTAAATGAAACATCGTATTTACAATAAGATAATTTAGTATTTATACGTTATTTAATTCTTATGACACGGTGACAACTTACATGTAAATAAATCGCAAAACTAAAATGGCGGAACCGGCTTCAAAGGAAACACGTATGTTTCGTAGTTATGCCAGGTCCTCTTATTTTTTCTTTAGTCATTGGCACAAGTACACAAGTATTTAATGTAGTGACATCGACATTTTTTTTATATTTTGAAATCAGACTTTTTATAGCAGCGACTGTCAACCGAGCAGGTGAGTCACCTGATGAGTGACTTCGATCGCCTATGATAGTAAAAGAATCACAGGTGCCTTGTCAACTTTAAAGGAGGGGAATAGAGATCGGGAATTGAAGGGGGAATAATGGGCTAGAATCGTGTCCCCGTACCCTCTGTATCTGCGCCTGATAAATGCTTTTTTACAATTCAAGTAACAGTAATCCGAGAAAAGCCATTTTGGCACGTAAATGGCGTTAAGCAAACATTATCTCGAGACCATTCCGCTATGTTTGGCGAATACAACATTTTTTTACCCAATTGCCTCGAAAGGGGGTAATGTTTTTTCACAATTTCAATGAGATCTAAGTTAGGACACTAAGTTGGAAGACTACAAGGTTTGAACATATTATTTACATTAAACACGGTGGACCATATAAAAATATTTCATTCGCGTTGATTTTTATTTTACTACATGAAATTGTACTGTTTCAAATGAATTCAATGGTGACTATAAAGTTCATATGCACTTCAAAAACACATACAAGTAAAATTAAAGTGTCTTTGTAATGTCAAATAACAGCTTTTTGCAATAATGCGTATGAATATTAACACAACACTTTTTTGTTTGCATGTTTGTTCCGGCTTATCACCGAAAAGGATATATTTCCACGCGTACGAAGCCACGTTATAGGTTAGAAAATGGTATATACTTTACATTATTGAGAGCTAATGAATTTATAATCACTATGAAGTTCATTTCATACAGATTTATTAATGTTAAAACAAAAGAATGCCACTGAAAATAGCGTTTTGAATTGTCACCAAAGATCATCTTTATAAGCTCATTATTAATGTGAACGTACCGAAAAGTAAAAAACAAGAGCGAGACAGAGTACAAACTGTAATATAGACGCTATTTTCTGTCTCATTCTTTCGCGTGAATTGTACAGATAAGAAATCTAAGAATTACAGTATAATTTTAAAAGTTTTAGGGTTCATTTTTTAATAGCCGAAGAAATTCTGACATTTTGACAGTTAATGTATGGAACATTTGTCAAAATAACAGTTATCCCTTAGATAAAAGTTATTTGGCTATTGAAAATCTACCCTAAATTAGAATAAGAGTAGATATTTCTAGCTCATCTTTTACGACAATAATTAGACATCAACTATAATTATTCTTTCCAAGTTCATCCTAGCGAAAATATTAAATATTTCATAAGAAGTAAATTGCAAAAAGTTTGAGGTTATGAGACAATTAAAGCTGTTGCTTTTCTTTAATAGTTATAATAGTTTTTAAGTTTAGAAATATCGCATATTGAGAATTACAGATGATTCGGATCCTTATTGCACTATTTGCTGTAAATGTTTGTTTGTTTGTGTGTGTGTGTGTGTGTGTGTGTTTTGTATGTGTGTGTTTGTCAGTAATGGGTTTTGTCACAAAATACATAATTACATATTTAGAAGCCAACACAATATCAAAAATCACAAGTAAACTTAAATATTGACTTTAAAATTTGTCCGATTTTGACAAGCATTTCGATTTGCTTCTCCACTTTTCGGAGTGTGTAGAAGCATAAATATCCCGGCATTATCCTGGTGACCACCGATAAACTCATTGTTTGTCGGTGGTCATTGTTTTCGACGGCATTAACTATACTTTCCATCAGGTGTAGTGTGGTCATTTTGCTGTGCCCGAATTAAAAAAAAAAACATTACAGCAAGATGTGCAAGAATGAACCGATCCACTTATATATTCCCCGTTAAACAAGTTTATAATTATGTAGACGAATTTTCGAAATATTTTTGTATTTCCTTATTTTTTTGTAAACGCTACAATGAGACAGCTACAGTGTATAGTTGGACCTCGGAATTTGAATAAACTTTATTGTTCATAGTTATTGAAAATAGCATTTATATGGCCCGTACAAGGGGTTTTTTTAGTGTCAGGGGTTAAATTAAATTAGTAAATTATAAATAGGGGTCATAATTAACGTGAAATTACGTCATTCCTCATTGGAATAAAGACAATTGGGTTTAAAATCAAGACTTTATCCCATTATGACAAAAAACTACTAATGCTTAATGGCAGCTCATGGAAATAGAATTCTTATTGAAATCTCATTTATACTTGACGAAAATGTTGATACTTTAAAGTGCATGTGTAGACCAAGATCTGTAGTACCCCAGATTTAGAATAAAACTCAAACGTTTGAAAATACCTTTCCAACATTTAACAAATCCGTAATCTCTTTGTTGTATTTCATACAAAAAAAGGCATAACTTTGTATATTTAAAAACATATTTAGTTAATCTATGAAATGTTTAATATTGCTCAAAGTTTTCGTGAAAATTCCCAAAATTGATTTAAAATTGACTCATCGGAAATGACGTAATTACACGAAACAAATGGCAGAATATTTTTGTCTTTTTACATATTTTCTTATTTAAATATTATTCGTTACAATCATACAGTACTTTCATCTCATATCAAAAAACTAGTACGAAGACTATTTTTTTTTATTACAAACTACGTATTTACAAATTAGCAAATTCACAAAGCATCTCGTTTTTATCACAGTTCCATATTTTGCACCCACACTTAAATTAATATATTTTTTTACATACTGTGTCGATAAGAAACTAACCTAAAAGTTGTGTTTCCTACTATTATTAGACAGTGGCAGAACAATGAAAAAACAAACACAATTTTAGATGTATATAAAATGAAAAAGTTGCCAAAATGAACGATAATTCGTAATTAACATTTAACTAAAACTTTTAGAGAGGAGATAGAAAGAGGCAGTTATTTTTAAGCCATCAGAACCATCAGAATCCAAAAAATAGCAGTGTAACGATAAGTTTAGTTAAGATATTACCTGTTTTGTTATAGTTGCAGAAAAAAATTATAACTTAGATTCTTAGGCGAGTAAAAAAAAAACTAAATTGTTAGTGAAAGGTAATTGAAAATTAATGTTTACAAACTTTCACGAAAGTTAAGGAGATGTGACCAGCTTCCTGACTCGTGACACTCAATTCGAATTTGACTTCGATTCGATTATTGACTTAAAATTCCAACAAAATTGAGTTAAAAAGTGCGTTAATGTTGCATTGTGTTCTAGAACTTGTCATTTAGTATATTATAACCCGTCAGAGGTGGCACATATATGTTACATAAGCGTATGGGCCACCGGAGGCCGAGCCGCCCGTGACTATCTACCGTGACATTAGAACACTTTTTAACTCTATTTCGGTGGAATTTTAAGTCACTAAATGAAATCGAATCGCAGTCAAATTCGAATCGAGTTCCCCAGATAAAAAAATGGCAGTGTATAACAAAATAACTATAAATCATTCAAAACTTGGTTAGTTTTTTATCGCACATATTTTTTAAATTTAACTAAGACTTGAAATTACAGTCTATTGTTTCACCACGGATATAAAAAAGTTGGACGGAGCGCTAGGAACATTGAAAGAGAAGGAGTTTTTTAGGCTCTTTCGATCTATCGACACGTAGCGGCGAATCGAATGAAAACGACCCTGCTTCACTTTTAAAGTTCCTGCGCTCCGTCCATCTTTTTTTTACGTCCATGTGTTTCTCATAAAGTTTATACATGGAGTATTAGGCATATCGCGAATTGACAAAAACGAATAAACCCTTTTTTGAAGTCAGTTAAAAATATTTGAAAAAAAAAATCTATTATTTCCTTGTATAATTTAAAATCCAACGATATACCTAATATTACCAACTCGCAAAAAAAATCTTAAAAAGAAAGGTCAAAGTATCGCCTCAAAAAACGAATTAACGCAATATTTTCTGATATATTATAAATTACACACTATTACACGTTTACATGCAGTTTCAGTTTATATCACACATTTAAACATCAAATTTCGCTCAGTGTATTCGGTCACATTTGTCTACCTGAAAAAAAAAAGAAAAATAAGTTAAAAAAAAGGTACAAAGGAATGTTTAAAAAAAAAACTTTGTTTTGCTGGTGGTGTGCTTTTTGGTCGTAGATTTAGTTAATAATATGCATTATTGTTTTTGCTATTTTAATCATGAAATCCGATGTCCCCAAAAATTTTTTCTTGTCTTCCCTACTAAAATATTATCTATGTAGCCCTCTGTATTTTTTTTTCTTTAACCTGCTCTGATTCCACAATATGGTTTCGGCCCAATACACTTTTGCAAACATGTTGCAGAAAGGATTCTGCTTAGTTTTTATGACCGGCTGCTTGTCTGGTAGCCTATTCTAATATTTTTTTTACAACTCCGTAGTACATATTTGGTCGCTCTGATTAATTGCCTTTTCCCTCTCCTTCCCAATTCCTTATTCCGTTCCTGTAATATTGGCAACACACTCATGATTCTTTTAGTATCATGTGTGTCTATGGGCTGTGGTGTGTGACCATCAGGTGAAGCGATCAAAATAAAAAAATAATTATTGAGTTCATAACAGTTACGACCTCATTCACTCGAGAACTTTTTACGGCGGCTCGGCTTCCGGAGGCCGAGACACTTATGTAACATACATATATATTACATAAGTATATATGTGTCGCCTCCAACGGGATAAGCATCTCAATTTTTTTATTATATGAGTGCTCTTGAAAATCATTCTTGTCTTGTTTCTAATAAGATACTCTACATACTGCCCAACGCCCGGCATTTAAAAACGTCGCGTTTTAAAGACTTTATTAGACTCATATGTTCCATTTCAACGCTATTTAATAACTGTTGAAAAAGCTTTCGTCTGAATTATTTATCTGCTATAATGTGCATTTATGTGTTTAAGATATTTGAGCTATAGGACGTTGACTGTTGAAAATACCTCCGCCAAGATTTGGCAATGGCTGATGATAATGATGGAGATATTTCATACCTGAGATGTGGCACAGCTCCTGCGACGTGATCGTGGTCGCTAATGGTAGTGGAAGAGGTTGAACAGCCGCCTGTTGAACGGGAACCGCTGGTGCTTCATCTCCGAGAGGTCGTCCTCGTTGCGGATGCAGAAGTAGCTCGTGATCACGCTGCGGCATATCGGACACTTGTCCAGTTTCGCTGCAAAATGCCAACGTTCAATGAAAAAAAAGAAAAAAAAAATTGACAGGTTCCGTGGCGCAGCGGGCGAGTAGCCGGCTGTGAAACGAGAGGCCGCGGGTTCGATTCCCGCAATGAGACAAATGTTTGTGTGGCCCACAGATATTTGTTTCAAGTCAATGTTGTGAGACCGAAAGTCTCTCATAGTTTCTGACACACACGATGCAGGTTATACCTAGTGTGAGGTCAGGACTAACTGTGGGACTGTTGAGTGTATTTATTTATTATTATTATTTATTTATTTGACTATCAACGACACAAGTGACAATAAACCAAAAAAATGAATTTGAAAAATATTATTAAATAGTACTATTATAATAATTAACCTATGAATATAGTTAGAAATATAGTTAAGTTTGCTTACAACATGAATATACCATGGGATCGTTTTAACTGTTATATTCAACTAGATTTCATATAATAAAAATATTTAAAAACGATAAATTATAATGTATATATCGGCGCAAAATAGCAAGCTTATTTAAAAAGCCGTTGTTATTTCACGTTATTAATTCATTTTACAATTGTTAAATTGCTGAATCGTTTAAAGATTCTAAAAAGTTAAAATAATCGTTATAATTGTTTCTTCAGCATTCGCTATTCGGTATCGAGTAGGTAGTTGCAAATATTGCACCCTATAAAAGGAGTGTTCAGAGCAGATTCGACACAGTCGTGCTCCGGCACTCGGACTGTCCACATCCCTGACTACACGGTGCTGTTAAGCACCGTTAATAAAGGGAGTTTGTGAATTTCAGTGTTCACAGTTGATAAATAGGATGAGTAATCATCTTATTGTCGAAAAGTGACGTCAGCCATGCTGACGTCACCGTTTTTAAAAAAAACAACGTTAGCGTTGGCCCTCCGACATATATGAATAATCACAATTATGCGAATCAAAATGTTATAAACTAGGTATATATATACTTCTAAGTAGCGGTGGGTAATAGCGGGATGTTTGATTAGCGAAACGAAACTAGCTATCGAATGCCATTAGCGATTGTTGCAACGTGCTGATATAGTAGCTGTTTCTGCTGCTGTCCAAAAGCTCTTAGGTAACTTTCGCCGCGCAGTGTTACCAGACGAGCAAAAAAAAATATCGTCAGGCTAAGCTACTAAGCTTTAATGTTATCGTTATATAAAGTGATGAGAAAAAAAGGTCGCCAGGCTAACCTACTAAACTTAATAACGTTACTATCGTTATATAAAATGACGAGCAAAAAAAGGTCATCGGGCCAAGCTACTAAGCTGACGAGCAAAACAAAAAGGTCGTCAGTCAGGCAAAGCTAGTAAGTTCAGGTTAACGCCCGTGACTAATTATGTATATCTCACTACCGTTGCCGGCGTTGTCGTGATCACGATTTTTGCCGCGTGGACGGTTATTAATTATTATAGCCGCGAGGCCGTTATTAGCTGTTAGTGTTGGATTCCAACAACTAGCTACAGGTGATGCAGCCGTTAGCCGTTTCGTTAACTAGTTACGTTGCTCAATGACCACTTCTACTTCTAAGCGATAGAGCTACGATAGAGAGTATGATTATTTGGACGTCCACTACTGAACATAGGCGGGAGGCCTAAACATATCCAGAACGATAATTAATTTACTAAGGTTTAATTTCCCAATAGCTAGACTACTTTTGTCTGGCGAATTGTTTTGACGATGTCACGTTATTGTACGAAACTGTAAAGGTAACATAACATCTTTCAAATAAAAGTTATTTGGTTATAGAAAATTGGGGACGTAAACTACAAAGAGTGTGGGGTCAGGCAGGCAGCCGGTCGTAAAAACTTAGCCAAATCCTTTCTGCAACATGCTTGAAAAAGTGTGTTGCGCCGACATATTATGATGGTATGGGATAAGGGCGGTTAGAAAGAGGTCGTAGAAAAATTGGGTCTCAATAATTGAAAATTTTGGCACAACTATATCGCAAAAATAAAATTAAACTGACACTAAACCGCATACCGATGGTAAATAAATCGGAAGTTCATTAGCTTATGCAAAATGATTAAGAATGTTTAATTTTTTGCGCTGACCTTACTTGGCATGTATGATTTATGAGATCTAGTTTTTCTCTAGGAAGTATGTATGTATTAAAGCACCTTGCGGTATGTGGGAAGGTCACGCATTATCGATTTCTCATACTGGCGCTGCATGTTTGCCGATAGTACCATGCCAGGTAGGGAATCTTTTTCGATCGACTTCCAAAAAGGAGAAGGTCCTCAATTCGTCTGTATTTTTTATGCATGTTACGCGATATCTCCGCCAAATGTGGACCGATTTTCAAAATTCTTTGTGTTTGATAGAGCTTATTTCAAGGGTGGTCTCATAGGCTAAGATCTATAGAGCGAACTTCGATTAAGTCTAAGTCGAAGTCACGAACTCAGGGAGGATTTTCACTAAGTCCGAGTCATTTTTTACAAGAAAATCTTTGATTAGTCTGTCTGTCAGTATGTTTTTCTTGTAAAAAATGACCCGGACTAAGTCAAAGTTCGATTTAACAATTACAAATCCCCCCTGAGTTCGTGACTTTGACTTAGACTTAGTCGAAGTTAGCTCTATAGATTTCAGCCATATTTTGATCACGATCGGATTTGCAATTGATCTGATAAGTTTTTAAACATAACATAAGCTCACGCCTGTATCCCCGGAGGGGTAGGCAGAGGCGCACTAGCGAACTAGAACACCCACATTTCGCCGAGCTTAGTTCCGTCCCAGATGTGATAGGGGGCGAGCCTATCGCTATATCGGGCATAAATTCCAGACTCCGAGCTGATATGGAAAAATCCAATATAACTTTGCCCGACCCGGGGATCGAACCCGAGACCTCAGGACGGTAGTCATACCGAAATACAACTACGCCACCGAGGCAGTCTTTAAACTTGTGATTATTTAGTTCGTTGTAGTTTCCGCAAAGTGGCGCTGGTAGTCAAATGTATGGACAAAACGCAAACTATCGTCGATTTCAAGAATCGAGAAAAACTCTTACTAAGTGTACTGGAATGAACTCCCTGCTTCGGTGTTCCCCGAGCGCTATGACATGTACATACATACACTTATGAAATATGGCAAATCTGTTCAGAAGCATATATAGACTAACATATGCGAATATTGTGCAATTCTAACAAATTACATACATACAGGTAATGGATAACCTCATTTTTTGAAGTCGGTTAAAAAAGGACTCCTCAATCCACAGTCTATACACGTGGTCACAAGATCAAGATGACACATTATAATTCACTGATTGTCTTTAATTATATAACGAGTGCATATGTAGTATATATGCGATGCACGTAGCTGTAGTTAAGGTCGCATCTACAAGGTTTACTGTTCAAAAATAACCGCCACGGCACTGTATGGAGCGCGGGTAGCCTGCAGTATAGCTTGAATAACAATCAATGATAGAGGATTATCATTATCATCCATTGCAAACAATGCGATATATTTATTCGAGCGATAAAATACTGTAGCCAATGCTGATGTTGACTTTATGTAGAATAGACGTTAACAACGCTTTTTAAAACGTGCCTAGTATTATTAAATGGGGTTTATTATAGAGCTTTCTTTGAACTCGCTAATCTTTGTAACTACTGAACAGATTTCCAATAATTTAATTATTAGAAAGCTACAGTCGCTCTGAGTGACATAGGCTAGTTTTAATCTCAGAAAAATAATTTTATTTTGATCTCACAACACCCAGACTCGAAACAAATCGTCTTTATCTCTTTATTTTTCAATATTCTTTTCTTTTCTTTTAAGTAAATTCTTAATAATGTAATATCTACACATAGCGTAGCTTTCAGTATATTACAAAACTATTATTTATTAGTTGTATGCGTTGATCGCGGATATTCTACGCGTGATTTGAATATATCGATCTGCATTGAACTCTGAATGTACTTGACGGACGTATCGCAACGTTATTCTTCTTAGCGGTAGAGAAACGGTATTTCGGACCAACTGTAGGTTTCTGAGGTGGATTGAATGGTAAACACGTCTAATGTAGCCGACTGTGATCAAGAGGCAGCGGGTTAAAATGTCACATCGAGACAAATATTTGTATGATGCACAGTGTAGTGTTGAGGGAGAGCAGCTGCGTGTAGTGTAGTGTAGTTTAGTGTAGTATAGTGTAGTGAGTACTCATGCAGGCACCGTGCGCACAGACACGCGTGTCGGCAGGGGAGCAGTGCGCGGGAGAGCGGCTGCGTGTAGTGTAGTGTAGTATAGTGCAGTGTAGTGACTACTCACGCAGGCACCGTGCGCACAGACACGCGTGTCGGCAGGGGAGCAGCGCGCGGGAGAGCGGCTGCGTGTAGTGTAGTGTAGTGTAGTGTAGTGAGTACTCACGCAGGCACCGTGCGCACAGACACGCGTGTCGGCAGGGGAGCAGCGCGCGGGAGAGCGGCTGCGTGTAGTGTAGTATAGTGCAGTGTAGTGACTACTCACGCAGGCACCGTGCGCACAGACACGCGTGTCGGCAGGGCAGCAGCGCGCGGGAGAGCGGCTGCGTGTAGTGTAGTGTAGTATAGTGCAGTGTAGTGACTACTCACGCAGGCACCGTGCGCACAGACACGCGTGTCGGCAGGGGAGCACCGCGCGGGAGAGCGGCTGCGTGTAGTGTAGTGTAGTGTAGTGTAGTGTAGTGAGTACTCACGCAGGCACCGTGCGCACAGACACGCGTGTCGGCAGGGGAGCAGCGCGCGGGAGAGCGGCTGCGTGTAGTGTAGTGTAGTATAGTGCAGTGTAGTGACTACTCACGCAGGCACCGTGCGCACAGACACGCGTGTCGGCAGGGGAGCAGCGCGCGGGAGAGCGGCTGCGTGTAGTGTAGTGTAGTATAGTGCAGTGTAGTGACTACTCACGCAGGCACCGTGCGCACAGACACGCGTGTCGGCAGGGGAGCAGCGCGCGGGAGAGCGGCTGCGTGTAGTGTAGTGTAGTATAGTGCAGTGTAGTGACTACTCACGCAGGCACCGTGCGCACAGACACGCGTGTCGGCAGGGGAGCAGCGCGCGGGAGAGCGGCTGCGTGTAGTGTAGTGTAGTATAGTGCAGTGTAGTGACTACTCACGCAGGCACCGTGCGCACAGACACGCGTGTCGGCAGGGGAGCAGCGCGCGGGAGAGCGGCTGCGCGGCGCAGACACAGCACAGCGCCTCGGCCTCGGCCTGCCGCGTCTGCTCGGAGCCCGAGGTGTAGTCCGCCTCACCACCACACTCGCCGCTCACGTACAGTTGCTGCACAAACACATGCTTTCTTGACGACTGACGGAAAAGGAATCCACGAATGTTTAGCCTTTTAGGAGTCTTCTTCTTCTTTAAAAAATAATGGCTTCCACGCATATGCGATGATTTTGCCGATGTCAAGGTAAATAGAGCAATTATGTTTTCACAATGACCATGAAACCCAGATTTGGATGGTCTCAAGGTGCTGCTGGGATTATGGCGGTAATTCCTTCCAGTGCGGTGCCCCTCAGATGACCTTCACTCGGCGAATCAACCGAAGAAAGCCAGCCAACGCACCAAGCAAAACTCATCGAAAATCACCGGTTAAACAGTTTCCACATTATACTGTCCATCTTCACTGAAGTTTGATGCATTAAACCACAACACTTAAAACCAACAAACACAGCTCTAGAGAATAATATTAAATAATTTTAACAAGCGACGCCAACGCAAAATCCTCTTTTTGGAGTCACAAAGAACATAAGAAATACAGCACTAACGTACCTTCAAGCATGATAGATGCCCGTTCGCCTGTTTGAGGTACTGAGCGATCACCCCGCTCGGCAGTGGACACTGCTCATCTCTGATATGCACTACACTCACTAACGCTACCTGCCAACAATATTACGAACTCTTAAGGTTACCGCCTCAACAGTTCAGCACCGCCACGAATCACGCCTAATAAAAACGAACATTAAGTTGTGCGGCGCACTCATTTAAGATTTGCAATTGAGATTAGTCAGCATATAAGGGGCAGCGCGCCGTCAATTCCTCCATTTGTTTTTTTTAAATCAGAGACTGACAAACGAGCAGATGGGTCACCTGATGGTAAGTGATCTCCACCGCCCAGAGACCCAAGACACATAAAGAATCATGGGTGCGATGCCAACCTAAAAGGAGGAAATGGAAGAGGAAAAAGGGATTGGGAAAGGAAGGGGGGAAATGGGCTATCGGAAATCTCACTCGCATAACGAAACACGACAACAAGCTGCTACTTTACGTCAGTTTTCTGTGAGACAATAGTATCGAACTGGTCGAACAGGCGCATTCGTACTGTAGACGTTACTGTCTACAGCGAGGCTCTACCACTCAAATCTTTGTATTGTATCTAATAATGCCGAGTCGATGCTGAATTGGTGCTGAGGCTGTCATGAACGATGACTTTCAGATACCTGTTACAAGGTCATTTTATACAATAATAATATATATACAATTTTGACAGATAAGGCGGCCCTACCATAAGGCGACCTAAGTGTATGAGCATACGGCGGTTAGTCGCACTTTTACGTTGCGCGTCGTAGCGTAGCGGGGTCGTTGACCTATCAACCAGGTGTTTACTACGCCCATGAATAATAATAATAGGATGCCGGCGTCCGGCACCGTCAATAATAGTAATACAGTATTTTTTCTTACCGTATCATCAGGCCGCAGCTCCCCAGTATCCCGGAGGTCTCGCGCGAGGATCACGACTAGGGGGTAGCAGGTTCGGGGCGGAGGGCCCAGTTGCAATGGCTCAGCCGTTGATAGCTTGAGCGCTTTCTCGTCGTGGGGGTTGCTTCTGCAAACAAACGGTTTATTTATAGCGCCAAATTGAATTCTAGAGGTAGTGATAGCTTCTAAGTTTTAACACGTAGAGGGCACGTGACGGGTATGGAACTGTTACCATAGTCACACAGTTGTGTAACTGCAGAGTGGCATGTTGGCTTAATGCTGAGTCCCGGACCATAAGGGCCCCCACCGGTCATCGGAAGGAGGCTCCTGACTGAAAAACCATGACCGTATAGGGGAACGTACCCATACCACCCGTTCCTGGGTCTTCAAAATACCAAGCTTGGTCACAGGGCGGGGGGGGGGGAGTCTTGGCATATACTACGGGTGGTCCCTGAAGGGGGGAGGGGTTTAAGAATAAAAAAAATGGGTAACGTAATATAAATATGTCTCCTAGGGAGTCGCGGGCTGAAAAGACCTCCATCGAATGAATTTGCCACGGGCCCCCTACATTATACGCCACTGTAGTCGCATCTACTTTTTGACAGGGGATTTACTTTCTGGATGCCGGGGGCCAGTGACGTCTGCCTGCCTTGGAGGTGCAGGTGTTGTAAGTTCATTGTCAGCCCAGAGTACATAAAACTGTGGTTTCTATTTTTTTTTATAGTAAAACTGGCAAACGAGCAGATGGGTCATCTGATGGTAAGTGATCTCCACCGCCCATACACACCCATATAATCATGGGTGCGTTGCCAACGTAAAGGAGGAAGGAGAGGTAAAAGGGATGGGGGAGAATAGGCGACCGGAAATCTCTCTCACCGAGCGAAACGCGACAGCAAGCTGCCACTTTACGTCGGTTTTCGGTGTGACATGGTATCAAACCGGTCGAGCCGACCCATTCGTGCTGTAGACGTAACTGTCTACAGCGTGGCTCTGCCACTCAAAATCGTATTACAATACAACGAATTACGTAAGATACCGAAGATACATAGTGTTTTATAGGTATAGTAATAAATTAAGTGCAAAATAGTCACTCGTACTATGACCACCGTAGTCATTGCGCATGAATATTTTACATAACATAACATAAGTTCACGCCTGTATCCCCGAAGGGGTAGGCAGAGGCGCACTAGCGAACTAGAACACCTACATTTCGCCGAGCTTAATTCCGTCCCAGACGTGATAGGAGGTGAGCCTATCGCCACATCGGGCACAAATTCCAGACTCCGGGCTGATATGGAAAAATCCAATATCACTTTTCCCGACCCGGGGATCGAACCCGAGACCTCAGAACCGTAGTCGTACTGAAATACCACCACGCCACCGAGGCAGTCAATAGTTTTACACGAATAATACAATATGTTTTATGATTTAATACAATATATTTTATGACAATAAAAATATACAACAATGTGTTAATTTGATCATTATTGCATGTTATAAAATATTTTATCAGCTTTAATGATCCCGTAACAATATACGTCTAATATTATGCATTCAGCATTAGATAATATTTGTCTTTTAAGAGAAGATGTTTTTAAAGGTGTGTCCATGTGATTTTTTTTTATAGCAGACTGGCAAAGGAGCATGTGGGTTACGTGATGGTAAGTGATCTCCACCGTCCATAGACACACAAGACACAGAAAAATCATGAGTGTGTTGCCAACCTAAAAGGACAGATTGGAAGGGGAGGGAAAAGGGATTTAAATGGGTCACCGGAATCTCACTCACCGAACGAAACGCGACAGCAAGCTGCCACTTTACGTCGATTTTCTATGAGACAGTGGTAACTAACCGGTCGAGCCGGCCCATTGGTGCTGTAGACGTGATGCGGTCTTGTATCCGAAATAATCCGAATTGGCGATAGAGTAAAAATTTTACGAAATCTAAATGATGTTTAAACATTTTATGGATTCAATAAATAATTTGAATTTGTTTAATTAACCATTTTGATGATTCGTCAGTAAAGTTTACTCCAAAAGTGGTTATATACCCGGGGATCGAACCCGAGACCGACCGAACTCAGAACCGTAGTCGTACCGAAATACCACCACGCCACCGAGGCAGTCCGAGGCACATATTTGGGATAAATAGATGTTTATCGGGGAACTGCACGTGGCCCTTAATTTTGTATATATCCTACCCTTTCTGGGATATAGGCGTAAGAGTATGTATGTAAATTAATTCACGCAAAAAGGTTTAAACAGTTTGAACAAGGTCGTAATTTCATCAGAGCTATCTCAAAATTAAGTGAACGTCGACGAAAGTGTCCATTACTGGCTACCATATAAAGCTACGCACAAACAATTAAAATGCACAAAATTGGCGAAATAAGGTCTCGGCCGCGAACTTGTGAGAGGGTTTCTACTTTTTTCCGTTGTAATAACTTTATTTAAGTGGTCGCCGTTAATTAAGTTTGTATCGAGTGACCATTGTTGGACATTATTTTGGTAATTCCGATATTTATTATCTTAGGGTGACTTGCAGGAATTTCACTATAATCGCCATTTTATTAGTCCCCGACTTAGTCCTAAACTTGATTAAAATTAAATGTCATATTAGTTGTCCCGAATTCACTCGCAGCTCCGCAGTAAACCACGATGAATCTTATAATAAACCCCATTTTGGGATCATTTCAGTTTAACGTCTTGCACGTCGTCGATTTACCCATTATCTGGATTAAAATAAACGACAAAGTTAAATCATCGGGGCCGCCGGTTTAAATGGCTAATCGCGATTATTGAATATCAAACAACATAACATTTTCATATTATTTCTTGTTGTTTTATGAAAATAATAATAATAATAACACCCAACAGTCACAAACATAGTCCTGACCCCACACTAAGATCGAGTCTTGTGTCGTGGGTATCAGGAACTACGAGATACTTTCGGTCTCACAACACCCAGACCCGAAACAAATATCTGTAGGTCATACAAACATTTGTCTCGGTGCGGGGATCGAACTCGCGGCCTCTCGCTTCACAGCCGGATACTCGCCCGCTGCGCCACGGAGGCTATCGGCTGTGTGGTCGTCACGTCGCCACAGCACGGAGGAGTACGCTATATGCGGCGTAACCTTATGTCATTTCCATACATTTATTCTATTCGAATATTCTATTCGACTACCAACATAAGCCACTTGTCGTGCGCGACGATCAGAATTCGGCACACGCACACAAACGCCTCAAAATTGGTGCAAGTCTACCTAAGCCTCGGTGGCGTGGTGGTATTTCGGTACGACTACGGTTCTAAGGTCTCGGGTTCGATCCCCGGGCCGGGCAAAGTGGTATTGGATTTCTCCATATCAGCCCGAAGTCTGGAATTTGTGCCCGATTATGGCGATAGGCTCGCCCCCTATCACATCTGGCACGGAACTAAGCTCGGCGAAATGTGGGTGTTCTAGTTCGCTGGTGCGCCTCTGCCTACCCCTTCGGGGATACAGGCGTGAGCTTATGTTATGAGTTATGTTAGAATTCGTTTTATGCGAAATTGTTATGATAGATGTTTTGAGACGGAACTTTAGATATGAATCTAACGGAACGTAAAGAATGAGTAGTAGTAATGAAATCGCGGATCAAGAGTCTACACTCGGATTTCTTAAATCGAACCAGAAATGTGTATGTGCAAGACAACTAATGGGACATTTGATTTAAATGACATTTAGGACTGACTCGTGTATTAATAAAACGGCGAATAGAGTAAGATGCAGTGTTGCAAAAGTGTAAAATTAAAAATCGTTAGATTTGGCATCTGAAAATCGGGAGATTTTTATTCGGAATGAAACACAAGTATTTTATGTTAATAATGCGTTAATTTGTTTAATTATAATCAGTTAGTTGCATATAATCATTTATAGTTTGATATATTGTACATTAATTAATCATTTTCGTCTTCTTACCACCTATTTTCGTGAACATTTTCTCATCTTTATTAAAAATGTAACAACATTGATTGTTGTCTTCTAATTCTTCTATACATCTTTTTGTGTGTAGAAGAACCATTGACCTAGTGGAAAGTTTATTCCGTTATTTTTGTGCGAGCTCTTCGTAACTAAGTTTTAACCTTGGATACTGACGCCGTGCAACGTAGTGAGACAATAATGTCTCACTTGGAAAGCCTTCACGCCGCGGCCGTGTACTGTCGTCCTATGTGTTATATTTCTATGACATGTGCATGCGATTCTATGAATGGACTATAATGAACGACTAAAGTAAGTATAAGTTATCCAATTTGGGAAACAACCCGAACGAAGTTATCTTTATGACATTTGACTGCTTCCGCAGCGCAGAGGGCGAGTAGCCGACTGTGAAGCGAGAGGCCGCGGGTTCGATCCCCGCACCGAGACAAATATTTGTGTGACTCACAGATATTTTTTCCGGGTTTGGGTGTTGTGAGACCGAAAGTATCTAGTAGTTCCTGATACCCACGACACAAGACTCGATCTTAGTGTGGGGTTAGGACTATGTATGTGACAGATGGGTGTTATTTATTTATTTTCCCTTGTATACTCACCAGACAATAATAAACTCTATTATAAGGTATTTCAGTGCAATTTGCTTTAATGTACCGCGAAGTTGAATGGTCGTATTTTATTGTATGTAGTATTGTCGTATAGGCCGTATTGTATTGTATTGTATTACAGGTTTCTTTTAGTTTTGCCGTATTAATAATATTATTTTCCATTTTTTAAAAGATTATTATTTTACATTAGTTAAAAATTCAAAAATTCGGCAGATAAGACTGCTACATTGGGACATCGTGAGACAATGACCAAAATCAGTAGATATCCCGATAAATCGGGAACTTTTGCAACGCGGGCAAGATGCCTGCAAGTCTCCACTACTCCAAGTTCATAAGTTCCGTTTCACAAAATATATATAACCACAATCAAAATTCCGCATAAAAAAATATTTTTTGCATTTTAAAATAAAATAAATCCCAACAATTACTCATTATTTATGTTCCGTAATTTTCATATTATTATCTATAAGGCCGTCTCGCAACATCTATCATCACAATTTCGCGTAGAAAGAATTGTATTTTATTTTATATGATATTTTAATAGATTCTCTAGTGTCAATAGTTGTCAAATATTTAGTTTTAATTCAGTTTGAATACACGTAATATAAACACACATACGACGAAGCTGTATGTGCTAGCTTCCTTTGCTTAACTGATGAAAGGCAAAATTTAAAAAAAATAAATCAGTGTCAATTGTCTGGATTACGACTTGTCAACTAGACATACGTATAATATTTTGCGATAAGGAATGGTCACTTTAGTTCGCGGCTCCTGAACGAACTAGTTCGTTCTTTTAGTTCTCGTCTCGAACCAAAGAAAGGCTAAAAAAATATTATTTGCACGAATTTTAACTGACTTCAAAAAAGGAGGAGGTGAATTAATCGACTTAAAAACGAGTATGTTAACAATTCATTAGAATCTTTTTTTATGTATGTTACCGGATTACTCGAAGACGCCTGGGCCGAATCGATTTTTTTTTATTCTTTCATAATATGCTGCAATTTTTTTTTACTTGCACATACATGGGGAGTAGTGACATCGTCTAAGGGACAACCCTTACCAAACGATCCCAACGATGACGGTGGCCTACTTACACAGTAGGTCACCAACACCTTTAGGTTTAAGCCAACCTTATCTGCATGTGGTACACTTTTCTGAGTAACGGACTAGGTGCTAGCGAAACCTGGGTTCTTGCCTTGCAGAGTATGGGGAACAGACCACGGACCACATGTTTGCTATTAAATCGTTTTGCGAGGCATGCATGTTGAAAAAGAAGCTTCTGCATATCGCTTTCCTGAATCTGCAGAAGGCTTTTAACTTTGTGTCCCGACGGGTGGTCTGGTGGGCCCTAAGGTTCAAAGGGGTGCCAGAAGCTTATGTTGACGTTATCGAAGACATGTTCTTCCGATCAAAGTCTTTGATTTGGACTGCTTTTGGCGTCACCAAACCCTTCCCGTTTACTATGGAGGTTCAGCAACCACCGTGGGTGTTCATGTACGCTGATGTCTAAGATAAAAAGCGTCTAGGGGCCGCTTTAAAATGGCTGACTGAAAGGAAATGTGCTAAAGATCAAGTACATGAGTTGCGTACACGTAGTATTTTATAAATGTTTTCAAATATTTTTTATCGAAGAAAGTAAAAGAAAATATTATGATATGTTGCCATCTGTGAGACTAAAAAGTGCTGCGCACCATATTTGAATATAGCTTGAAAAAGCACCATATTTCCCTAGTGGTTATTGACTACGTTATGAAAACAAGACCATCATTTGGCCAGTACTTCTGTGTACATGTACGATACGTGGTCTGTCAGCGTTATTTTAAGAAAATCCAGACGACCCCAAAAGCGCTGGCTGGACTTTTTAGAGAATGATATGAGGACCAATGGTCTTACTTTGGATGATACTCAAGACTTAGAATCTATCTAACTTATCAAACGAACTAACGAACTAAAGAACGTGAGTTCTGGGAACTAGTTCGTTCATTTCTTCTGTGGGAGCTGTCCTCCGCACTAGTTCGTTCGCGAACTATACAAGTCTATTGTCCACAATGGTAATTTCTATAATAGAGGTATAATAAAATTTTATCAAGAAGTAACTTTGCAATTCGTTAACTTAAGTGAAATTTATCATCTCGAAAACAACGCTCTCCTAGAAAATAGAATAACTAATGTACTTTGTAATAGAAGAACATTGCGGAGTGCGAGCGTGCACAAGAAAACAAGGTACTCGCTGATGGTGGTGAACTAAGTGTGGAGTTGCGCCAGTTTCAAGGCGTTTGTGATGCGTGTGCCGAAGCCTATCCTGCACGGAGGAGCGACGAGACATCGAGGAAAACTTTTGCTGCAGTGCCGGGTCGGGCGTGGGTGGTATACCACCGCTTCCAAGGACTAGTGCCACACGTGCGCACACAAATATCGTGCATAATAGTGAAGTGTTGTAATTATGTGGTTTTTCAAGAGATTATGTGCATACAATATTAGTTTGTATGGTATATGTATGGGTTATTGATAATAAAGTACTCTTCGTAAAAAAAACTTGAGTTTTTATATATTTTACGAATTTATCATCCTTGTTTGATACCAAATAGTGTTCAGTGTAAAAAACAAAGCCATTTTTATCATAGATTTTTATTAAACAACAATAAATAATGTGAAAAGGTTATGTTATTTGTCATTATAATCAAGATTAGCGACTTTAAACCGGCGGCCATGCTCATTTAAGTTAAACGTTTATTTAAATCGAGATGAAGGGTAAAACCACGACGTGCAAGACGTTGAACTGAAATTATGCCAAAATGGAGTTTATTTTACGATTAAACGTCGTTTATCGCAAGGCTGCAAGTCACCCTTAATTTCCGATCGTAAATTTAACTGGCTGAATTTTGCACTCGGTTTGAAACATTATTTTTTTGAATTTCCAATTCTAGAATCATCTGAGCCGGTAGCACAAATAACTTTCGATCATCGAATTCTAATCGATTCGCTGCAAACTCGATGTTATTTGTAAGGAATTTAAATCAAATGCCATGAGCGTGCAGCGAACTTGATGCGAATACGTAATCGAAAATTAAGTGTGCTGCGTGCATTATATGCCATGGGAGAATGGGTACACCGTACAATACATTAGCGTCAAGTAGGTCGGATTCATAAATCTAAGATTAGCGTCTCATTTTCACCTCAACATGATCATTTACCCACCTGCCCCCTTATCCCTCCTTAATGAGGGGTGCTAGAAAAACACCTCGCCCAGCCTGGGAATTTAACCTAGGACCTCCGACAGTTCACAGCTCATATACGCTGCCACTAGGAATAGATAAAGGGGACACAATTTACCAGTCGCTGCTGCAACATATATGATAAAATCATACAAAATTTATAATTACAACAAACACAAGCTCGCTAACTAGTCTTCTAACTACATCTAAATGTCATTCGCTGGTTGTGCAACCGTTGCCGGCTCGCGTGTTGTCACGTTGTCACTCGTGTCACGGACTCACAGCCTTCTAACATCAATCAGTCATTGGCATTTACGTGGAACGGAACGCGGATCAAGGTTATAAATACCACGTGCGAAGGACGTATAGATAGAGCATGAGTCAAGGTCATAAATACCACGTGCGAAGGACGGATAGATAGAGCATAAGTCAAGGTAATAAGTACCACGTGCAAAGGACGGAATGATAGAGCATGAGTCAAGGTCATAAGTATTACGTGCGAAGGACGTATAGATAGGGCATGAGTCAAGGTCATAAGTACCACGTGCGAAGGACGGATAGATAGAGCATGAGTCAAGGTCATAAGTATTACGTGCGAAGGACGTATAGATAGGGCATGAGTCAAGGTCATAAGTACCACGTGCGAAGGACGGATAGATAGAGCATGAATCAAGGTCATAAGTACCACGTGCGAAGGACGTAATGATAGAATATGAGTCAAGGTCATAAGTATTACGTGCGAAGGATGAAAAGATAGAGCATGAGTCAAGGTCATAAGTAATAGTGGTAATACCACTTGTTACCGTTCAGTATTAATGTTAATTTTCGTTATTTTTTTTGTTACAAAGCTGTGTGAACTGAGTGCTGTGTACAGTAGTAAATGGACTCCGGATTTACAATCTGTATATTACGAGTGTAATTCTGTGTTGTACTTAGTCTGTAGTCTGCGTCTGTACATAATAAATAAATAATCACAAGTTTAAAAACTTAACTGACCGACTTCCAATTTACCGATTGTGACCATATTTATATAAAAAAGAATTTTGAAAATCGGTCCACATTCGGCGGAGATATCGAGTAACATACAAAAAAAAAATACAGCAGAATTAAGGACCTCTTCCTTTTGTGGAAATCGGTCGAAAAATAAATACTTTCTGTAAGGCAGTGGTTGCGGTGGTTGATCAGGATTCAAGTGGTTCCAAATTACGAACAAACAAAAAAAAAGATGGTGCCATTTATAAAACGAGTTTAATAAGGTCAAAATATGTTGCAATTAATTTGATAGGCCCGGCGCCGACACAATGTTTATCGTGATTTTCCGGTTCTCGGATTCGAATTCACGGTATGCGTACGCGCACGGGTCAAGAACACGTTGATTAGATGTTTACATCTTACACACCGTAGTAGGCCCCATTTAATATTGATAAAGAATACGATTAGATAGCTAAATTAGGACTATGAATAAACAGCATACTTAAAAACGTTGTCTTATCATCCTCTCCAAACTCAAATTTGTATGCAAATGCATGCAATGCAAATTCAAAATTAATTGTCAGACAAGGCGCGCAAAAAATTTAATTTTGCGTAGTTACCAAAAATAGAGATAGATTTTTTTTTTTATATGCATATGGGTAATGAGTAATGAGCATATGGGTCATATGGTAAGTGATCTCCACAGCCCATAGGCACCCAAAACACAAAAAGAATCATGGGTGCGTTGCCAACCTAAAATGAGGGAAATGGAGATTGGGAAAAGGAAGCGGATAATTAAGCCACCGGAAATTTCACTAACCGAACGAAACGTGACAGCGAGCTGCCACTTGTATCGGTTTTCTGTGAGACAGTGGTACCAAACCGGTCGAGATGGCCATTTCGTGCTGTACACATGTGTACTGTTTACAGGGAATTAAAAACATTTTTTTTAAACACCCAAAAGTCACACACCTAGTCCTGACCCCACAGTAGGTGTAACCTGTATCGTGGGTGTCAGAGACTATGAGAGACTTTCGGTCTCACAACACCCAGACTTGAAACAAATATTTGTGGGCCACACAAACATTTGTCTCGATGCGAGAATCGAACCCGCGGCCTCTCGCTTTACAGCCGGCTACTCGCCCGCTGCGCCACGGAAGCTGTCAAAAATCTGGTTTACAGGATTCTAGAATGCCTCAAGACATCCCACGAGTCATCTTAGATTGGAATTGATATTACCTTGACCAATACAGCAAAGCATATTAGTAAGTTAAATAATACTTATCAGTATCACATAGTACTGGCGCTACAGTGCCGTCTCCTACAATATTGGATTCAGTGAACCATAAGTAGGCAATTGATCAAACAATAATTACAGCGTCTGCCGATTGATCACGCAACTCGTCAGCTCTCGTGTTCTATCTGATTAACTCCGTCCCGGTTTCGATGTAGGGCTGCCACGACCGGAATTTTGACGATAGTTTCCGGTTAATACATATCACTGCTTCTACACATAAGGGCCACAAATACCATTTAAAAAAGATGCAACGCTACTTGACCATATTTTAATATTTAAAAAAGACTTCCATTAATTTCGCTTTTTAAGGTACAAAAACAATGTAAGTACCCGTTTGAATTTTCGTGTTTGCGCGAAGTAAATATGAATACATAGCCATTTTCTCACTTAGGGTCGACCGTCGTTACAATTGCATGTTAGTTCTATATAAGATAGTTGTATATATCGTTAAATGTAGGATTTAATACGCTTCTAACGGTATATTATTATAACATGTATATTATTTGTTGAACAAAACACAAAAATAATAATAATATTAGCCCTGTAATATTACTGTCCCACTGCTGGGCACGGGCCTCCTCTACTAATGAGAGGGGTTAGGCCTTAGTCTACCACGCTGGCCTAATGCGGGTTGGTAGACTTCACATACCTTCGAATTTCTTGTGGAGAAATTCTCGGGTATGCAGGTTTCCTCACGATGTTTTCCTTCACCGTTATAGCAAGCAATATTTCACAAAGAAAACACACTTAACATAGAAAAGTCAGAGGTGTATGCTCCATTTTGGGGTTGGTCTCGAACCTCCGATGCTTGTCTTGGCAGTCCGTACCATTCCCAACTGAGCTATCGCTGCTAAACACAAAAATACAATTCCTAAACTTCAAACTGTAAAAAAGTATGTTTTTGACATATGTCCCATTTGTATTGAAACAGCGATATACTTATTACTTCGCAAGTTAAATGAGAACTCACTTTGTTGATTTTTCTGGTTCTAAGTTCTATTCAAGTCTTTTTTTTCGGGTTAGTATGAACTGTTAAGGTCTACCAGAGGGAATCGACGCGGGTATGTTGATTTTTGGGTGCCTGGCCAATGCCTTACGGTGGTAGGCAATTTAAAATACTATTAGATTAGATTAGAATATAACTCTTTATTGTACACCACATATAACAAAGTACATTGTAAATAAAACAATATAACAACACTTACGCCCGGTTCCAATAAAAATCTCAGTTCGAATGTGCAGATAGATTACAAAAATTAGCCAATAAGAACACAGTTTGAACATGACTCCGTCAAATGAGTTGATTTGATTAGTTCACAATCGCGATCTATCTGCACTCTAAACTGAGATCGTTTATTGAAACCGGAAGTTAGTGTAACAATTGGCGGCCTTATCGCTAATAGCGACTACAGTGAACAGTCGTGTTCTTCGGCGAATCAGATAACAGCAGATTATTACCGGAAATTTTCCGGTTACCGTGAAACTTATCAAGTTTTTTTTTATAGCAGAGACTGGCAAACGAGCAGATGGGTCACCTGATGGTAAGTTATCTCCACCGCCCATAAACACCCAAGATACAAAAATAATAATGGATGCGTTGCCAACCTGAAAGGAGGAAATGGAAGGGGAGGGAAAAAGGGATTGGGAAAGCAAGGGGGAAATGGGCCACCGGAAATCTCACTCACCGAACGAAACGCGACAGCAAGCTGCCACTTTACGTCGGTTTTCTGTGAGACAGTGGTATCAAACCGGTCGAGCCCATTCGTGCTGTAGACGTAATTGTCTACAGTGTGGCTCTACCACTAAAGTGTAAAAATTGGCATTATAGAAGTTGCTTTGTTACTTTTGCATGGGAAAGACTATTGCAATAGAGGCTAATGAGTAGTTCAAATTACGATGTGGTATGCAAAAATGTGGGAATGTGTTGCGAATGCGAAGGCCTTGGAGTACGCGAGTTGCGAAAAGTTGAAAAAAATTGCTCATTAATTCGCGAATTTGTTTTTTAAACTGATGTAAGCGAGTGGCTCATTATAATATTATAGTTACAGAACACAGACCCAATATCACTGGATTCCTAAAACCATAATATAACAGTTTTTTTAACCGAGTTCAAAAAGGAACGAGGCTCTCAAGTCGGTCAGTATTTGCTTTTGTTATACATAACATAATATAAGCTCACGCCTGTATCTGTATCTGGGCAAAGGCGCACTAGTGAACTAGAACACCCAAATTTCGACGAGCTTAGATCAGTAACCAGCGGTAACCAACCCTCGGTCCGTCGCATTAAGCCATAGCAACAGTCTTATTACTATCAATGTATTGTATTTTTAGTAGTTGAAGCAATGTCGCCTTGTATAATAGAATACTGCAGCGGTTACCAACCCTTGGTCCGTCGTGTTAAGCCGTAGCAACAGTTAGTAGTTATAATATTATGTACTTATGTAAAACTATGTAAAGTCGCTCAACGAGTTTTTTCTAATTAAATACGGACAACATTTTTAAAAGCTCAAGCAATGGTACCTTCTGTAATAAAACACAGCAGCGGTGGCCAACCTAAGCTACGGTCTGTCCGTTAAGCCGTAGCAACAGTTAGTTATATTACGTACTTATGTAAAACTATGTTAAGTCCCCCAACGAGTTTTTCGTAATTAAATACTTTTTATTTCTACCTGCCCTTATCTCACCTTAATGTGGGGTCGGCGCAACACACTTTTTCAAGCATGTTGCAAAGAGGATTTGGCTTAGTTTTTACGACCGGCCGCCTGCCTGACATCAACCTCCTATGAGGGATCCAGGCACGGGCAAATTAAATTAGAAAATTGCTTTGCCCGACCTGGGAATCGAACCCTGGACCTCCCGACCCACAGTCCATATATGCTGCCACTAGACCAAGGAGGCGACAAATTCGTAATGAAATACTGATGTTTTGTATTTTTAATAGCTCAGACAATGGCGCCTTCTGTAATAAAATACAGCAGCGGTGGCCAACCTTCGGTCCGTCGTACTAAGCCGTAGCAACAGTTCTGTTACGTACTTACATATGTAAAACTATGTAAAGTCCCCTAACGACTTTAAAAATATTAACAGCAATATAATCTAAATCAGTGGTCGGCAGGCAGGGGCCACAAGGTGGCAAAATATAGTAAAGGCGGGTCTCACCTTATATTTTCTATATAGAATCTATGGGCCTTGCTTATAAATATATTTAAGCGCTGCTTATCTTTAACCATAGGTTGATGGTTTTGGCGGGAATTCTGACGGTGCGGGTGGTCGCTTGTTTTAATGATTTCACATTTTCCTCTAAAGTTGTGTTTGTGGATTAAATGTGATGTGTATCTAAGCAATAAACATCAACGAAGATGGACAGTATGTGGAAGCTTTGAAGTAAGTGATTTTGGATGCTTTTTGTCGGGTGGATGGGTCGACCATGTTCGATTCCTCCGCTGCGAGAAAATCCTCTAAAAACATCTAACTGGAAGGAATTGACGCTAAAACTCCAGCAGGGCCTTGAAATCGAACACATCCGACTTCATTGCACTTGCGAAAACTTATATGTAGGAAAACAATTTCCCTAACTTGACATTGGCATAATGTATTTCAATTGCCATAAATAAAAAAAATATAAAAGAAACATATGTTGTCACTTTAATTTTTAAACAATGTAACGCAAGAGAAAAAGTGACAGGCTATTCTTAACGAAAAGATAAGCGAAAATGTTTTTATAAGTAAGGCCCATACCTCTATATAACATCTTAGATATTCATGTCTAATTTACAAAACAAACACAAGCCGCAATTAGGACATCCACGGGCCGCCTGTTGCCGACCGCTGGTCTAAATTATGAAATCATAAGCTCACGTCTGTATCCCCAAAGGGGTGGGCAGAGGCTAAAAGCGAATAAGACCACCCATATTTCGCCGAGCTTAGTCCCCAAATGTGACAGGGGACGAGCCTATCGCCATATCTGGCACAAATTCCAGACTCCAAGACTAATACTGAAATGAAAAACTCAACATAACTTTGCCCGAACCAGGGATCGAACCCGAGACCTCAGGACGGTATTCGAACTGAAATACAACTACGCCAACGAGGCAATGAGTCAGAGATTATTAAACCATCTTGGCATTAATAACATTTTGAGTTTCATGTCGATTGGATCATTAGCCGCGTCTTCTGCACTAGTTTTCCTCGAAACGAGGCATAAAAAAGCATTTTTCACAGTTGGCAGCGGCTTGGCTCTGTCACGGACATTGCCGATGTCCATGGGCGGCGGTAACCACTTACCATCAGGTGGGCCGTCTGCTCGTCTGCCTTCTCATGCCAATAAAAAAAAAAAATTACACAAAAACACATACGCAAAACAACGATTTTAGCTGAAGTTTTTTAGTTTATAATTAAATAAATAAATACACCCAACAGTCACACACATAGTCCCGACCGCACACTAAGATCGAGTCTTGTGTCGTGGGTATCAGGAACTACGAGAAACTTTCAGTCTCGCAACACCCAGACCCGAAACTAATATCTGTGGGCCACCCAGACATTTGTCACGGTGCGGGAATCGAACCCGCGACCACACGTTTCACAACTCGCCCGCTGCACCACGGAGGCGGTCAAAGTGTTATAGAACAATGGACCATAGTTAAAAAAATACATGTTTTGTGTAATGTTTTAGTGCAGGACACGCGGCTTTAGCACAACATGGTTCAATTGGGTAGTTGTCATTTTAAAAAAATAATTTTATGTTAAATTTAAGTCGTCTAAAAGACTACCGACTCGAGGTCTCTGGTTTGATCCCTAGGTTGGACAATATTAGGTTCTATTCAGTATCAGCCTAGAACATTTTTCATTTCTGCTCCGCTCCTATTGGTCATAGCGTGATGTTATATAGCCTTTAGCCATCCTTGATAATTGGGCTATCCAGCACAAAAATATTTTTTTAAATCGAACCAGTAGTTCCTGATATTAGCGTGTTCAATCAATTAAACAAACAAACAAACTCTTCTACTTTATAATATTAATCCATACTATGGATTATAATATTAGTATAGATTTACGTCGTCTAAAATATAGAACATAATGAAATATTCTCAAAAATAAAGAAGTTATAAGCCTTTGAAGTTTGGTGTTACCTTCAAATTGCGGGAATGAGAAGCATCAGTGTAATCACGACACGCCATAACGGTACGTGCGTTGGAAAGGGATTGCAATATATATCCAATATGCCCCCACTCCAGAATTTAAAATATGAATTACTGCCTCATTTTTCAACCAATTATGCATCAATATATTATACGATGTACAGTTCTTTGCAAATATCCTTCTAAAAAGTGGTCTCAGGAATAAAACAAACAAAACGATCACAAGTTGTAATTAAATCAACACAAATATAGCCCTAAGCACGTGTTATAAAGTAGGTTTTTAAACGAAATGAGCATGCGTTCTTTAATTTGAATTATGAAATTTAGAATTCTATCGACGTCCGACTGTAGGCGAAACGAGTGCTTAAGCACTTCTTTTTTGTCCCATTTTCCGAGCGTCAACTGTGCATCTAGGTAAATAATATATCGATGCAATTATGCCTTAATAACTATATCGCCTATATCCTGTATCTTTTACATATAATTTATTTTTTATAAGTTCACGCCTGTATCCCCGAAGGGGTAGGCAGAGGCGCACTAGCGAACTAGAACACCCACATTTCGCCAAACTTAGTTCCGTCCCAGATGTGATAGGGGGCGAGCCTATCGCCATATCGGGCACAAATTCCAGACCCCGGGCTGATATGGAAAAATCCTATACCACTTTGCCCGACCCGGGAATCGAACCCGAGACCTCAGAACCGTGGTCGTACCGAAATACCACCACGCCACCGAGGCAGTCATTACATATCAATATGCGTATAAAATAAAACATAGTCAAGTATCCAATTTACAACGTCATTTGATAGGCGGGGGCGAGACTCGTAGGCTTCCTGTTAGAACCCACGCAAAGCTTCTTTTGTCACAAAAATCTACGTCACAGAATTTATTAACAAAGGAATTAAGGCTCAATTGCACCAATATTATTAACCTAGAGTTAGTCCTAACCGCAAGTTAAGTTACATGTCATTCATACATTTTCTGTCAATTTAGCTTGCGGTTAGGACTAACTCTAGGTTAATAATCGTGGTGCATTTGAGCCTTAGTCTACGATCTTATACATTCGGCAAAATTACATGCTATTTTTACGACCGGCTGCCTGCCTGACGTCAAGCCCCTCTGGGGATCCAGTCCCGGGCAAAGTAAATTAGAAAATTCGCTTTGCCGACCTGGGTATCGAACCCACGACCTCCCGGTCCACAGTCAATATATACTGCCACTAGACTAAGAAAGCGACATATATAACTTAAATAGTCATGGGCGGCTCGGCCTCCGGTGGCCCATACGCTTATGTAACATATATATTATGTGCCGCCTCCGACGGGTTAAAATTATAATAATAACTTAAAATTATATTACAATATCTGATTAAGCAATCCAATCAGCCAAAGTAATAATTTAGAAAGCTTGTTTTGAGGCCCGAAAACAAGACATCAAGATTTTCAAGGTCATTCAAAACTCAAAATTCAAAAACAAGTTTTTAATATTCTACTCTATGGTCGAGTGACGCAAATCGCTAAATCAGATTAACTATGTTTAGCATTTGCCAAATATGTTAAATTAACTTATGTTTAGCATATGTTATGATAAAATGTACTCTTTTGTACACGTGTTTATGTCCAAATCAGTTTGTCACGTGTCGGTGACGCTATAGTACCAAAACGGGGACCATTTCCAATTATCTACAATTCCAAACAATGTGCGTCTGAATTAGAATAGTAAATTCCAGAGTTTTTTACTGGCCTACGAATGCAGACGAGCAGACTGATGGTAGGTGGTTACCGTCGCCCATGGACTTCGACAATGCCAGGAGCACAGCCAAGCCGCTGCCTATGGTGTAGAGGCTTTTTCGACTGAGTTCCAAAAAGGAGGAGGTCCTCAATTCGTCTGTATTTTTTTATGTATGTTACTCGATGTCTCCGCCAAATGTGGACCGATTTTAAAAATCTTTTTGTGTTCCATAGAGCTTATTTCAAGGGTGGTCCCATATACATTTGGTCACGATCGGTAAATTGGAAGTCGGTCAGTTAAGTTTTTAAACTTGTGATTTTATTTAAGCCTCGTTTGAAAAAGGACATGTCATAGCGCAGCGGGGACACTGAGGAGGGGAGTCCAGAGTTTGCAGGTGCGTGGGAAAAATGATCTCTGGAAACGCACAGTGCTGAAAGTAGGTGGTTCCAGGTAGAATGGATGAACTTCCCTCCGATGAAGGGTGGTGCGATGATTAAACAGGAGATAATAGGATCATCTTAAACAGGGGGGTGACTCCTGACGCTCGATTCGAACTTGAATTCGATTCTGTTTCATTTATTGACTTAAAATTCCACCGAAATCGAGTTCAAAAGTGCACTAACGTCACGTTAAAAATTACCAAATGACAAGTTTTCGAATATTATGCAACATTAGCGCACTATAAAAGTAGATTTCGGTGGAATTTTAAGTCAATAAATGAAACCAAATCGAAATCACAATCGAACCGAGCGTCAGGAGTCACCCCTCTGTTCCTCAAAGCACTCCCATGGAACAGTCAGTAGAACACACAGAAATACCCTAGTCCAACCCGTGACCACGAAGACTGCAAAGCCTTCGAAACGTCGGGAATAAAAATTAAAACCAAATCGTGATAAAATCCGTAAAAATAATTTTATTTCAATGAATAGCATTCGCGTAAACTTAAGAAATTAGTATAGAAATACCCTATGTTTCACAAGATATGGAGATTCTTTAGTTGAGCAATATTTTTTAATTTCGTATTTATTGGAGTAGAATGACGAGACGAAGTAAGATTACCCATGGCCCATGAACAATAGCAACAACTCCCACACTTTGAATAACAAAGCATCAGTCTCACTGCTTCCAGGTCTGCTTGACGTCAACACCTTTGTGCCGGAAAATGTAATTTTCAAAAACCCATACAAATTCGGAAAACTCCCAAAACCTCTCATCACAGAACAATGCTCAAACGAGTCGTTGATAAGGTACGCTTCCCTCGAACAATGAAGCTGGCAACAGCGCAGCGTCGGATTGTGATTAGTGAGGTGACTGTTAAAAATACCAGCGGATACGGATAATTAGTGTCTACATCCGCGGATACGGACACGGCAGCTAACTTTCGTGCTAAGTCAGCGCAGCACGTGTGACCTTTCACCGATAACTCTTGTAGATGATTTGCATTACTAAGGGCCACTTGCAGCTCCGCGATAAATCTCTATTGTGTACTCTATGTGACTGTTGGGTGTTATTTATTTATTTATTCATCCCAAATCATTATTTGGTAAATATTATTTACGTCCTTATCCGCTCACCCTATACTATCCTCCGGTGCACACAATCTACGAGCGTCGCGTATTGAATCAGCACTATGCAACACCAATACAGTCATTGAATCTCGCCGAGTGTGTGACATATAATTTCTTCCGGCTGTCAAATGAATGCTGAGTCAGTCGGCCGCGCAAACCCTAACGGTCAACACCGTTTGAAATAGACCCCCGTCCCGGACGCCCGGACACCGCCTCTAGAGGTTACCGACTCATCAAAACCACCCGAAAATAAACATTCAAGTAAGTGCACCGATCATTCCCTCACACTGTCCGCGACCTCTCGCAACCCGCCTATGGTACAGTCCATTATTTAAAGATAGGAGTGAGCTATAGGATAAATCAAGATAAGGTGTAAATCTAGATTTATCGCGGAACTGCAACGTGCCTTAACCATTTTTTTTATCCGGGCACGGCAAAGTGATGGTAAGCGTAGTGCAGTCCAAAAAATCTGGCGACCACTGACAAGCCAGAATCATGGCGACCTATTTATGCTTCTCCACACTCCAAATCAGAAGAGGGAACAATCAAATCGAGGGGCTTGCGACAAGACAGGCGGATGACCGACGGACACTGGGATATATGTCATAATTATGTGATTATAATAGGTAATTAAGAATTACAGTCAAGTAGATGGTATAGCAATGGCACAATCCTTAAAATTTCATATACATAACAAACTTTTTATACAGAAGACTCATTAAAGATATGCTAAGAAACGGACACATATCTTTTTCCGTCAGATATCCGCCGATACGGATACGGATATCCGTCACATCACTAATTACGAGCTGTGACGAGTGTGAGGTGACACTGTTGCGAAACAATGCCACTGTCGAGAGCTCAGAGATTGTTTCACATCTGTAGGTTAGTTCATATTGAAAGAGAAGAAAGAAAGAAAAGAAATTTATTATTACTGGACCACAAACAAATATACACAAAAAAATATAGTAATAAATTTAAAAAAAAATAGGAAGCCCAGTAACAATTATCCCCCATTCAGCTATTATGCTGCAAACCAGTCGAGACCATATTTTTATTGTTTAACTGCTCTAATTTAAGGTCTTTCTGTATCTGGTGATGTGCTGTTAAAAAGAGCAACGTTAGAGTTTCATGTCCGGTCTTCCCTGGCGAAACATCCTTCTGAACAGGCGGTAGAGTTAAAATTTGACGGAATCTAAATGATGTTTGAACATTTTATGGATTCAATCAATATTTTGATTTGATTTGATTCGATGTAACTTTACCTTTCTATTAGTTAAGAAATCACGGAACAGCAGTAGCGAAGAGTCCAAACAACCTAATTCCTGCCGGCTTCTCTTTGCCAGATTGTAGGCTAATAAATAAGCATTTTGTAAGTGTTTTCCAGAAGAGTGAGTAGAATTGACTTCCCTTTTGAAAATTGTCACCCTTGCCACTGCAGAACAGAGAACTCAGTAGAAATGTGAAGTAGGCGTGGCGCAATTAAGTTTAAATATTTGATTAAAAGATCCCCGTCAATAGCAGAAAGTATTGTTTAAAATTCATATCTACCACAGAATCTTTTATTGTTCGTTGCCAGACACTTACTTGGATGTTTTTTTAAATGTTGTACAATATTATCACGTCACGTGATCTCTTCGTGTGAACGAACCTACACGCCCGCCATCTTATTGTCAATACGGAGATGTATGTAGAACAATGAATTGCCCCGGCTCTAATTGTCTCGCGCTAACTACTGTAATGTCTATTGTTACTTTGTCAGTTTGTATGTCATCGTATAATAATGTAACTATAACACCTTCCGTTTTCCCCGGAGGTTTAGTTTAAAACAACTCGCGTTTGAGTTATCGGATATTGCCGGAGGCTTCCGGATGCCTTAATGACAAAACGAAGATAAACACGGAACTAAAGTTTGAGTTGTAGAGCCACGCTGTAGAGAATAACGTCTACATCACGAAAGGGCCGGCTCTACCGGTTTGATACCACTGTCTCAAAGAAAAACGAAAGTGGCAGATCGCCGTTTGTGACCCAAATCTCCTCCCCTTCCCAATTCCCCTAGTTTAACGTTGGCAACGCAAGTATGACTGTTTTAGTACTGTCTATGAGCGGTGGAGGTCAGTTACCATCAGGTGACCCACCTCATTTGCCAGTCTCTGCTAAAAAAGTAACTAAAGTGTAAAAAAGCCATGATTCATGTATGCCAGTGGAACAAACTTTTTGCACGTTCTCAATTATTATGATTAACGCTACCATCTAAATAACATTATATGATTTACTAGCTTTTGCCCACGGCTACGCCCGCGTGAGGGTCTTGACAAACATTCATCCCCTATTACATACATACATAAGCTCACGCCTGTATCCCCGAAGGGGTAGGCAGAGGTGCACTAGCGAACTAGTACACCCACATTTCGCCGAGCTTAGTTCCGTCCAAGATGTGATAGGGGGTGAGCCTATCGTCATATCGGGCACAATTTCCAGACTCCGGGCTGATATGGAAAAATCCAATATCACTTTGCCCGACCCGGGGATCGAACCTGAGACCTCAGGACGGTAGTCGTAAAGAAATACAACCTCGCCCCCTATCACATCTGGGACGGAACTAAGCTCGGCGAAATGTGGGTGTTCTAGTTCGCTAGTGTGCTTCTGCCTACCCCTTCGGGGATACAGGCGTGAGCTTATATATAAGCATACATAGGCACAGACAGACAGCGGGAAGCGACTTTGTTTTATAATATCACATCACATAAGCTTTATAATATGTAAAGAGTAAAGAGGATAAGGAAGTCGCTGGTCGCTTCCAACAGGTCGATCTGGAAGTCTTTGGGGGAAGGCCTATGTTCAGCAGTGGACGTCCTATGGCTGATGATGATGATGATGATGATGATGATGATGATGATGATGAAAGAGGATAAAGGTGACCTCATAGCATGAAGAGGAAAAAATTATAAATCATTCACACAATGATCTATTAAATAGAGAATTTCAATAAATGTAAAAACTAGATGTAGGTTGCTTTCAAGAGACTTAAATAAAGGTTTCCTCGGTGGCGTAGCGGTATTGCGTGCGCGGTACGACAACCGTCCTGAGGTCTCGGGTTCGATCACCAGGTCGGGCAATGTGATATTGATATCTATTCAGTATCAGCCCGGAGTCTGGAATTTGTGCCCGATATGGCGATAGGCTCGCCCTCTATCACATCTGGGACGGAACTAAGTTCGGCGAAATGTGGGTGTACTAGTTCGCTAGTGCGCCTCTGCCTACCCCTTCGGGGATACAGGCGTGAGCTTATGTTATATTGTATAGAATTGGTCCCTTTGAACTGGAACTGGAAATTAAATAAAGTTTAATGACAACCTCCGTGGCGCAGTGGGCGAATAGCCGGCTGTGAAGCGAGAGGCCGCGGGTTCGATTCCCGCATTGAGACAAATGTTTGTGTGTCCCGCAGAGATTTGTTTCAAGTCTGGGTGTTGTGAGACCGAAAGTCTCTCATAGTTTCTGATACTCACGATACAGGTTATACCTAGTGTGGGGTCAGGACTAGGTGTGTGACTGTTGGGTTGGGTGTATTAATAGTTCAATGTGGGGTAGCGCGGACCAGTCTGCTCAACACATTTTTTTACGTCAACATTACAGCAAGGATTTGGCTTTAGTTTTCACGACATGCTGGGGGGCCCGGTACCGGCAAATCGAGCTAGAAAAATCGCTCTCGGGAATTGAAACCAAAACCTCCCGGTTCACAGCCCACATTCTTAGCTACTAGACCAACAAGGCGACTTTATATACCGCTATAAACAACAATAATAATTAATTTACATTCGTTAATAACTACGCATGATTATAAACAATGATTCATTGCCATCATCACGACTTATGAAATCATCAGACAACAACTATGTTTATAAAAACAAAGCTTCGCATTATTGTATCAGGTGTTGCATAATCTTGGTAGAATAATAAGGGAACGTACCTATATCCTTCAAAATACCACGCTTGGTCACAAGGACGGGAGCTCTTAGGTTTTCGTCGCGTAGTCAAAATCGTTTAGGTGAACATAGTATACTGATTTCTTAAGTTTACGTGAATATTATACATTGAAATAAAACTATTCTTACGGATTCTATCACGATTAGGTTTTTTTTTTTTTGGGAATAATAATTAAAACTAATCGTGATAGAATCCGTAAGAATAGTTTTATTTCAGTGAACATAGTACTTTTTCGAGCTATGTTCAAATATGGAACGCAGCGCTTAGCACTTTTTAAAGTCACAGGGGCAACACATCATAATATTTTGTTTTTTACCTTTTTTTAAAAAGATTTAAAACCATGTTTATAAATTACTACATGAAACTAGTGAGGGGGTCTTGCTATATACTAAGGGTGGTCACCGAGGGGTATAAAAATTGTAAAAAATGGTTCACGTAATATGGGTATGTTCCCTAAGATTATATAATGGCGGGTACACACCGGCCGAACGAAGGCGAAATAATCTATACCTGCTGCGTTCACACAAACAAACTGTCGCTGTTGTGTGAGTGAAACAGGCATGATTCGTTCGCCTTCGTTAAGCCCGGTGTGTCTCTTCTATCTAATGGTGCGTATAAGATTGTATTAGGACGCATAAGTTTTGGAACCGACAATCGTATTGATAACTGACATCGTCTGAATAAGGCCTATCGCCTAACATAAATCTAAATACGAACATATTTTTCATTTATCGCTTATATTCGATTTTACTTGCTATTTATCAATTAACACGCACCATCGGCAAAAACGGCGTAACTGAAAAATCACTTAAAGTTACGTAACATGATAAAAGGATGTAAATCGTAATAAATAAATATATCCATTATAATTTTCGCACATTGTAACCTATTTCTCAATAGCTAAATATCATACATATATGCTATTTATTAAGTAAATATACGTTTTGGCCTTCAAATATTGCCGTATATTTTAAATATTCAAATGAGATTGCGCATGCAACTTATTGGGAAATGCTAAATATCAACATTCAATTATGATATGAATTAAGAATTAATGTACTAGTTTTGGATACAATTCTAATGAATGATCGCGAAGAGTTTTATTTTCTTTTTTTTTTTTTTTAATTTTCCCTTTCGGGAAGGCAAAGGGATCTAGCCCATACAGCCTCGTCTTAAGTGTTTTTTGTCTACATTTCCTTATATCTAATTTTTCACAAGTGCAATGACATCGGATGTGTTCGAATTCAAGGCCCTGCTGGAGTTTTGGCGTCAATTCCTTCCAGTTTGATGCTTTTTAGACGATTTTCTCGCAGCGGAGGAGTCGAACATTGTCGACACATCCACCCGACAAAAAGCGTCCAAAATCACTTATTTCAAAGCTTCCACATACTGTCCATCTTCGTTGATGTTTATTGCTTAGATTCACATCACATTTAAACCACAAGCATAACTTTAGACTAGAATATGAAATCATTAAAACAAGCGACCACCCGCACCGTCAGAATTCCCGCCAAAACTCCTTTATTTTCTTTTAGGGCCGATTTCTCTTTAGACATACATACATACATAGACTCACGCCTTTTTCCCATAGGGGTAGGCAGAGACAACGGATTTCCATTTGCTACGATCCTTACACACCTCTTTCGCCTCAGTCAGTCTCATTACATTCTTCATGCATGCACGTCGGTTTAGGGTACTTTTAACTTGACCTTTCTCGAGTAAATCTCTGACTTGGTCAGAGAATGTTCGATGAGGTCTTCCCCTTCCAACTCTACCATTCACATTTGCCATAAATTTAGACATACATATACCTTTTAATCGGAGAATAATTATGAATTTTTGTCAGTTAGGGAGACTTGCAGCGCTGCTACTAATCTAGAGTTATACCTTATCACAATTTATCCTACAGTTCACTCCTATCTTTAAATCGAGATATGAGATAAATTATCGCGGAGCTCTGCAAGTGGCCCTAAATGTATTCAATGTCTAGGAAACAAAATTATCAACCAGAATCTGGCCATTAAAGTATTGCTCTTTATCTGTTTTTTTTTATACATATAGCAGAGACTAGCAAACGAGCAGGAGGGTCACCTGATGGTAAGTGATCACCGTCCATAGTCGCCCAAGACACTAAAAAATCATGGGTGCGTTGCCAACCTAAGAGGAGGGAAACAGGAATTGGGAAAGGGAGGGGGGAATTGGGCCACCAGCGATGTAGGTTATATATATATCTGGCTTCAAATGTTTATTAGATATAATTAATAAATAACACCCAACAGTCACACACATAGTCCTGACCCCACACTAAGATACTAGTCTTGTGTCGTGAGTATCAGGAACTACGAGACTTTCGGTCTCACAACACCCAGACCGGAAATGAATATCTGTGGTCCACATAAGCATGTCTCGGTCCGGGGATCGAACCCGCGGCAACTCGCCCTCTGCGCCATGGAGGCTGTCAATAAACGTTATTCGCAATAACTCCTACCTACTAAATAATGCAATCGCGTGAATTATAATAAATATTAATTCAAACCCTTATCATTAGCACAAAATTATCATTTTAATTAAAATGTCCATTAAATTAAAATGTTAAATAGAGACCATAAAGGAAAAACAAAAGACTTCCAAATAATAAAAGTACACAACAAAACAATTTAGCGACAATGAAGTATTAAATATGGTTAGCAAACAGGAAAAAAGGTTATGTTATATCCCTGTTTGTGGTCAAAAAACACATATTCAAAAAGCGCAATATGCTTTTAAACTTGGAACCAGTTTTAAAAAGACGCGCATTCCATATTCAAAAATTCAAACCAGTTCCATATTAAAACTCCGATAATTGCGCGTGATTCGTGAATTTTAACTTTCATTTTATAAAGAAATTTGACCGTTATTCCGTAAAAAATATGTAAAAAAAAACAACAAACACACGTGAGTCACGTGACTCAGTAGCATAATGACACAATAAGCTGAACGCGCAAAACTAACATTTAATCGGCAAACAAAAACCCGTTAATGTAGCGACGCCAGTTTGTAATGGTAATAAGGCACTTTTTGCCGTAATATCAAACGCGGTCAATGAACGCCCAATGAATCTGACTGGTAACCTTATTTATTTTTTTATTTAGCTTCATTTGCGTTACAGAGGTTGATTGAGTTAACCTTTGGTGTCATTTACATGTCATCAAGGCTATATGCCAAGGGTTCCTTTTGTTTTATTTTTTTTAAGCTCTCGCCTGTATCCCTGAAGGGGTAGGCAGAGGCGCACTAGCGAACTAGAACACCCACATTTCGCCGAGCTTAGTTCCGTCCCAGATGTGATAGGGGGCGAGCCTATCGCCATATCGGGCACAAATTCCAGACACCGGGCTGATATGGAAAAATCCAATATCACTTTGCCCGACCCGGGGATCGAACCCGAGACCTCAGAACCGTAGTCGAACCGAAATACCACCACGCCACCGAGGCAGTCCTTTTGTTTTAGTTAGAAAAAAACCGGGTACAATTAAAAACACGTTTTGAAGACCTTTATTAATTTTGTCATTTAAATTAATTAAAGTGTTGAAAAAAAGGGCTTTAATTATAAATCGCGTCGTTGTAAATTGATTATTAATGTTAATCGCGTCTCCTAACTCAATCAATAAAGAATAATTTCGCAACATTTTGCTAATTTTTGCGTAAATAGGTATGAATTATTTCACAGCCTCCGTGGCGCAGCCTGCGAGTAGCCGGCTGTGAAACGAGAGGCCGCGGGTTCGACTCCCGCATTGAGACAAATGTTTGTGTGGCCCACAGATATTTGTTTCAAGCCTGGGTGTTGTGAGACCGAAAGTCTCTCATAGTCTCTGACACCCACAATACAGGTTATACCTAGTGTGGGGTCAGGACTAGGTGTGTGACTGTTGGGTGTATTTATTTTATTTGGCATCTTGGGTGACCACGGGCGGTGATCATTTACCGTCGGATGACCCACGTCATGCTCCTGAGCCAGCCTCGGCTATTCTCTACAAAATACACATCAGTTTGACAGTTGATACACACAGCAGTAGGCCAAACATGAGTTTTTTTGATATTACTCGCTAGCGACTTCGTAAAGTATTTGTATGACAAACACCCCAACGCCTCTAGCGGCTACGCGGGGAACTGACGTTTTCCATACAAATATTTTACGTCCTCGGGCCTACGTTACTACCGGACCAAAAAACATCATTAGAGAGTTAGACCAAAATTAGGGCGACTTGCAGAACTGAGATAAAACTTGATTTATCCCAAATATCTATTTAGGAGCCAAGGTACTCGCTAAGGGTGCTGAGATGAGGGTGAAGGTGGAGTAGCGCCAGTTTAAAGGCGTTTGTGGTGCATGTGCAAGTGTTATATATGTTAATTGTGTTCACTAAATTCGCACTTTGACTCCCAATACAAAGGAACCAGTGTTTCGGTACAGTATGGCGATTTTTAACGAGGATGTCTTTCGGCCACTGACCTCGACTTCCGCGCCGCGCCTTCTCTTTGTAAATGTACTTCCAAGCTTCCAACAAAACAAAAAGGTTTTTAAACAAATTTACATGATAAGTGATGTTCTTATATCCATTTATATCGATATAACAATAAATACCTCGGTGCCTGACTGCCTCGGTGGCGTGGTGGTATTTCGGAACGACTACGGTTCTGAGGTCTCGGGTTCGATCCCCGGGTCGGGCAAAGTGATATTGGATTATTCCATATCAGCCCGGAGTCTGGAATTTGTGCCCGATATGGCGATAGGCTCGCCCCCTATCACATCAGGGACGGAACTAAGCTCGGCGAAATGTGGGTGTTCTAGTTCGCTAGTGCGCGTGAGCTTATGTTATGTTATGTGTAACAATAAATATGAATCGATATAATTATGCACACCGATTTATTACTTTTTGGGGTTATTTGACCATTGACATTGAGATTTAGGTGTCAGTGTCAAATGATACAAATATGGTGTTTAAATTTTTTTTCAACAGTGTGAATTATGTCATATTGAGCCTCCAGAAGGTTATAGGAAGCTGGTCGTAAAAACTAAGCCAAATTCTTTCTGCAACTTGCTTGAAAAAGCGTGTTGCATCGACCCCACATTTAGGTGGGATAATGGTAAGTAGAAAGAAAAAATATAAACTATGAGATAGTCTTAAACACCCAGACCAGAAATATGTATTTATTATATTATTAAAATCACAAATAGGTCCCAGTTCGGGAATCAAGCACGTGGCTTGACGTTTCTGAATGTATACCATAGAGATAACGAATACATAATCACAAGTTTATAAACTTAACTGACCGACTTCCAACTTGATCCGGTCGTGACCAAATTTATATGGGACCACCCTTGAAATAAGCTCTATCGAACACAAAAAGAAATTTTGAAAATCGGTCCACATTTGGCGGAGATATCGCGTAACATACATAAAAAAATACAGACGAATTGAGGACCTTCTTTTTGGAAGTCGGTCGAAAACATAATCAGAATTTCTTGCCCGTTCTCGTGCGAACCAGCTTTCCGAACTGGCGAGAGAGTTAAATATGTGACGCAATCAAAATAATGTATGACATTTTATGGATTCAATGTATGATTTGATTTGATGGGATTTTGACGGGAAGTCTGACAGGGTGGGCGTCGCTTGTTAAAATTATTTCATATTATTCTCTAGAGCTGTGTTTGTTGGTTTTAAGTGTTGTGGTTTAATGCATCAAACTTCAGAGAAGATGGACAGTATAATGTGGAAAATTTTTAACCGGTGATCTTCGATGAGTTTTGCTTGGTGCGTTGGCTGGCTTTGTTCGGTCGATTCGCCGAGTGAAGGTCATCTGAGGGGCACTGGACTGGAAGGAATTACCGCCGTAATCCCAGCAGGGCTTTGAGATCATCCACATATGTGTCTCATGGTCATTGTGAAAACATAATTGCTCTATTTACCTTGACATTGGCTAAATCACCGCATATGCGTGGAAGCCATTATTTTTAAAAGAAGAAGAAGAAGATTTGATAAGAAAACACGTACCGAAAATTTTCAAAAACAGACTTACCAAGTTTTGCGAATAGGGCGACGATATGTCACCGTTAGCATGAAGGTTGTGCATTTCGAAAGAGATTCGCAACTCCACCTCCTTGACGGTAAAAGTATAAGTAATATACATATTACGACAAAAATGCAAGGTTATCGAGACTAAAACGACTGTGCCCCTAGTACGAGTTTATTTTGACAGTTCTCGATTCTCGAAATCGACGATAGTTTGCGTTTATCATCCAACATACACTAAGATCTTCTCCACACTTGGTAAGTTGGACGAACAGTTGGACTGTTGGACGACCATTTGGACTGACTTTTTGAATGGTAGAGCCACGCTGTAGACTATAACGTCTACAGCACGAATGGGCTGGTTAAACCGGTTTGATTTCACTGTCTCACAGAAAACCGACGTAAAGTGGCAGCTTGCTGTCGCGTTTCGTTCGGTGAGCGAGTTTCCGGTGGCCCATTTCCCCCTGTCCCAATCCCTTTTTCCCCCACTTCCATTTCCTCCTTTTAAGTTGGCAACGCACCCATGATTCTTTTTGTGTCTTGGGTGTTTATGGGCGGTGGAGATCACTTGCCATCAGGTGACCCATCTTGTGCGGGACGTCGCAGCACCTGCGCCCCGCGCCCCGCGTGCCGCGCATGCGCACCGCAACTGCGCATCGCGGCCCCCCTCACACCGGCCCCCGCTGGATCAACTCGCGCGCTCATTGGCCGAGCGCACAAGCCAGAACATCGCGCACCTTAGAACTCATCCCGACGCGTCCTGGGGAAGAAAAGTAGCCACCCTGGAGCGCAGCCGGCAGTCCGCGATCCGACTTCAGAAGAAGAACTTCAAAATCAAGAAAGAAGACAAATCAAGAAAGAAGAAAAGTCAAGAAAGAAAAACGTCTAGGGAACTGCGTTTTTGTCAAAACGCACGATTGTCGCATTGAAATTCTGTACATATTGTTTTAAAACGAACTACTTTATTGTTTCAATATAAGGCGAAAATATAGGTATTTTGTACAGAATAGTCGTACAGTTTCTTTCTCCCCTCCGACAAGAACCTGCAGCCACCGGTGTCTGGACCCACGCAATCCCAGCGCACCCGCACATTTTCTGGTCCTTCAGAAGCCGAATTAACGTGGGTTCAAGATGCCGGTGACTAGGTCGGTCGGGAAAAGGACTGTGTCGGCTACTGCGACCGACTCGACCCCCGGAACATCGTCTGCGACGCACACGGATACCACCGTATCGGGCACCGAAACCAGCGGCATCACGACGGAGTACACGGGAACATCGGCAGCAACGCAAACATCAACTTCGCGATCTCCCCCCGCCGCCTCGCGTTCCCCGCCGCCTACCGTCGCACCGTGTCCGCCGCCGCCGCCGCTCGCCGCCGCCGCCGCCGCCGCCGCCGCCGCCCCCGCCCCCGTCACCGCCACCGCCGCCGCCGCCGCGCGCCCCAAGCCCCCCGTCGCGGAACAAGAACCGCTCGCCGCAATAACCGCGTCGAGAAGAAGCAGACCGGCATCGATAAGAAGTTCCAGATCACGTCGCCTCGCCAAGGCCAGGGCGGAGCTCCTTCATCTCAAAGTCCAGTTGGCCGCCGCCCGCGTCGCGGAAATAGAAGCGGAATCAGACATCGAAGACGACGCAAGCACCGCCGTCACGGAAGTCGAGCAAGAACAACGCGTACACAGCTGGCTAGAGAATAGCCGCTTGCTCGCGATCGACGACCGACCGGCCGAAGTCGCGCACCCCGAACCTCAGCCGCCGACCGAACCAATCCCAAGAAGGGATACCCCGGCGACTGCACCGGCGGGAGTCACTGCCGTACCCCCGCACCCCCCGCGCCCTTCGACCCCCGAACCATCGATGTCTCAGCCGCCGCCGCCGCCGCCCCCGCCCCCGCCAGCGACGTCGACTTCGCCGCATACTGCCACACATCTTTTTGAAGTCGGACTCATGAACACGACTGCGCAGGTACCGCCGCCAGTGATCACCGCCGCATCCTGGCAGAACTTTGGGACTACGCAGCCACATCCAGAGGTCGCCGCCGCACCCTGGACATCGGACCGCCTGAACCTCGGCACCGTGCCGCCGCCTCCGCCAGCGCCCGTCGCCGTCGCCGCCGCCGCCGCCGCCGCCGCCGCCGCCGCGCCCTGGCACCTGAACTTTGGCTGCGCACGACTGCCGCCGTCCGAGACCCGGACATCGAACCTGAACCTCGGCACCGTGCAGCCGCCTCCGCCAGCGTCCGTCGCCGCCGCCGCCGCGCCCTGGCACCCGAACTTTGGCTGTGCACGACTGCCGCCGTCCGAGACCCGGACACCGAACCTGAACTTCGGCACCGTGCCGCCGCCTCCGCCAGCGCCGGCGCCCACCGCCGCGGCGCCCTGGCACCCGAACTTCGGCCGCACTGAACCGCCGCCGCCCGCGGCCTGGCAGCAGACCTACGAGACGTCGCAACCGCAGCCAATGATCACCTGGCAGAACTCCGGACCTGCGTCGCCGCCGCCGCCGCCACGAACAGATCCGCCGCAGTGGACGCCGCCCGCGCCCGCTCCCGAACCCGGCGGAACGATCGCCGTCCACCAGAAGAGGACGGACCTGCAGGAGCTCGCATCGGCCATCACGCACGCCGTGCAAGCAGCGCAGCACAAACAACCATTAAGGTACAATGACTTGCCTACTTTTAATGGTGCACATCAAGATTGGCTCACGTTTCGCGCCGCGTACCTCGAAACCGCGCATCACTTCTCCGCGCTTGAAAACATGTCACGACTGCGCAGAAGCTTGAAAGGAACGGCTAAGGAAGCGGTCCAAGGTATACTGATCACGAACGCGGATCCAAACGGGGTCATGAGAACACTCGAGACTCGATTCGGGCGACCCGACTCTATCGCATCTGCCGAGATAGAGCGACTCCGAACATTGCCGCGCCTCACCGAGTCACCGAGGGAACTTTGTACTTTCGCCACGAAAGTCGAAAACATCGTAGGTACGCTTCAAGCACTGGACTGTGCAGTATATCTCTACAACCCGGATACCACGAAGAACCTGATAGAAAAATTGACGCCGACTTTGAAGCGGCAATGGTACGAATTCTCCGCCGCACAACCTAGGGGTAATCCGGACTTATTGAAATTTAGTAGATTCTTGCAGAAAGAAGCAGAGATATGCGCGCCATTCGCGCCGCCCGAAGCTATCAGCGATCGAACACCCAGCAAACCGAACACCGAGACACGTCGGCAACGTGTGCACACAGTCGCGGAGAAGAACAAGACTAGCTGCGTCTTATGTCAACGAGAACATGGAATCTCCGAGTGCGCCACGTTCAAGAACGCAAGCACCGACACTCGCTGGGACTTAGCCAAGAAACATCATTTATGTTTCAGATGTTTACGCACAAGAACCAAACAACACTCGTGTAAGCCTAAGAAGTGCGATATCGACGGGTGCGTGCATTTATATCATAAGCTCCTTCACGCCAAGAAGAAGGACACGGAACAAGAGGAACAGAAGGTCAACTCCGCATGGTCACCGAAGGTATCATTTCTTAAAATAATACCAGTACGAGTCTCAGGACCGGCGGGAGTTGCCGAGACCACAGCGCTGTTGGACGACGGGTCTACGATCACCATCATCGACGCGAAGCTCGCTAGAGATATCGGAGCCGACGGCCCTGAAGACCCCATGCACATCGCCACATACAACGGAGACCTGGAAAGTTACGCCAAGTCACAACGGGTAAGCTTCAGGATCAAAGGCGCGAACCAGCGTGAAGAAACGATCCAGGCACGCACCGTAGAAAATCTACACCTAGCGGCACAACGCATCCCGAAGGAAGCCATCGAGGATTGTGAACACCTGCGGGGCATACTCTCCGAGTTGCAGCCGGGCGAGGCGGAGCCTAAGATCCTAATCGGTCAAGACAATTGGCACTTACTTCTCGCCACAGACGTCAAGATCGGCAAGAAGCACCAACCCGTCGCATCCCTCACACCACTCGGCTGGGTAGTCCACGGCAACCACACAAGAACATTGGGTCACCGCGTGAACTTTCTGCACCTCTCTACGACCGACGATCATCTAGAGGACTTGGTACGTGAATACATCACTACGGACAACCTCTACGTGGACCCCAGGAGACCGAAAAGCGACCCAGGAGAAAAGGCGCTTCGCATTCTCGAAAAACACACCCACAAAGAACCCGATGGCCGATTCCAGACGGCTCTCCTGTGGAAAAAGGAGGACGTCGCGATGCCGGATAACTATGAGAACACGCTGAAAAGGCTTCACAGCATTGAACGAAAACTGGATGCGAACCCGGAACTCAAGAGTAGGTACACAGAACAGATGGATGCTTTAGTAGCAAAAGGTTACGCCGAACCCGCGCCTCCGTCAACGAACCGCAAGCTCTGGTACTTACCTCACTTCGCAGTTTTCAACCCGATGAAGCCCGGGAAGCTACGCGTTGTCCACGACGTCGCAGCCAAAACCAAAGGAACTTCGCTGAACGATCAACTACTGACCGGACCCGACCTGTTGCAGCCACTCCCAGGAATATTAATGAAGTTTCGTCAACATCCGATTGCAGTCACGGCTGATATTTCGGAAATGTTCATGCAGGTGCAACTACGACAAGAAGACAGGGACGCACTCAGGTACCTGTGGAGAGGGGACACACGCGATCATCGCCCACCTCGACAATATCGCATGAAATCTCTGATCTTCGGGGCATCAAGCTCACCCACCACAGCTATCTACGTGATGAACAAGAACGCCGAAGAACATCGACACACCCATCCGGAGGCCGTGGATGCAATAAAGAACAAGCACTACATGGACGATTACCTGGATAGCTTCGAATCCCTGGAGAAAGCGGAAAAGATAACAAAACAAGTTCGCGAAATACATCGCGGCGCCCATTTCGAACTGACGAAATGGTCATCGAACTCATCAGAACTGTTACAGGCATTGGGCGAAACTGGTGGCGGCGGCGGTAATACGGTCGATCTGGACAAGACCGAACGAGTGCTCGGACTGATCTGGAGACCGGGCGAGGACAGTCTCGGATTCAACCTGCACCTCGCTCGCATCTCACCGAGCATCATGGAACAAGAGACCCCTACGAAGCGACAAGCGCTGAGAACGGTAATGTCGTTATTTGATCCACTCGGACTCGTGTCCCCTATAACTGTACGAGCAAAACAGATACTGCAGGAAGTCTGGAGGCGTGGGACATCATGGGACGACCCCCTAGATCCGGACCTGGCGGCGAGCTGGTCGAAGTGGCTCGCCCACCTGAAGAACTTACGATACGTATCCGTACCAAGATGTTACCCCGGATATACCGCGGCGGCATCGCTTCAACTTCATGTCTTCACCGACGCAAGCGAATCTGCATACGCAGCGGCACTATTCTGGCGAGCTGTGGACGCGGAAGGCCACGTCACCATCACCCTGATCACGGCAAAAGCAAAGGTGGCTCCGCTGAAGACAACATCGATCCCGAGGATGGAGTTGCAGGCTGCGGTACTCGGCGCCCGTATGGCGACAGGCGTACGAGAAGAACACGAACGAAAACCGGAAACAACAACATTTTGGACAGACAGCCGCACTACTCTAACATGGATACGCACAGGTTCCAGGGCATATAAACCATACGTCGCGCACAGAGTCGCCGCAATAGAAGAACACAGCCGGACGAGCGATTGGCGATGGGTGCCGACCAAGCTCAATGTTGCAGACGACGCGACCCGCGACGTGCCCGACAACTTCAATGAACAACATCGTTGGTTCCACGGTCCCGAATTCCTGTACCACGATCCCCAATTCTGGCCAGCGGATGGCAATGAAGCAATACCGAACACAGGCGAAGAACGGGCGCTCGCAGTCGTTACGACAAGATCACCGAAGCTCAGCGAGGCCCTCCCGAACGTCCATCGCTTCTCACGGTGGTTACGCTATCTCCGCGCCACAGCTAGAACTTTGCAAGCCATCGAACTATTCCGCCGAGCCCCCAGGAACAAGGTGAACCATAAAAGGAACGCGCAGAACCCCAGCTCTGACCCGACGTGGCGACGTGCCAAGACCACCGCCACGCGACCCCGAAAGGCACAGGTTTCGGCATCAAACCCGGATCTGTACCCAGCCATCCCTGCAGACATCCAGCGACGCGCGGAGCTCCTCATCGTACGAACTTCGCAGGAAGAGTCTTTCGCCGAGGAACTACAGACCATGAAGAAAGGACGAGACCTGCACCGCGACAGTCGGCTCTACGCGCTGAGCATAGAACTTTCCGAACACTGCATCAAGCTTAAGAGTCGCATAAGAGCCACCAACGGAATCTCCGAGCAGCTCAAGAACCCCGCAGTACTCGACGGCAATCATCGCGCTACGCACTTATGGATAGAACACGTGCACCAACAACTGCACCACGCGGGCGTCGAAGCCACCGTAAACGAATGTCGACAACAGTATTGGGTACTGCGTTTAAGGCCGACAGTAAAGAAGATAGTGAGCCGGTGTCTACGGTGCCGCATACGAACAGCAACACCCCCGCAACCGATCACAGGAGATCTGCCGCCGTGTCGACTAGCACACCACCAGAGGCCCTTCACATTCACAGGCTTGGATTACTTCGGCCCTCTGAGCGTCACGTCGGGAAGAAGCCACTTAAAAAGATATGTAGCGCTGTTCACGTGCCTCACAACACGCGCAATACATTTGGAACTAGTGCCGTCTCTCAGTACTGACTCAGCAATAATGGCACTAAGAAGAATGATCGCTCGTCGCGGATGTCCGACTCAGATCTGGTCAGACAACGGAACTAACTTTCACGGTGCGGAAAAGGAACTCCGCACCGCTTTGTTCGCAGGAATCAAATACGAGGCAAGCAAGAAATCAATAGACTGGCGGTTCATCCCTCCTGGCGCGCCGTTTATGGGCGGCGCCTGGGAACGTATGGTGCGGTCGGTGAAAACCGCACTCTGCGCCGTTCTGCACGAGCGGCACCCCACAGAAGAGGTCCTGTGCACGCTGCTCACCGAGGCGGAGTACACCGTCAACAGCCGACCGCTCACCCACGTGTCGGTTGCTCCGGAAGATCCAGAGGCCCTGACGCCCAACCACTTCCTGTTGGGCGGTCCGGGTCGAGTCTCCGCACCGGGCACCTTCGACGACAGCGACCTGAACCTGCGTGCCAGCTGGCGCGCCTCGCAACGCCTCGCCGACCTGTTCTGGGCCCGCTGGCTCAGAGAATACCTGCCGGAGCTGCGCAACCGACGAGATCCACGCGCAAGAGGACCTGAGCTCCGAGTCGGCGACCTCGTCCAGATCGTGGACGGCAACCTACCTCGCAACGTCTGGGTGCGCGGGCGCATCAGCGCTACACACCCGGGACCTGACGGCGTCGTGCGAGCAGTCGACGTGAGCACCAAGGGCGGCGTCTTGCGGCGCCCCACCAAGAAGATCATCATCATCCAAGCTGCGGATCCCGCACCACAACTGGCTGCATCGTCCACAGCGGCGGCGGGCGATGCACGGCGGGAGTAATGTGCGGGACGTCGCAGCACCTGCGCCCCGCGCCCCGCGTGCCGCGCATGCGCACCGCAACTGCGCATCGCGGCCCCCCTCACACCGGCCCCCGCTGGATCAACTCGCGCGCTCATTGGCCGAGCGCACAAGCCAGAACATCGCGCACCTTAGAACTCATCCCGACGCGTCCTGGGGAAGAAAAGTAGCCACCCTGGAGCGCAGCCGGCAGTCCGCGATCCGACTTCAGAAGAAGAACTTCAAAATCAAGAAAGAAGACAAATCAAGAAAGAAGAAAAGTCAAGAAAGAAAAACGTCTAGGGAACTGCGTTTTTGTCAAAACGCACGATTGTCGCATTGAAATTCTGTACATATTGTTTTAAAACGAACTACTTTATTGTTTCAATATAAGGCGAAAATATAGGTATTTTGTACAGAATAGTCGTACAGTTTCTTTCTCCCCTCCGACAAGAACCTGCAGCCACCGGTGTCTGGACCCACGCAATCCCAGCGCACCCGCACACATCTGCTCGTTGGCCAGTCTCTGATATAAAAAAAAATTGGTCGATTGTGTAGTGCCGGTGTAAGCCCCTAAGCAATCGGACAAGGCCGGCGCCGACCGGCGTCGTCCGTCGACCTCACGGCACGTGTGGATGCTCAGTGCTCACGTGTTTGTTGCGCTTGGGCGCCACGTTACAACACAAACGTGTTGTTTGTGTTGTAATTGACCGATATCAACTTTTAATGTCGGAATTTAGAATTGCGAAGTTGCACTGTGTACACCTCAGACGTTATGGTTCTTACTTATAAAAAAGGTTAGCTGAGCAAATGGCGTAGTATAGTCTGTCACTTTTTTCCTTGTTTGAAAATAAAAGGGACAATGGGATATTTCTTTCGCAAAGTCGCCATTTTGGTTTCGTTTCATACATTAAGCCGGATCTCCTATATTAATATTCTGTAAGCATGTTTTTGTATGACAGTTTGTTTCTAATTTGATAAAATAAAATAAATTAGGTTTTTGAAACAAAACACTAAAAACACATACGCAAAACAAAGATTTTAGCTGTCACCTGCTCGTAGAACAATGGACCATAGATAAAAAATGCATGTTTTGTGTAATGTTTTAGTGCAGGAGGCTTAAGGAACGCTTATTTTTCCGGAGCTATGCATCGTCCTCTAACTTCTTTTGTCTAAGGTAAAATCAGTGTTGCCCATACATACAAAATGAAATAAAGGACATCAGCATTCATCAAATTATAAAATTTTAACCCAATAAAACCAAAGACTTCTATATATTTGCTAGATAAGCTGTTTCGAAGTATAATTGTGGCATATGACGACGAGTGTTTGACGTTTCACGGCTAAGGAAAAGAGCAGATTTCTATAGTGAGTTGAGGTCGATTAACAGAGACTCAGTGCGCACATTCTATGTACCGAACAGCCAGTCTAGTAGGTATACATACAAGTCTTTGAATAAAACTAAAATTTTCATTGAGAATTCCGCACGAGTGAAGTCACCGTTGATCATTGTGTTTAAATTATATCAGGTTTTTAACGGATTCCGCCTTTTGTGATTGTTTTTTTTTTGTGTATTGTAATTGTATTTATTTAATTGAACTCGGCTATCCGTTTTTTTTTAATATTATAATGGACTTTTGCTATAAAACGTGTCGCTTTGAATGTTAATGAGGTTTTATTCGATGTAGAGCAATTTAATACTACATTATAAAAAATTACTAGTACGTATAATTGGGCTCAAAATGTGAAACTTATTTTTTGGTTTCCTTGTCTAGTGGCCGCGTATATGGGCTGTGGACCGAGAGGTTCTTGGATCAGTCCCAGGTTTGATAAAACGGTTTTTCTGACAGAATTTGTCCGGGGCTAGAACTTGCCGATTCGTTAGACGGGTGGCCGGTCATAGAAATTAGGCATACTTTCTGCTTTGAAGAGGTGTTGCGTCTACCCTACATAAGAGTGGGATAAGGACACTGTCGGTTTTAGGCGAGGATGAGCTCTTCATTTATTTATATTGTATTGGGTACATGACTATTTTTTAAAAAATATACAGGGCTATTCATTAGTTTATCCTAAACATGTAAAAACATATTTCGTAATTTATTTTCATATATTTAGTTTAAAAAAGCAAAAATTAATATGTATAATTTAGTTTGCCGCCAGATGCTACCTGTTAACTGTAGCTACGGGTGACGTCATGGTTTCTTACCATAGATACAAAATCGCTTTAAAAAAATCAAGTATTTAAATTACTAAAATAAAATTATCCTTGGAATATTTTTAATAAATTCCTATTGCATAAGTTATTTAGATGATAAATCTATGTTCTTACAGAAATTCATTGATATTGGTTACTATAGTCAAGTACCTAATTATGCAGACGCAAGTAAGTTTACCAAAGCCCAGACCAAAGAGAGATAATTTTTTAAATCATATACAACAAAGCAGTGGTGTGTATTCCATATAGAATTATAGACAAGGGGACACCGTCTATCCTGACAAATTGCTATTTACATAAATCATAACGAAAAAAAAAACAAATTCAAATTTTAAAGAAGCAAGCAGTGGCCTGGTTATATTTTAACAGTAATTATAATAATTGAAGAAAATCATTTTTTTAAAGAATGACATAAGAGTACGCTCTATGCGGCGTACTCTAATGTCATTGCCATAAGTTTATTCTATTCGACTAGCGCATAAACCACTTGTCTAAACCCGCTGATCGGAATGACTATGCACGGCGCTGCACCAAAGACCAGACCAATGTAACAATTGTTATAGTTTATCGGGTAGTTACAAGATATTCACGGATGGCCAACTGTAACAATTGTTATAGTTTATCGGGTAGTTCAAGATAAATCACTTATCGGGTAGTTCAAGATAAATCACTATACTGGTTTGACACCAGTACGGCTAATGGTGGGGACAATTCAATATAAACGCCGGCGTGCGGCTCATCGGGGGATTCGTGTTCTAGCTTCTGACAGTATAGTGTAAGGTTGAAGTAAATGAATTAGAAATAAAGTGATTATACCTACAAGTGTCGCATATTATTTTTTTCCTTTTACACCAAAAAGCGTTTATTTATTTAAAATCATAGACAATCATTTAACCACAATTTTACAGGCGGGTGGAAAGATTAGAACTGTATGACATCAGGAGCGCTCTAAAATCACAGATTCACTGTCTGAATTCGGTAACCAGAGTCTACATCAGAGGTTCCCAAACTTATTTTGTCTACTGCCCATTTTGAAAATAAATTATTTTTAGCGCCCCCCATTTTTTTCCTAACTAAAAACTACTAAAACTTCAAACTAAATAAATCATTGTGAGCTATATTAATGGAGAACCCATTTTCCCTTTAGGCATGCATCGCCCACTTTGGGAAAGACTGGTCTACATGAATGGTAATCATTAATAAAGTTAAATACCCGAATAAATAAGTTAACTAAGCTCGGCGAAATGTGGGTGCTCTAGTTCGCTAGTGCACCTCTGCCTACCCCTTTGGGGATACAGGCGTGAGCTTATGTTAATGTTTAATAAGTTGATGGTATATGTACCTCAATCTACACGTGCAGCTGCGGCGTGACAAATCGCAAATAATTAGTAATTAATACAGCCAAACCACAAATAGTAAACTCAGAATTCATAATTAGTTTCCTGGTAGACTACGAATATTAAAGACGCTATAAAAATCGTAAATCAATCATAATACAATGCCTCAGAATAAATTTTGTGCATCGGAAAATATTGTATTATGCATTAAAAAAACCACAGACAAAAATAATTTGGTCTAAAAAACTCAATTTCAACTTTATCACAAACGGTCATTTTCATAAATGAGTTTTACTGTACTTTGGTTTCATCATCAAAACCGAATGAAAGTCCACATCATCATAAAATTCTCGTATTAGACCGCGTATTGCCATCAGACACGGCATAATCCCCAGTATACAATGACTACGGACGTAAAAAAAAGATGGACGGAGCGCTAGAAACATTGAACACGTAATACCGTGTGTGTGTGCGTGGTTCTTCTCTGTGGCGTCCGTTTTAACCAAAATTATTTTGTGTATTGCTCATTATGAAAATAATTATTTTTAGCGCCCTTTTTACCTACTTCAAAACCAATATAACTTCAAATTAAATAAATTATTGTGGGCTATACCAGCGGATATCCCCTTTTTTATGGGTCTCTTACCGCCCCCTTTAGGCATGCTCCCACAAGGGGGCGTTATCGCCCACTTTGGGAAAGACTAGTAGAAAGTAGTAAGAAAGGAAAGGAGAAAACTGTAGGCGAGATGGTGTCCTTTTTCTTTACGTCCGTGACAATGACTTACTTGGCGAAGTTGAGATGCGTGGAGGCCAGTATGTCCGCGAGGGAGCCCCACAGCGTGCGGTGCAGCTCGCGCACCGGCGCGCCCCACCAGCTCGCGTGCCAGTATCGCACCGTGGATGAAACGCAGCAGTTCACGCCTGCAACAATCATCACATCCGATGTAAACATACAAACATGCCTGCCTGTATCCCCATAGTAGACACTAGCCTCTCAATTGGTACGCTGTAGACAGTAACGTCTATAGCACGAATGGGCCGGCTCGACCGGTTAGATACCACTGTCTCACAGAAAACCGACGTAAAGTGGCAGCTTGCTGTCGCGTTTCGTTCGGTGAGTGAGATTTCCGGTGGCCCATTTTCCCACTCCCTTTCCCAATCCCCTTCCCTCCCCTTCCATTTCCTGCTATTAGGTTGGCAACGCATCCATGATTCTTTTTGTGTCTTGGGTGTCTATGGGCGGTGGAGATCACTTACCATCAGGTGACCCATCTGCTCGTTTGCCAATCTCTGCTATAAAAAAAAAGGCAGAGCCAAACTAGAGAACCAGAACATCCACATTATGCCGAGTTCATTTCTATCCCAAATTGGTTCTTGGCTATGTTTGATTTTATACACATATGTATTTATATGTAATAAGAAATGAAATAAAAAGAAACCCTTCTGTAAAAACTGCATCGAAATCGGTTGAAAAATGAGGCAGTAATTCATATTTTAAATTCTGGAGTGGGGGCATATTGGAGATATTTTGCTATCTCTTTCAAACGCACGTATCGTTATGGCGGTGACGTGATTATACTGATACTTCTCTTTCCCGCAGTTTGAAGATTACACTAAACTTCAAAGGCTTATAACTTTTTTATTTTTAAGAATATTTCATTCTGTTCTATATTTTAGACGACGTAAATCGATACTAATATTATAATCCATAGTATGGATTCCATACTAATATTATAAAGTTGAAGAGTTTGTTTGTTTGTTTGATTGATTGAACACGCTAATCTCAGGAACTACTGGTTCGATTTGAAAAAATATTTTTATGTTGGATAGCCCATTTATCGAGGATGGCTATAGGGTATATAACATTACGCTATGTCCAATAGAAGCGGAGCAGAAATGAAAAATGTTCCAGGCTGATACTGAATAGAACCTAATATTGTCCGACCTGGAGATCAAACCAGAGACCTCGGATCGGTTGTCCTTATTTAATTTCGTATCCTCTAATATTATTGATAACAGACACAAAAATTCACTGAAAGCTTTCTTAACCTTGATATAATACTTTTGCTTTCGAAATCGGTATCAAAGTAAAAGTAAAAAATACTAAGGCTCAATTGCACCACTATTATTAACCTAGAGTTAGTCCTAACCGCAAGTTAAGTTACATGTCATTCATACATTTTCTGTCAATTTAGCTTGCGGTTAGGACTAACTCTAGGTTAATAATAGTAGTGCAATTGAGCCTAAGAGAAGATTAATATTAAACCACGGTTAAACTGTCAATCAACATTCGAAAGTAAATCATGAAACACGTTGAATTAACATAATTACGAAGTTTGTCGTAAAGCTTTGCAGTTCAGTTGCAAAACTAACCTTGGATTGAACCGAGTGTTGAAATAACAATTAAAAATTAAAATTATGCGATATTCAAAATATTTGACAGCCTTCGTGGCGCAGCGGGCGAGTAGCCGGCTGTGAAACGTGAGGTCGTGTTCGATTGTCTGTGTGGCAAATTGTCGTCAAATGTCTGTGTGGCCCATAGATATTTGTTTCGGGTCTGGGTGTTGTGAGACCGAAAGTCTCTCGTAGTTTCTGATACCCACGATACAGGTTATACCTAGTGTGGGGTCGTACTTTTGTACGTGCGATCCCGGGATGGACGGCGGCACGGGTGGTTGGCCTCGTGCTGTCGTTGACGCCGAGGGCGTCCTTCGGCGGTGGGGGCTTATGAGCCTCCCCACAATTGGAGACGGGCCGCAAGGCGGCATCGCGCAGGGGCAGTTCCGGCCGAAGCCTGGGCGCCTCTCGCCTAGGGAACCCCGGTACTGTTCCTAAAGCGCCGAAGAGGGCCACCGCGGGGTTTTTAGTCGGTATTGCCGGTGTAGGGTGTACATAGTGTTAGGGACTCGGCTCAGTGTCGCCCGGATGTTTTTCATCTCTCCCATATGGCGCTGGGTCGTAAGACCGGCGACTCCGACATAACCGTCGCGTCTCCCCCCCTAGGCGTGGCGGTAGTGGTAAAACACTTTTCCCCGCGATAACAAAAAAAAAAAAAAAAAAGACTGTATGTGACTGTGTGGGTGTATTTGAGTGTATTTTTGTTTCACAACTCCAGACGTATCCTTGGTCTGACTTGCTACAGCATAATGCATATGAGCTTGGACGTTCTGGGTGAGAACTTCAAATCTCAAGTTGGGCAAAGCCAAAGACATTCAATTGTATATAGACGGGACAACAGCACGAAATTTGTGATCCAAAAGTTGTGACCTCGTGGTCATAAGTGTCTCAGTCGTATTTTAAACATACACGCACGAGGTTGTACCAGCTTAATAATGTTTAGACAATATAATCACAAGTTTAAAAACTTAACGGACCGACTTCAAATCCCGTCGTGACCAAAATTATATGGGACCACGCTTGAAAGAAGCCCTATCGAACACGAAAACAATTTTGAAGATCGGTCCACATTCGACGGAGATATCGCGTAACATACATAAAAAAATACAGACTTAGAATAGTGTGGGGTCAGGACTAGGTGTGGGACTGTTGGGTGTATTTATAAAAAAAAAAGTATAACGCAGTTCAAGATTTGTACATATAGCCCCTTACTTATAAAAATATTTAAATGTTGCTTATCTTTAACCATAGGTTGTCCCTTTCATTTTTAAACAATGACACGCAAGGAAAAAAGTGTCAGGCTATTTAGCGAAAAGATAAGCGAAAATGTTTTTATAAGTAAGGCCCATAACATCATAGATAGTCACGGGCGGCTCGGTCTCCGGTGGCCCATACGCTTATGTAACATATTTATGTGACGCCTCCGACGTTCACTCATCTTCTACTCCTAGTAACTAGTAACTAGACGTTCATGCATTAATCAAATAAACATAATTGCAAGAAGTACGAGCAAGGATTCCGCTAAGATTCATTTAACTCATTGCGGTAGTTAGCTGGCTTCCGTTACAAAATGCAGTTTAAGCTATTTGTTTGAATGGTATATGCATGTGTTTAGGAATTTGGACAGCCTTCGTGGCGCAGTGGGCGAGTAGCCGGTTGTGAAGCGAGAGGCCGCGGGTTCGATTCCCGCATTGAGACAAATGTTTGTGTGGCCCACAAGATATTTGTTTCAAGTCTGGGTGTTGTGAGACCGAAAGTCTGTCACAGTTTCTGACACCCACGATACAGGTTATACCTAGTGTGGGGTCAGGACTAGGAGTGTGACTGTTGGGTGTATTTATTTATTTATTTATTTTATAATATGACATGGATAATTGGGTAATCCCCCAGAGAGGGGCGTCAGTCCATTTAGCGTCAGGCAGCTAAATCATCTCTGTAACATGTTTGAGAAGGTGTGTTGTGCCGACCCCACATTAAGATGGGATAAGAGCAGCAGCCCGAGCAGGAAAATTTCTGACAACCGTAAATGTATTCGTGCTCGATGCGCGTCTATGAAACTTGTATAAAATATTAATCAAATGTCATCAGTGAGTTTACATTTACATTAGTTTTTCGTGCTCGGGCTACAGGTAGAAAGAAATATAGGAAAACAATTCATGTCGAGGATACCAGCCCAGAAAATATAATATTGTATTATTGACTGCCTCGGTGGCGTGGTTGTATTGCGGTACGACTACTGTCCTGAGGTCTCGGATTCGATCCATGAGTCGGGTAAAGTGATTTTGGATTTTTCCAAATCAGCCCGGAATCTGGAATTTGTGCCCGATATGGCGATAGGCTCGCCAGCTATCACATCTGGGACGGAACTAAGCTCAGCGAAATGTGGGTGTACTAGTTGGCTAGTGCGCCTCTACCTACCCCTTCGGCGATACAGGCGTGAGCTTATGTTATGTTGTGTATAATGTACGTATATCCATAACTATGACAGATAGATGCTATGGGCCTTACTTATAAAACAGTTTAACTGAGCAAATGGTAAAGAATAGCCTGTCCCTTTTATTTTCAAACGATTTGACACAAGGGAAAAAATGACAAGCTATTTTCTTAGCCATTTGCTCAGCTAAACTGTTCTTATAAGTTATTTTTTTTTATCCAGGCACGGCAAATTGACTACACTGCACCTGATGGTAAGCGTAGTGCAGTCCAATAAAACTAGCGACCACTGACAAACAATGTGTTTATCAGTGGTCGTCAGAATCATGCCGGCCTATTTATGCTTCTTCACATTCCGAATCCGAAGAGGGAAGAAGCAAATCGAGGAGCTTGCGACAGGACAGGCGGATGAGCGATACAGATACAGGGATACCCCCATACCCGTCTCAACCAACCATCATGTCATGCCGCAAGCCCCTCGAGAGAACCGGAAGTACACTGGCTGATCCTGGAACGCGAACCACACGCCGAGTGTGGGTCCCTATGGCAGGTTTTAGTACCATGTGTACGGTGGTCGCCATCCGGTCGGATACGAATATCCTACCACCAGCATAGTAAGGCCCTATGTACCTGTCCGAATTACGACTATAATTAATGCGGTAAGTATAATATTAATAAAATGTATGTAATATTTGTTTTTCATTTGTGTCCGAATTGATATTTCAATTAAAATACATTGACATGCAAAACAATGTTAATAAATTGGACCGAATGTCGTTCTCAAATATAATTAACACAATTAGTAACCATTTTAACAGACACTTGAAATACGTATCGTTGATATACTATTCGTTCGTTTTGCATGCCAAAACAAATGACAGAACCACGGACGTAAAAAAAGAAGGACACCATCTCGCCTATGCCGTCGTCAAGCTAAAATTCCGTCAAGTGAAACCTAATTTGAAGTGTCTTCAAAAAACGCGGAAAATATTATCCTTAGGCTTAGGCTATATGGACAGCACGCCACTGACCTACCATAGGTAGGTACATACAAATAGTTGTATAAGGTGAGCTATTAAGGCTGAGATCTATAGAGCGAACTTCGACAAAGTCTAAGTCAAAGTAACGAGCTCAGTGACGATTTTGACCTAGTCCGAATAATTTTTTACAAGAAAATCTTTGCTTAGTCTGTCTGTCTGTTTTTCTTGTAAAAATGACTCGTACTAACTCAAAGTTCTATATAACAATTCCAAATCCTCACTAAGTTTGTTTTGACTTTGACTTTGACTTAGACTTAGTCGAAGTTCGCTCTATAGATCTCAACCTTAGAAGTTTATTAGACTGTGGTTTTTATTTTTAATAGACTTACCGCCAAATGTTCGAACACTTTAAGGTCGCCTTATGTCGTTTAAGGCGGCCTTATCTGTCAAATTGTATGGCGAAAAGCAATGTAAGAAGCCATTAAAGTTGAGTAGCATTTGACCATTCGGGCGTTAATAAGTTGTTTACCTTAAGATTAAATATAGCCATAAGTCTTGTGACATTATTTTTCACGTTTTTTGTAGACATCTCAAAATTAGGTTATTCACTTAAAGGCATTTTAGCTTGAGTACGGCAGTATAGTGTTAACAAGTGGGCACACTGAGCCTGCATGAGTAAATATAATTTATTGCCATGGTTTGATTTGCAAGGATGTTATTCGCCTAAATATTACTGTAATCATTGATAATTTATTTTGTCATATTGTGAGCTATTTATTCGACACTCAATTGACTACCTACCTACTTTAAAATGAAATAATCAGCTTCAGCACAGAACTTCCGTTAAAAGTATTAATATATAATATTATAATAATTGTATGAATATAATTGATAATTGATTATATAATAGTTGCTGATTTATCAACATAATTTACTTAATTTTTGATACCTTGGAAGTCCTTGGCTTAAGTAATGGTATTTAGCGTTTTACCGTAAGAATAGTATATAAACCTGTAAGGAAGTGACGAGCAAGCAGTAAGAATATTGTAACTATACACAGTGGTGCTGCCCAAATAAATCGCTGAATAAACTCCAATGAGAAATTATTATTCCACGTGATAATAGTTAAACGGACGCCACAGAGAAGCCACGCACACAAACGCACCTGTACGAAAGTGCCCTACGCATATAACACTCATAACACGATCAGTCGCCGCCATTACGTGTCGATAGATCGAATGGGCCGAAAACCCTGCTTCACTATCAATGTTGCTAGGGCTCCGTCCATTTTTTTTACGTCCGTGGAAATAACCTTATAATGTATTTGTCGACACATTCACCTTCACAGTTCACCTTTGCTTACCCCTTCGGGAATAAAGGCGTGACTTTATGTATATACCTCTATGTACCGACTACAGACAATGTAACAATCCGCCTAAAGTGTAATACATAAGCTCACGCCTGTATCGCCGAAGGGGTAGGTAGAGGCGCTCTAGCAAACTAGAACACCCACATTTCGCCGAGCTTAGTTTAAAAAGCTACTTTATTACACGTGCATAGGGTTATATTTGTGTTGATTTAATTAGAACTTGTGATCTTTTTCTTTGTTTAATTCCTGAGACCACTTTTTAGGAGGATATTTGCAAATAACTGTGCATCTAGGGTATATTATATTGATGGTTTTACGCGATATCTTCGCTAAATGTGGACTGATTTTGAAGATTCTTTTTGTGTTCGAGAGAGCTTATTCCAATGGTGGTCCCATATAAATTTGGTCACTATCGGTTAAATTTTGAAGTCGGAAGTTGAGTGTACCTTGTTTACGACTGGTTTCAAGGGTTGGCTGAATAAAGTTTCTTTCTTTCTAAAATTATTAATTAATATTAATTAAATTTCAATCGTGGGAAAATCCGAGACTGTTTACACACGAGTTTGAATCGCACTTGGTTATGCTAACAATGCGCGGAAGTTTACAAGTGCCAAAAACCACATTTGTATGCAAATTTCCTTCCTTCGTAGGTCACTTTATAATTATTTTAAACACTCAATTACAAGTTATTTATTGCATTATGTTACTTGACAGCCTGTGGCGCGGCGGGCGAGAGACGACTGTGAATCGAGAGGGCGCGGGTTCAGTTCAGGATGGCACAAATAATAATAATCGTTCAATACCAGACTTCCTCGGTGGTGTGGCGTATTTCGATACGATTATCGTTCTGAGGTCTTGGGTTCGATCCCCGGGTCGGGCAAAGTGATATTGGATTTTTCCCATATCAGCCCGGAATCCGGAATTTGTGCCCGATATGGCGATAGGCTCGCCCCCATCACATCTGGGACGGAACTAAACATGGCGAAATGTGGGTGTTCACCTCTGCCTACCCCTTCCGGGAATACAGGCGTGAGCTTATGTTATATAATCTAATATCCTATGATTCCTCGATCATATTTCAAAATTCAAACCCATGGTGTATCCAAGACAAATCACGAGTGATTTTTCAAATCGTAGATAGTCACGGGGGCTCGGCCTCCGGTGGCCCATACGCTTATGAAACATACAGAGGTATATGTGCCGCCTCCGACGGGTATTTACAAATAGGTAAAGTATGATTATTTTAAGCTTGATATTTTACCTGCTTACTCCTATTTCAATCGACGCGATTTTTAGCAGTTCGTGAGTTTCTGATCTTACTGAACGATATGAGTCATTTGTCGTAGATATCAGAAACTTAAGCCGCGTCTCCTGCACTAAAACATTACACAAAACACCTACACAAAACATGTTATTTCTATTTTTTTTTGTCTATGGTCCATAGTTACATGAGAAAGAAACAATGAAAAGCATTGTTGTGTGTAGGTGTTTTCGGGTTTTGTTTCGAGAAAAACTTAGGGACGCAACTTAAGAGAAACTTTCGGTCTCACAATACAACAAATATCTGTGGGTCACATTTGTCTCGGTGAGGGGATCGAACCCGCGGCCTCACGGTTCACAGCCAGCAACCCGCTGCTCAGAGTCTTGCAATTTCCGTGTAAATTGTCCGTAATATTCTGTCAGCAGTGGCGTGCAGTTCATATAAACAAATATACACTGTCTACTCTGACAATTTGCTGCTTACGTACATACATACACACTCACGCCTGCATCCCATGTGGGTGGGCAGAGACAATTGAGCGCCACAAGCTACGATCCTGCACACCTCTTTTGCCTCGTCCACATTCATGCATCATTTGCTACTTATCCAAATAAAAATATTGACAAAAAGCTATTTTCAAAAAAGCATCGTTTGGTATTTATTTTAAATCAACACGTGTATGATGATGATAGTGATAGTGCTATTCGAGTTGAAATATAAATTACATACATACATAAGCTCACGCCTGTATCCCCGAGGGGGTAGGCAGACGTGCACTAGCGAACTAGAACACCCACATTTCGCCGAGCTTAGTTCCGTCCTAAATGTGATAGGGGGCGAGCCTATCGCCATATCGGGCACAAATTCCAGACTCCGGGCTGATATGGAAAAATCCAATGTCAATTTGCCCGACCCGGGGATCGAACCCGAGATTTCAGAACGGTAGTCGTACCGAAATACAACCACGCCACAGTCAAGAAATAAATTATGTAAGATTTTTGTCTACCCTGATCCAAATGCCTATGCACGTCACGGCTGTCAGTTACATTTAATTACAATATGTTAAACGTATTGTAATTATATCCGCAATACATCATTATGCAGTGTATTGAAGGTTAATCGTCTGATCGGTGCGGGCGCGCGACCGTGCATTACACTTTCTTTCCGGCAACGCTTCCTATGTACACCAGGCTTTAATTAGGTACTTGACTATGTTTCATTTCATACAAATTTTTATATGTAATAGCAAATAAAACAAAGAGAAACCCTTCTATAAAAACCGCATCAAAATTGGTTGAAAAATGAGGCAGTAATTCATATTTTAAATTCTGCAATGAGCACGAGTGGGGGCGTAGTGGGGGAAATCTTGCTATCCCTCTCCAACGCACGCGCCGTTATGGCCGTGACGTGATTTTACTGACACTTCTCTTTTCCGCTGTTTGAAGGTTGCACCAAACTACAAAGGCTTATAACTTTTTTATTTTTGGGTGTATTTCAACATTTCTTTCTGTGTTGTTTTAGATGACGTAAATTTCGTATAAAATCAATATAAAAAAAAATTGTCATGTACCTACCCAATTGGGTACTTGACACAGTAGTGAGGGCGTTCCACGTTAAACCCGATGAGGGATCAGGAGTTAGGACTATGTGTACATTTACGTGACTATCATAAAGTATTCATAACAAACATCGTTACATCATGTCCGCCCATCTGCGATGTTTGTGATAAAAGACAATCAGGTGTTATCACACTGATTACGAAATTTCGGCGCGCATGCACTCGAGTACGTGCTCGCTAGGGTTGCGCTCTTATCGTCCACTTTCGTTGATACCACAGAACATAAATTGATACGTTATACGATATAGTTATTGTTTTATCTGTTTATTGTTTTGTTTTGGATGTCCAAGAACGAAAGAGGTCAAGTATTCTCCTAAAGAAATATTAAAAATAATCATAAATTAAAAACTTAACAGGCCGTCTTCAAATCCGATCGTGACCAAATGTATATGGGACCACCCTTGAAATAAGCTCTATCGAACACAAATATAATTTTGAAAATCGGTACACATTTGGCTGAGATATCGCGAAACATACATAAAAAATATAGACAAATTGAGGACCTCCTTCTTTTTGGAAGTCAGTCAAAAAAACAAGATACATGATCTATTCTTATTATCTCAATGATACGATCAAATACGAGAACATAGAATCTTCTTTTTTTCTCCTTAGTTCCATTATTTGTTTTGACACAGCCTTTTGGACGTCCTTCGTGGCGCAGTGGGCGAGTAGCCGGCTGTGAAGCGAGAGGCCGCGGGCTCGATTCCCGCACTGATCAAATATTTGTGTGGTCCACAGATATTTGTTTAGGGTCGGGGTGTTGTGAGACTGAAAATCTCTCGTAGTTTCCGATACCCACGATATAAGACTCGATCTTAGTGTGGGGTCAGGACTATGTGTGTGACTGTTGGGTGTTTTTTATTATTTGTTTTGATAAAAAAAACTTTGGTTAAAATAAAAGATATGAATAATTCATCAAGGACTATGGTATAGAAAAAACTTCATACAATATTATATAAAATAAAATGAAATTTTAAATCAACCTCCTTTGACCAAAGCACAACAACTTATTCGACAATGAGGCGTAAACAAGAAGGCAATTAGCTTTTTTCACAACATCTGGTTAAGCTTTTTGCATATGCCAGTGCTATTTAATTAAGCGTACAATTAAAAAAAAAATTGTAGGTTCTGAATTTGAATGGATTCGGATATTTTTTTTAAATACGGGAGGCAAACAAGCATATTATTGGCAGTCCGATCAGAGGGCACCTTACCAAAGCCATTTAATCGATTAAAAAAATTTAAAGATATATTATTCATTGCAACTGCAGTCTGTAATAAAAATTAAGTACGTAATATTATTGATTTACCACTAGTTACCTAGTGGGTATTTTTTGATATTATAAAAATGCAAATTCCATCAATGGGTACAAAATTGTATTTTATCATAAAAAAAATTATGGGTACCAAAGTCCTTAATATTTCTAGAGGCGCAAGCGCGAATATTTTTGACCATCGCATTCGAATCGCTCGATGTGCGTCTATGACATTAGTATGAGACATTGACAAAATCATCAGTGCGCAGAATTGATGCGCAGCGAACTTGATGTGAATTTGATTGTCAAAATAAAGTTTAAAAACTTAACAGACCGACTTCAAATTCGATCTTGACCAAATATATATATGACCAAATATATATATCCCATATAAACATATATATGGGACCACTAGGGTGGTCCAAAAAATTTTTTTATTATTTTTCCTTTGGCCACCCCGTAAATTTGTTACATGTATTCATAGTAATAACATAGTAAAATTTCAGCGAGATAGCTCAAGTAGAAAGGAGTGCTCAATCGAATGTTGTTTTTGATTTTCTTGTGTAAAATGCTTAATTTTTACTTTTTATTACAAGATATTTTTGTGTGTTAAATTAGTAAATATACATTAAAATTAACTATTAGAGAGTTTTATAGACAAATTTAAACAGTTTTGATACTTATTTACTAGACTGTGAAGTAACTCAGTGTAATAAAATGTGTCATCTATGAGTTATGAAACTACTGCTTCTAACACCGGTGCTAAAAAGGGAGCTTGCTCTCTTTAAGAAGAAAAGACAAGACGTGATCTTTAGTGGCTTGCTTGTCGTCATCACGTATTTGAAATAATGCTTTCAAAAATATTTACTCTGTGTTTTAGACTTGTGATATTGAATTTTTCCATATCAGCCCGGAGTCTGGAATTTGTGCCCGATATGGCGATAGGCTCGCCCCCTATCACATCTGGGACGGAACTAAGCTCGGCGAAATGTGGGTGTACTAGTTGGCTAGTGCGCCTCTGCCTACCCCTTCGGGGATACAGGCGTGAGCTTATGTGTATGTGTTGTAGACTATCAAGCTCTCCTCAAATCCCACTATTCAAAAGATTCAGTGATATTTGAGAAACATAACCAAAGAGCACTACGATTGTCTTGACCTCGATAAGAACGCAGAACAGTTCGCTGAAAATACTCTCGAGAGACTCACAACCGCTCTATCCGGAGAGAATCAAATTCGTGATGATTACGAAGAGCTAATAAAGCTTACCATGATTGTTTTGAACAAACCACCTGCGAAGATACATTGGCGCGCTCCAGGTCCGATTTATTATGCTTGTTGGATGGCGAAATTGCTGTATGCTTAGAAGTTTTTTTTACATCGAAATAATTTTCTTTTTTTTACAAGCATTTAAACTTACCAAGAGATAAGAAAAACAAGTTGTTCGATTTGTTAGATTTTGTGCTCATCTACACCAAAATTTGGATCGAAGCGCCTTTGGCAGCAGATGCATCAGTAAATGACTTACTACTTTGGAAGAGCTTAAAATTGTACGAAGCCATTGATTCCGAAATCGGTATAGCAGCTAGGAGTGTGTTAGAGCGTCACTTATGGTATTAGTCAGATGAACTAGTTGCATTTGCCTTGTTTTCTGACAAGCTGACCGATGGTGAGAGACAGGCCAATGTTAAAAAAAATCTGACTGCGGTAATTGTTCAGTACGAGGTGATTCTGCTAAACTTGCGCCAGAAGTCACATTAGAAGCTTTCGCAACACAAAGAACGTTGAAACCTCTCTCAGTTCTTGATATCAAGGACTCTTTCTTGCAATTACCTCCTGAAACTTGGAATGATAATACTGATTACCTTTAAGGCAAAAGCTGCATAAAAAAATTGCGTGTTGTTAATGATACAGCTGAGAGAGGTGTTAAATTATTTGAAGATTACAACACGATACTCACTAAGAATGAAGAAGAAAAGCAGTTTTTACTTCATATTGTCGAACAAAACAGAAAAATCGTCTCTACTGAAACTTCCAAAAAGGACATAACAAACATAGTTTTGAAAAAATGAACTAATATTATTTTAATTTATAGCTTTTTTACCAAAATTTGATCACATTTAAATACTTTGTATACTTATTTGATTAAAATACTTGTAATATTAATAAACCTCAATTTACGTGTTTTACCTAAAATCCTGGAAACTTCCAATTCCATGAGCACCCCCTTGTATATACTATAGGGGGCTGAAATTTTTCACATATAATAGGAATGGTAGGTGTAACAAATCAAGGGGGTGGCGACACTTAAATTTGAATATATTTTTTTCACCATATGGGCGTGGACCACCCTAGGGACCACCCTTGAAATAAGCTCTATCGAATACAAAAAGAATTTTGAAAATCGGTCCACATTTGGCGGAGATGTCGTGTACAATATAAAAAATACAGTCGAATTGAGGACCTTCTCTTTTTTGGAAGTCGGTCGATTATTCCTGCTCGGGCCACAGATAATATTTAACAATCCAACTTCATTATGGTTGACAGTCCTCTGTACTCTTTTAAATATTTCTCACTCAGACTCTCAAGCTATTATGGTAATTTCTTAAAATAGGCACCACTTAATATTATTAAAGCGATGATTATTTCCTGTTGTAACCAAACACGACCCAAGAGTCGGGACACGGACGTCGCTCATAATTTGTTTCAATTCTACTTTCCTGAGGGAGACATGTCACAAGTCACAAGTCACAACACGAGTTTTGTGTAGATTTAAGAATATAGCTAATTTAGTTACGATAGACTGCCTCCGTGGCGTGGTGGTATTTCGGTACGACTACGGTTCTGAGGTCTCGGGTTCGATCCCCGGGTCGGGCAAAGTATTATTGGATTTTTCCATATCAGCCCGGAGTATGGAATTTGAGCCCGATATGGCAATAGGCTCGCCCCCTATCACATCTGGGACGGAACTAAGCTCGGCGAAATGTGGGTGTTCTAGTTCGCTAGTGCGCTTCTGCCTACCCCCTTCAGGGATACAGGCGTGAGCTTATGTTATGTGTTATGTTAGTTACGATAGACACAAACCCCCTTATTCATAATAATTTAGTAAAGCGTAATAAGACCGCAATAGTACGTTTCATAAACATTATATTCATAATCGTTCAATAGCGTTAAAACGTTCCAGCGTTCGATAGTGAAAATATGCCCGATTCCAATCAGCTGTTTCAAGTTTGATGATGTTCTTTCTTATTGAAACTAATATCGTTATACTCTAGGACCCCATCTAAGATTGATATATATTTTTTATTGATTGTTTCCAGCCAAGATTCCCTATTTGTTTCAAAGCTTGCAAGAGTTAAAAAAATGTTTTTTCTGTAACCAGCAACATTGTATTCGATAAACATATTTTAGTTATCTTTTATCTAAAGTAGGCAAAAGGAGGGTTATGCTTTCGATAAGACCAGGATTTCATTATGAATAAGGGGAGTGTATACTAATACATATTTATTAAATACACCCAATATCAGCCTCGGTGGCGTAGTTGTATTCCGGTACGACTTCTGTCCTGTGGTCTCGGGTTCCTAGGTAATTCCTGTACATATATTGTACGTATTAGGGAACGTATCCATATTATGTGACCATTCAACCAGACAATTTTTTACAATTTTTATACCCCCCCTCCCGTTAACCACCCGTAGTATATGCCAAGAACCCCCCCTCTAGTTTTTACGTAGTCATTTATAAATATAAAAAATAAAATATTATGATGTGTTGCACCTGTTGTACCTGTGACTTTAAAACATGCAAAACGCTGCGCGTCATATTTGAATTTAGCTCGAAAAAGCACGAGATTTCCCTAGAGGAGTACGAATAGACTACGTAACGAAAACTTAAGACACTGTGACCAAGCGTGGTATTTTTAAGAACCACCTCCCCCCCCCTGAAGGAGTTACGTAATATGGGTACATACCCCTAGAACACACAAACCTAGACCCGAAACAAACGTGGATTCGGGAATCGAACCCACGGCCTCTCGTTTCACAGACAGCTACTTGGCACTTGCACGCTGTTAAATTAAACAAATGAGAAACATCAACCACGATACATTAGATTTATCGTACATTGAACCCGTTACTATTTATATTCATTTGGGACAGAGTAAGATTCCATTACTAGCCAACTATGCGAGGTATCCGCGTCGCATATAAGAAGTCGTTATAGCTTAGTAGACGAACTGGTTTGGACTCGATTGCGCAGTCGTAGATTCAAATACTTGTCGCATAAGCCTTATCTAAGTAAAGGGAAAGATTTGTTTTTGTGTTTATAGCCCCTTACTTATAAAAATATTTAAGCGCTGCTTATCTTTACCCATAGGTTGTTCCTTTCATTTTTAAACAATGTGACGCAAGGAAAAAAGTGACAGGCTATTCTTAGAGCAAAGATAAGCGAAAACGTTTTTAAAGTAAGGCCCGTAAAGGGAAAGATTTATTTTTGTGTATTATGAATAGGCTCAAAGTCGCCTCCTTGGTCTAGTGACAGCATGTATGGGCTGTGGAACGCGAGGTCCTGGGTTGGATGCCCAGGTCGGGCAAAGCAAATTTTCTAATTTAATTTGTCCAGGACTGGATCCCAAAAGGGGTTGATGTCAGGCAGGCGGCCGGTCGTAAACACTAAGTCAAATTCTTTCTGTAACTTGCTAGATAAGGACAGGTAAAAAGAAAGAATGAATAGGCTCAAAAACTACTGAAGTAATTTTAAAAATTCTTTCACATAAAGCTACATTATCAGCGTGTAACATAGGGTGCAATGTATCCCGGAAAATGTACGGTAACCGCGCGATATCCACGCGAACGAAGTCGCGAGCAACAGCTAGTGCCATATAAAGAGGAAAGATCAACAATCGCCCGCCAAATTAAATTATTGTTTTTTCTTGGAAAATTCAGATAATTCCTTGGACTGATGTCATAGCTTGGTAGTGTTCCGAAGTAACGAGACGGATGTGGCGGATTCCTAACCAGTCCAATCGTATAGCTTTAACTTTTCAAGTTAGGTACGGTTATTATTTTTATCGCTCGTTTTATCTTTGAAGGAAAACGTCTTGAGGAAACCTGTGTATTAACTTGAGAATTCCACATAAAAAATTCGAAGGTATGTGAAGTCCGCCAACCAGCATTAAACCAGCGCTGCAGCGTGGTGGATTGAGGCCTACTGGGCTACCCCTCTCATTAGTAGATAATAAAAAACACCCAACAGTCACACACATAGACCTGACCCCACACTAAGATACTAGTCTTGTGTCGTGGGTATCAGGGACTACGAGAGACTTTCGGTCTCACAACACCCAGACCCGAAACAAATACATGTGGGCCACATAATCATTTGTGTCGGTGCGGGAATCGAAACCGCGGCCTCTCGTTTCACAGCCGGCTACTCGCCCACTGCGTCACGGAGGCTGTTTGAGTAGAGAATGCCTGTGTCCAACAACGGGATAGCATTACTACTCTTACTCCCTTATTCATAATAACTTAGTTGAGCGTAATAAAACCGCAATAGTACGTTTCATAAAAATTGTATTCATAATCGTTCAATAGCGTTAAAACGTTCCAACGTTCGATAGTGAAAACATGGCCGATTCCGATCAGCTGTTTCAAGTTCAACATTTGTTAAAATATTAAATAACCACTGATGTCGTATTATTCCAAAACACATGTTGCTGAGTAATTAGTAAATACGACAGAAGGTCAACTTTCAATTTCTCTTTAGGTTTTCTGTGTAAAAATTCTAAATATGTAAGTAAAACTAGTTTTTACAGATTATAGCGCGATTATTTTTATTTTATTTAAGACTAAATATTGTAATTTGTAACTAACGAAATACGTTAAGTTTGATGAATCTAACTGGACCGTGTTGTGACGAAATGATTCAACCCACAAAAAGGAAGTTTTTTTTAATTAATGCCAACATAATCTAAACCATTAATAGACCATATTGATGTATAAAAAAGCTTTTTTTTATTCAAATTCAAAATTCAAATCTAAATCATTTATTCTGCAAATAGGATATTTTATATCACTTTTACATGTCAGTTACGAGTATATATTGAAAAAAAATGATGACGTCGGCATTTCGTGGCTATCCCTGAGAAGAAATGCCGAAACAAACTCAAGGGTTATCGCCCTTTTATTTGAGCCTTCTTCTTATATTAATGCCAACATGATCTAAACCGTATATTAATGGTTATATTGATTGTTATATTGATGTAAAAAAATAATGTAGGTTGTATAATTTCTGCACAGGGACCAATCGGACTCTATAGATACTTATATTTGAGATCTCATAGTAAAAGTAATGAAGAATAATGTCTTACCGCTATATCCCAATGGTGCGTTCTCCTGCAGTTTGAACGTGAAGGGTATGTGAACCCTCTGCATCAGCAGTCGTGGAGGCGTCATCGCGCGACCCCACGCGTCCTCCCTACCCTCACCAACTATGCCTATCACTTCCATGTTCCTGAGGACAAAGGAAAATGTTAATACCAGTGGTATATGTTATTTTCGAAATACTTCAAAAAAGAGGAGGTCCTCATTTCATCTGCATTTTTTTTGTATGTTACGCGATAAAACTTAACAGACCAACTTTAAATCCGATCGTGACCAATACCCCTAGTACCAGTTAATGCTTCTCGAAAACTATGATAGTTATCGTTAAAACTCCGTACATTTGACTTGTAGCGCCGCTAGCGGAAACTACAATGAACTAAATAAATGTATAGAGATTTAACGATAACTATCATAGTTTTCGAGAAGCATTAACTCGTACTAGGGGTACAAATGTATATGGGACCACCCTTGAAATAACCTCTATCGAACACAAAAATAATTTTGAAAATCGGTCCACTTTTGGCGGAGATATCGAGTAACATAATTTGAATTGAGGACCTTTTTGGAAGTCGTCGAAAATGCGAAATATCGGTTTTAATATTAGTTCCCGCAAATACTGTTTGTATTTGATTGAATATGTTGAGTATTGATTCATATTCAACACATTCCATAGGCTAAATAAACAAAAACAAAATAATCACCGTTATAAGGTATCACCTGACGCCCGACAAAAGTATCGAAAACATAATAAACTTAGTAAAAAGGAAAAACATAATATGATCATTTTACAACATAAAAGTTCAAGGTTCTGATTGCGATACGGTAAATGAAAGACGTTAGAGGCGCATTGCATAATATGCGACGACGACCGCACATTCTGAACTGAAATATGCTGTGTATTGCGTACTGCAAAAACTTGACTTTTTTCGACCGACTTCCAAAAAGGAGGAGGTCCTCAATTCGTTTGTAAAATATGCTGTGTATTGCGTACTGCAAAAACTTGACTTTTTTCGACCGACTTCTAAAAAGGAGGAGGTCCTCAATTCGTTTGTATTTTTTGTATGTTACGCGATATCTCCGCCAAATGTGGATCGATTTTCAAAATTATTTTTGTGTTCGATAGAGCTTATTTCAAGCTCATTCCATATAAATTTTTTCACGATCGGATTTGAAGTCGGTCTGTTAAGTTTTTCAACTAGTGATTATTTAATTACCTACTAATATTAAATTAATTCCTGGATTTAATTTTTGCATTCATAACTATGAATTGATATATCGCTTCATTTTGAAACTTAAAATATAATTCATAGAATTAATGTTGAATAAAATATTTAAAATAAAAAAACAATGTTTCCGCATTTAATACAAGAGCTTTTAATTACATTTTGAGTATTTTTTTTCTTACCGAATTTATGAACGCTAAAAAAATTTGTTTCCGAGATAATTTTGGACATTAATATTATTATAAAACTGCAATTTATATGCGACTTGTTTTTGTAAAAATAAAACATGCGTAAGAATATATCGCCATTTTACATTTTATTTAAATAACCACAGTACGTCAATTGGTTATGAAAATAATTATTTTGTGTGGTAATAAATGCATTTTTTTTTAAATAAAGTTTTTTTATGTAAACATAAAGTGTGCCTCATTGTAACACAGTGTAATTTTTTTTGTAATTTAGACAGTGTTTTTGTGTCTTGCGGGGACCTCCGGTCCACTGTCCAGAAGGAGACTTCTGGTCAAAATGATTAAGACCATAGCGATCCTGGCAGAAAAGCCAGTCGCCATGAATTTGCCACGGGCCCCCAACAGTATAATTACGCCACTGATTGCAATGTGCCTAGAAATATAAATGACTGAAACAAAGACATTCAACAGTACATAGACGGGACAGCAGCGCGAAACTTGTGATCCAAAAGTTGTGACCTCGTGGTCATAAGTCACTCAGTCGTATTTAAAACATACGCGCGGAAGGTCGTACCAGCGTAATAATGTTTAGACAATAAAATTGTCTTACGTGATTCTTGAACGTTCACAGAACATTCTAGGGTGTAAATTGTAAAAAGCGCCCTCGCATTGTAATAAGTGATAGATGGCGTTAGTCGTTACTGATGTTTGATATATATTTTTTTTGTATCGAAACTTACTTGACAGCCCCTCTATAGTTAATAATATTAAATATCATAACATACGCTCACCCTGTATCCCCGAAGGGGTAGGCAGAGGCGCACTAGCGAACTAGAACACCCACATTTCGCCGAGCTTAGTTTCGTCCCAGATGTGATAGAGGGCGAGCCTATCGGTATATCGGGCACAAATTCCAGACTCCGGGCTGATATGGAAAAATCCAATATCACTTTGCCCGACCCAGGGATCGAACCCGAGACCTCAGAACCGTAGTCGTACCGAAATACCACCACGCCACCGAGGCATATTAAATATCTTTAGACTACAATTATTGATTTTGAGTGGTAGAGCCACGGCTAGAGTGGTTTGAAATCACTGTCTCACAGAAAACCGACGTAAAGTTGTAGCTCGCTGTCGCGTTTCCTTCAGTGAGTGATATTTCCAGTTGCCACATTCCCTCCTTCTCTTTCCCAATCCATATTTCCCTCCTTTTTGGTTGGCAACGCAGCCATGATTGTTTTTGTGTTTTGGGTATCTATGTATGTATGGGCAGTAGAGTTACCATCCGGTGACCCATCTGCTCGTTTGCCAGTCTCTGTTATAAAAAAAATAACTACAATATTCAAATATGTTGCTCAATGTATTTAATAAATATGTTACAATACAAACCAGGAATAAGGTCAAAGTTTATTTAATGTTATAGACTGAGGTTCTGATTTAATTATTTACATAATTATGTATATTGTTCAATTGTTTAAAAGGAAACTAACATTCATTGTATGTTGAAACGAAGCTTAAGTTAAATACAATAAATACACCCAACAGTCACACACATAGTCCTGACCCCACACTAGGTATAACCTGTATCGTGGGTGTCGGAGACTATGAGAGACTTTCGGTCTCACAACACCCAGACTTGAAACAAATATCTGTGGGCCACACAAACATTTGTCTCAATGCGGGAATCGAACCCGCGGCATCTCGCTTGACAGCCGGCTACTCGCCCGCTGCGCGGTGGAGGCTGTTAACCATGGTCATGGAATATTCTTTGTTCAAATATATATTTTTATAGCAGAGACTAAACGCCTTATTCTTAATAACTTAGTAGAGCGTAATAAGACCGCAATAGTACGTTTTTTAAAAAATTGTATTCATAATCGTTTAATAGCGTTAAAACATTCCAATGTTCGATAGTGAAAACATGGCCGATTCCGATCAGCTGTTTCAAGTTTGATGTTCTCTCTTAATGGACATTAATTTTGTTATAGTCTAGGACCCCATCTAAGATTGATAAATATATTTATATTCCAGCCAAGACTTCCTATTTGTTTCGAAGCTTGCCAGAAATAAAAATAATGTTTTTTCTGTAACCAGCAACATTGTATTCGATAAACATATTTTAGTTCTCTTTTTGCTAAAGTAGACAAAAGTAGGGTTATGCTTTTGATAAGACCAAGATTTATATGAATAACGGGGTGAGTCTATTCACGTCCTTGGTGTAGGGGCAGCAAATATCGTACTCCTAGATCAACACTAAGACAACTAAAAAAAACAGTCCAGAAAACATTTCGCACATGTGCAATGGCAGTGTGATATTTCGAAAACATTGATTTTACAAAAAACGCTTTTGATAAAAAGTTTTTAAGACTGCCTCGGTGGCGTGGTTGTATTTTGGTACGACTACCGTCCTGAGGTCTCGGGTTCGATCCCCGGGTCGAGCAAAGTGATATTGGATTTTTCCGTATCAGTCCGGAGTCTGGAATTTATGCCCGATATGAAGATAGACTTGCCCCCTATCACATCTGGGACGGAACTAAGCTCAGCGATATGTAGGTGTATGTACAAGTTCAGTAGTGCGCCTCTGCATACCCCTTCGGGGATACCGGCGTGAGCTTATGTTATGTGTTATAAAGTTTTAAAAGCGTTTCTGTAAAATTGAGGTTTTCGAGATATCACAATGTCGTCGCAAATAGGCGATTTATCTTATTAAAAAGGTTAGCACTCAGTGCACAAGCATTCCAATCAGGGTAGACAAAAAAAACGCAAAATTATTATCAACTCTAAGCCAGGTCTGTTCCACTAAAACATTACACAAAACATGCATTTTTTTATCTATGGTCCATTGTTCTATGAGCAGGTGACAGCTAAAATCGTTGTTTTGCGTATGTTTTTAGTGTTTTTTTTTTCGAAAAAGCTTGTGCAAGAGACCTGGCTTTAGATAACTTTAGTATCATAATTTTGATTTAAAATATAAAACAGGTGTTGTTATTTTGTAAGTTGGTTTTGGTCACAGTTTTTTGGCAAGCTTATTGTAAATAGCAAATTGTCAGGGTAGACAGTGTCTTTTTTCTATATGGACAGCACGCCACTGACCTACCTATTTGTATAAGGTGAGCTATGTAGTACGTACTCATAACATTCAAAAATGAAATGTACCTATTTGACATTAAAACAAACACAAACTGAATATTTGAAGCTAGTAAAACTATAAAATATGCATATTAATGATGTTGTTTTTAAAAATTTTGAATGTTGAATATGTAGGTAGTTACTAACTTCACTACATTAGCATATTTATGTATTCATTAGCAAAAATAATGGTTCTTTAAAAAAATAAAAAACTAACACCCAAAAACTGAAATGAGGCTCAACTTTAATGACTTATATTGTTTTTCACCATACAATTTTGCCAGACAATCTACATAGTCACAGGCGGCTCGGCCTCCGATGGCTAGGATAGGGCCTCATGCACCAATCCCTGCACTGCTTCCAGTATTTCCAGTCAATCCCCTGCCACCAAGCCTGCCATATGCCATTCCCATACAACCCATTCCTTTACACTCTATTCCTATCTCTCCATATCACCCTATCTTAGCCATACCATCATTATTATGTCCATACTTGCCTGCCTGTCTTCAAATGTATAGCATGATAATGTAATTGATATTAATATTAATGCAACATTTTCTTGTGTTGGCCTGTCATAAGTGCTTTTTCGACCGAATTCCAAAAAAGAGAAGGTCCTCAATCAATCTGTATTTTTTTAATGTGGACCGATTTTCACAATTCTTTTTGTGTTAAGGCCCCAGTACACAATGGCCCATGCGAGCCCACTACAGGCCATCGCCATTGTGTACAGGGGGTAATGGTATATGATGGCGAACAATTGTCAATCGTGGCGCGCAATCGGGGAGTTGTCGGTTTTTTGGGCACACTTCAAAGGAGTCGTGGCGTAGCGTGGCCTGTGGTGTTTACACAATCGGCCATTGCTTAGTTCGTCACCGGCCGCTGACTGGGATAGTACACTTTTGTGTTGCGTGCTAGAACTAGAATTTTCGATCGTCCAAAACATCGATATAATAATATACCTATATCGATGGTCCAAAATGTCAACATCATGGAGCAATGAAGAAACTTTCAAGTTTATTGAATTATATCAATCTGAGCCCGCAATTTGGGACCCAAATAATGCATAACATAACATAAGCTCACGCCTGTATCCCCCAAGGGGTAGGCAGAGGCGCACTAGCGAACTAGTACACCCACGTTTCACCGAGCTTAGTTCCGTCCCAGATGTGATAGGGGCGAGCCTATCGCCATATCGGGCACAAATTCCAGACTCCGGGCTGATATGGAAAAATCCAATATCACTTTGCCCGACCCGGGGATCGAACCCGAGACCTCAGAACCGTAGTCGTACCGAAATACCACCACGCCACCGAGGCAGTAATGCACTGCACAAGGATAAGATTGTGACGGTACACACGTCTGTAATACTTGTAAACAGTATACAAATAAATAGCCGCAGCCGTAACTACTTCGACGTCCATCGCAAGTGGTTTGCTAGGCAGCAATGAGCCATGCGCCATTGTGTGAACACCAAGTGATCGTGGTCTACAATTGTGCATTGCAAAGCGTGGCCCATCACAGGCCATTGTGTACTGGGGCCTTTAGATACAGCTTATTTCAAGGGTGGTCCCATATAAATTTGGTCACAATCGGATTTGAAGTTGGTCTGTTAAGTTTTTAAACTTGTGATTATTAGAATTATTACATGCCTACATGACCAATAAAGATTTTTATTTATTTAAATTTCGATCCAAGCATTTAGGTATGTCACCCTTATACCAAACAAACTCAATTTTTTTATCTAAACTAAATCTTATATTAACTCATCCTACTAATATTATAAATGTGAAAGTTTGTGAGTATGTTTGTTACTCTTTTATAAAAAAAATACAAGTGATTTTCTATGAAACTTTACAGATAGACTTTCATATATTTTATTGATCAGAATGACACATACAATTTATTTTAAAAAGATCCACATCAATAGAGTCACGGGCAACAGTTAGTCAATTATAATTGCAGTATAACTATAATTATCAGTTCTTGTTCAATAATTTTGTCATCATCATTGCATCTTCTTGTAGAAGTACAAGCTATGTGAACACATTTGTTATTGCTTTTTATAATATAATGTGATAAAAATATTATTTATGAAGGGGTTTTATATAAAATATACATTATAATAAGAGAAATATTTAATGAACATTATGAGGCATTCTAAACACAAAATGATTTTACAATCATTTATCATTACATTTTTTTTATTAACTTAACTATTTACACAGGATAAAAATATTTTTATCTCGCAACAAATAGGGCTGGTTAGCTTCTAACTAATCCATAAAGATTATAGATACCTACATCTATTTTCAAAGAGACATTCTCAGTGAGGCACCCATACATTTTGTGAAAGTTGTTTACGTGCTAAAAATACGCACAACTAGATACAAATGTAGTTCGCAAATCTATTATTATCACAAAAACATCGCACTCACCTGAGGAGTATAACCAGCATCACAAACAGAGCGACGAGAGCTCCGATCATTATGAAAATATTTGGCAAATCGGCCAAAGTAAGCCCCGTCGAACCCATTTTGAAAAACTTTTGTAACAACCTATCTCAAAATACTTTTACAGCACTTGAAACAGCTCGGAGTGATAGGGGTACGCATCAGTCCTCACAGTATGGAGTATATACCAGATTTTCGTCTCGACCTTGCCAAATGATACGATTCGCGAGCCCCGAAAAGGCACTATTCCACTTATTTCACCACACCATACGAGTCTTATTGCAACATACTGTCTTTGCTAATAACATTAAAACATTTATACAGTAAGGTGAGACGATAACGAATGTAATAAAATTATAATTTCGTCATATGTTCACAACAAAAACAATAATCCATTGATCGCACAAAACGATTGCAAGACGTGTTCTCGTACGCGAGTATTTGACAGGAATGAATGACATTTGATAACGGAGGGCGATTTGAATTAATGAAAGAGCAGTAACTAGTGACGTGTGGCAAGGCGAAAAGAGAGAGAAGTCAGTTTACTTCTACTGCCTTGAATTGCTTGTAGCGTGAAAGAGATAAATATATATCAATCAAGCCTCTTGCTAATTTCACCTGATTTCTGCGTTCTTGTTTTGATGAATGTTCCGTAGATACAAAAGTAATACTTTAAGCATCAATGCTACTTCCTGATGTTTTTTTTTAAGTATGCAAGCCCGCGTAAGGGCGCCTGTATTTTCACAATAATTTATAGGAAGTAATAATATAATTTGTAGTCGTCATAAATCAATTCCTTCTCGCTTTTTCTACTTTGACTGACTGTTCATGACGGCCACGGCGCAACGGGCGCGTTGCCGTCTATGAAGCGAGAGGCCGTGGGTTCGATTAGCCTCTCGTAGTTCTGATATTCATATCAAAATATTCAAACATTATTGTTTATTATGCGTGACTGTTGACCGAGTGTTATTTATTTAAAGTTTCTGACTGAGCCTGTTTGTTTTTAACCGATTTCAAAAAAGGAGAAGGTTACTCGAAGATGCCTGGGCCGATTCGAGATTTTATTTTTGTTTAAAAGGGTATACTTCCCAGGTGGTCCCACTGGGAAGAAATCAGGATCTGATAATGGGATTCTAGAAAAATCTATGGCAGCCTTCAAATTGTATAGGGACCTATACTGTGTTTTATATATTTTCTAAAACTATTTAAGTATTTGCGTCTGGTGCCTATGTTATATATGTTGCTGAGCTAATGATGGAAACTCTACAACTATTAGGAGTTGGTGGATAATTAATTCTTTCAATATCATAGGCTCGTATAGATCGCAGTTTATGCTACTTTGACCTATTCAGGTGAGCTGATGATGGAGGTTAAAACTACGTGTTAGTTAGGAGTTCGGGGATAATTCTTAAAGTACCCTATAGACAATTATTTCGGTTTCCGTTACTGAAAAATTCTGCTTCACTTTCACTGTTCCTAGCACTCCGTCCATATTTTTTATACGTCCGTGATGCTGGGGGGCTGCTATTTGACATTTTGTTTATGCTTTATGTAAATAATACATTCTAAAGGTACACATTGTCTCTTTGTTAGCTCTATATTGGGACTTTGCGATTCTTATACACAACAACATAGCCTAATCTGAGTTATGACATCGAGAATCAATTGTCTGAGTCATAACCTTTGCCCTTACCTAACGACGCAAACCCATAATTAAGTATAACTACATACATAGAGTACGCATGGCGGTGTACTTAACATCGATTTTAAATTGTGGCGACTTATCATGCATGAAAGCTCGGCGAATGTGGTGTAGTCAAAGAGTAGATGACGTTTTTATAAACACATTTTATGAAAATAGTGTAAAAGCCACAGTAAAAGTAAGAGCATCAGCCACTCACTGCTGAACATATTAGGCTTTACTTATAAAAATAGTTTAACTGAACAAATGGTAAAGAATAGCCTGTCCCTTTTGTTTTCAAACAATGTGACATAAGGAAAAAAGTGTTAGGCTTATTCTTAGCCATTTGCTCAGCTAAACTGTTTTTATAAGTAAGTCCCATCGCCCCTTACTTATAAAAATATTTAAGCGATGCTTATCTTTAACCAAAGGTTGTCCCTTTCATTTTTAAACAATGTAACTCAAGGAAAAAAGTGACAGGCTATTCTTAGCGAAAAGATAAGCATAAATGTTTTTATACCTAAGGCCCATTGTTCCCAGAATATTGTTTGATTGATTTGAGTACTCAGCACAAATTAAAATGATTATTTCAGAGCATGAAAATTCATTGCATGAAAATGCATTTTTAAAATTCGTGAGCAGTAATAGCAAATCTTGTTCACTTCCAAAAATCATACGTTATCTATATCTTCCAATCATATCATAAGTTATAGGCTGAGATCTATAGAGCGAACTTCGACTAAGTCTGAGTCAAACAAACGAACTCAGTGATGATTTGGAATTTTAAAAATCGAACTTCAACTTAGTCCGAGCCAATTAACAAGAAAAACAGACTAAGCAAAAATGTTCTTGTAAAAATAACTTGGACTAAGTGAAAGTTCGATTTAAAAATTCCAAATCCTCACTGAGTTCGTTTCTTTGATTTAGACTTAGTCGAAGTTTGCTCTATAGATCAGCCATAGGATTGTTATATATGCCTAGGATAGTACGCGAGCGGGACCACTGACAAACACGGTAGCTAGTTGCACACTGATTTATTCACAAATTGCAGGCGGGGTGCGGGACGCAGCACGCACACAAGTTACAGCGAGTTTACGCACTACTACATACATAACAATCCCTCCCCCTTATAGCTAAACAATAACAATTAATCCTATCAAAATAACAAAATACTTATTGGGTATATGGGTTAGTGTCGACCGAGTTGCAAGGCGAATCGAATCTAATAGGCGTTATCTCCCGACGCCTGAAGCTACTGGGTCCCGCAGTTGGGGTCATAAATTCATCCCTCATTTCACTCTCTTCTTCATTATCCGTGGGGGAAGATATGGGTGTCAGTCTTCTGCCAGAAGAGTTCCTCTCATCGCTGTCTTCCACGCCAGACCCATTGTTTTGTTGCATGTTTGGAATGACCTCTCCGTCCCAGCTGTTATGAGTGTCTAGTTGCTCTGCACAACTCCTTCGCCTTATTTGATTAATGTGTCTAGTCACTTCCACATTCAGACTCGGAATAAACACGGCATACAACACACTACCCAATTTCTTTTTAATTATGCCCTCTATCCACTTATGCTTTTTATTAATAAAGTTTTTCATTAACCATACTGTATCATTATCTTTAAATTCTACTCTTTCTTTTCCTTTATATCGTTGAGCCTGTAAGCACTGATTACGTTCTACGGTGTGAGACAGATCTATGGATGAAGGAGACGGCGAGGGTTTTATCAAATCTAACCTGGACGGCAAGGGCCGGCCGTAAATAATTTCCGCTGGCGATTTTTCGGTGGTACTATTTTTTGAGTTTCTGTAGTCAAACAAAAATTTTGAAATCTGTTCTTGTAACGGTTTTTTATTTTTGTTGTCTAAAATAATCGATTTTAAACCTTTTTTAACTACTTTCACCATACCTTCTGCCTGCCCATTACTAGACGGATGGTATGGTGGTGAAAAAATATGAATAATACCGTTCAATTTACAAAACTTTTGGAATTCCTGTGAAGTAAAAGAGGTACCATTATCACTCACTATAGTATTCGGAACTCCGACCTTTGACATAAAGTCACATAATTTAGTAATTACCGCTTGAGAACCGAACGAACTTGTCATCGTGTAACATTCGACCCATTTACTATAGGCATCTACAATTATCAAAAACATCTGATTATTAAAAGGACCTAAAAAATCAAGGTGCAGACGATGGAACGGATGAGGTGGGTACGGCCAGGGCGCGAGCGGCGCGCGCGGCGGCGCGGGCCGCAGCGCCGCGCACACCGAGCATTCCGCCGCCATAGCTTCTAGCCGAGCGTCTATGCCAGGGAACCAGAACAATTTCCGCGCTTCCGCCTTCATTTTAACTATTCCGAAATGGGAGCTGTGTAATTCTTTACACATAGTTTCTCTCAATGATTTCGGAACGACTATTTTATGCCCCCGCATTAAATAACCGTTTTCAAAAGACAATTGTAAACGACAACTGTGGTAGGGTTTAAATTCTATATCCGTCACTTTCCTGGGCCACCCGTTTAAAACGTAATGCTTAATCTTGGAAAGTACCGGATCGCGATCGGTCTCACTACGCAACCGGTCGGTCGTCACCGGCATGTCGCCCTGTAAAACGAAATTGACGTACGTAGCTTGTTCCACATCGCTGCAGCACTCCTCGTCCTGAGGGCCTCCGCACGCTCCACCGTCATCATTGGACGTGACCGTTGCTCGCGAAAAAAAATCTGCGGTATTATCTTTGCTACGTATGAATTCAATACAATAATTATAAGCTGATAAAAATATAGCATAGCGCTGAAGTCTGTTTGCGGAGACTTCGGGAATGCCGCGATGTGGGCCAAAAATTGTCAACAACGGTTTATGGTCAGTACGCAAAACGAAGGGTGATGATCGACCGTATAAATACTGGTGGAATCGTCTGATTCCAAACACTATGGCGGTCGCTTCTCTTTGAATTTGAGCATATTTTTTTTCAGCTTGCGACAGGACGCGAGATGCATAAGAAACCGGCCTTTCGAATCCATCAGTACCTATCTGCGACAATATAGCCCCTAACCCTGTGGGTGATGCGTCCACCGTTAAAATCAATTTCGCCTCTGGATTAAAATGCGTCAACACATTATCGGAAGCCATAAGAATTTTTATTTTTTTAAAAGCAAGGTCATGTTCCCGTGTCCAATTCCATTTGGAACTTTTGTGTAATAAACTATACAAAGGACTCAATATCGAGGATGCATTGGGCACAAAATTACGATAATAGTTAGTTAAGCCCAAAAACGACTGTAATTGTGCTACGTTTTGTGGCCTAGCTGCACTTAAAACAGCTTTCACTTTTTCAGGTGACTTCCTGATACCATTTTTGTCAATTATGTGACCCAAATAGCTTATCTCCCTTTTATAAAATTCGCATTTATTAGCTTGTACCGTCAGACCGGCCTCTTTTAAACGCTGCAAAACTTCTATTAGCCTTTGATTATGCTGATCGGAATCTTTCCCCGTAACCAAAATGTCGTCTAAAAAGAAAACGACACCCTCGAGGCCTGCCAGTATGCCTTCCATAGCACGCTGAAAAATAGCTGGCGCTGACGATAATCCGAATACGAGTCGCGTAAATTTAAATAAACCACGATGCGTGTTAATAGTTGTGAGATTTTGTGAGGCCTCACTGAGTCTAAACTGGTTGTAGGCCATGGATAGATCTATTTTACTGAACTGAATCCCTCCATTTAACTTTGAAAAAAGTTCATTTACAGTTGGTAGGGGGTACTTATCTATGATAAGTTGCTTATTTATGGTTATTGAGTAATCGGCACACAACCTCAGACTGCCATTCTTCTTAAGAACCGGCACAATCGGGGATGCATAGTCTGAATGCCCTACAGGTTTCAATATACCTAACTCAGACAAACGATCTAATTCGTTATCAATTTTCTCCCGCAAGGCAAAGGGAACTGATCTGGCTTTAATAAAAATTGGCTCGGACTCCGGCTTAACGCGTAACTCGACGACATATTTATTAAATGTGCCTAGTTTTTCCGAAAACACTTCGGGAAATTTCGAAATTAATTTTTTATTTACAGATTCGTCTGAAAATACAGAGTTAACCGAATCTATTGTAGGTGCCAGCTGCAGATTATAAAGGTAGATGAAATCCCGGCCTAAAAGAGCAATGCCGTTATTTGGACAAACAAATAACTCGAAAGGTTGTGTTTTACCGGAATACGAAATAGAAGTTTTTAATATACCGCACGTTAAAATTTTATCTCCAGTATAACTTATCAGTTTTTTATTTGTGGGTGATAATGGTATTTTACCGAAATGTCGAACATAGACCTCTTTAGGAAGTATGCTGACCGCGGATCCGCTATCCACATGAAACTCCAGCAACGTACCACCGACACAAACCTGCTCGGTCATCGGCCTTGTCCTATCACAACGAATGTTATTAATGCACTCACCATCGTCCCCCGCATCCATATTCTCTACGTAATTCACTTTGTCATTCCGACACATTTTGCGTAAATGGCCTTTTTGATTGCACTTTTTGCATTTGTAATTTCTGAAACGACATACATTGGCTTTATGGTTTGTATAACCACACACACTGCACTTCACTTTGGTTATAGCGAACACGTCTTCGATGCCGTCGCCGGCGCCCGCGGCGGCGCCGCCAGCGCCTCCGCCGCCGGCCGCCACCGCTCCGGCGGCCTTGCGCGCGCAACGCACGCTTTCCGCCATATCTACCGCCTTTGCTAACGTTAATTCGCGATGATCTTGCACAAATAATTTATTGCGCTCGTGTCCCGCTACCAATCCCATAATGAATTTATCCACTAGGGCCTCTTCCAAACATTTGAAGTCACAATGCCCAGCCAAACTTCTAATTCTCGCCGCCCATTGGGTGGGGGTTTCGTCCGATCGCTGCGTGGCGGAATAAAAAATGGACTTTTCCGCGAACCCAAACCGTTTAGGATTACAATGGCTATCCAGGAGTTGGAGAATCTCTTCGAATTCCACTTCTTCCACCTTTTTAGGCCGCGCCAAATCATTTGCTAACTTGTACGTTGACTCGTTGAGTGTGCTTAAAAGTATCGCCCTCCGTTTGATTTTGGACTTGTCCGTGGCGTCGGTTATGTCATTCGCAATAAACCATTGTGTTAATCGCGATTTAAAACTTTCCCAATCGTTCGAAAGGTGATCAAATGTCGACAAAACGCCATAGATCGCTCCCGTAGACATTATTATTATGTAAATTGCGAGTTCGGTCGTCGCCAGTTGTTATATATGCCTAGGATAGTACGCGAGCGGGACCACTGACAAACACGGTAGCTAGTTGCACACTGATTTATTCACAAATTGCAGGCGGGGTGCGGGACGCAGCACGCACACAAGTTACAGCGAGTTTACGCACTACTACATACATAACACTATACCACTGTCGTGGTTCTTCATGCCCTACGCGTAATATTTTGCTAAGTAAACAAAATGGGTAAACAAGATGGGTTTGGGTAAGCTATTTTAGAGGTATAAGTACTTAGCTACTTCATGCTACGAATAAAATGTAAGCTTCGGGATTTCCTTTGCAATAAATAGTGGCTAGCTCTCGGCCTATACCTAGCCCTACCACCGCGGTTGTCATGTATACAGGCCAACAGAAACTGTAAACAAAACACCGATCGATATTATTCAGTCCTACAGCTAAAAGCATTGCAGCTTTTCAAAGGATAGCACCTACTGTGTCCGCAATTAATTTCCGCGCGTCTTTTGACATTCCATTTCGGCGGGAAATGCCCGTTTAATTGTCCGTTCCGAAACGCGAATGAAGAACTCTGTGGATCGGGACAGTTCGAAATACAAATTGTGGCACAACGTGACCTCCTGTATGGAGAAATGGTTCGGTGATAAACGATTGTGGTTATTTGGCAACAACCTGCCGCTGCTACCGAGAAGGTCAGACAATCAATTAATCACTCAATAAGTACTTAATATTTCGCACTACTTATTTTTTCCGGTCCGCACTGATATCGACCTTTGAGGATTACCATACCATGCGTTGACTGATTATAAATACGCAGCACCTACTTATGCTATGAATATTGAATTTTTAAAAATATTATACTTAAGCACTAAGAAAGTATTCCATTTTACATGTAGGGTTTTTTTATTTAAATGCGACAAAAAAATATAGGTACTTAAGTATACCCACTGAAAAAATACCTGCGTAATGTTTCTGTCTAGGAATTCCAGTGAATTTTGTTCGTATTTCTAAACTAAGTTCTCGAAGTCTAATAGGCTTCACTTTCAGTGTTCCTTTTTTTTCGCGGGGAAAACGATTTATCGCTAACCAATCCACCTCGGGGGAAGTGAACTGGTTATGTTGGACTCGTCGCTCCGGCGTCTCCTACGTCTTCTTTGGCGGCGGTAGGGATCGGGTAACTCCCGATCCCTCTCAGCACTCTCCTTCTGCGAGATGACCTGCTCTCAGAAGGTGGCCACCGCACGCCAGGACCTCTCGCTGTCGACCATGGCTGATACCACAGTGGCAGCGAAAGGTCCCATTCCACAACTGCTATGAGAGCGCTGCGCTCTTCATCCCAGGCTGGACATATCTCCAACGTATGTTGGGCCTTGCGAGCAGTTGTCACAATGGTGACACATGACACGACACAGGTACTCACCAAAGCAACCGTGGTCTGTGAGCACTTGTGTCAATCGGAACCTCGCCGCACCGTGGCGCCTGTCCAAACATTTTTGGGCGCTACGTCCTCTTTTTTCTACGTCCACAACATATACATTTTTCTACGCCCGTAGTTAGGCGATATCTCTAGTAAACGTGGACCGATTTACGAAGTACTTTTTGTGTTCGATAAAACTTGCGTGAAGGAAGCGTGTTCCCATAGTTGAGTTGGATGACGAGGTTTTAAAGATAATATAATAAAGGTTATAATAACATAACCTTACGACTGTATCCCCGAAGGAGTAGGTAGAGGCGCACTAGCAAACTAGTACACCCACGTTTCGCCGAGCTTAGTTCCGTCTCAGATGTGATAGGGGGCGAGCCTATCGCCATATCGGGCACAAATTCCAGACTCCGGGCTGATATGGAAAAACCCCATATCACTTTTCCCGACCCGGGGATCGAACCCGAGACCTCAGGATGGTAGTCGTACCGAAATACAACTACGTTACCGAGGCAGTTTTAAAGATAATTTCATTTAAACTTCTGATTATTTGATTATTGCATATAAATGAGCTGGGTGGCGGGCCGCTTCCAACAGGTCGATCTGGAAATCTTTGGGGGAGGCCTATGTCCAGCAATGGACGTCCTATGGCTGATGATGATGAGCTGGGTGAAATGTTGTTCTAGTTCTCATGGTTACCTCTGCCTTCTCTTCGGGGATACAGGCGTGAGTATGTGTATGTATTCCATTCGAGGTTACTGTCCTTCATTCAAATTGTTAAGGAATAAATTATCCGCTGAAGCCCGCTGATTTCGTGTCTATGATAATTCATAATCTACAGCCTCTACTGGTCAAACAATAGCGTGTTAGCAGTTAGCACTGATTAACTAATAGTAAATAATAGGTTATAACTTATACGTAAACTATGCAATTTATTTCATCACGAAACTGAATTACAATTATTATATAACATAACATAAGCTTACGCCTGTATCCTCGAAGGGGTAGGCAGAGGCGCACTAGCGAACTAGAACATCCACATTTCGCCGAGCTTAATTCCGTCCCAGATGTGATAGGGGGCGAGCCTATCGCCATATCGGGCACAAATACCTGACTTCGGGCTGATATGGAAAAATCCAATATCACATTGCCCGACCCGGGGATTGAACCCGAGACCTCAGGACGGTAGTCGTACCGAAATACCGCCACGCCACCGAGGCAGTATTATATAATCTTCGTTATTATGTATTTAACTACCCATTACTCGCTGCTTCACTCTCATGACTTGATGGTTGGTTGAGACGGGTATGGGGGTATCCCTGTATCTGCATCGGACATCCGCCTGTCTTGTCGCAAGCCCCTTGATTTGCTTCTTCCCTCTTTGGATTTGTAGTGTGAAGAAGCATAAATAGGCCGGCATGATTCTGACGACCACTGATAAACACAGTGTTTGTCAGTGGTCGCTAGTTTTTTGGACTGCACTACACTTACCATCAGGTGCAGTGTAATTACTTTGCCGTGCCCGGATAAAAAAAACTTGGTTTTATTAATTACTCCGTTTACAAATAGTTCTCATTTCCCGATAATTATTTTTTATAGTATTTCTTTTCTGTCTCGACAGAAAGGTCAACCTTGTCAAATTCTGTCATTCTATATTTTAAGTCAAACAGTATTTTGCTGCGTCTGATCAAAATTTAATGAAATATACGTTAAAATTCTTTGGAAATATCAAAGCCTTCTATGTACCTTCTATGTATGACTGGCTGTTCGGTATATGTACCATTCTATGGAATGTGCGCACTAAGTCTCTGTTAATTGACCTCAACTCACTATAGAAATCTGCTCTTTTCCTTAGCCGTGAAACGTCAAACATTCGCCGTCATGTACCACAATTTTACTTCGAAACAGCTTGACTAGTAAATACATAGAAGTCTTTGGGAAATATACTTAGTTTTAATGCAAATTATGTTTGAGAAATAAACATCTGAAACAAGAGTTATAATTAATGGATGAAATTACAGTGAAAAGGATAAAATGAAGGGGGAAATTAACAGATCAATAATATCGCCTTATGTCGTCACTGCAAGGTATTAAAATCTGTGTTTTTCAAACTGTGGGTCACGGCCCCCAGGGGGTCGGGGCTAAGTTCCAAGAGGGTTAGAATGTCGTCAATTAACATCAGTGAAGTTACACATACATAGTCGCCCCCTTAGTCTAGTGCAGAGAGGATTTAGCTTAGTTTTTACGATCGGCCGCCTGCCTGACGTCAACTCCCTATGAGGGATTCAGTCCCAGGCAAATAAAATTAGAAAATTTGCTTTGCCCGACCTGGGAATCGAGCCCAAGACCTCCTGGTCCACAGCCCATACATGCTGCCTTTAGACCAAGGAGGCGACTACCTATATAACGTGACCTATTTTTGTAATTTTTTATACCCCTCCCCGCCTCGGTGACCACCCGTAGTATATATCAAGCCCCCTCTAGCTTTAATCTAAGTAATTTATAAATATGGTTTTAAATATTTTTTTATCGAAGAGCATAAGCTCACGCCTGTAACCCCGAAGGGGTAGGCAGAGGCGCACTAGCGAACTAGAACACCTACATTTCGCCGAGCTTAGTTCCGTCCCAGATGTGATAGGGGGCGAGCCTATCGCCATATCGGGCACAAATTCCAGACTCCGGGCTGATATGGAAAAATCCAATATCACTTTGTCCGACCCGGGAATCGAACCCGAGACCTCAGAACCGTAGTCGTACCGAAATGCCACCACGCCACCGAGGCAGCCAAGAATCGTTAAAATCGTTATCGAAGAATTGTTATAAAACAAAATATTACAATGTGTTGCCACCTGTGACTAAAAAGTGGTAAACGCTGCGGGCCATATTTGAATATAGCTCGAAAAAGCACGAGATTTCTCTAAGGGATATTGACTACGTGACGAAAACCTAAGACCCCCATATTTTGAAGAACCCCCTCCCCCCAGAACGGGTCACATGATAGGCGTATGTTCCCTAGGACCGAAATGAGTTTGGTAAAATATGGTTGTTGTCTGCCTACTCCTTCGAAGATACAGGCTTGTGTTCATTTATTGCGTTTGTTTCCAGATCCCGCGCCAGCAGCCGCGCGATGGAGCGGTACGAGAAACTTGCCAAACTAGGCGAGGGCTCGTACGGGCTGGTGTACAAGTGTCGCAACAGGGATACAGGCGAGATAGTAGCTGTCAAGAAGTTTGTCGAGAACGAGGACGATCCACTTATCAGGAAGATAGCGCTTAGAGAGATCAGGATGTTGAAGGTTGGAGTTTAGGACAGTTAGACAATTTGCATTTGTTATTGGACTGCCTCCGTGGCGTGGTGGTATTTCGGTACGACTACGGTTCTGAGGTCTCGGGTTCGATCCCCGGATCGGGCAAAGTGATATTGGATTTTCCTATATTACTCTGAAGTCTGGAATTTAGTCCGATATGGGGATAGACTCGCCCCCTAACCCATCTGGGACAGAACTAAGCTCCGCGAAATGTGAGTGATCTAGTTCGCAAGTACACCTCTGCCTACCCCTTCAGGAATAAAGGTGTGAGCTTTAAAAAAAATTTTGTCAATTTTTGAATGCTAGAGCCACGCTGTAGACAGACTACAGCACGAATGGGCCGGTGCCACCGGTTTCATACCACTGTTTCACAGAAAACCAACGTAAAGTGGTAGCGGGCTGTCATATTTCGTATGAATGAGTTTACCGGTGTCCCAATTCCCCCTCTCTTTCCAAATCCCTTCTTTTAGGTTGGCAACGCACCCATGAATTTATCGTATCTTGAGTGTGTATGGACGATGGAGATCACTTATGATCGGGTGACCTATCGTGCTCCTTTACCAAGATGCTATAAAAATAATGAAATCAAGTACATACCTATTAACTTCGTCAATCACTTTCAACCGACGTGCATGCATAAAGAATGTAATGAGACTGAATGGGGCGAAAGAGGTGTGTAAGGATCGTAGCAATTGGAAATCCGTTGTATCTGCCTACCCCTATGGAAAAAAGGCGTGAGTCTATGTATGTATGTATGTATGTATCACTTTCTTTCCACTCGCCCTTGTCCCACGCTTCCTACCTCAATTATTTCCTTACCTCCATTTAGTTTTTACGATCGGATACCTGCCTCCTCTGGGATTCTGTTACTCAAAGTGCTACCCCGTCTGGGATTCGAAGCCAGGATCTCGATCCGCTATGATCCGATTCAATAACTTGTGTTTTGAGATTTGCATGTGACAATAATACGTTGATGACAGGCAAGCGGCTGGTCGTAAAACCTAAAGCAAATCTTTTCTATATTATGGTTCCTAATGTATTACGCCGACCCCACACTGAGGTGGGATAAAGGAAAATAAAAAAGAGCGTGTTAGTAATAAGTGTTGACCAAAGTATTAAGTATAATTTCCCACTTTCTACTGATCGATGGATAATGTCCTTCATAGCACATCAATATCCATTCATTATGCACGGAGTGACTCGCTAATATCTCGAAAGTGGTGGTAATTGACTGATGGCCTCTTGCAACTATGTTATTATAAACTATAGTGTTTATAATGCAATAGGTTTATGTTCTCACGGTATATATGTGTGTGGTATATAAATATCAAAATAAATAAATAAATAACGCCCAACAGTCACATACATAGTCCTTACCCCACACTAAGATCAAGTCTTGTGTCGTGGGTATCAGGAACTACGAGAGACTTTCGGTCTCACAACACCCAGACCCGAAAGAAATATCTGTAGGCCATACAAACATTTAATATAGTATAGAGGTATTCTGAAAAAGAATATAAAAATATTGCATGATGTATGGATATTTTAGGTTTGATTAAGCAATGCCAGGGGCATAGCCAAACCATTTACCACTAAGAAAAAGAACAGAATAAGATTTGGGAAGGAGAGTTTGGGCCTATAGAAATTTCATAATGTAGTTGAAGGTCGGATGGTGAGTACGATTTTGGGCGGTTCAAAATACTACCTCTACCTCCCAAACCTCTCAGTAGCAAGCATTTTGTACCCCTAGCTTTGCCGTCCATACAGCGGTAATCACTTACCATCAAGACCATCTGCTTTCCTTCGTATGCCATTAAATTTCGTTCTTCAACAGAACCTGAAGCACCCAAACCTGGTGAATCTGATTGAGGTGTTCCGCCGCAAGCGCAAGCTTCACTTGGTGTTCGAGTACTGCGATCACACGGTGCTGCACGAGCTGGAGAAGTACCCTGCCGTGAGTATACCTGCCGTACCTTTGGGCCCTAAAACTTCCATCTGTTTTTATTTCACTTCAATCTTCGTTCGGTACTTTTTTGAGTTGCCCCGTTGTCTCGTCTATAAACTGTTGAATGTCTTTGGCTATAACGTTTAATCATCCAGTGTTTTTCAAACTTTTTAACATAGCCCTCCAAAATTGTTTGTAAATCTTCATGATTCTCCAAATCTTAACTTTGGAAGCTAGCCGTATCTCCCCTGGGGCTTGCGAGTGATGCGACCCACAGTTTGGAAAATACGGCTTTATAAGAGTTAGAGGCAGTTACATAACTAGTTTCCTCAACCGATTCACAGAATTGCGTAGAACATTAGCTGTTTAAAATGCGTCGCAATTTTTTTCGCGGCACAAAGGTCACAGCAAAATAAAATTTGCAGATTACCCAGTCATTATAAACAAAAATAAAATTCTAACTTTAGCTATAAAATGAACAAAACTAATAAATTGATAATTTTACGCCAAAAAAGACGATATTTATGTTGTTTGTACAAGACAGTAATTTTTGTTTGCGTGCTGACCTTGCGGAGTCGATTTGTGTGCTTCTGCCTTGTTAGTTGAGACCCTGAACTTGTCGGTAACATAACGTTGTTAAACAGTATAATGATATCTATAAAGTTTTAACTATAGGCACATTTGAGACATTGCCTACATGATTCGATCGGGTAATTGTGGGTAATGACCGGGTAATTGGGTACTTGGCATTTTTTAAAATTAATTTTATATGAAATTTACGTCATCTAAAACACAGCACAGAAAGAAATATTAAAATATTCCTAAAAATAAAAAAGCTGTAAGCTTTTGAAGTATGGTGTAACCTTCAAAATGCGAGAAAGAAAAGTATCAGTATAATCACGTCACGGCCATAACAGTGTATGCGTTGGCGAGGGATAGCAAGATATCCCCACTACGCCGCCACTCTTGCTCATTACAGAATTTAAAATATGAATTGCTTCATTTTTCAACCAATTTCGATGCAGTTTTTACAAAAGGGATTCTTTTTTATAAATATGTGTGTAAAATCAAACATAGTCAAGTACCAATTGAAGAAGCGTCTATGCAGGTCGTTATGATATTGATGGCCTCCAATGGACACATGGTCTGCCGGTTGTTGCTGGTATTTTTGGACTGCCGTGCGCTTACCATCTTAGTCTAGTGGCAGCATATATGGGCTGGGGAACGGGAGGTTCTGGGTTCGATTCCCAGGCCGGCAAAACGAATTTCCAATTTTAATATGCCCGGGACTGGATCCCGGAAGGGGTTGACGTCAGGCAGCCGGTCGTAAAAACTAAGCCAAATCCTTTCTTGTCGTGTCCACAAAAATCACACTGTCTTACGGAAAACTGATGGACATTGGCAGCCACGGACGTATAAAAAAGATAGATGGAGCGCTAGGAACATTGAAAGTGAAGCAGGGTTTTCGGCTCATTCGATGTAACGACACGTAATGGCGGCGATTGAGCGTTTTATGACAGGACGGTCCTGACTCTTGGGATTAAGGATGAAATAATGAGGATTCGACAGCCTCCGTTGCACAGCGGGGAAGTGGCGGGCTGGGAGGCGAAAGGCGAAAGGCTGCGAGTTCGATTCCCGCACCGAGACAAATGTTTCTATAGCTTACAGATATTTTTTTCGGGTCTGGGAGTTGTGAGACCGAAAGTCTCTCGTAGTTCCTGATACCCACGACACAAGACTCGATATTAGTGTGGGGTCAAGACTATGTATGTGACTGTTGGGTATTATTTATTTATTTAATGGTTCCAACAAATGCAACTGATCACCCGTCTGTGGAATTTTAAACGTTCCCACCATAAATACAAAGTTTATAATTTACCGATTTTAATGGAACAATGCAAATTTATATGGAACCACCCCTGAAACAAGCTCTTTCGATCATAAATATAATTTTGAAAATCGGTCTACATTTGGCGGAGATATCGCGTAACATGCATAAAAAAATACAGACGAATTGTTTACCTCCTGCGCTTGCCAGTACGTGGGCAGAGTAGGACGTCCACCTGCAATGTGGACCGACGACCTGATAAAGGTCGCAGGAAGTCGCTGGATGCAGGCCGCTTCCAACAGGTCGATCTGGAAATCTTTGGGGGAGGCTTATGTTCAGCAGTGGACGTCCTATGGCTGATGATGATGATGATGATTACCTCCTTGTTTTCGGTAAGCAAATATACAATGGACAATGGTTACCATAGAACAGTTGAATCTGTGACGGTAACCAATTAGCAGTTACCTACCACCCATCATGTGATCCTGCATTGTCGTAAACAATGAAAAAGTCAGTGTAGTCACATTGCCTTGCCCTTTTTGACCAACTTCAAAAAAGCAGAAGGTCCTCAATTCGTCTGTTTATATGTATGTTACGATCGGATAAATTTTGAAGTTGGCCCGTTTAGTTTTTTAACTTGTGATTATTTCTTTCGGTGTTAAATTTCCGAGACAAATGATCATAAATGCGTTGTTAATGTGTTAGTTTAGTCATAATTTGCCCAGACAAAACAATCGTTTGGGAAAACCTAATTGTGTGAGTCAACATTGACATGGCAGGTTAGGTACGTGGGCCCAATGATCACATTTTCAATATCTACTAATTAACGTGACTGAGAATTTGAATGTTCTTATTTTGTTAGTTTCGAATTTGAATGTGTGTTCTTATTTTGTTAGGTACGAAATCCAATGTTAATAAATAACACCTGATAACACCTAATATCATATACATAGTCCTTGTAGGGACTCTGTAAGCATGCATGAAATGAATAATGAGGAATCGACAGTTTTGTGTGTAAGTGAAGAGTATAAGTGTCGCCGGGCAGTTACTGCGCTCTGCCCGGTTGGTAGGAACATGGATAGTATTGGGGTTCAATTGGACAATAAACCAGGATTAGTTTATAGCCACCGTTTTTATTTCATCGCCATTGACTCCCAATGCAACCCACTTGAGTATTCGTCCTAAATCCTCCTGACCCCACACTAAGATACGAGTCTTGTGTCGTGGGTGTTAAGAACTGCGAAAGATTTTCAGTCACACAACACCCAGACTCGAAATTTTGTGGGCCACACAAACATTAGTCACGGTGCTGGGATCAAACCCGCTGCCTCTCACTTCACAGCTGGCTATTTAAGCCGCGTCTCCTGAATTCGTTTTTTAAAATAAGACACTAAAAACACATACGCAAAACAACGATTTCAGCTGTCACCTGCTCGTAGAACAATAGGCCATAGATAAAAAATGCATGTTTTATGTAGGTGTTTTGTGTAACGTTTAAGTTGGGAGTTTTGGCGGGAATTCTGACGGTGCGGGTGGTCGCTTGTTTTAATGATTTTATATTTTAGTCTAAAGTTGTGTTTGTGATTTAAATGTGATGTGTATCTAAGCAATAAACATCAACGAAGATGGACAGTATGTGGAAGCTTTGAAATAAGTGATTTTGGATGCTTTTTGTCGGGTGGATGGGTCGACCTTGTTCGATTCCTCCGCTGCGAGAAAATCGTCTAAAAAACATCAAACTGGAAGGAATTGACGCCAAAACTCCAGCAGGGCCTTGAACTCGCACACATCCGACTTCATTGCACTTGCGAAAACTTACATGTAGGAAAATAATTTCCCTAACTTGACATTGGCATAATGTATATCAATTGCCATAAAAAAAAAGTTTAAGTTCAAGAGGCTTTACTGAGCCACGGAGGCTTTCAAATTGAAATTTTATTTTGATTAATTTTCTGAAAAATCCTTGCTCTGAAGGGAACGTATGGGTTGTGATGAACCTGGGTTTGATCCCAGGGAGTTTCCAGCACGTCCTATAGCAGTATAATTATAATCTTACTTGTAGACAAAGTAGAATAAAAATATATCAAGGTACTCAACACTTGCTAACAAGTTACACAAAACATAACATAACATAAGCTCACGCCTGTATCCCCGAAGGGGTAGGCAGAGGCCCACTAGCGAACTAATACACCCACATTTCGCCGAGCTTCGTTCCGTCCCAGATGTGATAGGGGGCGAGCCTATCGCCATATCGGGCACAAATTCCAGACTCCGGGCTGATATGGAAAAATCCAATATCACTTTGCCCGACCCGGGGATCGAACCCGAGACCTTAGGACGGTTGTCGTACCGGAACACGACCACGCCACCGACGCAGTCAGTTACACAAAAATGTACCGTTTTTTGAATTCCAAACAGGCACGTAAATAACATTTGTTTGTTCGTATTTTATTGGTAGATTCTAGTATTTTAATAAGCGCCCAGTTATGTGTGAATGTTGGTATTTTTGTATGTTTGTTTATTGAAAGTTAATGAGGTCATTCAGGTTCGGAGTCAGGAAGCGGGTACGGGGGTTTATAAGTCGCACGTATAGTTTAAGATTTCGGAGGTGAACCATGAAATTAGGTTAGATATTTCTGTGATCCAAATCCCCCACTCTTTACCAATCCATGATCCATAGTTCATCATCAGTCACAGGACGTCCACTGCTGGAAACAGGCCTCCTAGATGTCTAGATCGACCTGTTGGAGACGGCCTGCATCCAGCTACGCAGTGGACGTCTTGTGCCTGATGATGATGAATCCATAGTTGGAAACACATTCATTTTTCTTATGGTATCATGGGTGTCTGAACGGTGGCTATCGCTTACCATGATTATCATGACCCTACTCTTCGTTTACCAGTCTTTGCTATAAAAAAATTGTACTCCGTGCTATAAAACGAACAGCTTCGTTCTAAATTCCGAATCAAAATAAAATCGAAAGGTAAACCAACAAACGCAATTTTGCGTTGGCCTTTAATATATAAAGGTACAAGTTATAATAAATAATTAATTAAGATAATTAGTCTCATAAGTACATGTGTTAAGATAGCAAATGATTTTGAAACGGAACCCAGACATAATAGAAAGTTGTCGGGTTCGTAAATAAGTAAGACAGGATTTGAAGCAAGGACTAAGATTGTGCGTAGGGTTACCATCCGGCTGGACATGTGCGGAATTTGAGATAATTGACTGGATTCGGGCACAGAAAACCGATATGAAGTAGTAGCTTGCTGTTCACGGCAACGTTAACTTCTTAGTTCTTACCATCAATAAAAATGAACTCATGTTGATACTACTGCTGTTTTATGCCGGATACATATGAACGGAACGAATGTTCGCGAATCTATGCCTCTTGCGTTCATACAAACAAACTTTCGCTGTCGTGTAAATGCAATGTGTAGTTTCGCGAACGTTCGTTCAGTTAGGGTGTACTCGGCATAAATTAGCAGCCTTGAAACTTATTCTAATCGCTCAATAATTAAATCAATAACCCACATAAACCACACTTACACAAAAAAAATCTATTTGATGTAAAATGTATGAAAATTGTCAAATATCTAGACTTGTTACAAAATATCCGGATTTGTCATTACTTAAAATAACGATATGGTAACCCTAGTTGTACACTTTCGAAACATCTCAAGACACTAGTGGTTACCTAACTTCGACACTGGCCAAGTGACCTCCAAGGTTCCAGAGGATAACAGAGAACAATTTAATACATGGTTTCCTCAAGACTTTCCTCTGACGTGATGTGCATGTTGTCAGATTTCGAAACCATGAACATTGAATCACAATCTTGATCCTTTTATATCTCGGTGGGATAGTTGAGTCTGATGATTAAATTATAATTATTACTACTGTTTCACTTAAAGCCATGGGCTTCCACTACTGATGAGAGGGGTTTTGTGACTGACAAATCATAATTGATTTATTGTTAATAAATTGATTACAATTTAGCTCAGTGGCCATTGCAGTTGTCGTTAAATATAAGTAAAATAACTAGAAAAATATCACTTGCTCCACCTGGGGGACTTTGGTACTAACTAAAAATACTAAGCAACTATAGTCCGATTGCTAATTAAACGGAGTAAACTGACAGATCGAAATGTCATTTTCCAAAATAATGTTGCTTACTTTCAAAATGTAGTCATTGATCTAGTTCATTTTTTGTCATTCAAAGAAACAATAACTCAGCACTAGCTTGAATAATTAGAGTTTTATCGCGTATTATTAGAAATTTCAGCTTAACCCTTCTACTAAATATCTGTGTAAATAATTTTGCGTACAGATACGCGAAATGATAACAATGAAAATTACAAATAATACTTTTAATATTTGAGATAAATTACGTTCCGCACTTTCATTGCTTTTGGAAGTTTTGTTTATAATGAACCATGGCTATAATTCCAGTAGATATGCTATAATTTAGCATGCAGTAATTTACTATGACTATAATTCACTAGACCTGCAGTACTAAATACTAATCACACATTAGGCAAGAATTACGACTTTGAGTCGGACTTTAGAAAATGAAAGAATGAAATGGTTCACTGAATTGAAATATTTAAATAATCTTGATCTTATTATCGCAGAACTATTTAATTTTCAGGAAAAGTGGCAATATTCGAAATGTCAATTTATTCCGTTTAATTAGAAATCCTACTATACATTGATTATCGTTTGAATTTATTTTTTGTATCAGGGCTGCCCCGAGCTGCTCTCAAAGCAGATCATCTGGCAGACGTTGCAGGGCGTGGCATACTGTCACAGGCACAACTGCATCCACAGGGACGTGAAGCCGGAGAACATCCTGCTCACAGGCGATGGCGTCGTCAAACTATGTGACTTTGGATTCGCCAGGATGATCAGTGCGTATTAGCAAAAGACATAGTTGTCTTTCCAATAATTATTTTTTATCTTTTACGTTATAACTTGTTTCTCTTTTAGCATTGAATGGGCAGTATTTTTATTTCTTAAAGAAACTCTTTCATTAAATTCTTAGCGGTTCGCATATTATCATCAGCTTTGTTGACATATGCGTTTGATTTAACTATTATAACATCATTCCAATTCCTACCTACACTATCAATGTATTTAGTAATTACTACTTGAAAATAGTATAGGTAAAATATAGATAGCATCTAGAATTTTACTTCTATCCTTTCGCCTGTATGTTAGATCTCTAATACGAAGTATAGACTATGATGTATTTAGAAAGTTTCTGCTTTTAGTGGTAGAACTTGAAAAAACATCATGCAAAAAATACAAAGCAGTATAATTGAAATTTGAAATTATCAATCGGTGCAGGTGTCTAAATACCGCACCGCGATTGTACCAAATATTATGAGGACAGACGTTGAACGGAGAGTACTCGTACTTTTTCCTGACTAGCTACATTCATCAGTCATCACAAAATCTGCCTTCACTTTTAATCGAACACCCGAGGCACGTACCCCCGTGTGCCTTCTAAATCCGGGCCTGTTCCTTCCTACCTATTTCCCTGTCCTGACACCCCCTCCGTTTGCAGGTGGCAGTTGTTCCTCAGAGTACTCTGTACACACCATGATACCTTTCGGCGTGGACGTGAGGAGGAGAGCTAGTAACTATTTAAACCTATTTATTTCAGTAATTAGTTATTATAATAATATTGGCCCTATTTATTTATTGTACCACTGCTGGACACGGGCCTCTACTAATGAGAGGAGTTAGTCGTTAGTCTACTACGCTGGCCTGATGCGGGTTGGTAAACTTCACATACCTTCGAAATTCTTGGGTATGCAGGTTTCCTCTGGATATTTACCGTTACAACAAGCGATAATTCATAATGACTACAATTAATATAAGAAATCAGAGGTGCATGCTCTTTTGGGTGTTCACTTCGAACTTCCGACACTCGTCTCGGTTACCGTATCCAACTGAGCTATCGCTGCTGCTTTGTAATTACTGTAATTACTACTAGGTAGTAGATTTTATTACAGCCTAGAAAGAAAGAAAGAATCATGTTACAGAAAGGATTTGGCTTGGTTTTTAAATGCTTGCCTGATGCCATCTCTAGATGGGATACAGTCGCAGGCAAATTATTTCAAAAACACCACGATGATTTTGTTTCTATTTTTACTAATACCATTGCGGTGAAATTTGCAACCATTCATTTCCCTTACAATGATGGTAAGTTATTACCCCACGCCACAAAATGGTAATAAAACCCTACCAAGTGAGATTTAACTGTGCGATATACGGGCCAGGTAGTTTGCTAGTTATCGGCAATCGACCTCGTTGCCTTACATTTTTAATACCATTCTAGATGTTTTATCGAGATGGTTCAGGCTAATGGCCTAATAGCTAAAGTTATGTTTATGTGGAATTTGTTCAAATTGCTTTAGTTTGACAGTTTAATGTTTTTGTCATTTGAGGTTAGGTTTTAATGACATTTCATAAAATGCTATTTATTAGATTGTTATCCTACTGTGTGGCAAGGAATATATATATTTTTTAAATGAGTACTTACATTAATATATTACGCAAAAGCTGCGCCTCTCGCTTCTAGTTTATTTTTCTCTACCTGCCCTTATCCCACCCTAATGTGGGGATGGCGCAACACACTTTTCCAGGGTTTGTCTGAGTTTTTACGACTGTCTGCGTGCTTGAAGTCAATCTCCACGTAGGAGATCCAGTCCCACGCAAATCAAATTAGTAAACTCGCTTTGCCCGACCTGGGAATCGAACGCAGAACCTCCCGGTCCACAGTCTATATATGACTAGACTTATTGTTGTCACACCCCCCTTCTGACTGATATTGAGTAGAAAATTCAATATCACATTGCCCAACCCGAGAATCGAACCCGATACCTCAGAACGGTGGCCGTACCGTAATATAATTGCGCCACCGAAGCAGTCATATTAAGTCGCCAGATAAGCAGAATCATAATTATTTATTACTCACCAAATTCTATAATAAAATAACTGGTTTTCGATTACTACGCACTATTTTGAATAATTTTGGCAATACATGACTAAATTATGTAGTATTAACAAAGACATGCAACAGTATTATAGACGCTACTACAGCACAAAACTTGTGATCCAAAAGTTATGACCTAGAGGTCATAAGCCGCTCAGGTTATTTGAAATATACGCGCGCCAGCTCGGCCAGCGTAATAATATTGAGAGAATAAACTTATCTTACGTGATTCTTAACCAATGACAAAATATTCTAGGGTAATATTGTAATACCTCGACTGCCTCGGTGGCGTGGTGGTATTTTAATACGACTACGGTTCTGAGGTCTCGGGTTCGAACCCCGGGTCGGGCAAAGTGATATTGGATTTTTCCATATCAGCCCGAAGTCTGGAATTTGTGCCCGATATGGCGATAGGCTCGCCCCCTATCACATCTGGGACGGAACTAAGCTCGGCGAAACGTGGGTGTACTAGTTCGCTAGTGCGCCTCTGCCTACCCCTTCGTGGACACAGGCGTGAGCTTATGTTATGTTATGTAATATTGTAATAATCGCCCTCGCATTGTAATAAGTAGTTGATGGCGGTACTGAAGTTTGAGATCAATTTCTTTGTATCGAAACTTGCTTGATAGCCTCTATTGTTAGTAATATTAAATCTCTTTGAGTATTAATAAATATTCGTTAATAAAAACAAAATCAAAATATAGGATTGCCATTTCCGAATATTTTATGACTTATTTTGAGAACTGAATAAAATATTTATAATTATTTGACTTTTAAATGCATTAGGAAGTTATTATGCGAAGTCCTAATCTATAAGGATTCGGAAGTTCCGGCATCTCGTCGAATTCATTTCCTCCCTTTCATGGGTTTTCAAATTAAAAACTTTTATAAGTATTATATAAGTTCATAGTTACTACGTTCTATATTAATTTGGGGATAACGTTGTTAGTTACACATTTAAAATGTTACCGATATGTAAAATTGGTTATGTTAATGTATGTGTGTAATTGTTTGTTTTCCCGAAATAAATAAAAAAAAAAAAAAAAAAAAAAACAGCCAAACACAACTGCCTCGGTGGCGTAGTTGAAATTCGGTACGGCTAGCGTCCTGACTTCCTGAGGTCTCGGGTTCGATCCCCGGGTCGGGCTTTCTTCAATTATCAAATACCAAAGTATCTGTAAGAAGTAATATACAGAATGTATGTAGTATCTATCAAAGTTCATAGCGCAAAATAATGTCAAGAACTCAAAGTTTTTACCATTTCCGTATTCGGGCGTTACTATCTAGCCCCTTACTTATAAAAATATTTAAGGGCTGCTTATCGTTAACCATAGGTTGTCCCTTTCATTTTTAAACAATGTAACGCAAGGAAAAAAGTGACAGGCTATTCTTAGCGAAAAGATAAGCGAAAATATTTTTAAAAGCATCTTAGGGCCACTTGCAGCTCCGCGATAAATCTCTCTTATTCCCAAATCTAGATTTAAAGATAGTAGTGAGCTGAAGGATAAATCGAGATAAGGTGTAACTCTAGATTAGTAATAGCGCGGAAAGTCGCCCAAAATAACATTCGGCTTTTCGATGTACGGTTAAAACTTTCGACCTTCAAAAGCACATTCCTGCGTTTAGCTATAAACGTTTATTAACCCGTTAGAGGCGGCACATATATATGTTCCATAAGCGTATGGGCCACCGGAGGCCGAGCCGCCCGTGACTATTTAAAGCTTGCGTTTTGTTGCAAGTCACCGCATACGCCAGTGCGGAACCGCCCCTATATTTAGATCGCATGACCTTCAGCACGAGGGTAGTTATTTCCATCCATGCTAATATCTAGGCTATACGATCGCTACGAAGGCCAAAAAAAGGTTATGGGCACGGCCAATCAAAAATCAGATGAGTGCGAGTCGTGGAACATGCATTCTCACAACATAACACATAACATAAGCTCACGTCTGTATCCCCGAAGGGGTAGGCACAGGCGCACTAGCGAACTAGAACACCCACATTTCGCCGAGCTTAGTTCCGTCCCAGATGTGATAGGGGGCGAGCCTATCGCCATATCGGGCACAAATTCCAGACTCCGGGCTGATATGGAAAAATCCAATATCACTTTGCCCGACCCGGGGATCGAACCCGAGACCTCAGAACCGTAGTCGTACTGAAATACCACCACGCCACCGAGGCAGTCAGTCGAGGCAGTAATTTTTTACAAGAAAATATTTGCTCAGTTTGTCTGTCAGCCTGTTTTTCTTATAAAAAATGGTTCGGAATAAGTCAGCGTTCGATTTAAAAAATCTAAATCTTCACAGAGTTCGTTTCTTTAACTTAGCCTTAGTCGAAGTTCGCTCTATAGATCTCAGCCATAGTGTAACTAGCTAACGTGGAATGTTTCGGTCAACATGTCCAGGTCCCGGTGAGAGTTACACGGACTACGTGGCGACGCGCTGGTACCGCGCCCCGGAGCTGCTCGTGGGGGACACCATGTACAGCACGCCCGTCGACGTGTGGGCTATAGGTGAGTGGCACCACAGGAGCAGTGGCGTAACTTGAGTGGTAGAGCCACGCTGTAGACAGTAACGTCTACAGCACGAATGGGCCGGCTTGACCGGTTTGATACCGCTGTCTCACAAAAACAGACGTAAAGTAGCAGCTTGCTGTCGCGTTTCATTCGGTGAGTGAGATTTACGGTGGCCCATTTCTCCATCCCTTGCCCAATCCTTTTTCTTCCACCTGCCCTTATCCCACTTTAGTGTGAAGTCAGAGAAACACATATTCAAGTATTTTGTAGAAAGGTTTTGGCTTCGTTTTTACGATGGGCTGCCTGCCTGACGTTACTCCCTGTGGGGGATTTAGTCTCTGGCCAAACCTGTTGAAGAAACACCCATCAGCCCTGGGAATCGAAGCCAGGACCTCTCGGTTATGGCCTGTGGCCCATCTAGGTACACTGCCAATGGAGGCGACTATAATATTGTTTATCTCATGAATTTTTGTAGCTAGCAGCTACGTCAAATTTGGGCCACCATAGTAAACACTATTGTGAACATAATTAATGAGGTATTCCTGTATTCTTTACTTCTGTGATTACCTTCAAAGATTAGATCAGATCAGGTCAGATTCTTTTTCCGTCAGGTTAGATCCTTTGAAATGTCGAATACCATCGAATCGATCGATGGCATCGATATACATACATACATACATAAGCTCACGCCTGTATCCCCGAAGGGGTAGGCAGAGGCGTACTAGAGAACTAGAACACCCACATTTCGCCAAGCTTAGTTTCGTCCCAGATGTGATAGGGGGCGAGCCTATCGCCATATCGGGCACAAATTCCAGACTCGGGGCTGATATGGAAAAATCCAATATCACTTATCATCTTATGGCATCGATATAATTCAGGTGATTTATTAAAATTCAATTACAACGTGACGATTTTTCCGGGACCCCGTCCAAATTAGTTGTAGTAGTATAGTTACACCACTGATATTTTTAAAGTATTAATTGTTTATACTACAAACATGATAGCACATTTCATGGTTTTGTTTATTGATTTATCAACACAATTTCTCGTTATAATTTTTGTGCGAGTTCCCCATTATGTATCTACTTATTTAAATATCAATTACCCATTTTTGTTCAATAAGATTAAATAATCTTAACATTTCACGACTTGGATCAGGATTTACGTCAATACCTGTTACCTATTCTTGCGAGGCTGTGAACTTTATCATATAGATTGACAGGTAAATATTATAATATTAAAAAGCGTTAAATGGTGTATGCACATTGCACACGTAGCCAATTCCTTGTTCATAATTGGCCAATTAGGTATAAAAATTAAGCATGCGTCAGGTGCGGGTTTGCCCCGAAATCCGAGAAAATATTGATCGTGTATTGTTTTTTAATATTGATTTATGTAATTTCCGCATAGCTTTATTATTGTGCACGGGGAATAATTTAGACAAGGACTACGATTCTACCTGCTTTTAATAATTACGTAGTGGGTGTCAGCCCCTAGGAGTACCGAGTATCGAGTACCGAGTAGCCGAGGGCGTCCTTCGGCGGTGGGGACTATGAGCCCTCCCACAATGGAGACGGCATGGCACTGCGCTGGGGCGTTTCTCGCCTAAGGAAACCCGGGGATGTTCCAATGCACCGAAAAGAGGGCTGCCGCGGGGTTTTAGTTTGTATTATCGGTGTAGGGACTAAGCTTCAACTGGTCACTTCACTAAATAAGCCGAGGCCCAACAGTCGCTTGGATGCTTTAATCATCTCCCCCAATGATGCTGGGCTGTAATGGCGGGCACACACCGGCTGAAAGAAGGCGAACGCATCTATACCTAAACTTTCGCTGTTGTGGGAATGAAACAGGCATAATTCGTTCGTCTTCGTTCGGCACGGTGTGTACGCGCCATAAGACCGGGGACTCCGATATAATCGTCACATCTCCCCCAGACGTGGCGGCAGTGACAAAACATATTTTCCCGTGGTAACAAAAAAAGTCGGCTTAACTTTGGCTTGTAAGACCAGCGATCCCGACATAACGTAGCGGTAAAAGAAAGAAAGAAAGAAAAAAAATAAACTTTATTCAGCCAATGATACCCTTTTCCCTGCGAAAACATAAAGGCCCAAGGAGTAAAACATGTGTCATATTTTTTAGTTATAACGGTAAAAAATTCTTCAAACGGAATTTCTTGTATGCATTAAACGTTTCCTAACTCGCATTAGGTTGTTTCAAAATCGACCTTTTGGATTAATTGGGGAAGGCTTATGATGATAGGCTGATGATGAATATGTAATACAAAATTAGTATTATTATTTTTATGATATAATTAAAACTTTTGTCGCCTCCTTGGTCTAGTGGCAGCACATATGGGCTGTGGACCGGGAGGTCGTGGATTCCATTCCCAGGTCGGGCAAAGCGAATTTCTACTTTAATTGACCTGGCTGGGACTATCCTTAGCGGGGGTTGACGTCAGGCCGGCAGTCTGTCGTAAAACTTAGCCAAATCCTTCCTGCAACATGCTTGAAAAAGTGTGTTACGCCGACCCCACATTAAGGTGGGATAAGGGCAGGTAGAAAGAAATATATATATAATTAAATTTATAGGACCTTATTTATAAAAACTTTTTTGCTTACCTTTTTGCTTAGAATAGCCTGTCACTTTTTTCCTTGCGTTACATTGTTTAAAAATGAAAGGGACAACCTAAGGTTAAAGATAAGCCGCGCTTAAATATTTTTATAAGTAAGGGGCATAAAGACGAATCACCAGTAACCTGTAACGTCACATAAAACGCCTACTACGTTTTAGTTTCAATTATACAATAGTTATGTATATGTTAATTTTCATCAGGCGCTTTGGGATCTGCAAATCTACATCATAGCATGTTTTAAAATGCACCGAAAGTTGGAAACTGTCAATAACTATATACTTTTTGTTTCCAGGATGCGTATTCGCAGAATTGTTGTCAAGCGAGGCCCTTTGGCCCGGGAAGAGTGATTTAGACCAGCTATACTTGATCAGGAAAACTTTGGGTGACCTCCTGCCAAGACACATGACTATATTCTCACAGAATACGTTCTTTCAGGTACGTTCTTATATATAATTATGCTTGTATCCCCGACGGGGTAAGCAGAGGCGAACTGGAGATCTAAAACACTCACATTTCGTCGATATCGTTTACGTTCTAGATGTGATAGGGGGCGATATCCATATCGGGCCCAAATTTCAGACTCCGGGCTGGTACTCAGTAGAAAATACCCATATTTAACTTTTCCCGACCTGGGGATCGAACCCGAGACTTGACGGTAGCCGTACCACGCATGTACGTGCTTAGTAACAGCTATCGGTAACCGTACTTAGGTCTATGAACTTTGATTTAGCGGACTAAAGGGGGTTCAGCCCTTTAATTGTATACGCCCATTGGTTAAACCGAATGTGACGTTAGGACTATGTGTATGCCTGTTGGGTGTATTTATAATACGTATAAAATGGTATAATAATATTAGCCCTGTAATATTACTGTCCCACTGCTGGGCACGGGCCTCCTCTACTAATGAGAGGGGTTTGGCCTTAGTCTACCACGCTGGCCTAATGCGGGTTGGTAGACTTCACATACCTTCGAAATTCTTTTGAAGAAATTCTCGGGTATGCAGGTTTCCTCACGATGTTTTCCTTCACCGTTACAGCAAGCGATATTTCACAATGAAAACACACTTAACATAGAAAAATCAGAAGTGTGTGCTCTTTTTGGGGTTGGCCTCGAACCTCCGACACTCGTCTCGGCAGTCCGTACCATTCCCAAGTCCCACCTGAGCTATTACTACTTGCTTTCGTTATATTTAATAAATAACTACACATATAAGTATGTGTAGTTATTTATTAAATATAACATAAGCTCACGCCTGTATCCCCGAAGGGGTAGGCAGAGGCGTACTAGCGAACTAGAACACCCACATTTCGCCGAGCTTAGTTCCGTCCCAGATGTGATAGGGGGCGAGCCTATCGCCATATCGGGCACAAATTCCAGACTCCGGGCTGATATGGAAAAATTCAATATCACTTTGCCCGACCTGGGGATCGATCCCGAGACCTCAGAAACGTAGTCGTACCGAAATACCACCACGCCACGGAGGCAGTCAAATATATCGAAATAAATATATCGAAAGATAAACCAAAATAAGATAAAATCTCGTGACATAGCTGATTTATTGTACACTAATTATTTTGATTTATTTCCAGGGCATGGCTCTCCCAGAGCCGACCACTTTGGAGCCGTTGGAGAGAAAGATCCCGCCGCGATACGCAAACAACGAACTCATTATAGACTTCTTGAAGGTATTCTATTTATATGTATGTTTACAAAACATTGAGCTTCTATTTTCACGTGGATCTTTTGTTTTTATGATCTTACCGTACCGAGGTCTCGGGTTCGACCCCGGGTCGGGCAATAAAACACATAATATAAGCTCACGCCTGTATCCACGAAGGGTTAAGCAGAGGCGCACTAGCAAACTAGTACACCCATATAAAACAGTTTTTTTATTCATTATGAGCTAGTAATCTGGAAAGTGTGTCCGATTTCATCTGGGACGGAACTAAGCTCGGCGAAATGTGTTCACACACATTTGTCCCAGTTTGGGAATCGAACCCTGTTTTATAGCCGACTACTCTTATGTGGGTCCAGAGGTTATTTCAACGTTTGTTCCAGAAATGCCTGGACAAGGACCCCATGATTCGGTGGACGTGCGAGCAGTTGCTTCGTCACCCGATCTTCGAGAACTTTCTGTTTACTGTACCACATTCAGACCACGAAGAGTATGAGAAAGCAAGACGGGCGCAGGTTAGTGAAATCAATTCTACTATTCATCATCATCATCCATCATCAGCCATAGGACGTCCACTGCTGAACATAGGCCTCCCCCAAAGATTTCCAGATCGACCTGTTGGAAGCGGCAACAACTTACAAGGTAGACCGACGACCTGATAAAGGTCGCAGGAAGCCGCTGGATGCAGGCCGCTTCCAATAGGTCGATCTGACTATTATTAAAAGGTTTTTGTTTTGTTTTCTTATTAAGGGGCTCTCCCCCTAGAGGGGGGTGACGTCGGGCAAGCAGGCGGTCATAAAGACAAGCCTAATCTTTTCTTGCAACACCTTACAACATTCAAGCATTGATAATCGTGATTTCCTCTGTTTCTTAGTTTAAATTTAATTTTGGTCCTTCGAGCAAGATTTTTTTTTCCTAAAGTTACCGTATACCTAGTGTGGGGTCAGAATCAGGTTTGGGACTCTTGGGTATATTTATTTATTTATTTAGTATGCTTGATTTTTCTTTTCAAAACCGAAATCACAAGTCTTTGAAATCCACAGCAGGAATTTGATCGGCAAAGATTGAACGCCGAAGACGCTTCCACTGTAGGCCAATCAACTACCACTATAAGCACTAAAGGGAAGGGCAAAAAGAAATGAAAACACTCTATGGAGCTCTATACTCTATAGTCTATGGTATTGCGTGAAAATGTGGAGGTGAATCATAGTTTATTTTGGGATTTCCTTGTTTGTATAATGGTGTAGGATTAGATCGTATTTGGTATTATTTGTAGAATAGTATCTTGGTACCTGTACAGTTGGAAATAAAGTAGAAAATATGACGTGGGCCAAGTATTTTAAACATAAAATATAGTTACAGTTACAGGATAGTAGTTTAAGTAGTTTTTACATTGTCGAGATGATAATAAATAAGTAAAATTGCTACCTGTAATTAAATACATCACACTCATATTACAAAGGTGAAAGTTTGTGAGTATGTTTCTATGTTTGTTACTTTTTCACGTTCAAACTGCTGGACCAATTTTGATGAAATTACCTATTGAGTTTTTTCAGTTAATATATTTCGACAGGTGCAGTCGTCGCCTCTCCTCCCGCAGCTGATAGTGAACGAGCGCCACCACCACCACAAGGGCAAGAAGACAGAGCTCGACTCGCGGAGCCACCTGCCCACCATCTGACTACCGCCCAAACGACGCCAGATCTAACACATTGTGATTAAATACTATTCGTCTATTTTGTCATGAGTTTTATTTAAAAAGTCGCGGGCGGCTCGGCCTCCAGTGGCCCACTTATGTAACATATATATGTGCCGCCTCCGACAGGTTAAGTCACTATGCTTTGGCCCAGTTTTAACATGTAAACCCTACCATACCTTTAAAGCCGCTCCTGCAATAAAACATTACACAAAACACATAATATGGTATGTCTACAATTTGTCTATGGTCCATTGTTCCATGAGCAGGCGACAGCGAAATATGTTGTAATGTGTAGCTGTTTTTGTGTTTTGTTTCGAAAAAACATGAGCAGAAGACGCGGTTTTACAATGAAATGATATAAACCTTTGTCGCCTCCTTGGTCTAGTGGCAGCATGTATGGGCAGTGGATCGCGAGGTCCTGGATTCGATTCCCAGGTCGGGTAAAGCAAATTTTCTAATTAATTTTTGCCCGGGACTGGATCCCTCATAGGAGGTTGACGTCAGGCAGGCGGCCGGTCGTAAAAACGAAGCCAAATCATCTCTGCAACATGCTTGAAAGTGTGTTGCGCCGACCCCACATTAAGGTAGGATAAGGGCAGGGAGAAAAAAAAATATAAAGCTGTTATTAATATAATTTAATTTATAAAATAGATGAATATTTCAAATATAATATCTATGCTAACTTAAAACCTGAGGTATTACTTGAAATTTCTTATAGTTAGTTTCTACAAATGTATTTACATGGAGTGTACATTTTCACTGCTAATCTTTGTCTCCTGGTCTCAACCACTGTAAAAGAATGGAAATAAATAGAAATATATCACATTAATCTATATCTACAAAATTGCACAAATGTTATTACATAAGCTCATGGCTGTATCACCGAAGGGGTAGGCAGAGGTAAAAAATTAAAACTGAAAATTCCTGTGGCTAAACCAATACAAACATTTAGCGATTTCAATTTTCAAATTGTATATTAATAAAATGAATTACGAGCATAATATCTCATTGAATATGAGAACATTTGTCTTTGTAATTTGCATATAATGCAGTTGAATATAAATTAAACTGTATATAAGTCTATATTAAAGTATGTATATATAGAAATATGTATTTACACAAAGGGAGAAAGAGGCTTTCAACATAGCACTATATTTTCTTTGCACCTTTAGGAAAAATTATTTACACCAACTTACAAAGCTACGTATTTCAAAAACGTAAATTAGTGGTTTATGTTTTCATAAAAATTACTAATTTACCTTTGGTATATTTTTCCGGTCTTCCAATGGCACAAGCGTTTCCACAGCTTGTAGTTTATACCAGCCGTAGTGTGCACCGACAAGAGCCGGCACCATGACCAGTATTACAAGATTTTTCGATATCAGATTACGTACATTCATTTTGTTGTAATTTTTGTTTAATATTTATCGGGGTTAGCTTTTTCAAATTTTTCGTATAATAAAACGATACAAGAATGTATGGAAGACATTTGACACCTTATGTCGAATTGCGACTTTTTACTTTAGTAGGATTATCATCCAATCAACAAGACGTCAAGTAGAAAGTACGTTCTCAAATAACATAAATTACACAGTTCTTTAGTTACCTGTATTTATTTATAATTTAAAAATTACACCAACAAGAAAATAACACAAGAAAACATTCTATGTTTTTGCAAAAAAATATTATATAGATAAACAATACCTTAGTAAATATTATTTTTATAAATATTTTCGTTCAACAGTATCGTGCAAATAAAGAATCTAATCAGGTTTTTGAACAACTTGTAGTGACATTTGTGACGTATATTCGTGACTGTTTTCTATTACCATTTTTAAAATGTGTTATAGGGCCAATCAAGTGGCACGTTCACGTCAGAATTTCAGAGATTGACGTAGAAGTTGTACAAGGAAAACTATCTTCAAAAACATGGTGGCAGCTCAGTGAAGAGGGTGAACCTTTTTACTAGTCATTAAAATATTGGAGGCTTATTTAGCAGGAGTGTTTGATACAATTTGTGAGTACTCTTATACGAAATAATGAACTTAATAAAAAAGTGCAAATCTTAAAACTTGGGCGATTTGCAGGTAAACACCGAACCAATAAGCTTCACAGACTCAAGAATGACGTCGGAAGAGGCTCAAATATCCGAAGAACTGAAGGGTTGTTACGAGAATCTTATTGTAATCGACATAGGCGCAAACCTGACGAACAAGAAATACGGCCGAGATCTAGATTCCGTCGTGCAAAGGGCAAAAGATGCAGGTTAGTGTAACAAAATGGTGCTATAGCGTGTGTTATTGCAATGAATGCTACAATAGCAAATTGCTGGTAATTTATTCGTTCGAAACGATTGCACAGTAAATTCTTTGTGTAAGAGTTAGTGGGTTAATGTCCAGCTGTCATTCATGTAGAATATAAGACGCTAAATCGCTAGGGTGTTGAAACTCTGATCAAATGTGGCACGAATGTTTACAATAACTGCAACTTTGTAGTACCTTGTTTATAGAAATTAGTAGAAGTATATAAAGGTTAATTAGAAAGCCAACTTCCTACTTGGCACTGGGCCAGGATTACCTGGCTTAAAGAAGGAAGTAGGAATATGTAAAGTACATTTTCATTAAAGCCATGTTATTTTTGGCTATAAATCAAAGCATATAGGTAATAGTTAATACAAGGTGTTTATATCAAATTATTTATAGATTATCACTGTTATTTTGGTGATCTGGCAAATACTGAGTTCATCTACCTTATCTATATTGTCAGTAAAAATATCATCAAAAACACAGTGCCAATATTTAGTTTAGCATGGTCTTTTTACATACCTATTTCCTTAGCTTCTTTAAAGCTATTCCTTTAACTTCACATGAAAAAAACCTTTTCGAATACTGTAAACTATTATTGCAATCAATACATTTATATCTTCTTGGCATAGTGGCAGTGTAATAGTTGTAGATCAAGAGTTACTGGGTTTGAAAACCAGGTTTTGCCTTCTACTGGATTTCCTAGAAGATGTTGAAAACAGGGAGGGGGCCAGTTGTAAACACTTAACTGAATCCCCAGAAAGAGGATGATGTTGGAGATCTTAAAAACTAAGGCAAATTCTTATTGCGACATGCTTGAAAAAGTATGTTATTCCACATTAAGGCGGGATAAGGCCTAAGGGCAAATGGAAAGAAGGTGTGCCAGCCGACATTGAAAAGGGTAGGGATAGATAAAAATCAGAAATTAAATAGTCACGGGCGGCTCGGCCTCCGGTGGCCCATACGCTTATGGAACATATATATGTGCCGCCTCTGACGGGTTAAACTATCATTCCTACTGACTAACAGCAGTCTTTTTGTAAGGTGTGCCATGATGCACCTAGTATTTGTATATACATCTCTTTAATCCTAATATCCAAATTTGTTAACTCATTTGCCAATACCGACAGGCAAATTAGAATATAATAACAGTTTTTGGAAACTTCACTGGTTTAAGTGCTGTTTTAAATGTACTCATACTTTTATGTAGTAATTAAGTACTGTTTGTTTCCTTTACTCAATAAAATCAAATAAATAAATAAATTATCATCATCATAGGCTACAGAATCTCCACTATTGATCATACTCCTCCCCTAAAGATTTTGAATGTTTTCATTAATCTGCTTTACGACTGCCTCGGTGGCGTGGTGGTATTACGGTACGACTACGGTTCTGAGGTCTCGGGTTAGATTCCCGGGTCGGGCAAAGTGATATTGGATTTTTCCATATCAGCCCAGAGTCTGGAATTTGTGCCCGATATGGCGATAGGCTCGCCCCCTATCACATCTGGGATGGAACTAAGCTCGGCAAAATGTGGGTGTTCTAGTTCGCTAGTGCGCCTCTGCCTACCCCGTCGGGGATACAGGCGTGAGCTTATTTTATGTGTAATCTGCTTTAATGCTGTTCACCAAATATATTTTGCAGTCAGATTTCTACAGATAATTGACAATGTTGAAACATCTCAACATGCAATATACAATTCTCTAATAAATAAAATGAACCGTAGTTAGAAATGATGAAACAAAGCAGTAATTTCCAAGTAGTATGTATTTCCAATAATGACTAATAGGAGTTCAATGTATAATGTATAATCCAGATGTTATCTGAAGTGATGTCATGGACCTATTAATTACCCTGAACTGTTTACTTACATAGACCCTGACACCTGCATCCCATGAGGGTAGGTAGAGACAATTGGGTGCCACAAGCTGCGATCCTGGCACTTGTCAACATTCATGCATAGTTTATCAAACAACTTCTAAAAAGGAGAAGGTCCTCAATTCGTCTGTATTTTTTTATGTTTGTTACGCGATATCTTCGCCAAATGTGTACCGATTTTCAAAATTATTTTTGTGTTCGATAGAGTTTATTTCAAGGGTGGTCTCATATAAATTTGGTCACGATCGGATTTGAAGTTGGTCTGTTAAGTTTTTACTTATGATTATTTCACTGAACTGTTTATATATAAATATTGCTAAGGAGCTGTTGCCCGCGACTTCGTTAGCTTGGATATTTCACAGGACTGTACATTTTTTCAGAATAATAAGTAGCCTTACCACCAAATACTGAAACAGTTAAGGTCGCCTTATGTCAGATAGTTGAAATAAGCTCACGCCTGTATCCTCGAAGGGTTAGGCAATGGCGCACTAGCCAACTAGTACACCTACATTTCGTCGATCCTATCGCCATATCGGGCACAAATTCCAGACTTCGGGCTTATATGGAAAAATCCAATATCACTGCCCGACCCGGGGATCGAACTTCAGGATGGCAGTCGTACCGAAATACAACCACGCCACCGAAGCAGATAGTTGACATGGTAATATAATTAGGTTTTGTGTTAATTTGGAGAGTAATCACCTCAGGATGGGGTATTTAACTCTATGTGAATAACTATTGTTAATATGCTATTGTTTGTGGTAATTTGTTATCTAGACACCAGCAAAATAATGAGTAAATATGAAAATCCTTCATTACAGAGCAAACACATTAATTATTTAAAATTATTGTGTGACTGTTATTTTTAAACTTATTTTTGATATAGACTGAAGTCCATTTTGCGAGTTTTAAGTTAAGTATAAATGCAGTGTATGTTTTCTTTATTATTATATTGCCTATTATATACCTGTGTGCGGTTTGAAAGAGGAAATAACGAGGATTGAGAAAGAAATGTTGCAGTGGTTTGGGCATGTAGGAAGGATGGATGAAAGGAGGTTGACAAAGCAAATATATATGGCAAGTGTGAATGGTAGAGTTGGAAGGGGAAGACCTCATCGAACATTCTCTTACCAAGTCAGAGGAGAGAGGTCAAGTTAAAAGTACCCTAAACCGACGTGCATGCATGAAGAATGCAATGAGGCGAAAGAGGTGTGTAAGGATCGTAGCAAATGGAAATTCCGTTGTCTCCGCCTACCCCTATGGGAAAAAGGCGTGAGTCTATGTATGTATATACCTGTGGAAATTAGTTTTATTTCAATATATTTGGTTTGACCCAAATAGTCTTTCAAGCTTAAACATATAAAATACTTTATGCACTCAGATGTTGTTCTTTTGTTAATTATATCTTATGTAACATAGTTCAAATGCCTGCAGTTTAAAGCAGCATGTTTCAGTTATTCACCTTTCACTTAGATGTAATTGGCAAAAAATACTTCTTTACTACAATATAATTGAAGATGTTTGGTCAAAACCTATTTATTTGCTTTTCTTATTTCATTTGTTTGCGCACTAAGCTCACGCTGACGGCCCAAATGGCTAGGCAGAGTCGCAACTTGTTCACCTTTGCTAAGCTCACTTCAATCAATTCATTTAACCCATTGGAGCCGGCAGATATATATGTTACACAAGTGTCTCGGCCTCCGGAAGCCGAGCCGCCCATCACTTATTACATCCTTCCATCAATTCCTTCCAACCATTACCAAGTTCAACACATTTTATATCCACATTTTACATTTAGATAGATAGATAACTTATGTCTTCATCTTTGGTTTATTTATTTAGTAGAACAATAATGCTTATGCAAACGAAAATAAAATTATTTCAGATTCGAGTCTTATATCAGGAACATAAACATTCGCCCTCAAAATACCCAGAACTGTTGTGAGTTTAACAAAACATAACATAAGCTCACGCCTGTATCCCCGATGGGGTAGGCAGAGGCGCACTAGCGAACTAGAACACCCACATTTCGCCGTGCTTAGTTCCGGCCCAGATGTGATAGGGGGCGAGCCTATCGCCATATCGGGCACAAATTCCAGACTCCGGGATGATATGGAAAAATTCAATATCACTTTGCCCGACCCGGGGATCGAACCCGAGACCTCAGAACCGTAGTCGTACCGAAATACCACCACACCACCGAGGCAGTTTAGTTAACTGAGTTTAACGCTGTATTTATCTTGGTGCGAGAATCGGACCTGCATCTCCTCGTTTCATAAACAGTTGCTCATCTGCAGCAGCACAGAACTTATAAAGGTGTTTATTACAGGTGTCCAAAAAATCATGGTGACTGGCACATCGGTGAGGAACAGTAAGGAGGCACTGAGGCTGACGCGACTCTACCCCAGCACCATCTACTCCACGGCGGGTGAGTTCATGATATACATAGTAAATAGCCATCAATATATTATATCCTAGATGCATATTTCTTTGCAAATATCCTCCTAAAAAGCGGTCTCAGGAATAAAACAAAGAAAACGATCACGAGTTGTAATTAAATCAACACAAATATAACCATAAGACCGTGTTATAAAGTAGGTTTTTAAACGAAATGAGCAAGCATTCTTTAATTTGAATTTTGAAATTTAGAATTCTATCGACGTCCGACTGTAGGCAAAACGAGTGCTTAAGCACTTCTTTGCTGTCCCATTTTTCGAGCGTCAACTGTGCATTTAGGTAAATAATATATCGATGTAAATAGGGGTTGACGTTAGGCCGTCGGCAGGACTTAAAATTCTAACACGATTTTGCGGGACTGGATCCCCCAGGTAAACAGCTGGTCGTGAAAACTAAGCCAAATCCTTGAATGAATCCTAAGAATGTAAGAATTTTGATTGGGATGGGATAAGGATGGGTAGAAAACATTATAAATGCTCAGTAAATTAAATTCAGGAAAAATGGTAGCCATAACCCTGCTTTCTTTTTTATTCTTTTTTAACACGCTTTTTCAAGCATGTAGCAGAATGGATTTGGCTTAATTTTTGCGACTTAATATATCAAACACTATTTATTAAATGGTAATCAAACGGTGGGGTTGTGGGTTCGGTGGAACCCACTCTCAAGCATGTTGCAGAAAGGATTTAGCTAAGTTTTTACGACCGGCTGCGTGCCTGACGTCAACTCCCTTTAGTCTAGTCTAAGGATCTAGTTCCGGGCCAATTAAATAAGAAAATTTGCTTTGCCCGACCTGGGAATCGAACCCAGGACCTCCGGGTCCACAGCCCATACATGCTACCACTAGATCAAGGAGGCGACGCCACAAACGCCACACTAAACCTACTTTGGAATAATTATCATTTAATGTGTATGTAAATTCATATCATCCAACAAATATTATTTCAATACTGCAGTTAGTTAATGTTTTTGTAATTAGAGATAAAAACAAACAATTATCCGCTCAAAGTAACATTCATTAAAGCTAAAGAGTTTCTGTTTGTTTGAACGCGCCAATCTCAGGAACTACTGGTTCGAATTGAAAAAAAAAATTGTGTTGGATCGCTCATCGGGAATAGTTGAGTGGTAGAGCCACGCTGTAGACAGTAACGTCTACAGCACGAATGGGCCGGCTCGACCGGTTTGACACCACTGTCTCACAGAAAACCGACGTAAAGTGGCAGTTTGCTGTCGTGTTTCGTAAAAAAAATCCTATTGAGAGCTTCCGTTGTGTGCGCGCTGCGTAAATGATTAAAGTTACGCATATATGACGCAGACGAAGTTGCGCGGGTCAGCTAGTGTTATATATTCTATGTAATGACTACTACGGGAACGTTTTGTTCTATTTTAATTATCCGGTCATGGTCGAATAATAGTTCATTATCTGACCGGACACTGTATAGGTAATAGGTAATAAAGCAACACCGGAATACGCCGGATATTCATTACTTACTCGTGTATTAAATATCATACAGTTAACAGTATCAAATGTGCATAAGACCCCATGCACATGACACGTTATACCTTGCACCAGTCTTTTTATATTTTTTGGCAACGCGGTCAAATAAAATAAAAATAGGTTTCTTTCATATGCTTACATAACATAAGCTCACGCCTGTATACCCGAAAGGGTAGGCAGAGGCGCACTAGCGAACTAGTACACTCACGTTTCGCCGAGCTTAGTTCTGTCCCAGATGTGATAGGGGGCGAGCCTATCGCCATATCGGGCACAAATTCCAGACTCCGGGCTGATATGGAAAAATTTCATATGGTTAAAAGGGTGTAATAGCTTAATATGGTAGTGTACTGGATATCACATACATACACAGATATTGGGTTTTTCCATAACAGCCTGGAGTCTGGAATTTGTGCCCGATGTGGCGATAGGCTCGCCCCCTATCACATCTGGGACGGAACAAAGCTCGGCGGAATGTGGGTGTACTAGTTGGCTAGTGTGCCTTGGCCTACCCCTTCGGGGATACAGTCGGAGCTTATGTTATGGATATCAAGGATATCTAATTAGGTTTACAAGTATTCTTCACTTTATTCTTTGTGAAATTTATTAACTTAACCTACTAACTTACACCACTATTTTGACAGGAAAGGCGGCCTTAAATTAGATAAAACGACCTCAAGTGTTCTAGTTGCGTTTTAGGATTCCCCCGAATAAATAAGTAAACCTTACAGTGACACATTGGGCCTTACTTATAAAAACAGTTTAACTGAGCAAATGGTAAAGAATAGTCTGTGCCTTTTACCAACCGACTTCCAAAAAGGAGGAGGTCCTCAATTCGTCTGTATTTTTTATATGTATGTTACGCGATATCTCAGCCAAATGTGGACCGATTTCCAAAATTATTTTTGTATTCGATAGAGCCTACTTCAAGGGTGGTCCCATATAAATTTGGTCACGATAGGATTTGAAGTCGGTCTGTTAAGTTTTTAAACTTGTGATTATTTTCAAACAATGTGACACAAGGAAAAAAGAGACAGACTATTCTTAGCCATTTGCTCAGCTAAACTGTTTTTATATCTTAGGCCCATAGTCGCTACCTATGTGATACGCTAGATTATGTGTGTGACTGTTGGGCGTATTTATTTATCATGTTAAAAATGGCCTCGCTCCCAGGAGTGCACCCCCACGACGCGAAGTCTATGATAGAGGAGGAGATGTGGTCGGAGCTGCAGCAGACGGCCGCCGCGCCCGAGTGCGTCGCGGTCGGCGAGTGCGGCCTCAACTACACCAAGGAGTTCTCAGAGCCGCACGTGCAGAGGGACGTGTTCAAACGGCAGGTGAGTGTAACCACGTCTTTATAATCTGCAAATAGACATGTCTGGTGTAGCCACCTCTTTATAATGTATATTGAATGTAGTCATGCCATGCTGACTCGTATAGCCACGTCTTTATAATCTGTATTAAATGTAAAACATGTCTGGTGTAGCCACCTCTTTATAATGTATGTATATTGAATGTAGTCATTCCATGCTGACTCGTATAGCCACGTCTTTATAATCTTTACTTAATGTAAAACATGTCTGGTGTAGCCACCTCTTTATAATGTATATTGAATGTAGTCGTGCCATGCTGACTCGTATAGCCACGTCTTTATAATCTGTATTTAATCTAAAACATGACTAGTGTAGCCACGTCTTTATGACCTTATAAATCGATATATTATTTACTATTATTTACCTAGATGCACAGTTGACGCTTGGAAAATAGAACAGCAAAGGAGTGATTAAGCACTACTTTTCCCTAGAGTCGCACGCCGATAGAATTCTAAATTTCAAAATTGAAATTTAAGTACGCTTGCTCATTTTATTTAAAACGCTACTTTATAACACGTGCATAGGGTTATATTTGTGTTAATTTAATTAGAACTTGTGATCTTTTTCTTTGTTTTATTCCTGAGACCACTTTTAAGGTGGGTATTTGCAAGGAATTGTGCAATGTACATATAGGGTGTATTATATTCATAACCTTATATCTTAAATGTAAAGCACGTCTCGTGTAGCAACATCTTTACAATTTTATAATCTTGAATGTAAAGCATATCTTGTGTAGGCACGTCTTTATGATCCTATGTCTCAAATGTAATGAATGTCTCGTGTAGCCACCTCTTGATAATGTATATTAAATTTAAAGTATGGATCAACTCGTGTAGCAACGTCTTTAATATCTTATACTTATCTGGTGATAGGATATTTATATACATGGTGTTAAAACTTGCCGTAGTGATCCACATACCTTGTGTGGATTGCGTTCCAGGATTAATCAGTGTATCCATTATCCTATTCTCGGTATATTGTAGTCACTGTGCCGAGCCCGGATAAAAAAAAACTTAAAAATGTCTCATGTAGCCCCGTTTTTATAATCCCAATATTACTATAAAGCAGAGGTTCCCAAACTTATTTTGTCTACTTTGAAAATAAATTATTTTTAGCGACCACCATTTTTTATCTACTTAAAAACAAAGAAATTCAACAGTATATAGACAGGATACCGCACAAATCTTGTGATCCAAAAGTTACGCGCGCCAGGTCGGCCAGCGTAATAATATTGAGAGAATAAACGTATCTTACGTGATTCTTAACCATTCAGAGAACATTCTAGGGTGTAAATTGTAATAATCGCCCTCGCATTGTAATAAGTGGTTGATGGCGGTACTGAAGTTTGAGATCATTTTTTTGTACAGAAAATTGCTTGATTGCCCCTCTATAGGTAGTAATAATAAATCTATTTGCTTAAAACCATAAACATAACATAAGCTCACGCCTGTATCCCCGGAGGGGTAGGCAGAGGCGCACTAGCGAACTAGAACACCCACATTTCGCCGAACTTAGTTCCGTCCCAGATGTGATAGGGGGCGAGCCTATCGCCATATCGGGCACAAATTCCAGACTCCGGGCTGATATGGAAAAATCCAATATCACTTTGCCCGACCCGGGGATCGAACCCGAGACCTCAGAACCGTAGTCGTACCGAAATACCACCACGCCACCGAGGCAGTCTTAAAACCACTATAACTTCAAATTAAATAAATTATTGTGAGCTATATCAGCGGAGATCTCCTTTTTTCGACCGACTTCCATAAAAGGAGGAGGTCCTCAATTCGTCTGTATTTTTTTTATGTATGTTACTCGATATCTCCGCCAAATGTGGACCGATTTTCAAAATTTTTTTTGTGTTCGATAGAGCTTATTTCAAAGGTGATCCCATATAAATTTGGCCACGATCGGTAAATTGGAAGTCGGTCAGTTAAGTTAAACTTGTGATTATTTGGGTCTCTTATCGCCCCCCTCTAGGCATGCAGCGCCCACAAGGGGGCGTTATCGCCCACTTTGGGAAAGTTTGCTATAAAGGGACGTGTTTATATTATGTCTGTGTTACACGCTGCATATTTGAGCTCTACAAAATTAGCCATTCGGAGCCACGTTCCAAAAAGATTCGTTCTATTTTTGTAGTTTCATTTGATACACTTTTGCTTTGAAAACAAAAATCACATCACCGAAAGAACGTTGTATTTGGCAGTATTTGAAATTAAATTTAATACGTGTGGGTTTGAAACACCGTTAATTAAAAATAACATAACATAACATAACATAAGCTCACGCCTGTATCCCCGAAGGGGTAGGCAGAGGCGCGCTAGCGAACTAGAACACCCACATTTCGCCGAGCTTAGTTCCGTCCCAGATGTGATAGGGGGCGAGCTTATCGCCATATCGCACAAATTCCTGTTTCCGGACTGATATGGAATAATCCAATATCACTTTGTTAATTAAAAATGATATTCAATATAATATAATAATGACTGCCTCCGTCGCGTAGTTGTATTTCGGTACGACTTCCTGAGATCTTGGGTTGGATCCCCGGGTCGGGCAAAGTGATATTGGATTTCTCCATATTAGCCCGGAGTTTGGAATTTGTGCCCGATATGGCGATAGGCTCGCCCTTCATCACATCTGGGACGGAACTAAGCTCGGCGAAATGTGGGTGTTCTAGTTCGCTAGTGCTCCTCTGCCTACCCCTTCGGGGATACAGGCGTGAGCTTATGTGTAATAAATAATACCCAACAGTCACGCACATCGTCCTGTCCCCACAATAATACAGTCTTGTCCTAGGAAACTACGAGATACTACAAGTGTCATACGTACACAAATAGAAACATGTAGCCAAGGACGTAAAAAAAAGGACGGAGCGCTAGGAACGTTCAAAGTGAAGCAGGGTTTTCGGCTCTCGAGCTATCAACACGTAATGGTGGTGACTGATCGAACGAGCCGTCTGCGTCACTTTCAATGTCCTTGCGCTACGTCCTTTATTTAACATAACATAACATAAGGTCACGCCTGTATCCCCGAAGGGGTAGGCAGAGGCGCACTAGCGAACTAGAACACCCACATTTCGCCGAGCTTAGTTCCGTCCCAGATGTGATAGGGGGCGAGCCTATCGCCATATCGGGCACAAATTCCAGACTCCGGGCTGATATGGAAAAATCCAATATCACTTTGCCCGACCCGGGGATCGAACCCGAGACCTCAGAACCGTAGTCGTACCGAAATACCACCACGCCACCGAGGCAGTCTCTATTTGTATACGCATTATACTTGTGTCCGTAAATTTTCTGAAAATTGACGCATAAATAAAGTCTATAATGAACGTATAATCAAGCAATCGCGGAAGGTGTCAAATGAACCAATAAATAAAGTAAAAATATTAGTGTACGCGGTTTGTGACGCGGAAAGTGTATTGTTAAGGTGAAAACGCGATGCATCGTTGGTCGTGCTCCACATTTCCTTTATTAAAATATATTTTTACGTAATGATACTTAAAATTAATTGTCCATGGTATGCAATTTTTCCCCTCGTTAGTTTTATTGATGTAGTTAAAATTTAATTTAGGTCAGAAAGGTTACCACCTCTTATAGCAGTATTATTATAATCTTATTTGTACCATTTGCTGTACAGAAAAATATAGTAAGATTATAATGTAATAATGATATTAAATGTTTTTGTGGTAGAGCCACACTGTAGACAGTAACATCTACAGCATGAATGGGCCGGCTCGACCGGTTTCATACCATTGGCTCACAGAAAACCGACGTAAAGTAGCAGCTTGCTGTCGCGTTTCGTTCGGTGAGTGAGATTTCCGGTGGCCCATTTCCCCCCCTGCCTTTCCCAATCCCTTCCCCCCCCTTCCATTCCCTCTTTTTACGTTCGCAACTCACCCATGATTCTTTTTGTGTCTTGGATGTCTATGGGTGGTGGAGATCACTTACCACCAGGTGACCCATCTGCTCGTTTGCCAGTCGCTGCTATAAACATAAATAAAAAATGAAATAATAATACTGCTATAAGACTGGTAGTAACCCCCTAGGCCTATAATATTTCAGGTCTTTGGGAATTTGTTCTTGCTATTATACATTTTAATAATAGCAGGAAAAACTCCCGAAGATCAGTACTTCGTGTTCGAATGGCCTTTTTCACTAGAGGAAAAGCTTTTTCCTCTGCGTTCCCGAGTTTATGAAATTCTGCTTTTATGATACAGAGCGGTTATATCATGAAAGGGAACGGTATCAGATTATGTTTTTACGAACGGGAACGGCCGTTTCACGAAAGGGAACCTCAGTGAAATGTTCTAGTTCCCCTCTGCTTAATCTTTCATTGACGCAGTCGTGAGCTTCAATACACGAGCACCTGTGACACGTCACACGACACACGATCTTGTATTTTTACACTATACGGATTTCGCACGCCACTTGTGCAGTCTGCGCAAAACATCCCGTGAGTCAGAGCCGCTCGGTATGCAGTATGAGTTCATGACCCGTTTTAGCGCTGATTTTTAGTATACTGCTTATTGACGTAGAATATTGGATTGAACCGTGTAAACTGCAATCTGTGCTAACAAAGCTGCAGTTTGCAAAGTTTTGGAGTAGTTTGAACGCTTACCGTCGAATGTTCATAAACTTAGGTCGCTTTATGTCCTTTAAGGCCGCCTTATTTGTCAAAATTGTATTGTGAAAATCAAAGTAGGAAGCCGTTAAAGTTGAAGAGCGTTTGACCATTCGGGCGCTAGTTAATTAAACTTGTTAAAAAAAATCAAAGGCGGTACATAGGTTCACGCCTCTATCCTAAAAACGGTAGGAAGAGGCGAACGAGAACATCCAATTGGGTACTTGACTATGTTTCATTTCATACACATTTTTGATATGTAATAGCAGATAAAACAAAAAAAAACCTTTCTATAAAAACTGCATCGAAATTGGTTGAAAAATGAGGCAGTAATTCATATTTTAAATTCTGCAATGAGCAAGAGTGGGGCCGTTGTGGGGATATCTTGCTATCCCTTTCCAACGCACGCGCCTTTATGGCCGTGACGTGATTTTACTGATACTTTTCTTTCCCACTCTTTGAAGGTTACACCAAACTACAAAGGCGTATAACTATTTTATTTTTGGGAGTATTTCAATATTTCTTTCAGTTTTATGTTTTAGATGACGTAAATTTCGTATCAAATCAATTAAAAAGTATTAGTCAAGTACCAAATTATTATTATTTTTTTGTAGCAGAGACTGGCAAACGAACAGATGGGTCACCTGATGGTAAGTGATCTCCACCGCACATAGACACTCAAGACCCAATAAATCATGGGTGTGTTGCCAACCTAATGGGAGGGAAATAGGTATTAGGAAAGGCAGGGCGAGAGTTGGGCCACCAGATATATCATTGACCGAACGAAACGCGACAGCAAGCTGCCACTTTACGTCGGTTTTCTGTGAGACAATTGTATCAAACCGGTCGTGCCGGCCCATTCGTGCTGTAGACGTAATTGGCTACAGCGTGGTTCTACGACTAAAAAAACTATTTCATTATATACAAAGATATAATATCCACAGTCGCATATGCAACCTGTTTCATATCGGAAAAAGACATCACGGGAGCGAACTCGCAAGGAAAGGGGGCTCCTGACAACACTGGAAATTTAGATAATAAATAAAAATACACCCAACAGTCACACACCTAGTCCTACCCCCTTACTCTTGACGGTCGATTCGATTGTGATTTCGATTTGGTTTCATTTATTGGCTTAAAATTCCACTGAAATCGACTTTTAAAGTGCGCTAATGTTGCATAATATTCAAAAACTTGTCATTTGGTGATTTTTAACGTAACATTAATGCACTTTTTAACTCGATTTCGGTGGAAATTTATGTCAATAAATGAAACCGAATCGAATTCACGTTCGAATCGAGCGTCAGGAGTCACCCCCCTGACCCCACACTAGTATAACCTGTATCGTGGGTATCAGAGACTATGAGAGACTTTCGGTCTCACAACACCCAGACTTGAAACAAATATCTGTGGGCCACACAAACATTTGTCTCAATGCAGGAATCGAACCCGCGGGTACTCGCCCGCTGCGCCACGGAGGCTGTCAATAAATGTTAAATATGTTAGATAAATGTATTAGCGTTATATCATTAAACTCACTCCACATTTTGACTTCTATGTGCGGAACACTGAACCCCGAGCGATTTTTGCACTTGACCGAATTTAGCAGTCTTGCTTTAGCTCACGTCATCCGTTCTTAATTAGCGTGGACTTGCTCGATAAACATACCTTGTGTTCGACAATTTGTGTATCGTTTCATAGCGTGTTTTTTTTTACTTTCCATTATATATAGAATCTTGTCCGTATCCCCGAAAGGGTAGGCAGAGGCGAACTAACGAACTGGAACACCCACATTCGCTGAGATCATTTTCGTTTCATATGTGACGGGACGAGCTTCTAACCATAATATTATTAATATTAGAATGAAAGAAAGAAATAACATAACATAACATAAGCTCACGCCTGTATCCCCGAAGGGGTAGGCAGAGGCGAACTAACGAACTAGAACACCCACATTTCGCCGAGCTTAGTTCCGTCCCAGATGTGATAGGGGGCGAGCTTATCGCCATATCGGGCACAAATTCCAGACTCCGGGCTGATATGGAAAAATTCTATATCACTTTGGCCGACCCGAGGATCGAACCCGAGACCTCAGAACCGTAGTCGTACCGAAATACCACCACGCCACCGAGTCAGTCGTGGTAAATATTATTCGTAAAATAAAATGAGCACACAAAACATCATGAACGTGCTCATATTACTGTCCCACTGCTGGGCACGGGCCTCCTCTACTAATGAGAGGGGCTAGGCCTTAGTCTACACTGGACTAATGCGGGTTGGTAGACTTCACATACTTTAGAAATTGTTTTGGAGAAATTCTCGGGTATGCAGGTTTCCTCACAATGTTTTCCTTTACCGTTATACCAAGCGATAATTCACAAAAACACTTAAAATAGAAAAGTCAGAGGTACCTATATGCTTCTTTTTGTTTTTTTGTTTTTTATTTTTCTCCCCTTTGGTGAACTGCAAGGGTCCCTGCTAATGGGTTACTGGAAACCTCTGCTTCTTTTTGGGGTTGGACTCGAACCTCCGACACTCTTCTTGGCAGTCCGCTGCTAGCCATATCGGGTATAAATTTCATACACCGAGCTAATTTTGGGCAGCAATTACAATATATGGCAATAAATACACAATATGGCATAAATTACAAGTTTAAAACATTTATGGACCGACTTCGAAATGTATCCGATCGTGACCAAATTTATATGGAACGGACCACCCTTGAAATAAGCTCTATCGAACACAAAAATAATCTTGGAAATCGGTCCACATACTTGAAAAGAAAATACAGACGAATCGAGGACCATCTCCATTTTCGAAGTCTATTAGTTTTATTATTTCTAAATTTATTACAAGTTACGACAGCTAATCCTAGGAGAAATTATTGACGATTTATAGTCTGTTTATGAGTTTTATTAAACGTTATTTTGTTTGTGTCTCCCAAATATGGAAGCAACTGTGAACAATATTCATTGATTTCTTAAGTTTACGCGAATATTATACATTGAAATAAAACTATTCTTACGGATTCTATCACGATTAGGTTTTAATTATTATTCCCGACGTTTCGAAGGCTTTGCAGTCTTCGTTGTCACGGGTCAGACTAACCTAATCGTGATAGAATCCGTAAGAATAGTTTTATTTTAATATTCATTGAAACAAAACTTCCTTTTTTGAAGTCTATGATGTTCTTAACCAACCCGAAGTCGAACTCTAGACCTCAACAGCAGTCGTAAGTATCAGCTCAAGTACATAAAAAAAACCCGAGTCGATTGGTATTTTGTAAATATGCTTGCACGTTGCGGATAGCAACATGTTTTTATCTGTTTCAATATCCTTCTACACTTGCTTTTTATGAGCGTTTCCTGTATTAAATTAACTTTAGTGTCATTTACTTCTGTCGTTTCTTACGCTACGTTTTTGTTGGTTCTCATAAGATGTAAGAAATGTAATAATGGCAATAAATTTAGTATTTACATTATTTTTTGTATCTTATAGTACGGGAGACCGTGGCACATTGACCTTTACTCATCTGATAACCAGATGAGATTTTTTTTATCAAATATCATTTATTTACAAACACGCCTATAATAGCTTGCCTGTTGAAATGTGTCTATATTCTATAGTATTTTTTTTTTTATAATAACCGAAAAAAAAAATTAAATGGTAGTTTTAAGATAGAGAATATGCCTTGGTAGGTTTGCTACTTATGCTTCATGGCTACTGGGCAGGCAGGTATGTCAATAAAAACTTAACTGACCGCCTTCCAATTTACCGATCGTGACCAAATTAAAAAAAAAACATGAACAATTTTCTATAGGTGTGTTTATAAATAATTGATATTTGGTAACAAATATGTCTCATCTGGTTACCAGAGGAATGAAGGTAGATGTACAACGGACTCTGAGACCATTATTGGTTGTGGTCGCGTTGTTATTGAATAATTTAGAATCTAAGTATTGTTAGTATTTTAATAAATAAACACACCCAAAGTCACACACATAGTCCGGACTTCACAATATTAACCTGTATAATGGGTATCAGAAAGTACAGGTTTTCGATCTTATAACATTCACACACTATATCTGTGCGTCATTTAAGCATTGGTCTTGGTGCGGGAATCGAACCCGCGGCTTCTCGCTTCACAGCCGGCTGTTCGCCTGCTGTCGTGATATGATTTAGTTTACTGTTAGGCAAATATCAGACATATCAATTTTATCTTATAAATCAACGTCAATAGATAAAACATGTCAAATCTAGAGATATATGTCCCAAAATTGGAACAATGTTTTGGATGTTTTGTTATGAATGTCGAAATGTCATATCACCTTGGATTACTGCAATATCCTTTAACATTGCTTGCACAACTAGCTGTTGAACACAACATAAGCTCACGCCTGTATCCCCGAAGGGGTAGGCAGAGGCGCACTAGCGAACTAGAACACCCACATTTCGCCGAGCTTAGTTCCGTCCCAGATGTGATAAGGGGCGAGCCTATCGCCATATCTGGCACAAATTCCAGACTCCGGGCTGATATGGAAAAATCCAATATCACTTTGCCCGACCCGGGGATCGAACCCAAGACCTCAGAACCATAGTCGTACCGAAATACCACCACGCCACCGAGGCAGTCAGTAGCTGTTGAATACCCTAATATTCGTATCCGCCCAGATGGCGACCACCGTACACATGGGGCCTTATAAAAACATTTTAGAGAGGAAATGGTTAAGAATACCCTGTTACTTATTTCCTTGTATCACATTGTTTGAAAATAAAAGGGATAGACTATTCTTTACCATTTGCTCAGTTAAACTGTTTTTCTAAGGCATAATAAAAAAAAAAAATAAAATAAAACCTTCCATAGTGTCGCACACCTGTGTGGTTCGCGTTCCAGCCGCCTTACCCCCGACACCAATTTCAATCGTAAAATCGTACGGCGATCGAGAAATGTAAAAACGGTACTCTTGAGTCAATTCCCTAGCGCTAAATTGTGTACAAATTTTGGTGGCCAATTTCGAAACTAAAATTCGTTAGATTGCTTATATTCGGTACTCTGGACGCCATTTTGTCGCCGCGGAATCGAGAACGCGATTGAAGAACTGTCAAAATTACTCAATCCCCAAACACTTACTTTTTTGGAGTCGAGTTTGTGATTTAACGTGTTTATCATTTGATTTTGTTCTAAAAATGATCCGTTTGCACACGATGTTGAATTTGTTAGACTCTAGCCAGATGGACTGCATTTCAACTGCACTCCAACCGCTTTGCACAAAGAGGATATAAACTACGTTAGAACTGGCAATTGGCATTTGAAGTGCAATAGAACTGCAACACTAAACACAAGCACACAGCGTGCTAGGTGTACCTACACCACCCGCCTGCTAAGATCAGGATCCGCCAGGATCAGTCAGCTATCAGGTTCTCTCGAGGAGCTTGCGACATGACTTGATGGTGGGACGGATATGGATGTAGCCCTGTGTCTGCATCGGTCATCCGCCTGTTTTACAAGCACCTCGATTTGCTGGTTTCCTCTTCAAAGTACCCATTGTTTGTCGGTGGGTTTTTTGGACTGCGCAGCTTGTCGATAGAAATAGCATTGCAGTACCTACTCAGACGCAGAGCATCGGATATCAATATATATATCATAATTTCATATATCAACTGTCAATATATTTTGCCGAATAGTCAAGGAACCTCGCAAAGATGTCGCCGACGTTTAATTTTGGTGTAGCGCCGCCACTGCGTTTATGAGTCCTATCAACGGTAACTTATCGGTCAGCTCGTTTTATTTGTTTATCAATCGTAGGAGCATTGTATTTAAAAAGTAATTGACACGTTTCCTAGTAATTAATGAGCAGATAAGCGTCGTATCAGACGGATAAACGTCAAGGATGGTCTTAATCGCTTATTATTTACACTTAAATCAAATATTGTGAGACCGAAAGTTTTTCGTTTCTATTCCAATCTCCACATATCACACTATCTTAGCTCTATCGTTATTATGTCCATACTTGCCTGCCTGTCTTTAAATGTATAGCATGATAGTGAAAATAATCTAGAATTTGCTTGTGTTGACCTGTCATAAATGCTATTTTACATGCCTACGTGACCAATAACGGTTTTTATAGGGATTTTGATGGGAAGTCAGACAGGGTGGGCGTCGCTTGTTAAAATTATTTCATGTTATTCTCTAGAGGTGTGTTTGTTGGTTTTAAGTGACGTGGTTTAATGCCTCAAACTTTAGTGAAGATGGACAGTATAATGTGGAATCTTTTTAACCAGTGATCTTCGATGAGTTTTGCTTGGTGCGTTGGCTGGCTTTGTTCGGTCGATTCGCCGAGTGAAGGTAATTTGAGGGGCATCGAACTGGAAGGAATTACCGCCGTAATCCCAGCAGGGCCTTGAGATCATCCACATCTGGGTCTCATGGTCATTGTGCAAACATAAATGCTCTATTTACCTTGATATTAGCTAAATCATCGCATATGCGTGGAAGCCATTATATACCTACGACACAAGACTCATGTCTACTGTGGAGTCAGGACTATTTGTGTGACTGTTGGGTGTTAATAATTATCATTCTTATCTATTCCCAGGTGGAAATGGCGTGCGAACTCCGCAAACCTCTATTCGTACACGAGAAAGAAGCGCAGGACGACCTCATAAAGATCCTAGACGAGTTCGGAAACCGTCTACCTCCAGTCGTGATCCACTCCTTCACTGGATCCGTGGAGCAAGGCATCAGATACATCGAAAAGGGCTTCTATATAGGGATCACCGGGTACATATGCAAGGACAAATCCGATGGAGGCATCAGGAGGCTGCTTTCGGAGAGGATCCTGCCTTTGGACAAGTTGCTAGTCGAAACCGATTCGCCTTTCATGTATCCGAATATGAGGGCGTCGAAATTGCCGCTGCATGTTAAGGATTCTTTAACGGAGAGGTAAGGGTTTTAAGTAGACATCAAATTATAAGTTAGCTGTTGCTTGCGACGTTGTTAGCGTAGATATCCCACGGAATCTGTACATTTTTCTGGGATAAAAAGTATAGCCTATGTCACTCAGGAATAATGTAACTTTCTAGAAAGAATTTTTAAAATGCCTCGGTGGCGTGGTTGTATTTCGGTACGACTACCGTCCTGAGGTCTCGGGTTCGATCCCCGGGTCGGGCAGTGATATTGGATTTTTCCATATCACCCTGGAGTCTGGAATTTGTGCCCGATGTGGCGATAGGATCGTTTCTTATCACATCTGGGTCGGAACTAAGCTCGGCGAAATTTGTGTGTACTAGTTCGCTAGTGCGCCTCTGCCTACACTTTCGGGGATACAGGCGTGAGCTTATGTTATGTTATGAATTTTCAAAATCAGTTCAGTAGTTCAAGACGGACTCCATAAACGTCGAAGATAAATCAAATTGTTAGTCGACTTCCATATATTTTTTATAGCAGAGACTGGCAAACGAGCAGGTGAGTCTGATGGTAAGTGATCACCGTTCATAAACGTCCAACACTAAAAGAATCATGAGTGCTTCGTCAACCTAAAAGTAGGGAATAAGGATTGGGAAAGGGACGAGGGTATAGAACTTTGCTTAGTTTGTCTGTCAGCATACATACATAACATAACATAAGCTCACGCCTGTATCCCCGAAGGGGTAGGCAGAGGCGCACTAGCGAACTAGTACACCCACGTTTCGCCGAGTTTAGTTCCGACCCAGATGTGATAGGGGACGAGCCTATCGCCATATCGGGCACAAATTCCAGACTCCGGGCTGATATGGAAAAATCCAATATCACTTTGCCCGACCCGGGGATCGAACTCGAGACCTCAGAACCGTAGTCGTACCGAAATACCACCACGCCACCGAGGCAGTCTGTCAGTCTGTTTTTTTTTTGTAAAAAAGGATCGGAACAAATCTAAGTTCGATTTAAATTCCAAATCCTCACAGTTCGTTTCTTTGATTCAGACTTAGTCGAAGTTCGCTCATAGATGACATGACAGCCTCCGTGGCGCAGTGGGCGAGTAGCCGGCTGTGAAGCTAGAGGCCGCGGGTTCGATTCCCGCATTGAGACAAATGTTTGTGTGGCCCACAGATATTTGTTTCAAGTCTGGGTGTTGTGAGACCAAAAGTCTCTCATAGTTTCGACACCCACGATACAGGTTATACCTAGTGTGGGGTCAGGACTAGGTGTGTGACTGTTGGGTGTATTTATTTATTTATTTATTTATTAGATGTCAGCCTAACCTTCACTGATGTGTTCCAGATCGATGAACTTCGTGAACCGGTACTGCACGTTCCAGCGGAACGAGCCGTGCGCCCTGCCCGCTATAGTGGAGCTGGTGGCGGGGTTCCTGGGCCGCAGCCCTGATGACGTGGCCCTCGCCACAGCGTTCAACGCCCTCAAGATATTCGGGCTTAGCCAGTGAGTCAACACCACTCGATGAGGTTCTAGCTGACGATTGCGTAAAATGTTTCCGTGGTAGCCAATACGTTGATAATAATAATTTTCTTATTTCAATGTTATCATTATTACGGATTCTATCACGATTTGGTTTTTGAATCCGACCCGTGACCACGAAGACTGCAAAGCTTTCGAAACGTCGGGAATCAAAATTAAAACCAAATCGTGATAGAATCCGTAAAAAAATACCTATTTCAATCAGATGTCATAATTTACATTTCACTAAAATAATAGTTGATAAGTCGACTTACAAATTATTTGTCTATGGTCCATTGTTCCATAAGCAGGACACAGAACATTATTTTGGGTTTCTATCTTTGTATTTTGTCTATAATTTTTGTTTTGTCACTGTCTTTATCTAAAAACATGTGCAGGAGAAGAGGCCTTCAATAGTGTCGAAAAAATAGTACCTCTATAGGTCCTTAAATAAGTCCACTAACCACTGAATAAAACTGCTATTTATAAAACAGCTATAGATGCCAATTTTTGTACAATTTATTAAGTCGACTTTCAACGTATTCGCACATACCCTGGATATATAGGACAAACATTAATTTCCTATGTAACTGCTAGAAGCACTGTTCGTCATATAAATATTTTACGTTGTCGCTAGAGAACCCAAACCCATAGTTGCCCATACTGATCACTCGCCGTAGATATCCCGTCTACGAATCAGGACTGTTTAGAAAAACATCGGGTTCGAAGGACCGAAAATGATCACGTGATCGATGCGATTTAACTAACGGTGTAGATAGCGACGTGATTTTAAATTCGAAAGGTTTAAAAATGGATATCGGGATTCGCGACCGAAAGATCAAAAACATGATTACTGCGAACGTAACTTTTGTTAAACCTTATTATACGAGAATGTTCAAGATAACATGTATGCGACTGATCCAAGGATATAGGAACACGCAAAAAAAACGATTATTGCTTTTGATATAATGCCTTAAAGGGGAGAATTTGCCAAGAAACCGTGAAACCTAATGAATTTCAAATAATACATTACAATTATAATTAAATCAGGTTCGAAGGATCAAAGCGATTTGATTGGTTGTTGCAACGATGCACGTGATTGGTCCGAACCCTACGATCGTCGTTGACGGGGTATCTATTAGAGTTATTTATGGTTGAAGTCAGTGGGTGTTAAAAATGTATTTTTGATAATAAATTATTACACTGGCTATGTCCCAAAAGGTCAACGTATGCCAAAATTGACGGTTTCAAAGGCCGGGTTTGCAATAGATTTTCTATACATTTGTTGTGAATTAAAACGTTGTCTATTTATTGTGCCTTTAAGGTGTTATCGTTTGGGAATATATAAATTTGTTGGATTATAAAGTAAGCATTTATATGACGTATATTTATGATCAATTTTGGCATACGTGACTTTAGAATTCTTTCAATAAAAGTCGTTTAAATATTTTACTTTTGTTAAAGAGTGAATAAGTATTAGGAATAGAGTGCTGGCCTTAAATGTATCAGGTTTGTGCCTTGTATCGTTTATAATAAGATATATATATTTTCGTATAAATATTTCAAAACCAAATGCATGTTACAGTCAATATTCGAAGGGCAGCTACTTCGCAGAACTGCTGGATAAAGTTTTAAAACAGTCATATCAAGCACAGGTTTTCTGTAGTTTGTATAAGATTTACCCAGCTAGATATTATTGAAACTGCTTTCTTCTTTGACCAGTCAAATTGAGAAAACTGTATTAAGTAATTTAAGATTCGATCAGAACTATATTTTTGTAAATAAATATTTACAAGTCATGGATTGGTCATGGATTAAATGTTTAACGACTTGTTGGGTAAACTTAGGTGGCGGTTAAAGGCAGACCAGTCAAAGTTCAAAGTTTCGATATTTTGGCTGTAACGTGCATACGAATATAATAAGATTCTTCTGACGTTGTCCACATGTTTTAAATGACTAAAAAAACGGAACGTAGCTCGAAAATTTTGGAATACTCAAAATGTTTCTAGTGATTTGTTTATCGACGGTTAAACGACCATTATTTGTGGATATGACGCGACTCGTTGCAGTGTGAGGCTACAGGCGAGTGTGCACTTGTGACTCGAAAATATGAAAAAAAATCTCGGTTCATTAAACCCAGTAAATACTTTATTTTATATGCGGTAAGATTCAAAATAAATTGGTTAGAATTTGTAGGTTTATATGACCTAGTTACTATAGCATATAACTAACCAGTTAATGTATTCGTTGAAGGTATCACAATTGCCAGTGAAATTGCATTTTAACCGAACTGAGAAGCCGGTTATTCCAAGAAACTGAAGTCCGAGTTCGTCTTGCCTAAACGATATGGTCACAAAAAAGAGAATTTTAAGCTAATCCTCAAATTACGAGGTTAGGGCAATAGCTTGTCATACTAACTCGATACGAGTTGGTAGATATAGCTGTAATAAGGACCGATATCTATTATTGCCTTTGGATTTGGACTCTTAGGGCTCGAATGTAAGAGACGAAGCGAGATAGCATGATGTCAATATAATTGTACGTTAAAAATGACATACAAGTATTCAATGAGCATATTAATAAAACATCGCCTAAAGTAGGTTAAATTATGTAGGATATAGAGTTGCAAGTGTACACCGCCTTAATTCCTATTAACATTCGATATAAATCTTGCCATTGTATAAGATTAACATTAGTGGATACGCCTCTCTGAAATAAATATTAACTGACGAATATGGACTGAGCTCGGGGGCGTGGCTTAAAAAGTTCACGCCCAAATATGATTTAACAAAATCGAAGAAAATATAATAAAAAATACAAGTATTTTTACGTTATTAAAGCGTACCTGAACGCTGCGAGTCCAAATATGCCATTATATTTTTTAAATATGTAATGTAAAAATCACTTGTTTTGATGCATAATACAAAGGACCGATTTATTTTGTGTACGCTTTTGTTTTTATAAGTATTTCGAGTCGCGGCTACATTCGGCTTTGAAGTCGTCACTCGATTACCCGACGGCTTCGACCGACTTTAGCGGCGACTTTTTGTCGCTTTTTATGTTTACTCGTGTAGTTGTGTCGCACGCGTCTTTAATAGGGTGGCAATGGTGAAGTCAGCTTGATCTCAAACACTGTGCGTGATAAATGTCCGTATCATGTGATATTTGCCGCATAAGACTTGTCTTTTTCGCACTTATGCACATTCGAATTAGCTAGATAGAGATGGATATATTTGTCGACTTTCTTTTATCGATTGATTATTTATTGCAAATACGTCAGGGAGACAATCGATGTTTTTCAGACGTGCCTGCGTGATTCCATCATGCCACATTCAGTTGCCACCATATTGTTTCTATGCACGGTGTTAGGTGTTAGTTAGTCGGCTCGACGGAGCGTTTCCTAATCGAATTATTTATACATAATAATCGAATATTGATTGTAAATAAGTGTAATGTTAATGTAACAATAGTGTAACACTTTAATGCTGGTAGTCACAACGAAATCAAAGACTGCAAATATCAAAATGGAGATAACATTTGACATGTTAATAATGATTATATAAATGCGTTTGTTTGTTTTGTAGCGATATTTTTTACGTATTTAATCGTTTATCGTAAGTGTATTTGTTATTGATTCCTTTATTTTTTGACAATCACTTTGTTGTAGTGTGTAAGTGTGGTGGGTTTCCGGCGGCCGGGGATGATTTTGTAAAAAATATTTATATCGATAAGTTTCCGGCGAGCCGTGGCCCGTCTCTATGCAATGTAGTGCCTTCGGCGAAACGTCCTTTTGTGATACAATATTTTTCATAGATTGTACAGATTATTTCTTTCAAATATACAAAATAAAGCCAACTTTGTGTTTTATTTCATAGATTCAGTTTTTTCACCCATGTGCGATTTTTTTCTGGTACTTTTAATGTCAGTTGGGATTGTGACTGGAAGTACAGGATGGGCAGCGCTTGTTAAAAATATTTCATATTATTGTCTGGAGTTTGTTGTTTTAAAGTGATTTGCTTTTATGCCTTAAAGTTCAGGGAAGGCTGACATTATAGTGTGGAAACTTTTTAACCGCTGAACTTTGATGATTTTTGCATGGTGCGTTAGCTGAATTTGATCGGTCGATTCGCTGAGTGGTCATCTGAAGGGCATCGCACTGGAAGGAATTGCCGCCACAATCCCAGCAGCAGGACAGGACCTTGAGATTGTCCATATCTGGATCTCATGGTCATTGCGAAAACTTGATAATTGCTCTAATTACCTTAATATTGGCTAAATCATAAAAATGCTTGGAAGCCATTATTTTTAAAAGAAGAAAAATGTCAGCCAATTTTTTTTCATACTACCCACCAAAAAGGTTGTGTAATAAATAATAAGCGTTAACTCATACACAAATTGTTTAATACTCATATTTATAACTACAATCACAGTACTAGCTAGCTCTTGTCTAGTTTCCTGACGACTCCTGTGGGTGGTGACGTCAGCACCTTCCTGGAGAGCCTCACTTGTCCCGACACAGGATCCCGTCCGAAGTACTTCACTTGCAACTCGGAACCCACGTCCAGACCTAGGACTGATGGGTGCATTATCTGAAAGCGAAAGTTGTTTGTAAGATTGTGATTTTGGTCTAGTGGCAGCGTATATGAGCTGTGAACCGGGAGAATCTGGGTTCGATGCCCAGGTCGGATGAGGTGTTTTTCTAAAACGATTGATTGACGTCGCAGGTAGCCAATCGTAAAATAAAAAAGTGTGTTGCACGGAATCCACATTGAAATTTGTTATAAAATTGCGTGTATTCTACACTTGTTTATTTTATTTTTATTAACAGAAATTGGCAAACTAATATCACAAGAAAAAACCTAAAAACCTAATCGTGATATAATCCGTAAGAATAGTTTTATTTCAATGTATAATATTCACGTAAACTTAAGAAATCAGTAATATCACAAGTTTAAAAACTTAACAGACCGACTTCAAATCCGACCGTGACCAAATTTATATGAGGCCATCCTTGAAATAAGCTCTATCGAATACAAAATTTTGAAAATCGGTCCACATTTGGCGGAGATATCGTATGCGATATCTCCATACATACATACAAAAAAATCCAAACGAATTGAGGACCTTCTCCTTTTTGGAAGTCGGTCGAAAAAGATAGATAAAAAATAATAAAATAATATAATAATGAGTAAAAAATACAGGGAGTAAAAATAGTTAAAATGACTACCTTCCTATGATCGAGCTGCGTGTTATGTACCAGCGCGGGCGCCATCCCCGGGTACAAGGTGACGAGCACGCCGATGTCCCTGACCTCCACCACCTTGGCCTTGTATATGGCGCCGAACTCTAGTTCGGGCGTCCTCTCGCTGGAGAGCCACAGGTCGATGCGGCCGCGAGCCTCGTCCATGGCCGCTTGTGACGGAGCGAAGATGCTGTACTTTGTCTCGTCTATTGGTGTTACCTAAATGGATAATTTTTAAAATATTGTTGAAATGGATAATTTTTAAATAATTATTATTGGGATATGGATCTGTCGTTCAGGATAAGGAACTTGACTATAGTAACCGATATCAATTAATTTCTGTAGGAACATAGATTTATCATCGAAACAACGTGTGCAATAGTAATTTATTAAAAATACTCCATGGATAATGACTTACCATATACCGGTGACCTACTGACTACTACTGATTTCTTAAGGACTGATTTTTTGGACAAACAAAACGTAATATAGGGACCCGCGTAAAAGAACATATAGCTGACGTGAAACACCGACGCTCTACGAAGTCTGCAGTTGCCGAACATTCAGAGAAAGGCTCCAAACATTACCTAAGATTTGACAAGCCACAAATCCTTGCCAAAGAACAACGGTTCCTACCTAGGATGATATGCGAGGCTATTGAAATTTAAAAAAACATCCTAATTTCAATAGAGAAAATAGTTGGAAAATTGCACAAGCCTGGGATACAATTATACATTTAATCAAATCGGAACCCAAAAGACCAGCTGCCAGAGCTCAAGACACTGTGAGCTCGTACTGCGTAGATCGGAACATAAACGGTTAACGTTTTTTTTTAAATTTGTATTAGTCTAAAATGAAGGTAAATTTTGTAATACTAACATTCTTGGACAAAAGACATCTCAGTCCAACCCGTGTCAACGAAGACTGCAAAGCCTTCGAAACGTCGGGAATAAAAATTAAAACCAAATCGTGATAGAATCCGTAAAAATAGTTTTATTTCAAAGTATGAACTAACCTGCACTCCAGTCTCCACATACAGTTTCTTCAAGTTGGCGCCTCCCAATCCTATCAGTTTCGATCTCTTGTGCGGCTCGACTTCCATCTCTTCGATCACAGGCATGTTCTCTTTGTGACCCTGCCTGTAACGTAAATTAATATTATCGACTCGTGACGGTATATCGTGATCGAGAAGCTGTGGGTTCGAATTCCAGGTCGTGCATAGCTTCTTTAATATAATTTGCCTGAAACTGGCTCTCGGAGGGTGTCGACGTAAAAACGCAGGCGGTCGTAAAATCTAAACCAATTTTGTTCTGCAACAACGCTTGAAAAAGTGTGTTGATCCAACATTGGAGTGAGATAAGGGCAGGTGGAAAGCAAGATATATTTTGAAAGTAAAAAAAAACAAATTAGACATAATAACATAAGCTCACGCCTGTATCCCCGAAAGGGTAGGCAGAGGTGAACTTTCGAACTAGTACACACACATTTCGCCGAGCTTCGTTCCGTCCCAGATGTGATACGGGGCGAGCTTATGGCCATATCGGGCACAAATTCCAGACTCCAGGCTATTGAAAAAATCCAATGTCACTTTGCCCGACCCGGGATCGAACCCGAGACCCCGGGACGATAGTCGTCCCGAAATACAACTAGGCCACCGAGGCAGTCTTCTTCAGTCAGTTCTTACACAAAAACTAAGCCGAATCCTTTATACAACACGTTGGAAAAAGTGTGATACGCTGACACCACACTGGAGGGGGATAACGGTAGGTGGAAAGCAAGAGAAACTATGAAATAAAAAAATCGATACTTACTTCGGTTTATCGATACACTGGTTCATGATGTCGATAATCTTGCTCTTCGCATCGCATGCTTTCTGCACAGATTCCATCACTATTTTGAGAGGCAGGCCGGGGATTTTGATGTCCGCTTGCAAAGCTGTGATGCCTTTCTTAGTGCCTGCCACTTTGAAATCCATGTCGCCCATGTAGTCTTCTATACCCTGGAAAATCCTTTCATATATCCCATACATCCTCACAGACTTTCATGTTTATAGTTGGAGTGTATTAAGCAGAAATAGTAGAACCCACAAAAATAACAAAAAAAATATTGGCATCAATATAATCTAAATTATTAATACACCAGTATTAATGGTTTAGATCATGTTGGCATCAATAAATATTTTTCTTTTTCTGTGGGTTGATTCATTCTTGCACAACACGGTTCAATTTTAGTTAGACTCTTTCGGTGGCGTAGTTGTATTTTGGTACGCCTACCGTTCTGAGGCTTCGGATTCGATCCCTGGCGATAAGCTCGCCCTCTATCACATCTTAAGCACTATTTTTGCTTACAGTCGAACGCCAACAGGATTCTAAATTTCAAAATTCAAGAATGCTTGTTAATTTCATTTAAAAAGTTACTTTTTAAACGTGCATAGACTTATACTTGTGTTGATTTAATTAGAGTTTGTGATCTTTTTTTTTCGTTTTGTTTATCATGATTACCAAGATAAATTTTTAGGAAGATAACACATAACAACATTTGCAAAAAAAACTGTGCATCTAGGGCAGTGGTCCGCAACACGCGGCCCGTGATTGCTTTGTAAATTAGTCATAAATATCTAAAATGTTATAGATTATTCATAGAAAATATGAGGTGAGGCCCGCCTTTGCTATGTTTTGCGACCTTGTGGCCCCTGCCCGCAAAAAGGTTGCCGACAACTGACCTAGGGTATATTATATTGATGCACAAAACAAAAAGAATCATCGGTGCCCCAAAACCTAAAAAGAGGGAAATATATTACAGGGTGCCTAGCTACAGTTACAGTACAATATGGACTCACTAACAAATCAGTGAGTATCCTGTAGTCCGTGATGTTGTCATCCCGTCTCGTCACAAGCCCGATGGCGACTCCTGCAGCGGGAGAGGCGAGCGGGACACCGGCGTCCAGCAGCGCCAGCGACCCGCCGCACACTGACGCCATAGAACTAGAACCTGAGAAAACAAAATTACAGTGAATTTTTTTTTTTTTAAAAGACACTGGCTAACTAGCCTCCTCTAGTGGCAGCACATGTGGACCAGGAGGTTCTGGGTTCGATTCCGAGATCGGGCAAAACGAATTTTCTTATTTAATTTGTCTGATACTGCATCTCCCAGATGGAGTAGATGTCAGGCAGACAGCCGGTGGTAAAAACTTAGCCAAATCCTTCCTGCTTGAAAGTGTGTTACGCCGAGCCCACAATAACCACATTAAGGTGGGATAAGGGCAGATAGAAAGCCTGATGGTAAGTATATAGATAGCTCCTGACTTAGTCGAAGTTCGATTTAAAGATTCCAAATCTTACCGAGTTCATTCTGTCGACTCTTACTTACGCCCGGTTCCAATAAACAATCTCAGTTAGAATATGCAGATAGATTACAAAAATTAGCCAATAAGAACACAGTTTGAACATGACTCCGTGAAATGACTCGATTTGATTGGTTCATAATTACGATCTATCTGCATTCTAAACTGAGATCCTTTATTGAAACCGGGCGTTAGTCGAAATCCTGCATACAGGGTGTTTCATAAAGTTGGTATCCATAATAACTTTACTTAAAGGGAGGATGGCTAGCAATCTAGCGGTTAGGTTTAAAATTTCGTAAGGCTCATAGTTTTGGAATAATGGAAACTTGGATTTGTTTTGAAAAACTTTTTTCTGGCCCACTGGGTCAGCTACAGTACATTGATTTATTTACTTATTAAGCAAAACCACATCATATATATTAGAATAGTTACAATTTAGTATATAGAAATATAATATAGTCTGATATATATGAATACTTAAGGTTTGCATGACATTGTTTAAAATAGTGGCATTAAATATTAATAAACGTTATAAAAACTTATTAAATAGAACACAGTACAATATAGTATCATCATTATATACCTAAATTTACAAACTATCTATGGGGTAATTAATTATTTTTAGCATACACAAAGCCATTATTTTGCTATTTGCGACGATTTACATGTCACATTCAGATTTTAAAATTCCCATATTGATTACAAAAATTAAATTAAATTTTTATTTTTTAACTTTACCATTGCACTTTAAATCGTTCTTCCTGTATGTGGAATTGTTAGAGGTACCAACTTTATGAAACACCCGGTATAGATGTTAGTAGTCTCACCATTAGACTCGAGCACTTCTGCGGTGAGTCTCACGGTGTAGGGCACATGCGGCACGACGGGCACGAGTCCCCGCTCGGCGAGGGCTCCGTGTCCCGCCTCGCGCCGCCCGGGCGCTCCGCCCCCCGACCCACGACCGACCTCACCCGTCGCGTACGACGGGAACTCGTAGTGCAGGAAGAAACTCTTCTCCTTTATACCACTGGACAATTAACACTAAATTGTATTTAAAGTCGCTTTCAATAGTTACAATTCAGTTCAATCTTTAAATCAAGATTTGGGATAGAGACTTATCGCGGAACTGCAAGTGGCCCTAAGTATCAATCGTCTTTTGTCATGAAAACCTTCGTATTTATTTAACAGTAAAGAAAACATTTAAAGGACTGCCTCGGCGGCGTGGTGGTATTTCGGTACGACTACGGTTCTGAAGGCTCGGGTTCGATCCCCGGGTCGGGCAAAGTGATATTGGATTTTTCCATATCAGCCCGGAGTCTGGAATTTGTGCCCGATATGGCGATAGGCTCGCCCCCTATCACATCTGAGACGGAACTAAGCTCGGCGAAATGTGGGTGTACTAGTTGGCTAGTGCACCTCTGCCTATCCCTTCGGGAATACAGGCGTGAGCTTATATTCTGTTATGTCAATAGTTAGAGCTGCCTCGGTGGCGTAGTGTTATTTCGATAAGATTACCGTCGCGAGGTTTTAGGTTCGATACTGGGTCGGATAATGGGATATTGAATTTTGCAGTATCAGCCGAGAGTTAGGAATTTGGGCCCGATATGATGGCAGGCCGCTTCTAACAGGTCGATCTGGAAATCTTTGGGGGAGACCTATGTTCAGCAGTGGACGTCCTATGATGATGATGATGATGATGATGGCGATAGGCTCGCCCCCATGTAGCAAAAAGTATAACTTATACCGCCGAATGTTCATACACTTAAGGTCGCTTATGTCGTTTAAGGCCGCCTTATCTGTAAAAATTGTATGGCGAAAATCAATGTAAGGAGCCGTTAAAGTTGAGCAGCGTTTGACCATTCGGGCGATATACTGTTTTATTTATTTTTACTTTATTTATTTAGGATTGCCAAGGGGTTACAAATAAACTTAAGTAACTAACACTTATATCATTGCTCCCAGTTACAGGCAACCACAGCATGCATTATTGTGGTGTTACACCAGACAAAAATTAAATGTTCCAACAACATAACAAACTGACCTGGAGAGCATGGTGAGCGTGTCCAGCTTGAGAGCACTGTCCGGGGAGTCGAAGGCCACGGTGCACAGCACCTGCGTCTGTCCGCGCTGGAACAGCGAGCTGCCGTGCAGCGGCTCTTATATACTGTTCAATGTTCCAACGACATAACAAACTGACCTGGAGAGCATGGTGAGCGTGTCCAGCTTGAGAGCACTGTCCGGGGAGTCGAAGGCCACGGTGCACAGCACCTGCGTCTGTCCGCGCTGGAACAGCGAGCTGCCGTGCAGCGGCTCTTATATACTGTTCAATGTTCCAACGACATAACAAACTGACCTGGAGAGCATGGTGAGCGTGTCCAGCTTGAGAGCACTGTCCGGGGAGTCGAAGGCCACGGTGCACAGCACCTGCGTCTGTCCGCGCTGGAACAGCGAGCTGCCGTGCAGCGGCTCTTATATACTGTTCAATGTTCCAACGACATAACAAACTGACCTGGAGAGCATGGTGAGCGTGTCCAGCTTGAGAGCACTGTCCGGGGAGTCGAAGGCCACGGTGCACAGCACCTGCGTCTGTCCGCGCTGGAACAGCGAGCTGCCGTGCAGCGGCTCGTACAGCGACACCTGGACAAAGATTTCATATAACTGACTATATAAGGGCTGTCAAGCGAGTTTCAAAGCAAGAAAATTTATCTCAAACTCCAATACCGCCATCAACTACTTATTACGATGCGAGGGCGATTATTACAATTTACATCCTAGAATATTTTGTGAAAGGTTAAAAATCACGTAAGATAAGTTTAACATAAGCCCACGCCTGTATCCCCGAAGGGGTAGGGGCGAACCTATCGCCATATCGGGCACCAATTCCAGACTCCGGGCTGATATAGAAAAATCTAATATCACTTGCCCGACCCGGAGTTCTAACCTGAAACCTCAGGTCAGTAGTCGTACCGAAATATAACCACGCCACCGAAACAGTCAATATTATTTCGCTGGCCGACGGCCGACCTGGCGGCGCGCGTATATTTCAAATAAACTGAGCGACTTATGACCACTAGGTTATAGCGAAATACTTATGGTCCACTTTAACCCCTTTTTATTGGATAATCGGGCATAACACAAGCCTGCAGAGTCTGATTTGCTGGAGCAAATTATGGCTGGGTCGCGCCGCGTAATTTTGCCCGCCGAATTTATTTCGCCGGGTCTTCTCAGGCAGAGCCGCGTTGGGGTCCAATGGTAGTTTTAAAAAACCTGACGCATCGGAATCTTCCGTGGTCCGTACTAGCTCCTTATACTTCAATATAATAAATAATATACAATAGGATTACAATTGAAATAAAATGTTCCAAATATATTAAATTTTAAATTTAACTAATGTTTTGACTAATTATTATACTATCCTAAAAATATACATGTTATTTATATAATTGCTTTTTGTTATATTTTATTGTATTGACTTGTGAAACCCCTCTGGGGAAAAGATTACCTGACAGCTAATATTCCTCAGCTCATCCAAATGTCGTCCGTCACATCTAGTATCGGTCTCAAATATCATATCCCTGAATATAGTCCGCAGATGTGAGTTGAAACAGTCTGACAGGTGAGTGACTTCCACCTCGGTGTCCCTCAACTGATTGAGGATGGTTTGTCGGAGCTCTGAGATGGCCGTGTCTCGAGAGATCTTATCGTGAGACCGGTCACTGGAAAAAAGGGGGAAATGCAGGAAGTAGTCACAAGCAAGGGTTATATTAGCGTCCTTGTAATGTGGCTGTACTTGTGCCCAATGTTTCGAGCCTGCCAAAAATCTTTTATTCAGCTTCAGCTTAATATCTTTTATTTGGTTGGCACAATACCCTTTTCAATAGATGAGCAGCGATAGCTCAGTTGGGAATAGTACGTACTGCCGAGACAAGTGTCGGAGGTTCGAGACCAACCCCAAAATGGAGCATACACCTCAGACTTTTCTATGTTAAGTGTATTTTCATTGTGAAATATCGCTTGGTATAACGGTGAAGGAAAACATCCTGAGGAAACCTGCATACCCGAGAATTTCTCCACAAGAAATTCGAAGGTATGTGAAGTCTACCAACCCGCATTAGGCCAGCGTGGTAGGTAGACTAAGGCCTAACCCCTCTCATTCAGAGGAGGCCCGTGCCCAGCAGTGGGACAGTAATATTACAGGGCTAATATTATAATACCCTTTTTAAGCAAGTTGCACACAGGTTATGGCTAATTTTACGACCGACCACCTTTTTTTATTTTTGTTTTCGGTTCATCGCTACCAATCCATTTAAGGGGAAAGTGAAATGGTTATGTATATTATTCATTGAAATTAAATATGACCACGAAGGCTGCAAAGCTTTTGAAACGTCGGGCATAAAATTAAAACCAAATCGTGATATAATCCGTAAAAATAGTTTAATTTCAATGAATAACATTCACATAAACCTAAGAATTCATTATGTATATTATTGTTAATTCCGACAGACCACCTGCCTGATATTAACTGTATTTGGGTAATCCAGTCCAAATCAAATTATTTGTTGAATCCATGAAATGTGAATGCCTTGGTGGCGTGGTGGTATTTCGGTATGACTACGGTCTGAGGTCTCGGGTTCGATCCCCGGGACGGGCAGTGATATTGGATTTTTCCATATCAGCTCGGAGTCTGGAATTTGTGCCCGATATGGCGATAGGCTCGCCCCCTATCACATTTGGGACGGAACTAAGCTCGGCGAAATGTGGGTGTTCTAGTTCGCTAGTGCGCCTCTGCCTACCCCTTCGGGGATACAGGCGTGAGCTTATGTTATGTTTATGTGTGTGTATGAAATGTTACTACATCATTTAGATTCCGTCAAAGTTCCTCTACCGCCAGTTCGGAAGGCCGTTTCGCCAGAGAAGAACGGGCAAGAAACTCTGGGCAATTTTCCTAACATATTTAATATTTATGTTAGAAAGATTGTTTTCTCCAATAACTATTGATGTAAAAATATAATTACCTTAAAATTTCTCTTATTTTCATATTGGACAAAGATTTTATGCTGTCAACAATGTTTTGGTCTAATTGTGGTGGGATTTCATACTCTCGTTTCATTTTGCCGTGGTCTTTTTGTAGTTTTTCAATGCCTCTTACTATGTGCTGAGCTTCTTTGGTGCCTGAAAATTCATACTTTTGATAAATATGTAAAAATAAATAATAAATCTAGTCAAATGATTTATTTAACAGCAAGCTGCCACTTTACATAGGTTTTCTCTGAGACAGTGGATCAATCTGGTTAAGCCATATCAGATCTGTCTAAACTCTAGTGTGAATGTGCCATTTCTGTATGTGAAAACTATTCAATCATGCTCTAATTAACTTAAATATTTCTTTCAGTAGCCCGAGCACGAAAAACTAATGTAAATGTAAATGTATTCGAGTTCGCTGCGCACTGATGACGTTTGGTTAATATTTCATACAAATTTCATAGACGCGCATCGAGTTCGAATACATTTACGGTTGTTAGTAATTTTCCTGCTCAGGCCGCAGGACAGGTCTGGGTCTTGAGAGACCAAATCTCTCGTAGCTCTTGATACCCACAATACAAGGTCTTACTGTGAGATCATGAGTCCTGGGCGGGAAACATTCTTGAAAAAGCGTGTTACGCTGACCCCACAATAAGGTGGGATAAGAACAGGCGGAAAGTAGGAAACAGGTTCGAGTGATCCGAGCTGACCACCCATCTGTATTGCTGTAGATGTCCCCAAATACAAATACTTACATTCATACCTAGTTTGATGGCCTTCAGCAGGTCCTGCTGCAGGATGACGTTGGCGCTGCCCTCCAGCATCACCACCATGTTGCTCTTGGTGGCCGTCACCACCAGGTTCAGCAAAGACTGTTCCAAGTCCTTGCGAGTTGGATTTATTACTAACTCGTTGTCTATTTGTCCTAGTCTGTGGGGAGATTTGAAAAAAGTTGAAGCACAGAATATACTTATATATTTTTGAGTGGTAGAGCCACGCTGTCGACAGTAACGTCTACAGGACGAATGGGCCGGCTCGACCGGTTGGATACCACTGTCTCAAAGAAAACCGACGTAAGTGGTAGCTTGCTGTCGCGTTTCGTTCGATGAGTGAGATTTCTGGTGGCCAAAAAAAAAAGGATATACAATACGAAATGGCCATTTTCTATGCATTAGGAACCCACAATTCTATACTACATAACACCATGTCTAGCCATAAAACTGCTTTATTAATAGAGATTATGGAAAAATGCTACCACAAACTTAATTGTTGACCAAATTCAAAAAGGGGAAAACGATCCTCAGTTAGTCTTTTTCGACCGATTTCCAAAAAGAAGAAGGTCCTCAATTCGTCAGATTTTTTTTTATGTATGTTACGCGATATCTCCACCGAATGTGGACCGATCTTCAAAATTCTTTTTGTGTTCGTTATAGCTTATTTCTAGGGTGGTCCCATATAAATTTGGTCACAATCGGATTTGAAGTTGGTCTGTTAAGTTTTTATGTTTTAACGTCCTTAAGAATGTTTCTATTGATCCTTTTTAATGATACTTGCCTTACAGCACCCACAGGTCCATTCCACGGCACATCGGATAAAGCAAGTGCCGCACTAGCTGCATTGATAGCCACCGTCTCTGGTGGATTTGTACCATCCATAGCAAGCATGTTGCACACTATCTGCGTATCATAGTTGTAGTTTTGCGGGAACAGTGGCCGTAGAGATCTGTCTATTAGTCGTGAGGTGAGGATTTCTCTTTCTGATGGACCTGGTATTGAAATGTTGAATGTTTTATATCAGGTTGCTATGTTTAGACAGAAGTGGTACTTTCAAGGTTTTGTGACACAAGGAAATGATTTGTTGGGCAGGTATGGGTATATCCTTTTTCTTGTGTATATAATGGTCATCCATGTTAGAGTGAAATGGTTCCAAAGAGGAGAGCTGATCAACTGTCTGTGCTGCTGCATACATCCCTCCCATAAATAATTGGTCATCTACCTGTCCTGTTTTGTTTCTTCCCTGTTCAGATTGTGAAGAAGCACTTATACAAGTCAGTAGGATAATGGTCACCACTGATAAACCCATTTTTATCAGTGGTTGATGGTTTTATTTCATTAAACTGTGCTTATCACTAAATTTAGTATTTCTTTATTGAGCTTATATATAAAATAAATTGTAACTAGATAGAAAGATAACCCCCAGGGGGATTGACATCAGGCAAGAAGCAATTGTAAAAATTAAGCCAAATCCTTTCTGCTACATGGTTGAACAAGTGTGTTGTACTGACCTCACATTCATATGGTACCAGGACAGGTCGAAAGGATTGCATGTATATATATGTATAGATATAACAATGTGTCCTGTTGGATATTTTAGACTAATTTGATATGATTTAACTTAGTCTATAAAATATTATAATCATCATCATCATCAGCCATAGTACATCCCTAGCTGAACACAGGCCTCCCCCAGATTTCCAGATCAACCCTTTGGAAGAGGCCTGCATCCATAGAATATTATACACTTTTAAATATATTCACACTGTGAGATTGCTGTAACAGTGTGCTTATAGAGTTTATAATTTTCATCTAATAAGAAAAATTATACCTAATTCTCGTCTAAAGAAATTAGTAGGTATCCGTCCAGCTGCAGCTGCCTTCTGTCTATAGTCTACTACCAGTGGTAGGAAGGAACTACTGCTCTGCTTAGCTTTGGACACTACTGTGGAGAGCACGCTCGTGTTGCCATAGGTTGCGACGCATGCGCCGTCTGCAAACCTCGCGTATCTTCCTGTTGACAGCTTTAGGGACGATCTGTAAAAAATGAATAATAGAAAGAAATAGTTTTATTTCTGAATAACATAACATAAGCTCACCCCTGTAACCCCGAAGGGGTGGCAGAGGCGCACTAGCGAACTAGAACACCCACATTACGTCGAGCTTAGTTCCGTCCCAGATATGATGTGAGAGCCTATCGCCATATCAGGCACAAATTCCAGACTCCAGGATGATATGGAAAAATTCAATATCACTTTGCTGTCACTCGAGACTGAACCCGAGATCTTGGGACGGTCATACCGAAATACAACCACTCCACCTAGGCAGTCAAAAAAATTTAATAAAAGAATGAAATAGTATTATTTGTGAAAGCATAAACAATATTAGATGAAATAATAAAACAACGATTTTATTATGTGCATATCACAAAAACGGCCCAACTCAGCGTATGCTGGAGGCCAACCAATAGACAACAATGTGAAGAATTTAGATTATTTACATTTAGCTTGTCTACATAATAATTTGAGCCTATCTGTGACTCTGAAATAAATATTTCTATATTCTACATTGCCAGTTACCTGCTAGGTAGACAGACAACCTAATAAAGGTCGCAGAATGTAGGCCGCTTCCAACAGGTTGATCTGGAAATCTTTAGGGGAGGCCTATGTCAGGCAGTGGACGTCCTGTGGCTGATGATATTCTACATTTTAACAGAGACTTGCAAAAGAGCAGGTCATTTGAAAGTGATCGCCATCATGTATAAATACTCACAAATTACAGACTCTGGAGTTGGAATAGCTATTTTTTTGAGTAATGGATTTATTAAACACTGACGTTGGCAAAATTATCAACCTTTGATGGAGGCCATATTTTTAAAATAAAGAAGAAGAAGAAGACTCTGGAGTTCTAGACTGATACTGCGTAGAAAGACCCGATATCAGTTATCACGTTAGCCAACCAGGGAATCGAACCCCAGACCTCAGGACGGTAGTCATACCGCGTACGTAATACAACCACGACATCTAGGACGAGATTTGAGTCATGAACTCATGATTGTTTGTTTATAGGAGCAAAATATCCATAGATCATCATGTTTTATTTTATAACCTCAAAAAGCTTACCCATTAGAAAAAGGAATGTCTATTTCACCCACATCAGCTTGACTGGAATACAATCTGCAGTAACAACGACTTCTGTGTCTTATCGTAGATAATAAAATACACTTTCGCGTCAACATTTTAACCGAGAAAACTTTGTTATTGGTAAGGGTCGAATAGGACACGATCAAACATAAACTAGAACTGTTCAATTCATTTTAAATTAACGTATTGTGTATTGTAGTACAGAATAAATAATATATTTAAGTAGGGCTACGATGATGTAATAAAATATTTAGGAATTTCAGGTATTTATCGGCACTAGAGAGTAAAGTTGCTAGAGAGTACAAACGATGAAATAAAAAAAATTAAAGAAAATTGAATATGGAAGTTTGACTTTTGACTAACATTCCATGAATCGAAAAATGTTTATTTAGCATTATAATTATTTCATAGCATAGTTTTTCTTGAGGCAATTATATAAGAATGCTCTATTTTGTTCTGTTTGATTATGTTAAGAATATTACATATCTGTTGTTTAGATTTTGAAACATAATATTTCGTTCTGAAATGTTTTAAATGGTGTTATTTAAATGTTATCTTCAAAATAATTTAATAGCAAAACTAGATTATATTAATATCACATTATAAAATTGAATATCATTATAGTTATGCCGAATATTGCAGCTAAACACAATTTCGATTTGTTGCTAAAAACATAGCCGTTTGTTTTTAAACGTAATCTCAACAGCTGATTGTCAAACACCCAAATAAACATGGTATTGTTTAAGGGAGTTTTGGCGGGAATTCTGACGGTGCGGGTGGTCGCTTGTTTTAATTATTTCATATTCTAGTCTAAAGTTGTGTTTGTGGTTTAAATGTGTTGTGTATCTAAGCAATAAACATCAACGAAGATGGGCAGTATGTGGAAGCTTTGAAATAAGTGATTTTGGACGCTTTTTGTCGGGTGGATGTGTCGACCATGTTCGACTCCTCCGCTGCGAGAAAATCGTCTAAAAAGCATCAAACTGGAAGGAATTGACGCCAAAACTTCAGCAGGGCCTTGAATTCGAACACATCCGATTTCATGGCACTTGTGAAAAATTAGATATAAGGAAATGAAGAAAAAAAAAAGCACTTAAGACGAGGCTGTATGGGCTAAATCCCTTTGCCTTCCCGAAAGGGAAAATTAAAAAAAATAAAAAAAATGGTATTGTTTAAAAAAATTGGTTATGTGTCTGGATTCTTAAATGCCTATAAAGATTATTAATGTAATATAAGAGTAAAACTATGAGGAAAATTCAAGGTGGCGACTCGTTTCAGCGTATGAATTATTTGTATCAGGTAAAGTTTTTAAAACATCGTTCATGTAATGCACATAAATTTTCACATAAATTGGAATAAAAAGAATGTGGTATTCTGATGTATAATTTATATAGTTCTAAAATTTAATCGAAACTCATTCTGTAGTTTTTGCGTGAATAAATAAATAAATAAATAAATAAATACACCCATACAGTCACACACCTAGTCCTGACCCCACACTAGGTATAACCTGTATCGTGGGTATCAGAGACTATGAGAGACTTTCGGTCTCACAACACCCAGACTTGAAACAAATATCTGTGGGCCACACAAACATTTGTCTCAATGCGGGAATCGAACCAGCGGCCTCTCGCTTCACAGCCGGCTACTCGCCCGCTGCGCTACGGAGGCTGTCAAAATGATGAATGAATGATGAATGACTAATCAGTTACAAACAGACAAGGTACTGATCTACAGTGACAGCCAAGCTGCCCTGAAAGCGTTGGAGAAACCAGTAATAACTTCGGCGCTAGTGAGACAATGCAAAACAGCACTGAACAAACTAGCAGCTGGAAGAAAAGTAACACTTGCCTGGGTACCGGGACATCAAGGAACCAGAGGCAACGAGAAGGCTGATGAACTGGCCAGAGAGGGAGCTGATGAAACGTTCATAGGACCAGAACCGTGTCTTCCCATACCGGCAAGAGCCATGAAGGGAGTAATCAGCAAAAAGATAGCGGCGGAAACCAATGCCAGATGGAGAGATATGAAAGGCTGCCGCCAGTCCAAACTCTTCATTAGGACGCTGGACAAAGAAAAGACAAAGTATCTACTCCAACTCAAGAAGGAGGACATTAGAATGATCACAGGAATAGTGACTGGACACTGTATGCTGAACAGGCACCTAAAAATAATAGGCAGAACCAACGATCCCTCGTGCCCTGAATGTGGAGAGGAGGAGACTAGTCTCCATTTTCTGGCAGAGTGTCCAATGTACTCTCTGCCTAGATGGGAACTATTGGGAACGGACAGACTAGAACAGGAACAGCTGTTGGAGCTCAAATTAGGAGACATCATTAGGTTCAGTAAGGCCACAAGAAGGTTTGTAGGGGGCATACTGCAGGAGCACCAGTAAAACCAGTGCTCCAGGGTGCACACTGCCATGACTAGCTAGGGGGGACCGGTGGCGCTGCATCCCAATTGGGAGGCTTTCCGCCCAAGGGTGGGAGAGTATGTGGGCAGACGATGCCTTACAGCAGGTATTCACATACAGGCTGGGCGCGGGCTGCCTGGGCGGCCCTGCCGCAGAGGTCTTAACCGACTGACGTGGCGGGGCTTATCTGGCGGACGTGCTGGGCATCCGTGGGCGGACCTGAAAGGTGCAAACCTGGAAGACCCCCATGATGTCCAAAGGCTAGTCTGAGCCGCAGCCGAAACCCAACGGTGATGTGCCTCCTGGGGCTGTTGCGCGGCTCGGTTGCCTCCGAAGCGGAAGTGGAGTGCCACCCGGACTGGGATTAAGGGTGAAATAGCTCTGGTGAGTGAGCTGATCACCCGTCTGTGCGACTGCAGACGTCCCCACCATAAATAATAATAATAATAATAATAATCAGTTACAAATAAACACATACTCACAAACTTTCATGTTTATAATATTAGTAGGATTGATATCTGAAAAATGATCCAATTGTCTAATGGTTTTATTTTGGTAAGAAGCAGCTAGACATATAAAAATAACAAAGTTAATAAAAAATAAAATTTACAGCTCAGCAAGCATGTAGTGACTCAAAATGCTGCCTTGTCTTCATACTATGGCAATCTTATGGTGAATGTGGGCAAGAAAAGTGTTTTGAAAATGTAAGTATATGGCAAGATATTATAAGATGATAATTGAATGCAAATCATTTTAAATTAACAGAGTTTAGGGCCTTTTGAGACAGAACATTTATTGACATTATATTTTTAGGTATTTTTTTATGGCTGATACTGGCCAATGGGCAGAATGGTCACCCATGGCTTAACCATGTGTTTTGGCACCCAAGCGCCTCTAGTAATTATGTAGGGAATTAATGTATATCACACAAATATTTGACATAAGCTCTGGGCATGTAAAATACCCACAATATGTTTTGTTATGTGTCTTATAAACTCTTCCTACCTGCCCTTATCCCAGCTTAATGTGGGGTTGGTGCTATAACTTTTTCAAGTGTCTCGCAAAAACGATGTAGCTACGTTTTTACGACGGGCTGCCTGCCTGACATTAACCCCCTCTTAGGGATCCAGTCCATGACAAATTAAATTAGAAAATTCGCGTTGTCCTATCTGGGAATCAAACCCGATGACCTCCTGGTCCACATACCATATATGCTACCACTAGATCAAGGAGGCGACAAATTTCTCCAATAAGTCATAGATTATATTTTTCAGGCATCCAAATATCAAAAGGCAGATATGCAAGAAATGCAAATGCATGCTCATAGACAATATCTCAGCTAAAATGAAAATTAAAACTAAAAAAAAGTCAAAGACAATAGAGTGGACATGCAACACTTGTAGCACAAAGAAATGTTTCCCAGCAGATAAAGATAAGCAAAAAGTGTTGTGGCTGGATAGAGAAGAGGCTGTTCTTGCAGAAAAGACTGATAATGATAAATAAATTATAAGTTTTTAATATTTATTTTTATTTAAGCCTATAATATATTATGTAGAAAGGATGGATGAAAGGAGATTGACAAAGCGAATATGTATGGCAAGTGTGAATGGTACACTGACTGCCTCGGTGGCGTGGTGGTAGTTTGGTACGACTACGGTTCTGAGGTCTCGGGTTCGATCCCCGGGTCGGTCAAAGTGATATTGATTTTTTCCATATCAGCCCGGAGTCTGGAATTTGTGCCCGATATGGCGATAGGCTCGTCCCCTATCATATCTATGACGGAACTAAGCTCGGCGAAATGTGGGTGTACTAGTTGGCTAGTGCACCTCTGCCTGTCCCTTCGGGGATACAGGCGTGAGCTTATGTATGTATGTATGATATTATGTAGAAAGGATGGATGAAAGGAGGTCGACAAATCTAATGTATATGGCAAGTGTGAGTGACAGAGTTGGAAGGGGAAGACCTATGACTCGAGAAAGGTCGAATTCAAAGTACCCTAAACCGACATGTATGCGTGAAGAATGTAATGAGACTGAATGAGGCGAAAGAGGCGTGTGAGGATCGTAGCAAGTGGAAATCCGTTGTCTGCTTACCCCTATGGGAAAAAGGCGTGAGTCTGTGTATGTATGTATGTATGTATGATATTATCACGGACGTAAAAAAAAGATGGACGGAGCGCTAGGAACATTGAAAGTGAAGCAGGCTTTTCAGTGGCAGGCAGTGAAGAATGGGCCGAAAACCCTGCTTTACATGCGATGTTCCTATAGCTCCATCCATCGTTTTTTTACGTCCGTGGATATTATCTACTTGTAGTTACATACATGTCTGTAACTTTTAGAATCTCATTTCATAATGTGCTGAAAGTTGTGCGGAACCAGAGGCACGTCTTCGGCTTATTTTTTTCTGTCGAAACACTACAAAAATACACCTGAGTACACAAAACACCTCGGCACTCAAACCATGATTTCGCTACACATTTTTGTCTATGGTACATTATTCCGTGAGCAGGAGATGTAGCTTTTCAGTATATACAAAGTACTCTGTGATGTAGTTATATGACACGTTTTAAACAGAAATATTGATTTGTGTAAAGTTTCGAGAAAAATATCAGTAGGAGATGTGCCTTTAATTGTTGAGTAAGTACGAAATGCCGATGCATTTCGTAACAAAAATTGAAAAATAATTGAAAAATGTATCGACATTTCGTCCCATTTTTCAATTTTTGTTATAGCAGAAGTTGGCAAACAAACATGTTACCGACCTATTTTTTGTTTTAGAGAACCAGTATAATCATAGCAATGTCCAAACATTTTTTCGCTGAGCATGGCCGATTTTCGCGGTATCACAAGTTACATGCATTATGCATGAGGTCGGACGATATACGAAATTCAAAACGTACCGGCGCCGAACTAACGTTTACTTTGCGAAGCACGGCCTTTGTTTTCGATCAGTCCATACGCAAAAAAGTTATTGGGATTGTCAGATTCGTGTTTGCTTTTATAAAAGTTCAGCCATTGAAAATTCGTTTGTTATTGATTACTATACAAATACGGAGAGTTTGTGGAACGAACTTTGTTTAATTAACTGGGTGAAAGAAGCCATCGGCAACTTTCGTCTCGGCGACTCTCGGCAGTCCGTATCGATCCTAAGTTCCAACTGAGCTACCGCCGCAATCACTAGAAAATAATTCAATTTAATTCTATTAACAACCGCTGTCCTGTAGCCGGCTGTGAACGGGAGGTCGTGTGTTCGATTTCCTCATAGATACAAAAGTTTGTGAGCCCCACAGATATTTGTTTCGGGTGGGTGTTGTGAGGCTGAAAGGCTCTCGTAGTTTCTGATACCCTTAAGTAGGTTAATGCTGCGGGTCCAGGACTATGTGTGTGACTGTTGGGTGTTTATTAGTTATTCACTTTAAACTTAAATAAAAATGGAATAATTACTTGCCATCCTATTAATATTATAAACTTGATTTGTAAGTTTGTTCCTCTAACGCAAAAACAACTTTATTTTATTGTATTTATTATACACACGACAGATTACAATTGTTATAAAGGTCTGTGTATAAATTACTACTGGATGGATTTTAATATAGATAATCGGAATAACATAGGCGCTACTTTTTATCCTTTTTCACTCGAAAGGAATCGCAATAGGGCAAAAGGGCAACAGGTAGTAAGTAATAAAAAATCTCTACATTTGCGACATGCATTATTGTCGGCTATTTCTTATTTGTTTTTATTAAAGACAGCCTCCGTGGCGTGGCGGGCGAGTAGCCGGCTGGGAAGCGAGAGGCCGCGGATTATCCCCGCACCGAGACAAATGTCTGTATGGCCTACAGATATTTGTTTCGGTTCTGGGTGTTGTGGGACCGAAAGTCTCTCATAGATTTTGATAACCACGATACAAGTTTTACCTAGTGTGGGGTCAGGACTAGGTGTGTGACTGTTGGGTGTATTTATTTATTATCGTGCATGTGAATTCAAAACAGTTAGAGCATCATCTTTATCAACTAGTCTTCAATAATATAGAATATCTTAGTTTTCTTACCTACATAATACGAAGCTATGATTTTTTAGTCAATAACATTTGATAAGTTTCAGAAACAATTGTTAATACAATCATTAGGTAATTTGTTGTAGCCTGTGATAAGAATAAATTAAATAACTTCATACACGTTAATTTAACAAACGTGTTTCAAGGATGAACTCCCCTAAATACTACGTAAACTCGCCCCTATTTATATTTCTGTGCACGTACTTCAGGGGTAAGCACGTGAAAACATCCCGGCTCGTATAATTCGTATCCTATAAGTTAAAAGCAAAAAGCCATTTTTCAAACGGGCACGTATCCTGCACGGAGGTCGTTTATCATTGCATGCTTTTTAGCTATTTGTTTCGTTGGATCTAAAATTATGGGATATATCTTATATTCTTTTGGAAATAGCGTGAATTTTGAAATGTTTAGTTTCTCTTCTGACTCTGAGTAACTTGCATAATGTCCGTAGGAATCTAAGCGTGCGTAATTATTTTATCTAAATTAAACGAATTCATAATTCACACAGCCTTGATCTAAGTCTAATACTAAATTAAAGTTAAGGTACCTAATGTATTTTAGTTTCGTTGGGGATAACAGAATATTTTTACGATGTCTAAAGTCCTATACTTTTTCTAGAATACAGTGCATCTAGCTCCATAATATTATTTATTGCGATCCTTTCTGGCAAAGGTACGTATATTACGACAATAAATCAATTCTGATATAAAAATATGTACGAAGTTGATACTTATATTTACAAATCGTAAAATTTATAGCCACTAAAATATTTATTCAGTTTCACAATATTTCAGCCGAAACAGTCAGAAACGATGTAGATTAAAATGAAGTTAGTATTACACTTATTTATTCTGATATTCTACATATCAACAACACAATCATCAATTTATTCGGATTTTAAGGATAAATTCTTAACATTCCTTCAACGAGCTGTTGATCGAGAGGGTAATGAAGAATATAGGAATCCCAAAATATACTTGAATGAAAATAAGAACTATATTAAAGCACAGAAAGATTTAAAAGATGTGAGAATCGCAAAAAACAAAGCCAATGTGCTAAGGAAAGCAAAAAGACAAGAAGAACATAACAAAATAAAACATGAGCGAGCCATTCCTGATAATCACGAAATCAATATTGCTAAGGAACATTATCATATGGACCCTGTGTTGAATTTTCTTAAGCGTAGGTCTATACAAGACTTGAGAAGGAAGCTTCAAGATGATGATGACGAATCGAGTTCAAGCTTAGAATTGAAGTCGTGGAAAGATGAGTGGCGGGAGCAATGGATTCATAAGAAGTTTGAAGCTGTCAATTCCTCAGCACAGAGAGGAGATACTGTCAATATGGTAGCTGCGAGTAAGTTCATATTTTCGTGGTTTGACATATAAGTTTGTAAGTATTTCGGTACGTTTTATTATAATGGTGGTACAACAATAAACCTTCAGATTTGAAGGGTAAATAGGTATAGAGTTAAAAGACTTTCCTTTTGAATAAGTTAACAAGGTGATCATATTTCTTATAACTATGATATGAAATCATCTTGAAGGTATTTTTATTTTTGTTTGTTTGATAAAATGTACTATATTTTGAATACATTAATGAGCTTTATCTTTTTATACATCTTATTTAAATTGCAATTTATTCAAGGACCATGGGGCGTGCCATGCGGAGACCCAAATCAACATGACATGCCATGGGGCACTTGCATGCTTCCGATGGAGTGTGAAGCGGAATTCCGAATATACCGCGGCGATTACTTCTGCGGCCGAACACAATTTGTCTGCTGTGCTATTCAACAAACCACCTACGATATGTATCAAGGCTTTGACGTTTCCTTCGCTGACTCCAGCTTGTCTACCGACTCAGAAGAAAAGAGAAACCGCGGTAAAGGTTCCAAGGAAAGGAGAGCTAGGCAAAAACGCAGAGAAAGACGTAAACGCCAACAGGAACGATATAAACGTAAGAGAAATATCAAGCGGAATATTAGAAAGATTGTAAAGGAAATAAGGAAGATCTTGAGCAGAACTTACAGGAACGGGACGTCAGAGAGGAAAAGAAAGACCAGGCAGTTGAAGAGATTCATTAAAGAACTGAAGAAGCAGTATAGGAAAGATAGACAAGCTGTAAAAGATATACATGAGGCGGATTTGATAAAAATAGATGCGTCATTGCAAAAGAGATTAGATCACGTTATGGATATGAATCACAATTTTATTAAGAATTCTACGTTCAGAGACATCGTGGTAAACGGAACGATAACAAAGCAAGGCGCTCGGATGTTAGTCCAAGCGTATCCTGAATTAACAAGTTACTTTGACTTCAGACGTCGTGGAAACGAGAAACCGCCAAAAGATTATCTTGAATACGACATAGAGTACGGAATGGTGTATTATTAAATGTTATTGTGAAATTGCTTTTATTAATGAGTTCGGCGAACCATAATTTGTTCATGTGAGCTTCACTCATTGTATTGAGGTTTAAAATTATAATGCATCTATCTCTAATATGTTATATCGATAAAACCTAATCGAACTATTTATCTTATCTAGGAAAGCTACTTGAGAGGGACCTGTTAGGATATTTTCGAATTTGTTAAATTGCAAAACTTTGTTACTTCAATTTATTTTTGTTCATTGCAAAGCGTCTTAGTATAAAATCCTTATGGTAAGTTCTTATTAGTGAACGAATTCTTAATAGTTTGAGCAGTGTTCGAATTTTACTTCAATTTGTATCATAGACTTCTTAAAAATAACCGCTGCATTTAATCGATACGGTGCAAAATACATGTAGATTCACCTTTTGCTTAATACCCTTTCGGGAACAAAATGTCTACTAAAGTAAGCTTCATGGTTATATTCTCTTTGCTCTGAACTAATTAAGTTGTACTTTGCGAGAGCATGTTAACATAAGCTATGCACGAAATGTTTCTTCGTGTATAATGTTTGTTGTTTTACTTAATTCGTACACAAGATTCAATTTATTAGTTATCTATTCTGTAGTATGAGTTAAGAAGTTTCTTTGAGATGTCTGAATTAGTAGCTTTGGTCACTAGAGCAAATATACTAGAGTGTTTTGGCTATTCATATAATAGCCACTTGAAATCTATTTAGGCATCCTGATGATGGTGTGGGACAGATGCTGGTTAAACAAATATAACATATCCGCGTAAATTGGTACAGATATACTGTAGACGACTTTTACCCTACACCATGAATGGGCTGGCGCAATTGGATTATTAACATATTATTGTCATTTTTCATTTGATATTCTCGGATGTACACGATTTTTAAATGAAAATTTAAATATTAACAAATCATTGTCTTTCTTTCTACCTGCCCTTATCCCACCTTAATGTGGGGTCGGCGAAACACACTTTTTCAAGCATGTTGCAAAGAGGATTTGGCTTAGTTTTTATGACCGGCCTCCTGTCTGACGTCAACCCCCTATAAGGGATCCAGTCCCGGGCGAATTAAATTAGAAAATTTACTTTGCCCGACCTGGCAATCGAACCCAGGACCTCTGGGTCCACAGCCCACACATGCTGCCATTAGACCAAAGAGGCAATTGGATTATTAACACTATTTCACATTAATCGAAAATGGCAGTTTTCTGTTGCTTTTCGTACGCTAAGATTTCCTGAGATACTAACATCCTCCTCTCCATTAACATTCCATTCCTTTTTTCCACCGTTTCTCGAATGGGTTGTGCTATGCTTCTGGTATTGTCTATTGCCCTTAGATGATAAATTACCATCAGAAAACCATCCTTCAAGCTTGTAACTCTATTATATATTTGATTACACTAAAAAGTTAGTTGAAGTAAGCAACGAAACATCTAATTTCATTTGAATAATCTAGACCTTGTGACCTTTATCAAAGTTATAGCTTTAGTTGCGCGGGATTTGGGAGGCAATTTAATAACAATAAATATCTTTTAGCACTTGATCTTAAGGATCTTTTAAATTGTAATCTCAGAGCTATACTATTGCTCGTTAAATCTGTGATGAGCGATATCTTTGGAAAATAGACTTTTGGATTTGAGAGACGTTTACGGACTTATATTGTCACGTTACTGGACATCTCTCTAGGGTTTCTTTCTTTACACTTCCCTTATCCCACTTCAGTGTGGATTTCGCGTAACACCCTTAGTTAAATATAGAGTGCTGCTTAGCTTTTACGAACGGCCGCTTATCTGATAATTTCTCTGAGAGATTAATAATTTCTCTCAACTACCAGGTGGAGTTAAAGGAGTAGACTCCGAGTTTCAGGACAGACTAGCTGTAAAATTACTTAAGCTATTTTTATTTGACTGCCTTGGTGGCGTGGTTGTATTTCGATACGACTACCTTCCTTAGGTCTCAGGTTCGACCCCGGGTCGAGCAAAGTGATATTGGATTTTTCCCTATCAGCCCGGAGTCTGGAATTTGTGCCCGATATGGCGATAGGCTCGCCCTCATCACATCTGGGACGGAATAAAACTCGGCAAAATGTGGGTGTTCTAGTTCGCTAGTGCGCCTCTGCCTACCCGAGAATAAGTGCTTCGGACCAACCCGCATTAGGCCAGCGTGGTAGACTAAGGTCTAACCCTTTTCATAGTAGAGGAGGCCCGTGCCCAGCAATAGGACAGTGATACTACAGGGATTATATAACATAAGCTCACGCCTGTATCCCCGAAGGGGTAAGCAGAGGCGCACTAGCGAACTAGAACACCCACATTTCGCCGAGCTTAGTTCCGTCCCAGATGTGATAGGGGGCGAGCCTATCGCCATATCTTTGCCCGACCCGGGGATCGAACCCGAGACCTCAGAACCGTAGTCGTACCGAAATACCACCACGCCACCGAGGCAGTCTTATATCGAGGCAGGATTATATCTCTATTATTATTATATTACACGTGCTTAGGACTGAATTTATAGCGGACATATCATGAATAGCAACTAGCAATTCAATCTATAAAACATTTTCAAGCACGCCAACGGGCAACAGTTAAAGTTCCCCGACATTTCAATTTGCAAGGTTCAAAAGTAGCATAATTCACGAAACCTCAACATAATAACAATTTTTAGCTGCCGGAACGGTTGGCTTATGTCCAATGGCATAACTTTTTGAGATAGCCACTTAGTTATCAACATGAGCAAGGCTAGTTCACATAGGAAGCGTGCTTCTGTCGTAAAGTAAATATGTTGTTAGATAAACGGTTAAAATATCAGTTTTACGATTTACCTTGTAAGCAGCAAAATGCAATTTGATGCTTTATTACCAAGATTATAAAGAATCTTCGCAGGAGCGTGGCTTAAACGACGTTCATGAGAAAGAAATTGTTTTCCAAGCCTTCATTTAGAATGTAGTCTGCAACCGTATCCGTAGGTGTTATTTATCTAAATTTTAAATTTCAAATTACCTGCTGTCAACCCACCCCAACGTGGGGTCGGCGCAACACACTTTTCAAGCATGTTGCAGAAAGGATTTGGCTTAGTTTTTACAACCGGCCGCCTGCCTGACGTCAGCCCCCTATGAGGGATCCAGTCCCGGGCAAATTAAATTAGAAAATTCACCTCGCCCGACCTGGGATTCGAACCCACAAGCTCCCGGTCCACAGGAGGAGGAGGACCGAAGAGAAAAACTCCATATTGTCCAATTAAGTACCTACTTAAAATTGTTAGAGGAAAGGAAACAAAATTTAAAACAAAGGGGATTCAAACATTATCGATTATTTTTTATTTTGTGGCTGGTCTTCTAAATTTAGTATACAATTGGTCCCAAAAAGTTTTTCTGTCCCAGTAAGGCTTTTTAATAATTTTCAAATCGGTATCGAAGTGTAGACAGGTAATTTTATTTGGTTGGACTGGTGGCCAAAGGATCGATAGGAGATCAGTTTCAGCCGGTGTAGGATTTCTGGAAAGTAAAATTTTAAATGTTTTTCTTTATAATCAACAAAATTCCCCAACATAAATAAATTTTGAGTCATAGACAGTAGTAAATATGGCAGACTTTTTTAGGTCTTATAACGTTCCGATTCGAAACAAATATTTGCTGTTTTATGGAAAACATACATACATACATAAACTCACGCCTGTTTCCCCTTGGGGTAGGCAGAGACTAAGGAGCGCCAATTGCCTCGGTTCAAATACACCTCTTTCGCTTCTTCCACAGTCATCAGTCTTTTCATGCACGCTCGTCGGTTACGAGAACTCCTTATTTGGCCCTTTTTCAGGAGATCGCTAATTTGGTCCTTAAAGGTACGTCTAGGACGTCCTCGGCCGACACTACCATTCACTTCTGCTACATACATTTCTTTCGTCACTCTACTTTCATCCATCCTTTCCACGTGGTCAAACCACCATGTGGAAAAATAATAATGTATAAACTTACCCAAATTTTACAAAATTAGCGATCAATTTCGAGACTCTGTCCACGGCAAGTCTATAACGATCATTATTTATAGCCTTGATTAAAATAGCATGTTTCACAACATCGCCATGCCCGGCTATATTTATATCTTTATAAAATTCTTCGAAACTCCCCATATCGCCTTTATACGCAAATTCCATTAAATACACCTGATTGCCCTTCGAGTGAACCTCAGCTGAGTTCAACAGATTATTCAAAATTAAAGAATCCCCAAAATAGTTTAAATATTCAATGATCGTGTCCTCTCCAACAGTTTTGTTACCGAAATAGAAATGCTTAATGTTTTCAGCGATATTACGCTTGATTTCACTAGTTTCAAAGATAAGATCTGCTGGCAAGAAGTCAAGAAATGTCGACTGCATTCTGTCTTTGTAGTTTTGCTCGTAGAACTCCTGGCTTCTTAGGTATAAGCCTTCGAGAGTGGCGAACATAAACATAATCGGAACTTTGTTGTAATTTTCTTTAGTTAATATGTTGTATGGAGATTTGGTAATAAAGGCTCCTGATACTTCTTTTTCGGCACACGGTACAAATCCAAATGTACCATCACTTAAACTGTTGTAATAATCATAACTTATTTTACTTAATTGTTCAGCTGGGACAGCTCTGTAATATTTAATCATTTGATAGACATTCGTTGTTTTTGGAAAATCTAACATTTCTGCTACATTCATAGCTGTTTTTATCGGATCTGTATCAAAAGCCCAAACGGATGTTGCTGAACCAGATTCGATAATTGCTCTTTGGAATAAACCATGTCCCATTGTAGACAAAACTTGATATTCTACTGACGCCCCACCAGCACTCATCCCATAGATAGTAACATTATCAGGGTTACCACCAAAGTTTCTTATATTCTTACTAACCCATCGTAGGGCCGCTACTTGGTCTTTTAAACCGACGTTGCCTGGAGCCTCTTCTATACCAAGACAGAGGAATCCTAGAACACCAAGTCTATAATTCATTGTTACCACAATAATATCTTCTTTGATTAATGGTCCTACTCCATTGGTCTGTCCGTTTCCTAATAAAAATGATCCTCCATGAGTATAAACTAGTACAGATAAGGGTTCTTTAGGAACTTTTATAGGTGTGAATACGTTTACTATGAGACAATTTTCATCGCCTTCGCCTTTTTGAGGACAGTTGACTGTTCGATTCGCTTCCAAAACTCCATCCCATGGTAGAGGAGGTTGTGGTGGCTGGAAGTCAGAAAGATATAAAGGTGATGGTATAGAGGTACTAAAATTATTTTAGTTTTCAGAATGTCGGACATAAATTAGCCGCTGAACATACTTGTGGGTTGGTCGAAAAATCCTTTATCTGAGCTTTACTAACACTATTCTGGGACTAATGATGGTGTGTTGACGGGATTGATATAAGACAAAGGCTGGTCGGAAAAACTTAGCCAAACCCTTTCCCATGTTTGAATAAGTGTGTTGCAATATTCTGCATGAGAATGGGATAAGCGCAGGTAAAAGATTTGTTGATGCTGTAGTACATGTACGTACTTGGATGCTAGCTAGCATTACAACACAATTACATATTTTTTTAGTATAATTTTAAGAGTTTATCGCATTTTCGCCTTTATCATCATCATTCATCTTTATAGAAGGGGATATTTAGGATTATTTGACATTAATCACAAGCAAAGTCATTTAACGGCCAAGAGATTACTACCTACATTGCAGCAATTTGGACCCTGTTCAAAATTTGTTAGCAAGCCTTCATAATGCAAATATTGACTGAATTTGCGAACACGGTCCGTTAAGCCTTCCAAAATGTTACCACAGTTTATAAATCGTAGTCGGTCTATGTGTTTGATATTGAGGAAAATGGCATAGCGAACGGAGCTAGTCGTCGAGTGGTCGGTTGTAAAATGAAAGGCTGTGAGTTCGATTCTTACACCAAAAACAATTTTCCTGTTTATTTAAGAAAAAGACGAGCCGATGGTTTACCGTGGTAAGCGATTACCCTTATCCATGAATATATGGTCAGGGGAACACCATCTGCTGCCGAGTAAGGAAATGAAAAAATTGGGAAAAGGGCGGGGATATTTGGGCTCCCGAAAATCCTATAACCGTACAAACTACATCAACATGTTTCGTTCATAACATCGAACGTGTAGCGTGATTTACACACTGCAATATTATATCCACATCTGTAATTCCAAATCTATTATCGACTTCCAAAAATTCTGTATATTTTTTTTGTGTATATTACGCGATATCTCCGCCAAATGTGGACCGATTTTCAAAATTCTTTTTGTGTTCGATAGAGCTTATTTCAAGGGTGGTCCCATATAAATTTGGTCACGATCGGATGTGAAGTCGGTCCGTTAAGTTTTTAAACTTGTGGTTATCGAATGTAATTTCTCATACTGTGCCTATCAAAATTCTCTCAATATAAATCAATTTGAACAAACAAAATGACTGACCTTAAAACGATTATAGCCTGAGGGTTGAGCCGCGTAAGGAATTCCGAGGAAGGCGTAGTAATCTTCGGTCTCAGGCCTCGTTCCCTTAACGAGCCCTCCCTCTGTCGATACAATTTTGAAGTTGTATTTCGATAGAATATGCTCATTTCTGCCACCAACAGTATTGATCGTCAACGCCACCACTGTTATTATTTGACGCAACATTGCAACTGGTTATAGAGTAGTATTGTTATGAGGCGATACTAAAATAAGAATGTTTGTTAAACAGCTTGTTGGTGTGATTAAACTAATTAGTACGGAATGTGCCCTTCACAATAAATAACTTGTTTAGGCAGTCGTTTTTTTTATCGAACATAACAAGTGATTACACTGTAAGATGGTAAGCGCAGTGCTATTTAAAAACAGCAACTAAAAATGAGTTAGCGGTGGTCACCGGAATCAAGCCAGCCTGTCTAGATGTTTCTTCACACCCAAAAAGAAAAGAAGTAAAACGAGGAACCTGCGACAGGACAGACGGATGATCGATGCCTATCCAGGGACACAAGTATCGTGGGTATCAGAGACGATGAGAGACTTTCGGTCTCACAACACTCTGCACCACACAAACATTTGTCTCAATGCGGGAATCGAACCCATGGCCTCTCGATTCACAGCCGGCTACTCGCCCATTGCGCCACGGAGGCTGTTTCACAAGCTCCTCAGAAGAATCGGATATACATTGGCTGATTCTAAAACCTTAGGTTGGAATACGATCCACACTATGGCTGGTTTTAACACCATATGTACGATTGTCATCATCCAGGCTGATATGAATATCCGTCTACAAGCTTCAACGTCTGTTTTGATATACATCTGCAAAGATCACAGACATGGAACAAAGACTGATCGACTACCTGGGACTGTGCGTCATCGTCAAATTCACAAATTATACCTACTGCACCTACCTTAATACATACACATACATAAGCTCACGGCTGTATCCCCGAAGTGGTAGACAGAGGTGAACTAGCGAACTAGAACACCCATATTTCGCAGAGCTTAGTTCCGTCCCAGATGTGATAGGGGGCGAGCCTATCGCCTTATCGGGCACAAATTCCAGACTCCGGACTGATATGGAAAAATCCAATATCAATGTGCCCGACCAGGGGATCGAACCCGCGACCTCAGGACGGTAGTCGTACCAAAATACAACCACGCCACTGAGGCAGTCACCTTGAAACATTGAACTTTTTGGTACTGAGCCTTACCTCTACAATAATTTTACTATTTTCACTGCAGCGGCCTGAGCAGGAAAATTTCTGACAACCGTAAATGTATTTCAGCTCGATGCGCGTCTATGAAATTCATATGAAATATCAACCAAACGTCATCAGTGCGCAGCGAACTCGAATCCATTTACATTTACATTAGTGTTTCGTGCTCGGGCTACAGTAATGTGACCGTAGCTGGTATTAAACAAAGCAATAACCTGGCAATAACTCATGAATCGTCGATGGCAGTAACATACGAGCTTAGAGACCCATCTCACGTTACAATAGCTGCATATACTGCGATATATAACTATGCATGATGATGATATATTGTAAATCCGTAAATGCACATCAATAACTTCAATAAACTATAAGTAAATAATCATTATTCTCAGTACACATAACTTTATTTAGAAACTTTGTTGACGATTTAGACTGATTTTCGACAGCACATCAAATGAAGCTGTTGGCAGATGTCATGCAGGCAGAATAGTTAAGAGGTTAGATTGAGGTCTCATTGATAGCGGTTATAAGAATTTAATGTGTCATGGTTTAGTGGTAGGCCTAGGCGTGGCAGAGTATGTGGGCTCCTGACTGGAAGGTCCAGGGTTCGAATACCAGTTTGAGCAATATGCTTTTACTAACAAGATTTATCCGAGACTTGATAACCAAGGAGTTGAGCATCTAGAAAGACGGCTGTAAAAAAGTAAGCCCAATCCTTGAAAAAGTGTGTTGTGCACAGTTGTGCAGATTCCCATTGGGATAAAGGTGGAAAGAGATTTTTGACCGTTTTCAATTGATTAATCTGAATTTTTAATGTGAATTACGCGATATCTCCGCCAAATATGGACCGATTTTTAAGCTTATTTTTGTGTTCGATAGAGCATATTATAAGGGTGCTAAACCACGATCGGGTAAAGTTTGAAGTCGGCCCGTTAAGTTTTTAATTTCGTAATGTTGTAGTGCTTTAAAATGCGTTGTTTCATCAAGCTTCATCAAATTGTAAACAAACGTGGCGCGCTCGTTTTGGTACCATTTAAATGCATTGTGGGTTGTTTACATTTCAAATTGCATGACTTGTTCGGTTGTTGAATAAATTCGCAAAAATATTTCAAGTTGCAAGTACATTGAAAGTGAAGCAGGGTTTTCGGCTCATGCGATCTATTGATAAATAATGGCGGAATATAGCTAGCGCTTCGTCCTTCTTTTTTTACATCCGTGTTTGCATGTTTTTAGGATTTTTAAAAGATTTATTGAAGCCTATGTAATTTTCCGTTACGAATATATTATTATAAACATAAGCTCACGCCTGTATCCCCGAAGTTGTAGGCAGAGTTGCACTAGCGAACTAGAACACCCACATTTCGCCGAGCATTATTATTATTATTTAGCATTTATTATAAAATAATATCACTAAATCTTAATTATATCGGGATGTACCTTTTGAAGTTTCATTAATCATTAATTAATCGATTTTCTATACATTTTGTTTATGAAATTTCCACTGATAAGAAGTTTAAATAAACCTTAAAATGAGTCATTGTAGTTAACCGTGCACGACTAAAACATAAAGGCAATTTAATAACGACACGTTTAAAGGTTAGCAGTAAAAAAAGCATCGATAGCTCAGATGGGACTGGTACGAACTGCCGAGACGAGTGTCGGAGGTTCGAGACCAACCCGAAAAAGAGCATACACCTCTGACTTTTCTCTGTTAAGTGTATTTTCACTGTAAATTATCGCTTGCTATAACGGTGAAGGAAAACATCGTGAGTGAACTTGCATACCCGTGAATTTATTCACAAGTATTTCAAAGGTATGTGAAGTCTACCAACCCCCATTAGGCCAGCGTGGTAGACTAAGGCCTAACTCCTCTCATTAGTAGAGGAGTCCCGTGCCCAGCAGTGGGACAGTAATATTACAGCGCTAATATTGTTATATTATTATGTTTAAATGTTATGTGCTAAAATTATTGTTTGACAGCCTCCGTGGCGCAGCGGGCGAGTAGCCGTCTGTAACGTGAGGTCGCGGGTTCGATTCCCGCATAGAGACAAATGTTTGTGTGGCCCACAGATATTTGTTTCAAGTCTGGGTGTTGTGAGACCGAAAGTCTCTCATAGTTTCCGACACTTACGATACAGGTTATACCTAGTGTGGGGTCAGGACTAGATGTGTGACTGTTGGGTGTATTTGTATTTAATATAAATATTTAGGTACTTAATAAAGTGGGCCATATCAAATGTTACGCATAACAAAACGTTTAGTTAAGCCGTCATTATATTTTATAATTTAGGTTAAAGACTATATAAAAATTAACTTACCTCGACTAAACTCGTTTGATATGACGATTGAAATCACGATGCAAGAAAGAGATAGCTGTATGTTAAGTGTTAACACACTTTTAACGATGTGGTATTGTTTGAATATTAACTTCGATTGCGTAGTTATAAGGGAACGTACCCATATTGCGTGACCTATTTATTACATAAGCATAACATAAGCTCATGCCTGTATCCCCGAAGGGGTAGGCAGAGGCGCACTAGCGAACTAGAGCACCCACATTTCGCCGAGCTTAGTTCCGTCACAGATGTGATAGGGGGCGAGCCTATCGCCATATCGGGCACAAATTCCAGACTCCGGGCTGATATGGAAAAATACAATATCACTTTGCCCGACCCGGGAACCCGAGACCTCAGCATGGTAGTCGTACCGAAATACAACCACGCTACCGAGGCAATCCTATTTATTACTATTTTTATAATCTTCCCCCATCGGTGATTACCCGCCGTATATGCCAAGAACCTCCTCCCGTCCTCTAATTTTCACATAGTAATATAAATATGATTTTAAATCATTGTGGCGAAAAAAAAGTTAAAATTAAAATCGTATGATGTATTGTCTCCTTTTTTTTTTTTTTTTTTTATAGTCACCACAGGTGACAATACCTACATAGCGAAGAGGGATAGGACTCCATCGCCTCATTTTGTGAGCGAATAATGTCCACAAAAGAGGAGGCGGAGAGGGAGAGGGAGAGAAATACTCCAAGCCGTGCGTTTAGCACTTTTTATAGTCATGTATTGTCACCTTTGACTATAAAAAGTGCTAAACGTTGCGCGTCATACTTGAATATAGCTCGAATAAGCTTCGAGACTTCTCTAAAGGATATTGACTACGTGACGAAAACCTAAGACCCCCTGTGACCAAGCGTGGTATTTTGAAGACCCCCTCCCCCCAGAACAGGTCACGTCATATGGGTACGTTCCCTAACTTGTATACATCAATTATTATTCTACTGTTGAAACCATCATTAGTGCCAACGTACGCCTATAAACGTTGTCAAATGGATATAAAAGTGAATTATATTATACAACTAGCTGACCCGCGCAACTTCGTCTGCGTATGAGAGAAAGGGTTGAAGAGTGAGTCGTAGGCACCTATAATCCAATAATTCTAAAGGTGGTAATGGGATGATCTACTTCGGCCGTCAGTCATCCCGTCTCTCACCCCGTCTGTCACCCCGTCTGTCACCCCGCCTGTCACCCCGTCTGTCAGCCCGCCTGTCACCCCGTCTGTCACCTCGTCTATCACCCGTCTGTCACCCAGTCGGTCACCCCGTCTGTCACCCAGTATGTCACCCGTCTGTCACCACGTCCGTCACCCCGTCGGTCACCCGTCTGTCACGCCATCTGTCACCACGTCGGTCACTCGTCTGTCACCCCGTCTGTCACCCCGCCTGTCACCCCGCCTATCACCCCGTCTGTCACTCCGTCTGTCACCCGTCTGTCACCCAGCCCGTCACCCAGTCGGTCACCCCGTCTGTCACCAGTCTGTCACCCCGTCTGTCACCACGTCCGTCACCCCGTCTGTCACCCGTCTGTCACCCAGTCGGTCACGCCGTCTGTCACCCAGTCGGTCACCCCGTCGGTCACCCCGCCTGTCACCCGTCTGTCACCCCGTCTGTCACCACGTCTGTCACCCGTCTATCACCCGTCTGTCACTCCATCTGTCAGCCTTCTGTCACCCGTCTGTCACCCAGTCGGTCACCCCATCTGTCACCCCATCTGTCATCCCGCCTGTCACCCAGTCGGTCACCCCATCTGTCACCCCGTCTGTCACCTCGTCAGTCACCCCGTCCGCCACCCCATCAGTCAGCCTGTCAGTCACCCCGTCAGTCATCCCATCAGTCACTCCATCAATCACCACGTCAGTCACCCCTTAGTCACCCTACCATTCATCCCGTCGGTCAACACTAAAATATTTTTTCAAATCGAAGCAGTTTCTGAGATATAAAATTCCCCGCTAGCAGCATTATTCATTTTTGCTCCGCTCCTATTGGTTATAGCGTGATGTTATATAGCCAATAGCCATCCTCGATAAATAGACTATTAGTCATGGTCGTTACAACGACCGCCGTTTAAGTAATAGTATTATTTTTTTAAAACGACATTACATGAAATTAACTGAGCAGAGAACAATGAGTAGCTGTCAAACAATGTATCACGCACCGGCGCCGTCTACTTAAAATATTGGTTTGTAGTACATGCTATGTATCAGAGATGGCGCTGTATGTGAAAAAAGATTTTCCCGCTTTTCTGTTGAAAATTTTCCTGAATTTTCTTTGCTATAAACCTCACGGAGCCCGAGACCTTTCCAACGAATGCAAAACCGTGGAAATCGGTTCGTGCGTTCTGGAGTTATAGCGTCAGAAGGGAAAACCCGCCTTATTTTTATATAGTAGATATTAGCCCTGTATAATACTTGTCCCACTGTTGGGCACGGGCCTCCTCTACCAATGACAGGAGTTAGGCTTTAGTCTTACACCCTTGCCTTATGTGGAATGATCTATAAATAGAAAGAAAGAAAGAAAGAAAGAAAAGAAAAGAAAAGAAAAGAAAAGAAAAGAAAAGAAAAGAAAGAAAGAAAAAATATTTATTGGTTTACAAGTTGGGTGGTTATCTTATTGTGAACAATTTAATATATAACACATATATTGAATATTTAGATATTCAACAATCGAAGAAGCAATAAAAAACATAAGAAAAATAAACAAAGGAGGGAAAAAAAAACAACAATTAGGTATGCATCTACATATCACGATATCACCCATCATGATGAGAGCATATCCCACCACAACTGCACCAAAAAGAACCAGATCAGCAAATGCCCAACACTAGATGTTAGACGCTGGTTTTCATCTGGGCCCTTACGTTACGGATGTCAGTCATATATAGACTTCACATACATATGTTTCTAAAGAATTCTCAAGTACGCAAGTTTCATCACGATGTTTTTCCATTACCGTTAATTAATTCATTATGAAAACGCACTGAGATTTATGATGATTTATGAGATGCATGCTGAGAAGTTGGTTTTAAATCTGCAACAGTTTTGGCGTTGCGGTCCGTACCATTCTTTCTTTCTATCTTTCTGACCATTCCCAATTCAGCCAATATAATTGGTTGCGATAGCAAAACGGCATTAAATCGCTGGGCAATAAGTAATTAACCTGTAGCCCGAGCACGAAAAACTAATGTAAATGTAAACTCGCTGCGCACTGATGACATTTGATTAATATTTCATACAAATTTCATAGACACGCATCGAGCAGGAATACATTTACGGTTGTCAGAATTTTTTCTGCTCGGGCTGCTGTTTTGGCCACGCTACAATCTATAATTGAAATGAAAATTTGTAATTAATTAGAAGACACAGCTTCGCTATCCGCTTGCGATATATCCACGTCTTATGTTTCCGAGATAAGTAAATGGAAAATGACGACTCTTTTCATCTCATTCGATGTCATTTATATCTTTGTTTATGGATAAGATAAAGATAAGATAAGATATGGATATTTTTTTACCTTAGATTATTCTCGAATTTACAATAGTCTTATGGTTAATGGCCGTTTATCGGAATTTAGTGAAGTTAGCTGAAGTGTTGTCTCGCCTACTTGGTCTTGGCAATGTATATGGGCTGAGGACCGGCAGGTCCTGGGTTCATATCCCAATTTGGGCAACGCAGTTTCCTAATACGATTTATTCGGGATTGGAAGGTGGCGCAGTGCCACTCAGTGCTTTGATATGAATATCGTCAAATTACAAGTGAAACTTTATTTTACTGTTTATTTTTTGTTATTCATAGTTATAGAGGATTGCGAGTCTCGTCATTCTCTTGTTCAATTAATTGAATTGCTATGAGTTCTGACAGATGTTTAGTTAATTTTTAAACTGATCAACCTTCCAAAAACCGGAAATACAAAACATTTAAAATCGATTTTTTTTATAGCACAGACTGGCAAACGAGCAGATGGGTCACCTGGTCACCATGGGTAAGTGATCTCCACCGCCCACATACACCCGGGAATCAAAAAGAATCATGGGTGCGTTGCGAACCTAAAAGAAGGGAATGGAAGGGGAGGGAAAAGGGATTGGGAAAGGGAGGGGAATTGGGCTGACGGAAATCTCACTCACCAAACGAAACGCAACAGCGAGCTGCCACTTTACGTCGGTTTTCTGTGAGACAGTGGTATCAAACCGGTCGAGCCGGCCCATTCGTGCTGTAGACGTAATTGTCTACAGCGTAGCACTACCATTCACATAAGCTCACGCCTGTATCCCCGAAGGGGTAGGCAGAGGCGCACTAGCGAACTAGCACACCCACATTTCGCCGAGCTTAGTTCCGTCACAGATGTGATAGGGGGCGAGCCTATCGCCATATCGGGCACAAATTCCAGACTCCGGGCTGATATGGAAAAATCCAATATCACTTTGCCCGACCCGGGGATCGAACCCGAGACCTCAGAACCGTAGTCGTACCGAAATACCACCACGCCACCGAGGCAGTTTCAAAAATCTCTAAAATTACAGTGTTCACTCTCAATGACAAAAGTTGCGTTGTTAAATCAGTTTGAAGATTCAAGGCACGTGGCGCCAGTCGGTAGGTCCTTATAGGGCGGTCTAATCAGGAGTATGCCCTGAGGGAGTTTTGGCAATATCCCGGCTACAGACGATTTGATCTTCCTTTTTACGTTGCCAACATAAAAATTGGTTCTGTAGACTGAAAAAATTTAGTAGAAACTACGCATACAAAATTACCAATGGAACAAGATTCTAGATAGATTTTTTCTATTGTCCAATTGCTAATTAAACGGAGTAAACTGACAGATCGAAATGTCACTTTCCAAAATAATGTTGCTTACTTTCAAAACGTAGTGATTGATCTAGTTTCATTCTCATCATTCAGAGAAACAATAACTCAGCACTAGTTCGCAAAATTACAATTTTATTGTGTATTTTTGACTTTTCAGCTTAACCCTTCCACTAAATGTCTGTGTGAATAATGTTGCGTAAATAATCACAACAGATACGTGATATAATAACAATGAAAATTACTTTTATTATTTGAGGAAAAATACGTTCGGCATATTCATAGCTTTTGTATATTTTGTTTATAATCAACCTGACTATATGAATGACTATAATTCCAGTAAACATGCCGTAATTTAGCAAGCAGTGATTTACTTTGACTATAATTCAGAAGATATGCAGTACTTATCACACATTAGGCAGGAATTACGATTTTAAGTTGGACTGTAGAAAATGAAAGAATGAAAAGGTTCACTGAATTGAAATGTTTAAATAATGTTAATCTTTTTAACGCAGCACTATTTAAATTTTATGAAAAAGTGGCAACATTTGAAATGTCAGTTTACTCCGTTTAATTAGCAATCCTACTATAGAATCTTGTTTCATTGGTAATTTTGTATGAAAGAAAGAAAGAAAGCTTTCTTTCTATCTGTCCTCATCCCATCTTAATGTGGGGTCAGCGCTACACACCTTTTGAAGAATGTTGCAGAAAGGATTTGGCTTAGTTTTACGACCGGCTGCCTGCGTGACGTCAACCCTCTCTGGGGATCCAGTCCCGGGAACATTAAATTAGAAAATACTCTTTTCCCGACCTGAGAATCGAACCCAGGACCTCCCGGTCCACAGCTCATATATGCTGCCACTAGATCAAGGAGGCGACACATTTTTTACCACTTTTTTACACGACAATTATTACTGAAAGCAACGATAGCTCAGTTGGATATGGTACGGACTGCCGAGACAAGAGTCGGAGGTTCGAGAACCAACCCCAAAATGGAGCACTTTTCTATGTTAAGTGTATTTTCATTCTGAAATATCGCTTGCTATAACGGTGAAGGAAAACATCGTGAGGAAACCTGCATACCCGAGAATTTCTTCACAGGAATTTCGAAGGTATGTGAAGTCTGCCAACCCGCATTAGGCCAGCGTGGTAGACTAAGGCCTAACCCCTCTCATTAGTAGAGGAGGCCCGTGCCCAGCAGTGGGACAGTAATATTACAGGGCTAATATTATTTTATTATTATTTATTACTGAACAAGGAAATTTAATATTACTGACTGTAGAGGGGTTATCAAAAAGTGATCTAAAAAGTCAGTAACGTCATCTACCACTTATTACAATGCGAGGGCACTTGTTACAATTTACATCCTAGAATGTTTTGTGAATTATGCCCTTATTCATAATAAAACCCTTATCGATGGTATAAACCTATATTAATTAAAATGCATTTTAAGCCTTTAATAAATCGGCCAAGTGCGAGTCGGACTCGCGCACCGAGGGTTTCGTACAAACCTGTAGATATATAATGAATTTCGCAATTTTTCCTTTATCTTACGTTGCTTCGTGCCAAATTTCAAGACTCTGAGTTCACGGGAAGTATCCTGTAGGTTTTGATTACCTTGCGAGTGTCGAAAATTTACGGAATAAACGGCTGTATTTTTTAATAGATCTTTTGATTGCGTTGGCTTAGAGGTTTGATTTTTTCACAGCTCCAAGGGACAGTACACCTGAGTATTTGATATGAATTTCAGCTTGATACCTCCACGCGTTCCTGAGAAAAAGGGTCTTGACAGAAAGACAGACGGATAACAAAGTGATCCTATAAGGGTTCCGTTTTTCTTTTTGAGGTACGGAATCCTAAAAAGAACTTCAAATTTAAAACAGCTGACGGAAATCGGCCATGTTTTCACTATCGAACGTTTATAAGCTCCACTAAGTTATAAGACCGTTTGTGTTTAAAATGAGATTCAACTTTATGAACACAATAATGCAATAACGAATGAGCAATTGCAATTCTTTTCTATACGCCTCATCGACTTCGCATACATTGAACGATTACCATCCACGTAATTTTATCAGTTCAAAATGAAATCTTATGTACTTGTAATAGAGTTGAGATGTAAATAAAATTTAGTGGTGAAGTACAGACATGTCTGGGTTAGATTTTGGAGCATCGCCAATAAAGTGCACGACAGGGCCTTGTTTATGCCGCGATAAATCCTAGAGGAATTTCGGGATGTCGTTATGCAACACATGCATGATGTAAAATTAGGGGCAACGTTGCAAAATGGATGGCGTAATGTCAAAAGACAAGTTAGATGAAATATCAGTGGGTAATTCGGGATGGAAGGAGATTAGAATATGGTGCCCGTGGGTATCCCAACATAAAATAACATAAGCTCACGCCTGTATCCCGACGGGGTAGTCCCAGATGTGATAGGGGGTCGAGCCTAGTCCAGAATCTGGAATTTGTGCTCGATGTGGCGATAGGCTCGCCCCCTATCACATCTGGGGCGGAACTAAGCTCGGTGAAATGTTGTTGTAGTTTACTAGTGCACCTCTGCCACTCTCTCTGATACAGACGTTAACTTATGTATGTTTAAAAATACAAACCTCGTGGTTACCCTCCAAGAAGAAACTGCAATTAAAACCAGCTTGGTCCTCGGAGCCGCAACAAAATGGCGGCTTTCGACACTCGAATACCGGTTGTTTGGAATAAAAACGGCACAATTCGGCGGTAATGCGTCCGCTCATTTGTTTAATGCGCCGAAACGAGACTTTCGTACAATTCCCTAAAATGTGCCAAGTTTGTTGATGTTTAATTTGGTTTTGTGAGAAAGTGTGGTTATTATTTTTACTATAACATAAACATAAACATAAGCTCACGCCTGTATCTCCGAAGGGGTAGGCAGAGGCGCACTAGCGAACTAGTACACCCACGTTTCGCCGAGCTTAGTTCCGTCCCAGATGTGATAGGGGGCGAGCCTATCGCCATATCGGGCACAAATTCCAGACTCCGGGCTAATATGGAAAAATCCAATATTACTTTGCCCGACCAGGGGATCGAACCCGAGACCTCAGAACCGTAGTCGTACCGAAATACCATCACACCACCGAGGCTTTTTACTATAAGCCATCATGAATATTTTTTATAGCAAACGACCGGCAGTAGCTGTGGACCGGAATGTCCTGGGTTCGAATCCCAGGTCGAGCGAGCGAATTTTCTAATTAAATTTGCCCAGAGCTGGAACCCCAGAGAGAGGGTGACGTCAGGCAGGATCTGTAGGCAGAGTGAAGCCAAATCCTTTATGCAACACATAAGCTCACGCCTGTATCCCCGAAGGGGTAGGCAGAGGCGCACTACCAAACTAGAACACCCACATTTTGCTGAGCTTAGTTCCGTCCCAGATGTGATGGGGGGCGAGCCTATCGCCATATCGGGCACAAATTCCAGACTCCGGGCTGATATGGAAAAATCCAATATCACTTTGCCCGACCCGGGGATCGAACCCGAGACCTCAGAACCGTGGTTGTACCGAAATACCACCACGCCACCGAGGCAGTCCATGCTCATTATAATCACAAGTTTAAGACCATAACAGACCGACTTCAAATCCGATCGTGACCAAATTTATATGGCGTGCTCGGATAAAAAAAAAATAAGCTCTATGGCATACAAAAATATTTTTGAAAATCAGTCTACATTTGGCGGAGATATCGGGCAACATTATACATACATATATAAACTCACGCCTGTTTCTCGTTGGGGTAGGCAGAGACTAAGGAGCGCCAATTGCTTCGGTTCAAACACACCTCTTTCGCTTCTTCCACAGTCATCAGTCTTTTCATGCACGCTCGTCGGTTACGAGAACTCCTTATTTGGCCCTTTTTCAGGAGATGGCAACATATTAACATACCCTTAAAGGGGGTTTACGTCAGGCAGGCAGCTGGTCGTAAAAACTAAGCCAAATCCTTTCTGCAAACAGTGGTATCAAACTGGTCGAGTCGGCCCATTCGTGCTGTAGTAGACGCTACTGTCTACAACGTGGCTTTACCACCCAACAATTCAGTAGCCCGAGCACGAAAAACTAATGTAAATGTAAATGTATTCGAGTTCGCTGCGCACTGATGACGTTTGGTTAATATTTCATACAAATTTCATAGACGCGCATCGAGTTCGAATACATTTACGGTTGTCAGAAATTTTCCTGCTCAGGCCGCAGGAACAAACTAACTACCGCAGACGTAGAAACGACACGTAATAGCGGTGAATGATCGAATCGATCGAATGGGCCGAAAACCCTGCTTCACTTTCAATGTTCCTAGCGCTCCGTCCAACTTTTTTTTACGTCCGTGATAACTACTTTGAATTTTCGGGTAGTTTCTTCTTGTTTTTTTTTTAATACACCCAACAGTCACACACCTAGTCCTGACTCCATACTAGATATAACCTGTATCCTGGGTGTCAGGGACTATGAGAGACTTTCGGTCTCACAACACCCAGACTTGAAACAAATATCTGTGGGCCACACAAACATTTGTCTCAATGCGGGAATCGAACCCGCGGCTTCTCAGTCGGTTACTCGCCCGCTGCGCCACGGAGGCTTGTACGAGTTAAAACTCGTATTGTATAAAATACTGCCTCGGTGGCGTAGTGGTATTTCGGTACGACTACGGTTCTGAGGTCTTGGGTTCGATCCCCGGGTCGGGCAGTGATATTGGATTTTTCCATATCAGTCCGGAGTCTGGAATTTGTGCCCGATATGGCGATAGGCTCGCCCCCTATCACATCTGGGACGGAACTAAGCTCGGCGAAATGTGGGTGTTCTAGTTCGCTAGTGCGCCTCTGCCTACCCCTTCGGGGATACAGGCGTGAGCTTATGTTATGTTATGTATAAAATATCCAAACGAACCCACAAGCTGAAGCTAGCCACAAACATTAATATTCATGTTAGCGGCACGTTGTCGCGTCATGTTTGTGTGTCACGTTAATTATGAACGTTGTTTTAAACGAGTGATTTAGCGAAGGCATGTGAAGCGTTTAATGAAAATAACATTTATGGGAATTCTGAGCATTTGCCGATCGGTTGGAGCAATTAGTCGATTATTTTGATACAAAATAGAGATTGAGTGCGAAATAATGTACGATAAGTATATAGTCACGCCTGTATCTCCAAAGGGGTAAGCGAAATCCTATGTAGCGTACACTATTGTATATCCATCATGAGTTTCATTGACATTTCTCGCTAAAGCCGAGTCTCCTGCAATAGTTTTAAACACATTACATAACGTAAGCTCACGCCTATATCTCCTAAGGGGTAGGCAGAGGCGCACTAACGAACTAGAACACCCACATTTCGCCGAGCTTAGTTCCGTCCCAGATGTGATAGGGGGCGAGCCTATCGCCATATCGGGCACAAATTCCAGACTCCGGGCTGATATGGAAAAATCCAATACTTACCACTTTGCCCGACCCGGGGATCGAACCCGAGACCTCAGAACCGTAGTCGTACCGAAATACAACCACGCCACGGAGGCAGGCAGAGGCAGCAATAGTTTTTCTCGAAACTTTACACAAAAACAAGTACGCAAAACAAATATTTTAGCTGTCTCTTGCTCGTTGAATAATGGATCTAAAGAAACTTAATATAGAGGGGCTATTAAACAAGTTTCAATACAAAAAAAAATGATCTCAAACTTCAGTACCAACATATACCATTTATTAAATGCATACATACATACATACACACATAAACTCACGCCTTTGTTTCCCGTTGGGGTAGGCAGAGACTAAGGAGCGCCAATTGCCTCGGTTCAAACACACCTCTTTCGCTTCTTCCACAGTCATCAGTCTTTTCATGCACGCTCGTCGGTTATGAGAACTCCTTATTTGGCCCTTTTCTAAAATATCGCCAATTTGGTCCATAAAGGTACGTCTAGGACGTCCTCGGCCGACACTATCATTCACTTCCGCTACATAAATTTCTTTCGTCACTCTACTTTCATGCATCCTTTCAACGTGGCCAAACCACCGAAGCATTCCTTTCTCAATCCTCGTCACTACATCTTCCTTCAATCCAACTTTCTCTCTTATGCTGCTATTCCTCACTCTATCATTCAACTTCAGCCCACACATACTTCTTAATGATATCATCTCCACCGCATTTATCTTACTTGCATGCTTCCTCTGCAAAATTCCTCCTTATTAAATGCAAGGGCAATTATTACAATTTACACTCTTGAATGTTCCGTGAATGTTTGGGTGTTTGTCACCACAGACGAAAAAAAATTGGACAGAATAGAGCTTAGAGAGCGCTAGAAACATTGAAATTGAAGCAGGGTTTTCGGCCCATTCGATCTATCGTCACGTAATGGCAGTGACTGATCAAATAGCCGAAATCCCTGCTTCACTTTCAATATCCCTAGCGCGTTCGTTAATTTTTTCAACCGACTTCCACAAAAGGAGGAGGTTCTCAATTCGTCTGTATTATTTTTATGTATGTTACTCGATATCTCCGCCAAATGTGGACCGATTTTCAAAATTATTTTTGTGTTCGATAGAGCTTATTTCAAGGGTGGTCCCATATCAATTTGGTTACGATCAGTAAAATGGAAGTCGGTCAGTTAAGTTTTTAAACTTGTGATTATTTACGTCCATGTTTGTCACATAAATATTTACATGATCACTGGCGAGAAACGTTAAAAAGTAAAATCTCGCGGTTGAGCTACTGGTGTTCGCTACGACAGACAAAAAGCTATCCCATTTGTGTCCATAAGTTCGTGAATATTCATCACGCCGATCAATACTCGCTTTATTTTCGTAGTTTTCACTTCAGTTGCTTTGTGGGTTTATTTTGTGCTCGGAAATTCGTATTTAAGTTTTGTCTTTAATTCTTTTTCTTTCTTTCTACGTACTTATTCCACTTTAATGGTGGGATCGACGCAACATCCTTTAAAAAGGTTTTTAAGAAGGAACATTCAGTACAGCCTTGAAGAAAACTGTCGTGAAGTGTTCGCTATTGTGTTTTTTCGGCGAGTGAGATTTCTGGTGACCCTATTTTTTTTTTTTTTTTTTTTTTAGGAAGATTTACAGACAAATAAATACAATATGTGTAGATTCTGTGAATAGGCCTATGCTAATTACAAATCTTCGCAAATGAACACACGCTACTTTCACATCATCAGCCATAGGACGTCCACTGCTGAACATACCCTCCTTTTCCTAATCCCCATTCCCATCCTTTAAGGCCATTTTACGTTCAACAGTATAGAGGTATAGACGGGACTACCGCACAAAACTTGTGATCCAAAAGTTATGACATAGTGGTCATAAGTAACTCAGTTTATTTGAAATATACGCGCGCCAGGTCAGCCAGCGTAATAATATTAAGGCCGACTTGCACCACTATTACTCACCTAGAGTTAGCCTTAACCTCAAGTTAAATTGAAATAGAAATATATGAAGGACATGTAATTCATTACATGTAGTTAATTAAATGTCATAATTTATTATCTGTAATTTTTTTTTATAGAAGAGTGGGCAAACGAGCAAGTGGGTCACCTGATGTTAAGTGTGTTGCATGTAATGTAATGTACTTACATGTAATGAATTACATGCCCTTCATATATTTCGTTTTCAATTTAACTTTAGGTTAGGACTAACTGTAGGTTAGTAATAGTGGTGCAAGTCGCCCTAAGAGAACAAACTTATCTTGCGTGATTCTTAACCATTCACAAAACATTCTATGGTGTAAATTGTAATAATCGCCCTCGCATTGTAATAAGTGGTTGATGGTGGTACTGAAGTTTGAGATCATTTTTTTGTATGGAAACTTGCTTGATAGCCACTCTATAGTTAGTAGTATTAAATCTCTTTGTTTAAGGCTAATAACGCACTCATTATTCTTTTGGTACAGTGTGGGCAACAGAGATCACTTACCACCAAGTGATGCCCCTGCTCTTTTGCCAGTCTGATATACATACATACATACATACGTACATTTTGCTGCTTTTTTCCTTTATTTTTTTTTTAAACCATAGTCCCTAAGCTAACTGATTCAACATCCGTGCGTCACTTAAGGTGACCACTGAAAACCAGCGCTGTGTTATGATTCTGATCACAACACAGCAACATGCTGAGTTGGTCACCTTTTGTCACAAAGTACGCATGCACTATGTTTTTATATATTATATTTGTTTTTGCTTATTAAGTTATTATCTATAAGTTCAATTTAGTAACTGATGTTGCATGCGTTTAGTGACAATAAACATTTCTTTCTTCTTTCTTTTCTTCTTCTTCATATAAAAAATAACTTTATTTCGTGCATGTGTTACATATTTCTTTGGAAATAAAGCTGATTTTAAGACTTACCCGCTTAGGGTTGAGTATTCCAGAAGTTTGATAATAAACATGCAAAGTTGTGTCGTTAAAAGCAGGCAACCCTACAGCCACTTTAAATTGAATCCGCTAAGTGATTTCGGCAGTTCGCATAACAAGTTTCAAGAAAACTAGCAAGTAACAACTGCTGGTGATGTATGATGTACCAAAGATATTCAACAGTGCATAGACGGAAAAACAGCGCGAAATTTGTGATCCAAAAGTTGTGACCTTGTGGTCATAAGTCATTCAGTCGTATTTGAAACATACGCGCGCAAGGTCGTGCCAGCGTAATAGCCCCTTACTTATAAAAATATTTAAGCGCTGCTTATCTTTATACCATAGGTTGTCCCTTTCATTTTTAAACAATTGTAACGCAAGGACTGCCTCGGTGGCGTGGTTGTATTTCGGTACGACTACTGTCCTGAGGTCTCGGGTTCGATCCCCAGGTCGGGCAAAGTGATATTGGATTTTTCCATATCAGCCCGGAGTCTGGAATTTGTGCCCGATATGGCGATAGGCTCGCCCCCTATCACATCTGGGACGGAACTAAGCTCGGCGAAATGTGGGTGTACTAGTTGGCTAGTGCGCCTCTGCCTACACCTTCGGGGATACAGGCGTGAGCTTATGTAACGCAAGGAAAAATGTGACAGGGTATTCTTAACCATTTGCTCAGCTAAAAATGCTGTTTTAAGTAAGGCCCATAATGTTTAGACCACGGAAGCAAAAACATTATGGACAGATCGCTAGGAACATTGAAGTGCAGCAAGGTTTTCGGCCCATCTGATCTATCGACACGTGGCGTGTGTGCGTAGGGCACTTTTGTACAGGCGCGTTTGTGTGCGTGGCTTCTCTGTGGCATCCGTTTTATTATAGGCGAGATGGTGTCCTTCGTTTTCTTTATGTCCGTGTTCAAAAGTCATCTGTCCATTGAAAAACCAGCCCTAAAACATGTATATAATGGTATTGTTGAAAACGTCCTACATTTTGCAGAACAATTTAAAAGGCGGTACTCCAAACCATTAAACGTGAATATAAGCTCTTAATTCCATAACTCTGTTCACACCCATTTACCCTTTTAAACAAAAATAACACCATATTTCTTCATGTGCAGGTATTTTTGGGGTTGGGCGTTAATGTTGGCACCTCTGTGGTCTGTAAAACACGTTAAATGATTTGCAAAAATAAATTCATACCCATGTCTTCTTCTTCTTCTACCTGCCCTTATCCCTCCTTAATGTGGGGTCGGCGCAACACACTTTTTAAGCATATTGCAGATAGGATTTGGCTTAGTTTTTACGACCGGCCGCCTGCCTGACGTCAACCCCCTATGAGGGATCCAGTCCCGGGAAAATTAAATTAGAAAATTTGCTTTGCTGGACCTGGGAGTCGAACCCAGGGCCTCCCAGTCCACAGCCCATACATACTGCCACTAGACCAAGGAGGCGACCAAATCCATACCCATATCACAGACGTATAAAAAAGGACACCATCTCGCCTATAGTTGAACGGACGCCACAGAGAAGCCACGCACACAAACGCGCCTGTACAAAAGTGCCCTACGCACCATGGACGTAAAAAAGATGGACTGACTGAAAGTGAAGCAGGGTTTTCGGCTCATTCGATCAGTCAATGTTCCTAGCGCTCCGTCCATCTTTTTTTAAGTCCGTGACCGATGTAAATGCGGAGTTAACTATGTGTCGTTTTTACGGTTAAACCAATTAACCAATTTTGATAAAATAGCAATGAAGAGCTTGTCGTCTAGTGACAGCAGTTATGGGCTTTGGACTGGCAGGCCCTGGGTTCGATTCCCAGGTGGAGCAAAGCGATTCTATTTAGCGATTCAATCTAATTTGATTTGCCTGGGACTGCATACCCCCAGATGGGGGGGTTGTCGTCGACAGCCTCCGTGGCGCAGAAGGCGAGTACACGTCTGTGAAACGTGAGGTCGCGGATTCGATTCCTGCACCGAGACGAATTTCTGTGTGGTTCACAGATATTTGTTTCAGCAAGGTAAAAGCGCACGTACTAGCGCTATGCGTGATGACGGCGCTTAACGAACTAGCTCTCTCGAGGCGTTTGACATAAATTTATTGAAAATGGTATTCTCTAAGAGCCAACAACGTTGAACGCTCCGTCGATCTCAACGATGTGCGCTGCGGGATTTCGTCATCGATCGCAACGTTGTGACGTTTCTTAGAGAAGCAACCTGCGGGTTTAGACAAGTGGCATATGCGCTAATCGAATAGAATAGTCGGGTAGAATAAATGTATGGGAATGACATAAGAGTACGCTACATGCGGCGTACTCTTATGTCATTTCCATACATTAATTCTCGACTAACGTATAGGCCACTTGCCTAAACCCCCTGCTGAAGAGACTATTAGCCGAAGCGTTCTGCGGCCTGCAGCCCGAGCAGGAAAATTTTTGAAAACCGTAAATGTATTCGTGCTCGATGCGCGTCTATGAAATTTGTATGAAATATTAATCAAATGTCATCAGTGCGCAGCGAGTTTACATTTACTTTAGTTTTTCGTGCTCGGGCTACTGTGCAGGAAAATTTCTGACAACCGTAAATGTATTCGAACTAGATGCGCGTCTATGAAATTTGTATGAAATATTAACCAAACGTCATCAGTGCGCAGCGAACTCGAATACATTTACATTAGTTTTTCGTGCTCGGGCTACTGTAACGACTTCGTTTACGTAGTTATATTGGAACATCAACATTTCTTAGCTATAAAGACATTATATGACGTCATCACTTCACCATCTGCCACAATAAAGCGAAAGTAAAATGGCGGTAGGAAGCTCCAATCGTAAAAGAAACGCTTGTGTGTGATATTGTATCGGCTAGATTTATATGCCGGTGAAAATTATTTACATTATCTATCCATAATAATTATGTAATTATGTAAGTAACGCTGTGAAACGTGAGGCCGCGAGTTCGATTTCCGCACCGAGTTATTGTGTAACGCACATATATTTATTTCGGTTCTGGGTGTTTTTTTTTATATAGCAGAGACTTTGGTATTCTCCATCGCCCATAGACAACCAAGACAACAAAATTATAGATGCGTTGCCAAGCTAAAAGGAGGGAAATAAGGATTGTGAAAGACAGCGGGGGATTCAGCCACCGGAAATCTCACTCACCGAACGAAACGTGACAGCGAGCTGCTACTTTCCGCCGGTTTTATGCGAGACATTCGTGCTGTAGACATAACTGTCTACAGCGTGGATCTACCACTCAAATTAAGTGTTGTGAGATCGAAAGTCTCTCATAGTTTATGATACCCTAGTCTGAGGTCAGGAGTCAGGACTATGTGTGTGACTATTGGGTGTATTTATTTATTATTTTATTTAGAGATGATAAAAGTTAGTCTCTTAAGCCATTTCGATACACTTTTTAAAAATATGTTTAAATAAGAAATCCTTCATAATTAAGTTTTTTTTTGCTGAGAATATACTAAAGTTTTTAGGACTTCAAAGCAGCTGATGGAACTGCCATTATGGAAAAAAATATACTTGATAAGATTACTAATAGTTTTTCTTCGCTATTATTATTTATGTAATTTCGTCGCCATGTCTTACCACCCTTATATAGTTAGGCGTAGAAAAGAATAGTTTTCACATCGATCGATGGTTTTAATGCCGTATAGAGCTGTTACAGTGGATTACAGACTTGCGTCACTGTCTCATACTATTTACTGCATTCAGCTCTGTCTGCCTTTAACTGGGTCATTATTGTTTTATTCGAAGTCGCCTCCTTGGTCTACTGGTAGTATGGACTGTGGACCAGGAAGTCTTGGGTTCGATTTCTAGGTTTTTGAGTGGTAGAGCCACGCTCTAGACAGTAACGTCTACAGCACGAATGGGTCAGCTCGACTGGTTTGATAACTCTGCCTCACAGAAAACCTACGTAAAGTGGCAGCTGGCTGTCGCGTTTCGTTCGGTGAGTGAGATTTCCGGTGGCCCATTTCCCTCCCTCCCTTTCCCAAGCTTTTTTCCCCTCCTTCTCCATTCTGTCCTTTTAGGTTGGCAACGCACTCATGATTCTTTTTGTGTCTTGGGTGTCTATGGGCGGTGGACATCACTTACCATCAGGTGACCCATCTGCCCGTTTGCCAGTCTCTGGGTAGACCTGACCTAGGTATAACCTGTATCGTGGGTATCAGAAACTACGAGAGAACTACTATTTGTGGGCCACACAAACATTTGTCTCGATGCGGGAATCGAACCGCTTCACAGCCAACTCGCCCACAACGCCACGGAGGCTGTTATTATGACATGTATGAAGCTCATTTGATATTATAATTGTAGCCGCGACCCGTGCTAGTTCGCCTAATAGCATTTGAAACTGTTATGGGGTTATAATGGGGTATTTACTTACCATTCTCACAAGCCATTAATAGGAATTCTGGACAGCATAATTCTACTAATATTATAAACGTGAAAGTTTGTGAGTATGTTTATAAATAATAAATAACACCCAACAGTCACATACATAGTCCTGACCCCACACTAAAATCGAGTCTTGTGTCGTGGGTATCAGGAACCACGAGAGACTTTCGGTCTCACAACACCCAGACCCGAAACAAATATCTGTAGGCCATATAAACATTTGTCTCGGTGCAGGGATCGAACCCGCGGCCTCTCGCTTCACAGCCGGCTACGCGCCCGCTGCGCCACGGTGGCTGTTTGTTACTCTTTCACGTAAAAATTGGGTGTATTTGATTAAACTTGCCAGGTATATAAAGATTATATAAAGATTAATCTATATAAAGATTATAGAGGTACAATCCAAAATATAGCAGCGATGGCTTAGTTGCCGTAGTTATAATGGTACGGAGTGCCGAGACGAGTGGCGGAGGACCCACCCCAAAATGGAGCATACACCTCTGACTTTTCTATGTTAAATGTCTTTTGTTTGTGAATATCGCTTGCTATAACGGCGAAGGAAAACATCGTGAGGAAACCTGCATACCCGAGAATTAAGAATATTTCAGAGACTGTATACCGTTCATTAAAAGACCGTAAAGTGAATAAAAGTTTGAGGTATGGCCAAAAATATTGTCTCTAAAAAGGTTTTAAACTTATTGCCAAACATTTTTTTCAAGAAACTTGGTTTCGTAGATAGTCACGGGCGGCTCGGCCTCCGGTGGCCCATACCCTTATTATCTCATTATTATCTCAGCCTATCGCCGTCCACTGCTGAACGTAGGCCTCCCCAAGTGAGCGCCAACCATCCCGGTCTTGCGCAGCCCGCATCCATCCGCTGCCCGCCACTTTTCTCAATTGTCTGTCCATCGTGCAGGAGGACGTCCCACACTACGTCTGCCTAAACGCGGTCTCCACTCCAGCACATGTCTGCTCCACCGGCCATCTGTCCGTCTGCAGGCATGACCGGCCCACTTCCATTTCAACGTGCTAATTCTGCGAGCAATATCAATCACTTTGGTTCTCTGGCGGATGACTTCATTTCGAATTCTGGCCACCAGAGAAATGCCAAGCATAGCTCGCTCCATAGCACGCTGAGCGATTTTGAATTTGCGGACCAGTCCGCTGGTGAGTGTCCAGGTTTCGGCTCCGTAGGTCATTACGGGTAGGACGCACTGGTTGAAAACCTTCGTTTTCAAACACTGAGGGATCGACGACTCGAAAATATTGCGTAGCTTTCCGATATACCATACCCTTCTGTAACATAAATATGTGCCGCCTCCTTAACAAGAAAACGAAATGTCGAGACATTGAAAAACAGAGCACTTCTAATTTGTATTTTGTAACAACGGCAGGATCATTAGCCGTGTCCGTAACGAGGGACATTACACTGCCTTTCATTTAGATCTTAAAGCTGACATCAAACGGTTTACGATACGCCCTAAAGATATTATACTGGGTAATCTTCCTTTATCTATATCTTCCTTTACAGGTTTAAAACGTTTGTACCTACTTTGAATTAATCCATCGAAAAAGAAGAATAACTACTACTTAAGTAAAAGCTTTACTGCTGTCTTACTTATAAAAACATTTAACTTAACGGACCGACTTCAAATTTGATCGTGACCAAATTTATATGGGACCACCTTTGAAATAAGCTCTATCGAACACAAAAAGAATTTTGAAAATCGGTCCACATTTAGCGGAGATATCGGGTAACATACATAAAAAATACAGACGAATTGGGACGTTCTCCTTTTTGGAAGTCAGTCGGAAAAAGACTATACTTAACCATTTGCTCAGCTAAATTTTTTTTATAAGAAGGCCCTTGGTGACTTACAAATTATGTTAAAATCGACCGATCAACTACCGATTTGGTTGATAAAAAAAAACGACGAATTAAGGAACTTCTCCTTTTTGGAAGTCGGTCATAATACCGGCCCAGCTAGTGTCTCATACAAATAAATTAACTATGAATATTACGAACAGGGGGGTTACCACTACCTCTTATAGCAGTATTATTATAATCTTACTTGAACCGATTCCCATACAAAACAAACGAAGAACGATTATAATAATACTGCTATAAGAGGTGGTGGTAACCCTGCTGTAAATGGAAAACGTGGATTCGCAGAATTAAAGCCTGTGAAATGACATAATACACCTTATTAGTAGAAATTATTGTATAAGAATGACAAAGCTACTTTTTTCGGGTTGGATGGAGACGTCAGTGTCCATTCGGAGCTATTCGGACTCGGAGTAGATTACCTGTCACATGCAGGACAGCGGACCGCGCCAAGCCGAATTCAAATATAGATATACAATAATATACATATCACTTCACATAAACTGTATGTATTTATTGTCTACAAAAATAAATTTTCAAAACCAATCAAGCTATAGTATAGTATAGTCAAGGTATAGTCGCTGGATGCAGGCCGCTTCCAACAGGTCGATCTGGAAATCTTTGGGGGAGGCCTATGTTCAGCAGTGGACGTCCTATGGCTGATGATGATGATGATGATAGTAATATTGTTACAAGGTTTTAGCTGTCGCCTCTTTGGTCTAGTGGCAGCATACATGGGCTGTGGACCGGGAGGTCCTTGGTTCGATTCCTAGGTTGGGAAAATAAATTTTGATTTAATTTTCCCGGGACTGGATCCCCAGATGGGGTGGACATCAGGCAGGCACCCAGTCGTAAAACTAAGCCAAATCCTTTCTGCAACACTGAAAAATTGTGTTGCACCGATCCCACATTAAGGTGGGATAAGGGCAGGGAGGTTACCACCACCTCTTATAGCAGTATTATTATAATTTTACTTGTACCGATTCCCATACAAAACAAACGAAGAACGATTATAATAATACTGCTATAAGAGGTCGTGGTAATCCTGCAGATAGAAAGAGAGTTTACAAAGTTTTACTTGCGTGGTCAGGTTTGTCCATTAGGCCAATTTCACTTGGCCCTCATTTGAATGTTCTAAATACTGTCACGCAACTAATTTACCTTGCTTTTTTCCTTTAAAAATGAAAGGTTTCATTATATTGACTATTAATTACTTAGTTTTACTGCCTCGGTGGCGTGGTGGTATTTCGGTACGACTACAGTTCTGAGGTCTCGGGTTCGATCCCGGGTCGGGCAAAGTGATATTGGATTTTTCCATATCAGCCCGGAGTCTGGAATTTGTGTCCGATATGGCGATAGGCTCGCTCCCTATCACATCTGAGACGGAACTAAGGTCGGCGAAATGTGGGTGTTCTAGTTCGCTAGTGCGCGTCTGTCTACCCCTTCGGGGATACAGGCGTGAGCTTATGTATGTATGTCTCTCCTTATATTAGTTTACATTAAGATGATAAAGGGATTTTGAGGGGAAATCTGAGAGGGTGGGAGTCGCTTGTTAAAATTATTTCATATTATTATCTAGAGCTGTGTTTGTTGGTTTTTAAGTGATGTGGTTTAAAGCTTCAAACTGCAATGCAGATGGATAGATGTAGAAACTTTTTAACCGGTTATTTTTTATGAGTTTTACTTGGTGCGTTGGCTGGATTTATTCGGTCGATTCGCCGAGTGAAGTTCATCTGAGGGGCACCGCGCTGGAAGGAATTACGCCATAATCTCAGCAGGACCTTGAGACCATCCAAATCTGGGTCTCATGGTCATTGTGAAAACATAATTGCTCTATTTACTTTGATTTTTTACATCAGGAATGGGCCGGCTCGACCGGTTAAATACCACTGTCCCACAGAAAACCGACGTAAAGTGGCAGCTTGTTGTCGCGTTTCGTTCGGTGAGTGAGATGACGGTGGCCCATTTCCCCTTTACCTTACCCAAGCCCATTTCCCTCCCCTTCCATTCCCGCCTTTTAGTTTGGCAACGCACCCATAATTCTTTTTGTGTCTTGGATGTCTATGGGCGGTGGAGATTACTTACCATCAGGTGACCCATCTGCTCGTTAACTAATCGCTGCTATAAAAAAAACATTGGTTAAATCATCGCAAATACGAGGAAGCCATTATTTTTAAAAGAAGAAGATGATAAAGGCATCGCTTTTCATAACATGCAGATTCCGCACATTAGATACATTGCGAGCGTTGTATAAAATCTGAAACAATCTGCGCGGCTGCAGCGGACGTAAATCCTATCCTTTGTACCCGCGATACAAAGTTACGATACACTGTGATAAATACATAACTCGTACAAGCTTATATTAGCGTTTTGTTGTGACAAGGTAATTATCTTGTTTGAAATGATTTGTTTATCAAATTGTGCTTTCGTCTCAGCTTATGAAAGTTTTTGAAGTGAAAACTTTTTTAAGTGCACTTTATTTCCGACCACTTCCAAAAAGGAGAAGGTCTTCAATTCGTCTGTATTTTTTTATGTATGTTACGCGATATCTCCGCCAAATGTGGACCGATTTTCAAAATTATTTTTTTGTCCGATAGAGCTTCTTTCAAGGGTGGCCCCATATAAATTTGGTTACTATCGGATTTGAAGTCGGTTCGTTAAGTTTTTAAACTTGTGATTATATGGATACTGAATTAGACTTAGCCGTCACGCTCGGCTATGTAACGCTATTTCGGGGAAAGTCCGCTCAAATTTCAAACCCGGGCTGATATTGAAAATCCAATATCACTGCTTGACCCGGGGATCGAACCCGAGACAGGACGGTAGTCGTACCACCACGCCACGGAGGCAGTCTTCTATCTTATCTTCTTATATAGCTTCGATTACAGCTTGCATTTAAATTTGAATACAAACTCGTTCACTCGATATGGAAGTTTCTAGATTTTCCAGATATTTCTGCGGGCAGTGGGAATTCGACGCTCTGTATGTAGGTCGCCGCGTTAAATGCCGCATTTCCGATTTACTCGCCTCTCGAAGAAATGGTCGGATCTTCGGCATTGCTCCAGCGCTGGTACAAATGCCTGTACTTATTTGCATAATGGTTTGTGTTCTGATTTAGAATACCGTTTTATATTACTTTAGTTTTATACTTGTAATAAATATATATATTTTAAATAAATAGCCAATAAATAACACCCAACAGTCACACACATAGTCCTGATCCCAAAAAAAGATCGAGTCTTTTGTCGTGGATATCAGAAACTATACTTTCGGTCTCTCAACACCGTCCGACGAAGTCGTAATCGTCCCTTAATTCTAACTTAATTACCCAGCCTTCCGTCCGAAGGCTGAAGCGTTTGTGATTTAGTAGCCAGTTGCCAGCTTGACCTTGTCACGATATGTTAGTCGAGTTACACGCAAATTAGTTTACTATTAGAAACATAGCGTCCCGTGGGACCTGGGAGTGTGAGTGTACTAATAAAACCTTATTTTATTTGTCCGGGCACGGCAAAGTGACTCCATTGCACCTGATGGTAAGCGTAGTGCAGTCAAAAAAAAACTAACGACCAATAACAAGTTAAGTTTACGTCACATTTAAACAACAAGCACAACTTTAGACTAGAATATGAAATCATTACAACAAGCGACCACCCGCACCGTCAGAATTCCGCCGAAACTCCGCATTTCCTTTTCCCCCGTTTCTGCTACGAGTACAGATAAATAAATCCCACGGAAGTTAAAAATCGGTAGTTTTGTCATTTGTCAAATTAAAAACATTTCTTTATATCCACTTAAATCTCAGTTTGGAAGTCAATAATATTTTTTTTTATAGTAGAGACTGGCAAACGAGTCGAGCAGATAGATCACCTGATGGTAAGTGATCTCCACCGCCCATAGACACCCATGACACGAAAAGAATCATGGGTGCGTTGCCAACCTAAATGGAGGGAAATAGGGATTGGGAAAGGGGAGGGGGCAATTGGGCCACCGGAATTCTCACTCAACGAATGAAACGCGACATTTGTTTTCCTTTTGAGTGATTTTTTTTAATATCACGTTCCGTTGAAAAGTTTTGAATAGGAATAACATTAATTAGCATCCGTCTTGTACCATTTTATTTAGAATACAAAAGGCTGCGTTTTGTTTCATGATACGGTTTGTTGTTTTGACGAGCACTTTGAACTCTTAATGAAAAATAGAACATTGGGTTATTTGGGGCCTGCAGTTAATAAATAAATACACCCAACAGTCACACACATAGTCCTGACCCGACACTAGTGTGGGGTGACTGTTGGGTTATACCTAGGTATAACCTGTATCATGGGTATCAGAAACTTCGAGAAACTTTCGGTCTCACAACACCCAAATCCGAGACAAATATCTGTGGGCCATACAAAGATTTGTCTCGGTGCGGGAATCGAACCCGCAGCCTCTAGTTTCATAGACGGAGGCTGGATACATATTGATGTACTTTATAAAAACCATTGGATTCTGATCCGAGCCACAATTTAACAATCGATATATATATGGAAGCAGCCTGCATCCAGCGACTTCCTGCAACCTTTCATCAACCATCAGGTCGTCGGTCCACCTTGTAGGTGGACGTCCTACGCTTCGCTTGCCGGTACGTGATCTCCACTCGAGAACTTTTCTGCCCCATCGGCTATCAGTTCTGCGAGCTATGTGCCCTGCCCACTACCAACAGGTCAATCTGGAAATCTTTGGGGGAGGCCTATGTTCAGCAGTGGACGTCCTATGGCTGATGATGATGATGATGATGATGATGATATATATGGAGTCACCCTAACTGATCGTGTGAGGAATAGCATGATAAGGGATCGCTGTAAGCTGAAGGATGATGTGGTGACTAGAATTGATAAAGGGATGTTGAGGTGGTTTGGGCACGTGGAGAGGATGGATGAAAGGCGACTTACTAAAGGTATTTATCGCGCGAAAGTAAATGGAAGGGTCGGAAGAGAGCTTCCGGGGAGTACATACATGGACCAAATAAGTGATCTTCTCCGAAAAAGGCAAGTGACGAGTTCCCTCAACCGGCGGAAATGTATGAAAAGATGCATGACTGTGGAAGAGGCAAAAGAGGTGTGTCAGGATCGTAGCTTGTGGCGCTCAATAGTCTATGCCTACCCCCATGGGATACAGGCGTGAGTGTGAATGTATGTCATGTATGTATGTATTTAACAATCGAATTCGGATCAATCTTGATATTTGTATGAAATTTTACTCAAATTCCACCAGTACCTAGAACCATTGGGTCCTAGGTATTAGGTCTAGGTCCGTCAGTATCTAGGTCCATCAGAATTCAGTGGTTTTTACAAACATAAAACATAACATAAGCTCTCGCCTGTACCCCCGGAGTGATAAGCACATTTAGCCGAGCTTAATTCCCTCCCAGATGTGGTAGCGGGCGAGCCTATTACCATATCGGGTACAAATTCCAGACTCCGGACACTGAAAGATCCAATATCACTTTGCCCGACCCAGGGATCGAACCCAAGACCTCAGGACGATAGCCATGCCGCGCGCGCCACCGAGGCAGTCAAGTGATTTGTATGTAGAAGTATTAAAATATAATAGTACATACCACGGATGTAAAAAAAAGATGGACGGAGCTCTAGGAACATTGAAAGTGAAGCAGGGTTTTTGGCTCATTCGATCAGTCGCCGGCATTACGTGTCGATCAAATGGGCCGAAAATCACTTTCAATGTTCCTAGAGCTCCGTCCATCTGTTATTTTTACGTCTATGGTATACACAAACTCCTTTTCGACAAATATGCCTATAATAAAAAGGTATAGAGTAATTGCCAAAATGTAGGCATACACGAGTGTCGGTAAAATGAATGTTTTTAAAAAGCTTTTATTTAGTCGGGCAAGTTCATTAAAGCGGACTGTTTTACTTAATCCAGTGAAACGCGACCCAGCGTGGGGTGGACTCAGAAACATTTGCAGGGACCCACACCACCTCATAGAGACAAACTTCATAAAGAAAAACATTATAGAGCACACCGTTTATGTAATTATATTTATAGATTTTTTAGTGACAAAGAAAAAAAGAAAGAAATAAACTTTATTTAGCCAACACTTGATGCTTATGATCGTGTTCATAATAGCGATCACAATACAGATTTTAAATTGCTTTTGCTTACATGTGTAAGCACATAAAATCAGACTACGGATAATTATGTAATAGATTATTTCGCAAGCACTTCGGTATTTTCATAGCGGAGCACACGGTTTTTGTAATAATATATATAGATTTTTTTGTGATGAAAGAAAGAAATAAACTGTATTTAGCCAACACTTGATGCTCATGATCGTGTTCATAATAACGATTACTATACAGATTTTAACTTGCTTTTGCTTACATGTGTAAGCACACAAAATCAGTTTACCCGGAATCTTTAAAATGAAGCGGAATCTTTTCTACAACATGCTTGAAAAAGGAGTGAGAAAACCTACCCGGTTGATGTATATTGAATATCTCACTCAGGCACTTTGATCCCCACATAAACATCCAAGTACGGCCCAATTTTTGGCCCATGCATTAGCAACGGAAAATGTCTATGAACAAGCAGCGAAAGGCCCTGTTGGGACGCAATTGAGGTCACTTTTACACTCACACGTTAGATTAAACTAAAAGTTTGTTACTGAGTTAGTATCAGATATGTTGGTTTTAATTTGCTCTTATAGTTTTAATTTGCACAAAACATGTATTTTTTATCTATGGTGCATTCTACGAGCAGGAGACATTTTTTTTTTTTTATCATTTTTTTTAATGGGCTTTTGTACTTGATTTGTACATGTCAGCCCCATCGTATTTTCTTATACTGTTAAAATAATTTGCAATTAAATACCTAACCCTAAAATAATATTAAATAATTAGATGTTTTTTACGTATGTGTATAGTTTAGTATTACGTAAATAGTTATTGTACTCATAGATGTACTATGGGTACAACAACTATACAGTTATTTTTGTGAGAATATTAATTTAAACAGATCCACGGCTCCATCAGACGTGGGATCAGCTAGGATCTTATGGTAGATACCTACGTCATAAGCAGGAGACTAACTGTCTCATCATCAACCATTGTTTTACTTGTGTGTTTTTGTGTGTTATGTTTCGAGAAAAACAGACGCAGGAGGCGCGCCTTAAGGTTTACCTGTATTTTTTTTAAATGTTATTTATTATGGATAACGGTAATTTACGTATTTTTAATCGAAAATGTAATGTAGTTTTTGCAAAAACTTATTGGTCTTTGACTTCAAAAGTCAATATTTAAAACAATTTCTTACTCTTTTTGGAGATCGGACTATAAAACTAACTAAGCAAAACATACAGAAGAATTCATAGTCTTTTTTTATAGTAGAGACTGGCAAACGAGCAGAGGGGTCACCTGATGGTAAGTGATCTCCATCGCCCATAGACACCCAAGAAAAGAAACCATAGGTGCGTTGCCAACCTAAAAGGAAGGAAATAGGGATTGGGAAAGGGAGGGGGGTAATTGGGCCACCGGAAATCTCACTCAACGAACGAACCGCAAGCTGCCACTTTACGTCGGTTTTCTGTGAGACAGTGGTATCAAACCGATCGAGCCGGCCCATTCGTGCTGTAGACGTAACTCTGTACAGCGTGGCTGTCACTCAAATTTTCTCCTTCCTCCTTTTTGAACTCGGTTAAACGCAGCGTTTAACTCAATACTCATCATTTTACGGTCTGAATTAAAACATAACATAATATAAGCTCACGCCTGTATCCCCGAAGGGGTAGGCAGAGGCGCACTAGCGAACTAGAACACCCACATTTCGCCGAGCTTAGTTCTGTCCCAGATGTGATAGGGGGCGAGCCTATCGGCATATCGGGCACAAATTATCAGACTCCGGGCTGATATGGAAAAATCCAATATCACTTTCCCCGACCTGGGGATCGAACCCGAGACCTCAGAACCGTAGTCGTACTGAAATACCACCACGCCACCGCAGTCTGCGTTATAAGATTATGGTCTGAGTTATGAGATCAAAAAACCTACTACACGATAATCTGATGAATCCAGCAAGATTGATCACCCCGGTTGGGATAATTAACTATGTCGATGATCGAGTGGCGTGCCCGTGACAGCTGCCCCGGTAATTACGCCTATTTGTCATCAACGTCTTGCACAAATACGTGGCGAGGAACTGTGATAATTTCAATTTTTAGAAGTGAAAACTTCTTTGGGCGCGCTGAGGGTTACCATCACTTCTTATAGCAGTAATATTATAATTTTACTTGTACCGATTCCCATACAAAACAAATGAAGAACGATTATAATGATACTGCTATAAGGAACGAACGAACTGATCACTAACATAACCATAATAACCAATTTTTTTACTATTTTTATACCCCATCGGTATATGCCAAGATCCCCCTCCCCTGTGACCAAGTGGTATTTTGAAGACCCCCCCCTGAACGGGTCACGTAATATGGGTACGTTCCCTTATGTTGTGGATATTGAATGAGACTGAGCGGTCACGCTCGGCTATGTAACGCTCGTTCGGGTAAAGTCGGCTGGAGTCGGTCTAACGGAGCAAGGATGATAGAGCCACGTTGTGAAAATTACTTCTACAGCACTTACTTCTACTTCTTCATCTTCGTTATTCATCGAGGCTCGAATGTGTCTATGGTGCCCCTAAGCAGAACATGTCGCACCTGCTTGTCTGTCCGCTGTGTCCTACCACCTGCACAAGCGGAGACCTAATGGAGGCTACAGACGCAGCTCTAGGAGTGGCGGGCTTCTGGTCAGGAAGGATCTGACTCGATTCGTTGTTATTGGAGCCATTGACACGAGAGTAGAAGCACGAATGGGCCCGTTCGACTGGTATATCATTGTCACACAGGAAACCGACGTAAAGTGGCAGTTTGCTGTCGCGTTTCATTCGGTGAGTGAGATTTCCGGAGGCCCAATTCCCCCATCCCTTTCCCAATCCTTATTTCCCTCCATTTAGGTTGACAACGCATCCATGATTCTTTTTGTGTCTCGGGTGGCTATGGGCGGTGAAGATCACTTATCATCAGGTGACACATATGCTGCCGCCTGCCTGACGTCATCCCCCTATGAGGGACTGGATCCGGGCAAATGAAATTAGAAAATTTGCTTTGGCTGACCTGGAAATCGAACTGACGACCTCCCGATCCACAGCCCATGCACGCCAATAGGTCAAAGAGGCGACCAATTTTCTAATAAACCATATAAAAAAAGGTATGTATTAGATATATAACACTCGCTTGACATCGCTGCATACGTGCTTGCTCCGTGGGATCTGTTAAAGCTGGTTTGCGGCGAAATTTATTCCTCGTGTAACATGAGGAAACGTGGGGTATTAAACATATAAGTAGCTTACTCTGTCTTAAACCATTGTTTATCGCGTCATCGTGTGTCGAGTGAAAATAGAGCGCACTTAGACTTAGTTCGGACTTAAAAATAAAAATAACCATAAGTTTAAAAACTTAACAGGCCGATTTGAAATCCGATCGTGACCAAATAAATAAATAAAATACACCCAACAGTCACACATCTAATCCTGTCCCCACACTAGGTAGGTATAACCTGTATCGTGGGTATCAGAAACTATGATAGACTTTCGGTCTCACAACACCCAGACTTGAAACAAATATCTGTGGCCACACAAACATTTGTCTCAATGCGGGAATCGAACCCGCGGCCTCTCGCTTCACAGCCGGCTACTCGCCCACTGCGCCACGGAGGCTGTCAAAATGTGACCACCCTGGAAATAAGCTCTATATAACACAAAAATAATTTTGAAAATCGGCACATCCACAACTCACGGTACAATCCACATTTGGCGGAGATATTGCGTAACATACATAAAAAAAAATACAAACGAATTGAGGACCTTCTCCTTTTTGCAAATCGGTCGAAAAGTGAACTAATTTATTCTACAAATAGCATAGTTTATACTTTTACATATAAATTATGTTTTAAAATGATAGCGTTATCATTTCATAGCTATCCGTGAGAAGAAATGTCGAAACAAAATCAGAGGATATCGCCTCTTCTAAAATCTAAAACTGAGTAATTTACAAGATCATTTTTAGAAAAAGTAGGCGGAAATAGTCTTTTCGACCAACTTCCAAGTAGAAGAAGGTCCTCAATTCGTCTATATTTTTTTTTATAGCAGAGATTGGCAAACGAGCAGATGGGTCACCTGATGGTAAGTGATCTCCACCGCCCATAGACACCCAAGACACAAAAAGAATCATGGGTGAGTTGCCAACCTAAAAGGAGGGAATGGAATGGGAAGGAAGGGGATTGGGAAAGGGAGTGGGGAAATGGGCCACCAGAAATCTCACTCACCGAACGAAACACGACAGCAAGCTGCCACTTTACGTCCGGTTTTCTGTGAGACAGTGGTATCTAACCGGTCGAGCCAGCCCATTCGTGCTATAGACGTTACGTTACGTCTATATTTTTTTATGTATGTTACGCGATATCTTCGCCGAATGTGGACAGATTTTCAAAATTCTTTTTGTGTTCGATAGAGCTTATTTCAAGGGTGGTCCCATATAAATTTGGTGACGATCGGATTTGAAGTCGGTCTGTTAAGTTTTTAAACTTGTGATTATCCTGATTTTTAGTCTGTTTCAAGTTCAGAACCGAAGTTGAAATTATCTGAACGCGACCAAATTTATAGGACCACCCTTGGAATAAGCTATGGAACACAAAAAGAATTTTGAATAATCACAAGTTTAAAACCTTAACATACCGACTTCAAATCCGATCGTGACCAAATTTATATGGGACCACCCTTGAAAGAAGCTCTATCGAACACAAAAAGAATTTTGAAGATCGGTCCACATTCGGCGGAGATATCGCGTAACATACCTACATAAAAAAATACAGATGAATTGAGGACCTCCTCCTTTTTCGGAAGTCGCTAGAAAAGTAGGTTGAAATACTCTTTTCTTGATTCTAAGTCTGTTTCAAGTTTAGAATCCGAGTTCTAATTATCTGAACGCGACCAAATTTATAGGACCGCCCTTGGAATAAGCTATGGAATATAATATTTTTGAAAATCAGTCCACATCTGGCGGAGATATCGCGTAACATACATAAAAAATACAGAAAGAATTTATTAGCTCATTCTTTGGGAGTCAGTTGAAAACATGGCTGTATTTCGGCCTGTCTTTTTTATCGTGACAATACAAATTATGTTTTATAATCACAAGCCACAAGCTAGGGGATCAGATAACTTGTATGCACAGAGAAAGGGGTTATAAAATTTCCTTTTTACTCGTGGAAGCGGGCTGCGGACGTGAAATTCATACAAATTGTCACTTATAATTCAATTTAAATGTAACACGGAAAACGCCTCCTTGGTCTAGTGGAAACCTATATGGGCTGTGGAAAGGTCGTGAGTTCGATTCCCAGGTCGGGCAAAGCAAATTTTTTAATCTCATTTGCCCGGGACTGCATCCCTCATAGGGGGATGACGTCAGGCAAGCCGGTCGTAAAAACTTAGCCAAATCATTTCTGCAACATGCTTGAAAAAGTGCGTTGCGCCGACCCCACATATGGTGGGATGAGGGCAGGTAGAAAGAAAGAAAGTAGCTTATTATTTGTTTTGACCTGTCATACGCGCCATTTTGTATGCTTATGTGACATTTTTTACTTTCTACCTGCCTTAACCCGCCTTAATGGGTGGCCAGCACTTTTAAAGCATGTTGCATAAATGATTTGGCTTAGTTTATCACGCAACATACTACTACCAGACAACATCGGAAGGAGAGTAATGTTTTTAGCATATTACAGAAACGATTTCGCTTTAGTTTTACAATCCATCGCCTCACTGACGTCGATTTCTGGAAGATAAAAAAAACGTATAATAGATATTTAATGCATTTTCAACTGACTTCCAAAAAGGAGAAGGTCCTCAATTCGTCTGTTTTTTTTTTTAATGTATGTTACGAGATATCTCCGCCAAATGTGGACCGATTTTAAAAATTATTTTTGTGTTCGATAGAGCTTATTTCAAGGGTGGTCCCATATAAATATGGATACGTTGATTTGAAGTCGCTCCGTTAAGTTTCAAAGCTTGTTTATTAGCAAATCTATTTTAGCTGTTTTTAAAACAAATACAAAAAGCACCAGTAATAAGTTACTTATAATCTTGATGTAATATTAACTCGCGTGCAAGCTTCTGTAGTTAATACAATGTAATATAAGGTTTAACTTTTTAATCGGCATTATAATCTTCATTATAGCATGATATGAAAGAGTGCAGCAGTTTTGTAACTGATGTTATACGGTTTTAAGTATCGATATTTTTTATTTTTTTTATAGCAGAGACTGGCAGACCAGCACTTGGGTTACTTGATGTTAAGTGATCTCCACCCCTCATAGACTCCCAAGAGATAAAAATAATCAAGTGTGTATTGCCATACTAAAAGGAGGGGAATAGGAATTGAGAAAACAGGGGAGAATTCGGCCATCAAAATCTCAAAAAGTTTCACTTTGCCCGACCCATGGATCGAACTCGAGACCTCAGACAGTAGTCGTACCGAAATACAACCACGCCATCGAGGCTGAGTATAGAAATACATACATAATTTATTTATTTAATATATTTTAAACACTTTATACTTAAACTGGAAATCTTTGGGGGAGGGCTATGTTCAGCAGTGGACGTCCTATGGCTGATAATGATGATGATGATGCATAAACTATGTACAGCGGATTTAATACCTGAAGCATTCTCTGCCAATCAACCTTTTTCATAATTAATAATGTTTAGTTGTCATAACCAAATAAATTAGAAAATTATGTTAAAATTATTCAGAAAACTTAATTTACATGTCACGATACGTTGCTTTGTTCCGTTGCCGTAAATTCATATTACAAACTTTGATTCAAAACGAATATCGCTTGTTAAAATATGTTGCAACAGTCAGTTCTATTCACTTGAAATTTAAGGACGACTTACGGCACTATTACTAATCTAGAGTTAAACCTAAACTTGATTTATCCTACAGCTCACTCCTATCTTTAAATCGAGATTTGGGCTAAATTGAGAACTATCGCGGGACTGGCCCTAAAATTATTTAATGGTGTCAGACAGTATATTCTAAGAGTCGCTAATGCTCTTGATTTTTCATATACTCGAAGCAAACTTTGTCATCGCATGAGTAAAATTCTTGTGAAACATAAATTGAGTTAAATTTGTGTTCCCTTTACGTTGCCATGGGGGCTTAATAAATGTGGCAACGCAAAAGTTAAATTAAAACATATTAGAACTGTGTTCAGTAGGCCAAGGCTAACAGCAGCCTTGTATGGAATTAAGGCTAGGAACTTACGCATGCCATGTCGCACCTTCCCTAATGCAAAACTTACTTGTAATAAGTTCCGCGTTGCCACGGACGAAGCTAATAACCTTTTTTCCTAACACTCCGGCAAGTTTACGGGCCGCAACGGCAATAAAACTCGATCAGTCGACGGGTACGTGCGTGGCACCTAACAGCCTCCGCGGTGTGTGAACGCCGAGCGGGGTGCGAACGGTCGGGGCGTCGCGACGCTCAGTCGGGCGCCGGCCTCGTGCAGCGCCGGTCGCCGAGAATGGCCCGCGTCAGGTAACGCGGCATGCGGCCCGCGCTCGCGCTCGCGGCGCTCGGTGCGGGGGCGGCGGGGGCGGGGGCGACTCCCCTCCCGACCAACACCACCCACCACCACGTGCTGCAATGCTCCGACGGCCTCGTCCTCCCCGTCTGGCTGCCGATCGAGGATGTGCCGACCCTCGACATCGCGCTTCGTGGCATTGTCTACTTCCTCGCGCTCATGTATCTCTTCATTGGCGTGTCGATCGTCTCCGACAGATTTATGGCCGCCATCGAAGTCATCACGTCTAGGGAGAAGGAGGTGCGTGTGCGGCGGAATGGCAGCGAACAGATCGTCGTCGTTCGAGTTTGGAACGAGACTGTGGCCAACTTGACCCTGATGGCCCTCGGGTCAAGTGCGCCTGAAATCCTCCTGTCAGTTATCGAGATAGCGGGCAAGAACTTCGAAGCTGGCGACTTAGGCCCCGGTACCATCGTGGGATCCGCTGCTTACAACTTATTCGTGATCATCGCTATCTGCGTTGTAGTCATTCCTGATGGAGAAGTGCGGAAGATTAAACATCTCCGAGTATTTCTAGTCACAGCCACATGGTCAGTGTTTGCATACGTGTGGCTATACCTCATCTTAGCTGTAATATCACCAAGCGAGGTTGAAGTATGGGAGGGCGCTGTCACATTCTTGTTCTTCCCTGCAACTGTTTTAACGGCGTACATTGCTGATCGTCGCCTTCTAGTATACAAATATTTGAAGAAAGGATATAGAGTTAATGAAAGAGGAGTCATCGTGGAAGCGGAAGGTGATGGGTCAGTAGAAATGGCTTTAAAACCTGGTGGAGATGATTTTCCTTCAGATGACGAGGAAGGACGTGAATTAGAAAAGTCAAGAAGAGAATATGTATCAGTTCTCCGCGAGTTAAGAAGACAACACCCTGATGAAGATCTAGAAACTGTAGAACGAATGGCCTTGGAAACATTAATGTCTCGTGGGCCGAAATCAAGAGCCTTTTACAGAGTTGCCGCGACCCGCAAAATGACAGGCGGAGGTGATTTTTCAAGAAAAATATCTGAACGTGCCCAAAGTGATCTCAGCGAAGTGAAAGCTGAACTACAGAGGAGAGATTCCAGTACTCCGTCCATCGAGCCTCGAGGGCCGAATGTTCGCTTTGATCCAAACTACTACACAGTCATGGAGAACTGCGGATCCTTTGAAGTTAGAGTAGTAAGAGCTGGAGACCTTAATGGGGATATCACGGTCCAATATACTACAGAAGACGGGACAGCCGAAGCTGGTTCAGATTACGTCGCCACTCAAGGCTCCCTGCACTTCAAGCAAGGTGAAACAGAGAAGACCTTTAGCGTCCAAGTGATAGACGACGACGTTTTTGAAGAAGACGAGCATTTCTACGTGCGCCTGAAGTCTCCTAGAGGCGCTTCTTTGGCTTCGCCATCGACAGCCACTGTAGTGATTCTGGACGATGATCACTCTGGTGTGTTTTCGTTCCCACAAAGAGACTTTGAGCTGACGGAGTCTGTGGGTACCTATGATCTGAAGGTGGTGAGGACTGCTGGCGCTCGGGGCAAGGTCAGGGTGCCCTACTGGACTGAAGATGGAACGGCGAAGAGTGGGACGCAGTACGAGCCCGCGCAGGGACACATTCTGTTCGAGAACAACGAAACTGAGTGAGTACCTATAACATTTCATATTAAATGAGAAGAAAACAAGTACTTTTGAATTGTTGCTAATTTCGAGTACTTTATTGTTTGTAATCTATTTCCAACTTCAATGTATATATTGCTTCATTTAGGTGGAGAATATTAACGTTTTCTAGCAAGATTATAACAGAAAACTTGCGATTGCGTGGCAGCGTCTTTTCAATGACGTTGGAACGTCCAATACTAAAAAAAATTGACTCTTTTTATTATCAACCGTGTGGTGTGGCTATTCCTTGTAACGTTTTGAATTATGTCACCTCTGTCGAATGATAAACTATCTTCGTCTAAATTACGCGCTATCTTAATAACATGCATTAACTTTTAATTTATTTAAAAGTTTTATCATATCAAAAATATGATATTAAACAACTTCAATAGTATTTTGATATTTTTATCTATTTCCGCAAACAGTTTTCCGACGGGTTTGCGCTAACTGTCCGCATTGAAAGCAATTTGATTGATGCAGTTCTTTTAAAAAAAGATTTATCATTTTATAATTTGATACCAAACGTGTTCAATATATCAAAATCGAGTTAACATTTATTGTAGCGAAGGGTGAAATTTTATATGGAAAGCCAAAGCATAATATTTCATAATACTTTACAAATTCGAAAGCAAGCCAGTAAGAAAAGAATTACAGACGCTATCGGAAAACACTAAATTGAGTTTCTTTATAACAAATTAAGTTTAATTTGGTTTATAATGAAAAGTTTTGTGATTCACATTCAACACGAAATCATTTGAATGACGCTAATTGCAAAGGAACTTTGGTATCTGATGTAAAATTATTACGCGATTTTATCTTTTCAACTGCGGTCCGAGCAGGAAATTTTTTTAACAATCCTGTAACACGCTTGAAAAAGTTTTCAAGCATGTTACAGGATTGTTAAAGGATTTGGCTCTTTACAATCGGCTGCCTGCCTGACGTCACCTCCCTCTGTTGGATCCAGTTCCGATACAATTAAATTAGAAAATTCGCTTTGCCCGACCTGGGAATCGAACCCACGACCTCCCGGTCCACAGCCCATATAGGCTGCCACTAGACAAAGGAGGCAACAGGTCCTTAATTCGTCTGAATTTTCGACTGACTTCCAAAAAGGAGATGGTTCTCAATTCGCCTGTATTTTTTTTATGTATGTCACGCGATATCTCTGTCCAATGTGGACCGATTTTCAAAATTCTTTTTGTGTTCGATAGGGCTTCTTTCAAGGGTGGTCCCATATAAAGGTCACGATCGGATTTGAAGTCGGTCTGTTAAGTTTTTAAACTTGTGATTATTATTGTCCGTGTTGACAAACACACGAACACCTCTATCGGTTGCATGGGGAATTAATGTTTTTTACACAGCCACTAACGGTGAAGGAAAACATCGTGAGGAAAGCTGCATACCCGAGAATTTCTCCAAAAGAAATAGGCTCGCCTTCACCATCTGGGACAGAACTAATGTGAATGAATTAATTTGGTCACGATCGGATTTGAAGTCGGTCCGGTAAGTTTTTAAACATGCGATCATTGTGTTTGATTATTGTCACGATATTGGTCACGATCGGATACATTTTGAAGTCGGACCTTTGAGTTTTTATTTATAGACACACTGTCTGTAAAATCAATTCAGCGGCCTGAGCAGGAAAATTTCTGACAACCGTAAATGTATTTCAGCTCGATGCGCGTGTATGACATTTGTATGAAATATTAACCAAACGTCATCATTTTACATTAACATTAGTTTTTCGTGCTTGGGCTACTGTTGTTCTTGTTGACAGCGCCCGTGGCGCAGCGGGCGAGTAGCCGGCTGTGAAGCGAGAGGCCGATTTCATTCCCGCATTGAGACAAATGTTTGTGTGGCCCACAGATTTTCGTCTGTGTGTTGTGAGACTGAAAGTCTCATAGTTTCTGACATACACGATACAGGTTATACCTAGTGTGGGGTCAGGACTAGGTGTTTGATTGTTGGGTGTATTTATTATTATTTATTATGTATGTCATTGTGATACATAACATCAGCCATCAGGGCATCGATGTAAGTGGGCGTGCGGTGAGTGTATGTGGCTTCACACCGCAGTGCGGTGACACTATCGTTCTGACTAAAGCCGCGGCTCCTGCACTAAAACATTATACAAAACATAACATAACATAAGCTCACCCCTGTATCCCCGAAGGGGTAGGCAGAGGCGCACTAGCGAACTAGAACACCCACATTTCGCCGAGCTTAGTTCCGTCCCAGATGTGATAGGGAGCACGCCTATCGCCATATCGGGCACAAATTCCACAGAGCTATAATTATATGTTATTTATTACAAGGAATTAGTCGCCTCCTTGGTCTAGTATATATGGGCTGTGGACTGGGAGGTCGTGTGTTCGATTCCCAGGTCAGCCAAGGCGAATTTTCTTATTTAATTTGCCTGCGACTGGATCCCTCAGAGGGGGTTGATGTTAGGCAGGCAGCCGGAAGTAAAAACTTAGCTAAATCCATCCTGCAACATGCTTGAAACAGTGTGTTGCGCTGACCGCACATTAAGCTGGGATACGGGCAGGTAGTAGTAAAATAAATAAAAAAATAAAAATCTTTATTGGTCACGTAGGCATGAAAAAAAGCACTTATGACAGGTCAACACAAGCAAATTTTGAATTAAGATTCCACGGATGTACAAAGGAAAGTGGACGGAGCGCTAGAAACATTGAAAGTGAAGCACGGTTTTTGGCTCATTCTTTGTGATGGCGTGTGTATGTAGGGCACTTTTGTACAGGCGCGTTTGTGTGCGTGGCTTCTATATGGCATCCGTTTAACTATACGCGAGATGGTGTCCTTCTTTTTTTTACGTCCGTGTAAGATTAATGTAATTCACATTAGCACACTATAAATTTGAAGATAGGCAAGTATGGACATAATAACGATGGGATGGCTAAGATAGGAAAGAAAGTCAATGCAAAGCAAATGTATTTTTAAACATACTCGCAGCTCGTACCGAAAAAGAATCGCACTTGTATGGTTTCTGAAGCCATAGAAGCACCAGAGAGTAGATTGGCGTGGGCGATTAGAGGGTGTGACCTCAACGACGCCCTCGCAATAATCTTCGGATTATCCTAGATATAGTAGCGATATTGTTATGAGTATGGATTTCTGATAAGCCGTGGGGAAATTCCTGATGACCTTGAGTATGTAATTAAGTTCATTAGTATACCGGGAGTTTCATAAGTACTAATAACACTTCCACATATAGTGAGAACGAAAGCGTAATAGTGCCCGATATGGCGATAGGCTCGCTCCCTATCAAATCTGGGACGAAACTAAGCTCGGCGAAATGTGGGTGTTCTAGTTCGCTAGTGCGCCTCTGCCTACCCCTTCGGGGATACAGGCGTGAGCTTACTTACGTAAGTACCATAACGTTCAGGGGGGTTACCACCACCTCTTATACAGTATTATTATCATCTTACTTGTACCGATTCCCATACAAAACAAACGAAAGAAAAGTTTTGTTACGTCGATTTTATAATAAACAAGCTGTTTCCCGCGACTACAATGGCGTGGTATAAAGTAGCCTATGCGTTAATCCAGGGTCTCAGCTACCACCATACCAAATTTCACCAAAATTGGTCCAGCCGTTTGAGCGTGATGAAGTAACAAACAAACAAAAACACAAACTTTCATCTTTATAATATTAGTAAAATTCTCTCCATATTAGGCGTTAGATTCCGAACGAAATTCCTCTGTCACCTACGATACACTGAAAACATTCTAGACGCAAAGAGGGCAGAGGCAGTGGGATGTATATAATCACTAGATGAATCTTGGAACATCGCATCCACGCCGACAATAATCCATGACACAGATGTGACTGGAACATAGTGTAGTGAATACAAACATTGTAGTGTACAATTTTAGTGTGAAAATAATTAACCAAATTAAAATAACCACAGATAAAAATAATTAACTTGTGTATAATAATCACAAGTTAAAAGGTTAACTAGTGTGGGTTCAGGACTAGGTGTGTGACTGTTGGTTGTATTATATCAAACACAAATTCTAGACTCAGGAATTCAAGTGGTAGAGCCACGCTGTAGACAGTAACATCTATAGCACGAATGGGCCGGCACGACCGGTTAGATACCACTGTCTCACAGAAAACCGACGTAAAGTGGCAGCTTGCTGTCGTGTTTCGTTCGGTGAGTGAGATTTCCGGTGGCCCATTTCCCCACTCCCTTTCCCAATCCCCTTCCCTCCCATTCCATTCCCTCCTTTTAGGTTGGCAACTCACCCATGATTCTTTTTGTGTCTTGGGTGTCTATGGCCGGTGGAGATCACTTACCATCAGGTGACCCATCTGCTCGTTTGCCAATCTCTGCTATAAAAAAAAGGGTTCATACTGAGTAGAAAAATCCAAAACTTGGCCTACCCGGGCATCGAGCCCCACACCTCAAGACTGTAGTATTACGCACCTACGAATAAGATAACTTAGCGATATATTCAATCGATATTTGGCAAAGTAGTTTGGGGCATCTGGCTGGCAATCAAGTTAGGAACAAGTTTAGGAGCATCTCTGAATTTTCTTTGTCGCAGTGCGTACGGCGACATGTGGTTCTGAGTACGCTGTGATGTAATATTGTGTTATCATGAGGCCCAAAATAACTGTTATTACGTAGTTGTAATATAACATAAGCTCACGCTTGTATCCCCGAAGGGGGAGCAGATGTACGCTAGCGAAATAGAACACCCACATTTCGCCGAGCTTAGTTCTGTCCCAGATGTGATAGGGGCGGTAGCGCCATATCGGTCACAAATACCAGACTCCGGGCTGATACTGAAAAATCCAATGTCACTTTGCCCGACCCGGATCGAACCCGAGATCTCAGGATGATAGTCGTACCGCGCACGCAATACTTCTACGCCACCGAGGCACGTAGTTATGTCTAATCGAATTTGTATAATACTAATAGACAACCTCCGTGGCGCATTGGTCGATTTGCATTCGGCCAGTAAGATACAAAAGCACCCTTAACCGACGCAAATGTATGAAGAGATTGATGAAAGTAGATGAAGCGAAAGTAGTGTGTCAGAATCGGGAAAAGTGGAAATCCATAGTCTGTGCCTAGCCCTTTGGGATACGGGCGTGATATTATGTATGTATGAGTAAGATTTCCGGTGGCCCAAATCGCCCCTCCCATTCTCAAACCATTCTTTAAAGTTTGGCAACGCACCTATGATTCTTTTGGCATAGACAAATATGGACATAAAATTTTCATTTCATTGAAATTTTCTGGCAATAGTTAATGTATTAGATTTAACGATAACAGACCGACTTCAAATCCGATCGTGACCAAATTTATATGAGACCACCCTTGAAATAAGCTCTATCGAACACAAAAAGAACTTTGAAAATTGGTCTACATTTGGCGGAGATATCACGTAACATACATAAAAAAAACTGAATTGAGGACCTTCTCCTTTTTGAAAGTCGGTCGTAAAAAGTAAGCCAAAAGTTGTGATTCTCAAGTACCTACTTAACTTTTCAATGCGGGAAGTCAAAACGTCTTATACAAAGGAAAAACTAACTAAAGTTTCTTTTGGATGTATTCTACAGGGATCTGATAAGTCTTAATGACTGCGATAGGGCGAGCGGCCTTATCAGTGTATAATAGGCTGTAGTTTCGATTGTCAGATCGGGCTTTGTTTGTCCTTTTCTAATTCGTATTTAAATGGTAGAGCTACGCTGTAGACAATGTGGCTTACAGCAAGAATGCTCGGATCGACCGGATTATTACCAAAATCTCACACAAAATTTATACGAAATGACCACTTATTGGTGCGTTTTACACATTGAATGAGATTTCTGGGAGCTCAAATCTCCCTACTCTTACTAATCCCTTTTTTCACCGGACCGCATCCAAAACTCCTTTAATGATCATACTGTGTTGCCATGCAATGTATCTTTAAATTCTATTTTAAATTCTATCAATGTATTCTGCGTCTTATGAACATTCTAAATGAACTGATTGTTTACTTTAAGCCTCAAGTCGGATTTAGTTTTAAATAGATCTTAAAATCCAATCAATTTTAATTTAGAATTCATAATATTCAACGCAAATATAACATATATTATAAATGAGACATCATATTTCAATCATTCAGTTCATTCCACTGCGGGTATCATCTAAAGACCCGTTTGCAGTAGTCACACGTTGGGCGCCATTAACAAGTTCATAACAGACGCCAGTCGTTTGAACCATTTGCGGTTTTCCCGCGCAAATTGCTCGCATCATTTTGTTGCGTTATTAAATAAAATAGTTTGATAGTTATATAACGTGATGCTATCGAGAACACATGGGTAACTTTAATTGCTTTTAGAGTGAGATATTAATGTTTAGTATGATATCTTCCTGTATACGATTTAACTGAATCCAGCAATTAGGTGAAGTTGGAGCTGCTTCAAGTGTAGTTTTCTCAAGTGCAGTCGATAGTTAGTCGGTAGCAGTTATTTTGCTAATTGTAAAATGAAAGTATTTTTAAAGACTAAAAATGGTCCTATGTGATGGATAATTGTCAAGAAGCCAATTTTTGACACCAAGCCAGTCATTGATTCTCTATTTATTGATCTGACCTGTCTTTATTTACATAACTCTGATCCTGGATTGGCTTGTCTAGATAATATTGTTCTTGTGATAATGTTGCATTACACTGACGTCAGCTGTAAACATCTAGGATTTATATTATAAGCTTTAAAGGTCTGAACTTTAAAAGAGGCAATGAGCTTTGAGTTTGTTTCTACTTCTTCTGTGGGATAGTCATAAAATGCCGACGCAAAAATGTTGTTTATGTATTTCAATTAGGAATTATATTTTTTTTTACATAAAAATAAATAGACGGGCCATGTAATCTCCTAAGACATTTCTATTTGTCTGTTTAAATTAGAAAAACGATCATCTCTTATTCAGAATAATTGAATTTATGTCCATATTTGTCTATGCTTATAAAAATAAGTAATTCAATTCGGATAAACAAAGAGACAATTGTTTGCTTCAATATACTTTATCCATCTACGATACACGTGGATGTGTTATGTAAATATGCCATAAATATTCAATATCATTGGGAGAATTCGATAACATAGAGGAAAATTGTTAGTACAATTCTTTTTTCTCTGAATTTTTTAACAATATCGAAATTGTAAGGAGAATTTGGCATAACATGTAATTATTATATATAACCAAAATTCATAATGAATGTGAATGAATCTCATGGAATTAATGAAATAACATACATACATAAGCTCACGCCTGTATCCCCGAAGGGGTAGGCACAGGTAAACTAGCGAACTATAATACCCGCATTTCACCGATAATTCCGTCCCAGATGTGATAGGGGGCGAGCCTATCGCCATATCGGGCACAAATTCCAGACTCCGGGGTGATATGGAAAAATCCAATATCACTTTGCCCGGCCCGGGGATCGAACCCGAGACCTCAGGACGGTAGTCGTACCCAAATACAACCACGCCATCGAGGCAGTCAAAAATAACAAACTTGTGTATAATAATCACAAGTTATAAAACTTAACAAACCGACTTCAAAACGTATCTGATCGTGACCAAAATTTGGTCACTATGCCACCGAGGCAGTAATGAAATAACTAAGGAAAATAAAATGAGCAAGATTAAAAAACTAAACAAAACGTGGGTGTACTAGTTCGCTAGTACGCCTCTGCCTACCCCTTCGGGGATACAGGCGTGAGCTTATGTTATGTTATTAAAAAAAATCTGGAACGACTTCAAAATTTAATGGTACATTACATTTGGAATAAGCTATATCGAACATAAATAATATTGAAAATCGGTCCACATTTGACGGTGATATTGCGTACCTTCTTTTCTTGAAGTCGTTCGAAAATGAGTAATGTTACGTCACGCATCGTGAGTGGTGTTTAAACTCACGTGATTTGAAGAAAAATAAGGTATTTATATTATTTAAAAAAAATGATCTTCGGTTATTTTTAATTCATATGTTGCGCACGTGTTTATCCTTGCCTCCATGGTCTAGTGGCAGAATGTATGGGCTGTGGTCTGGAAAGTCCTGGGTTCGATTCCCAGGTTTGGCAAAGCAAATTTCCTAATCGTCGTTTCCTACCCAGTCGGTCATCCCATCTGTCTGCCCGATTGTCACCCCGTCTGTCACCCGTCTGTCGCCCAGTCTGTCACCTGTGTGTCACCCGTCTGTCACCCCGTCTGACACCCGTCTGTCAGCCGTCTGTGACCCCGTCTGTCACCCGTCTGTCATACGTCTGTCACCCCGTCTGTCATCCATCTGTCACCCGTCTGTCACTCCGTCTGTCACCCCATCAGTCACCCCGTCAGTCACCTCGTCAGTCACCCCGTCCGCCACCCCATCAGTCATCTAGAGACTGTCCCGCCCACACACCCGCCACTGTAACTCCTGTAAGCCAGGATCAACAGTGGCACGCATTTTACGACACCGAGCAATGAAGCTCGGTGAGTCTCAGAGAATGCAAAATTGTCTTCATCCTGCAACGAAATTAATCAAACAGAAAGATAGGGAGGAGTTGGAATTATAGGGTTTTCACTTCCCTCCGTAAAAATGCAGGAGACAATGTAATGAACTAAGGAGGCATCAGCCTCATACATAGGGATATTTACAACTGGAGAGGCCAGATGTAAAGCACCACGGAAATAATTTTAATTTTAGTGGGTCCTATCATGCGAGCTGTTAAACTTGATTCCAATAATAAGTATGGCAAAAACGCCGGAATGCACGGAAATTCGTCCTAGTTTCCACAAGGTCCATATAGTATACAACTCCAGATGTTATTTGCATACTGTCTAGCATGATGGTGCGCTCATTTTGCCAGAGACCACACTCCCAAAGAATGTGATGTGCGGTCTGGTCATATTCACAGCCGAGTACAGAACACGGGCACGCAGGTGACTCAACCAACTTAAAAGAAAACAATTTACACTTAAAGTTACCGTGGCCTGTAAGAAATTGTGAGACACAATGATCTATTTCTAACCAAGTTTTAGATAGACGATCGCGGATTGAAGGAAAGTACTGATATAAGTGCCGCCCCTTTATAGAGTTGTCCCATCGAGTTTGCCATTCATTTAGAAGCTCGTTACAAATTTCGGATTCCGGTTTAAAAAGTCTATTGATTCTCGATAGCTCGCGGGACGTAAGAAAGGATTTATCCATGTTCTCTCTAGTTGAGTAATACATCGCGGCGCGACGCTGCACCTCCAGATCGACTGGAAGTACACCGGCAAGAACAGGCAAAGCTTCGGTGCTAACGGTTCTATAAGCTTTACACAAGAATATCAACGCCAGACGCTGACTTTGGAGCAATTTTCTGCGTACGGCGCCAATAGTAGCTCTGTCAGCCCATACAGGTGATCCATAACAAATACAGCCTAGGTAGGTAGCTCCATAGATGACTTTGAGTGTGTTAAACGATAGACCCCACGTCGAAGTCGATATTCTCGTCAAAGCGTAGAAATTTCTTTTAGATTTTTCTCCCACGTTTTTAATGTGTTCAATAAATGAAAAATTTCGTTCTAAGACTAACCCAAGGTAGCAAACCGATTCTTTTCTTTTGATGGAAATATTATTAAATTTAATTTGTGGTTGTGATTTTAGGATGCCTTTTAATAGTAATTGATATGTTTTTTGGGGTGCAAAAGTAAGGCGGTTGCGTTCACCCCATTCCAAAATTAATTCCAAACATTTTGCAGCTGAAATCTCAAGACCGGACCTACTATTCGAGTGAATAAGCAAGAGGCCGTCGTCGGCGTAAGCAGTTAAAGAGCAACCTTGGGGTAAAGGAATCGTTAAGAAGTCGTCAAAACCTAAATTCCATAAATATGGACCGACTACCGAGCCCTGCAGACAACCCATCGTTAATGCCTTCGACACTGCATAGTGCCCAAGTTTTAATTTGGCAGAGCCGAAAGAAAAATAAGAATATATAAGTGAATATATATTCCTAGGGCAGCCTCGGATTTTTAACTTAAGTAGTAGTATTGGCCACCACGCATTATCGAAGGCACCCGATATGTCTAAAAAGATACCCAAAACATACTTATACTCCGAATTACTGACTGCTTTTCTAACCGATATAGCTGCATCTAAAGTCGATCTGCCTATAGTAAATCCAAATTGGTGATTGTGATATTTTGGCCCGCCTGGCATTAATCTAGGTACGATGAGGCGTTCGAGCAGTTTACCTAAAGATGGTAGTAATGTTATTGGGCGATATGACTTGGGGTCTTCGGGCGGCTTATCGCCACTTTTAGGTATAATCCGAATAAAACCGCTACGCCAGATCCGAGGAAAAATACCAGCAGCTATACATCGATTATAAACCGTTAATATAAGAACGCCCGATGTTTTACACGCTTCTTTTATCATTTTATTAGATATTTTATCCTCTCCGGAGGCTTTGTTCAGTGGCAATGAATTAACAATATCAATAAATTCATCTATAGTCGGGAGATCCGATAGAGGGGTATTCGGTGGTTCTGCGGCCCACATCCTTATTTGTTTGTGATACTCGGTGTCGAGATCTACTTTATCGTCAGGTATTAATGAATTTAATAGAGCTTCCGTTGTCTCCTCAATACCAGTTGTGTAGGTGTTGTTAATTTTAATATTTTGCACGTAGGCCATATCGATAGACCTATTTGCTTTAAATTCGTGATACAGGGGAGACCACGGACCCTCCCTATCTAGACGATCTACAATTTGACGCAGTAAATGTCCTTTTGATTTTTGTACCGCTGCCCTATAATGGGACCTAGCAACCCTCAGTGCATTAAAAGCAGATGTCAATGCTTCTTGTGTAACGCAGCGCTTTCTAAGTTTGTTAAACCTCCTACGCGCCCTGCGAAAGATGCGTCGCAGATACACTAGATGGTCATTCCACCAGTCACATCTACGAGTGTTGGTGATAGAACCACGACCGATTGCAACGTCCGCACAGTAAGTAAACGTGTCCGACATTAGTTCGGCACACGTTTCTGGTGAAAGATCATTGCGAGTGAAGTCCCCGGCATGCTGAGCAAATAAAGAGCTAAATAAGTGCCAGTTAGCCCTTTTCGACTTATATCTAAAATTACAGTTATTATAAAGAGGACCCTGTGTGAATCTAGACACCAATTCGTACACAATCAGGCGATGATCACTACACGACGCATCCGGAAGGACACGCCACCTATCGAGTCGAACGTCTCCACTAGAAAGTGTGACGTCAACAGAAGATTCGCCCGTAGGGCTGCAGTAAGTAGGTGGTGCATCGGGGGTGTTGTGTATGACTAGATTCATCTCTGCGATGAAATCTTCAACGGCGCAACGTCTGTCGGTATCTGTAGAACGATATTTGCCATACCAAAGGATAGAAGACGCATTCACGTCGGCACCTATAATAACTCTCTGACCTACAAGCGACCGTAAAACATGGCGAAGATGGTGTATGTGTGGACCTACGGGGTCTGAATATTGAAAGTAACAGCTCACAATATAAATCTTACAAGATGGAGTTAAAACTTCGGCGACAGCACAGTGCGATGTCATAAGGTTGCGCATCGATGTAACTGTAAAATTTGAACTCGATACATAAATACCTGCTCGTGAACTATTACCTAGCTGTACGACCCTACTACGAAGAGACGCGTCTTGGTATTGCTCCTGCACTAATACAATATCGAGTTTGTATTCGCGGATTATAGTTTCTAACTCCGACGTCGCTACTCTATCGTTGTGAAGATTTAACTGTCCGATAGTAAGATTTTTATCCATATTATAAATTATTAATACTGTGTCGAAAGAATAAGAAGTTCTAACTTATGCTTATATGAGGGACATTCTTGAGACCCACAGCGATGATCGTGGGTTTTCTTAAATCGCTTACATGTCGCGCATACCGGCTTAAATTCCGAATTTTCCTTATGGGGACAGCTCTTAGTCTCATGTCCATCAGCGCAAATACCGCATGTTGCTGTTTTAACCGTGCAGAATTTACGTACATGCCCGTAATTTTGGCAGTTATGACAGCGCACTATCTCAACGTCATCAATAAATCGACAAGTTGCCCAATCAATAAAAAGTTTATCTTTGGTAGTCACCAGATGGTTACGTACCTCCGAATCCATTTCTACGCCTATCCATTTACGACCGTTCTCCAGTTTACGCCTACGATCAATTTTAATCGATTGAATGAAGTCATCCTCCTTAATTGACATTTCATCTTTAATATTTTGCCTATATAACGCGGTAAGAAAAACGCGGTCTTCCATTGAAGATGGTACGTCTTTAATAAGCATGCGCGGACGGCGCCCCCTAGGTTTTTCTAAGCGCAATCCCGCGGATTTGATCGCTTCAACCGATTGCAATTTTTTTATTTGACGTTCATTCGCGACGCGAAGCACGACGCCAGATTTCGCGGCTTTTTTGACGCCTACTATTTGAAAACCGTCATCACTCGGTTTTATCGCTTTAAATAACGCTTCCTTGGTAGCAGATGATGACGCAATATCAGCTGTTTTCTCGGAAGTCGGGTATGCTATAACACAGGGGGCATGTGCGCGAAGTTCCATTGCCGGCATTTGTTTTGGCAGACGAAGCTTGAGTTTCTCTGCATACAGTGGGTTACTATCCTGCTTAGGTGTTTTAATATTTGGACATTTCTTAATGCTATCTAACTCCCGTTGAGTGTTAGCCAACTTTGTCTCATTGCATGAAGATTTTAACGCGAGCATTGATACGATGGCGGTAATTCGTTGGGTGAAATCCATAATCGCCGATTTATTTGCAACGTTCATACGCGAGCCCTGATCATTGACGAGTTCATTTATTTTTGACAAATAGTTCGCGGCTTCCGACACGAGATCGCAATAATCCGCACGATTGACTTCGGCGTTGTTATCAACAGAGGTAACGGATGCTGGTGAATTTAAACTTTGGGACCCCGAACGTTGTACACGCTTCGATCTTTCGGGGGAAGCACATGACGGCGAGACTTCGCTAAAAAGTCGTTTAGGTTTAGCGGCATTTGGCGAACGCGATATGAGGCCACTTTTACGAAACGGTTCCGGTATTGGGCCACGATCAGGTGGATCATCATTTTTACTTGACATTATAAACTACTACAAAATATATGAGAAACACAAACGAATTATTAACACAATTAACTGTAAAACGGAACAGATGTAATTTTTTCTATGTCACCCTCAAAATAAAAAAAATATAATGTACTCACCGAGGAAATAATTGGTTAATTATTTCGTTAATCCGAGTTAAAACGCACAAAAACTTACGAATAGCTGTAGCCTAGGCAATACCTTACACCTATAAACAGTTCACAAGCAAGAATTCCGATTCCAAACACGTAAACCACAATTATAATTTAACAATGCGCAGAGACGATCCGCACTGTGCAATCGCGCGGGGGGAAGTGACCCCATCAGTCAGCCTATCAGTCACCCCGTCATTCCTCACGTCAGTCACCCCGTCAGTCACCCCATCAGTCACCCCGTCAGTAACCCCATCAATCACCCCGTCAGTCACCCTTTAGGTCATAGCGTGATGTTATATAACCTATAGCCGTCCTCGATAAATGGGATATCCAACATAAAAAGTGTTGGCAACACCAACACAAAATTGTTTTATTTTTCTGTAATTGCAATACTACATAAAAAGAAATACACGAAGCTGCATGCAGAAACCACCGTCGTGAGTTTTAATTTTAAAACCAGCCCCTATAGTGGCTATACGGGACACCTCAAGTCTCCAACAAAAAGAATTTTTCAATTGACAAATATTGACATTAATATTTATACGATACTAACGACACTCAATTGTTTTGCCTTCCCGGAACCTCTCCACTAACACTTGAACTTTATGGTATGGTATTAAAGTTCAAATTAGCTTTTAAGTATTATTACGAATCGAGTATGGGAGTATAGAAAAGTGTTGTTTTTAGACTTTTTCAGGCAATTTTTCAATGTTTTCTCTCCGTAAGAACCATCCTCGTACTTCGAGGAATATTCTAAAAAAAGAATTAGCGAAATCGGTCCAGCCGTTCACGCGTGATGGCGTGACAACGGAAAACGGGTTTCATTTTTATATATATAGATAGATAAATACACCCAACAGCCACACACATAGTCCTGACCCCACACTAAGATCGAGTCATGTGTCGTGGGTATCAGGAATTACGAGAGACTTTCGGTCTCACAACACCCAGACCCGAAACAAATATCTGTGGGCCACACAAACATTTGTCTCGGTGCGGGAATCAAACCCGCGACCTCTCACAGCCGGCTACTCGCCCGCTGTGCCACGGAGGCTATCGAATCGAATTAAAAGTGGACTAATGTCGTGTTGGATTCGAGAACTTGTCATTTGGTAAATGGGTACTTGACTATGTTTCATTCCATATTTTTTTTTATTTGTAATAGCAAATAAAACAAAAAAGAAACCTTTCTATAAAAACCGCATCGAAATTGGTTGAAAATTGAGACAGTAATTCATATTTTAAATTCTACAATGAGCAAGAGTGGGGGCGTAGTGGGGATATCTTGCTATCCCTTTCCAACGCACGCGCCTTTATGGCCGTGACGTGATTGTACTGATACTTTTCTTTCTCGCTGTTTGAAGGTTACACCAAACTACAAAGACTTATAACTTTTTTATTTTTGGGAGTATTTCAATGTTTCTTTCTGTTTATTTTAGATGGCGTAAATTTCGTATAAAATCAATAAAAAAAAATTAGTCAGGTACCCAATTCTAAACACTACATTAGTGCCTTTTAACTGGATTTCAGGAATTTTAAGACATGAAATTGAATCGAATCGTAGTTGAAATGAAATCGATTGTCTAGCTACCCTACTTACTACCTCTATATTACTTATATGGATCTTATTTTTGTCGAGTCGAAACATCGTGATTTGTATACACGTATATTTGTCGTTTTGCCAAGTCCTTATTTGTCTTCTGTCACTGCGTAAACCCGACGAGTTTAGCATAAGAAATGCAAGGGACGCCGAGTAGAGACAAGAGACATTATTTATGTGTTATGTGGATCTAAAGTCTCAAGTCTCAACTCATATAAGAGAAAAATTGTAACCTACTGCCTGACTGTAATGGTATTGAGGGCGCGGTACGGCTATCGTCCTGAGGTCTCGGGTTCGATCTCGAAGTCGGGTAAAGTGATATTGGATTTTTCCGTATCAGCCTGGAGTCTGGAAATTGTGCCCGATTTAGCGATAGGCTCACCCACTATCACTTTTTTAAGCATGTCGCAGAAAGGATTGCCCTTACGTTTAATAACCAGCTGCCTGACGTAGAGCGTCTTCTAGAGGACCCAGTCCGGTGTTTATAACACCCCCTCAACCTGGGAATCGAACACAGGACGTCCCGGTTCACTGTATACGCTGCCACTAGACCGAGGCTTATCTTCAAGTTATGAAACATTAATGTCATATATTAACGTGAGAGATATAATATAATAATACATAAACTGTTTATGTCACAATAAATTGTGCGTTACTCTTATACGCTCACCTTTATGACATATTACTTTGTATGATTATCGTTTAATCAAGGATAGAACCTCATATAATATAGATGTCTTAATATTATGTGCGGCAATATCATACATACATAAATACATAGACTCACACCAGTATACCCGACGGTGTAGGCAGAGGCGCATTAGCGAACCAGAAGATCTACATTTCGCCTAGCTTATTCCATCCCAGATGTGATAGGGGGCGAGCCTATCACCATATCGGGCATTTTCACTCCAGGCTCATTTTGAATAGAAAAACCCAATATCACTTTGCCCGACCTAGTGATCGAACCCGAGACCTCAGGACGGTAGTCGTATTACGAGTATTGAAACTATGGGTCTGGACAGCGGGCTTAGACAAGTGGCTTATGCGCTAATCGAATAGAATAATAATGTATGGGAATGACATAAGATATACGCGGCGTACTCTTATGTCATTCCCATACATTTATTCTATTCGACTAACCCAAAAGCCACTTGGCTAAACCCGCAGACGGGATGCATTTCAACTGCATTAAGTTCCAACAACTACACGCCGACTGCACGGTCGACGTGCAGTTCAAATGCGGTTGGGCCCACTGTATTCAAACTACTTTGCAGTCGGAATGCAGTTGAAATGCAGTCCGTCTGTCTAGATTTCATTAACTATTTAGTGTCAATAGTTTCCGAGCATATTACTGTGACATACAGACAGATACGACGAATTTATAATTCCGTTTTTACCATTTGGCTACGGAACCCTAAACAGAAGCTTCTCTTACGTCTAGGAGACGTAGTATTAAACTAGGTATCAAGTTATACGAAAGTTACATTTTCAAGGAGCTTGTCGTGTCGTGTCGCTTACATTCCAACTAGTTTCCGAGTGGACAGCATGTATAAACAAGGAAATGTTCAGTTTTCTTACTGCAATGTATGTTAAGGTGCGGTTTTAGATATGCGACGCGCAATGCGACACGTTTATATTGTGGTATTTTAGCTTTTGATTTCATTTAGCCTCAGTCACTGTCTGGATGCACGCATGCCAATCAATTTCTATTTTGCTGAAATAATAATGGACAGACCAACAATATTATTTGACTTTTTACACCTGCGTTAATACACTTCGATATAAGAGCCAGCGTGCCATACTTTTTAAAAATATTAAAGGAAAATAATTAGGTTTAGTTTACGACCGGCCTGCATAACGTCAACTTTCTCTAGGGGGTCCTATCTTGCACAAATCGTATTAAAAATCCGCGTTACTCGCCCTGGGATTCAAACTTAGAACCTCCCCGTCCACAACCCATATAATTTCCGGTGGCCTATTTCCACATTCCCTTTCCCAATCCCCTTCCCTCCCCTTCCATTCCCTCCTTTTAGGTTGGCAACGCACCCATGATTATTTTTGTGTCTTGGGTGTCTATGGGCGGTGGAGATCACTTACCATCAGGTGACCCATCTGCTCGTTTGCCGATCTCTGCTATAAAAATATATATATATATATATAAGCTGCAACTAGACCAAGAAGGCTATTTCACATAATATTTATACTAATAATACGAGTATATAATCGGTTTTAAGCTTAGACTAAATATAGACTGGACAATCCTCACTGACATATTGAAGAAACGGGATGGTGCTATACGCATTTAAGTGTGTTGAACAAAGATGCTAATCTAGTGGTTTGTCTCGCATTGAATACCCAGAAATTCTTGCTTTGTGCATTTGCTTTGAGCTCAGAATTTGACAGCATATTTTATTCTGCAGTTTAGTGGATATAAATCACTTATAATTATTCAATTCTTATTATCATATTGAAACAGTGAGTTTGCAGAGTCTCATAATGGTGGGATGTTGCATTCGCGGGTGTAAAAGCAATAACAGACGAAATGAAATTTGTGTTACATTTCACACGTAAGTAACGATGAAATCTTATTTCTGAACATTTTATTAGTATCGGTGTGATATATTGAAGAGTATTTAATAAGATATGTGGAATAATATGCATATAAATCGCAATATAACGTGATAATATAATTTCCTGACGTAATCATAGTGTTACCGGCTACTAAAATCGTAAAATTCGTAAATTGGTAAATTAATAATTTCATTGAATATCAATTCTTTAATAATGTATAAAGCAGTAAAACATTACTTATAGGCTCTATACCCTCGGAGGGGTCGGCAGAGAAACTATTACGCTCATTGTTCGCTCACGTTATTTCTGTCCCATTATGAACCTAGTACCTACTATTAATTAAATATTTATTATTTTTTTAAGGTTCCGTCCCTAAAAAGGAAAAAGCCCTTATAGGAACACTTTGTTGTCCGTCTGTCAAGACATATATCGGTATCGCAGGGAGGTATCGAGTTGAAATTAAAACCATATACGCAGATCTGTAGATGTTTGAAGCTTACTGACGGGGGCGTCGAAGTGTATTTGGGGGCGCACTGGAATTGGTGAGCGATGTTGAAAAGGATTCCCCGAACGTGAGAACCCAGTATTTTATTTTGGAAATCCCCATACGCGCCCGCGGTCGCGCCTCGTAACGTTAGCATTTGTTTCAAAACTGACCAATAGAAGTCATTATGATAATAAAAATGGATATGCAAGTTATGAGAGTTTTTCCTTTTTGTTTTGATATTTGTTTTACCGCCCCCTTGAACATGCCGCCCGTGTGCGGTGCACACCTTGCACGCCCGCACGTAACTCTTGCGGCGATTACGATCAGGTAAGTTTGGAGTCGGTCCGTTAAGTTTTTAAACTTGTAACTGTTTTACGTTTTCCTCTTACTTTTCATTAAATTATAACCAAATGAACATGGTACCTTTGAAATAATCTCTATCGAATACAATAGCATTTATCAGGATTGGTCCACATTTGGCGAAGATATCACATACACTAAAATAGTACAAACGAAGTACGTACAGTCTTTCTGCCTCAGTGGCGTAGTGGTATTGCGTGCGCGGTACGACTATCGTTCTGAGGTCTTGGATTCGATCCCCGGGTCGGGCAGTGATATTGGATTTTTCAGTATCAGTCCGCAGTCTGGAATTTGTGCCCGATATGGCGATAAGCTTGCCCCCTATAATATCTGGGACGGAACTAAGCTCGGCGAAATGGTCTACGATTTGCAAGAGGGATGACTGGACCGTAGGTAGCTTCACCTGGTGTCTGGGCCTAGAGCGTCGATTAAAAATGGAAGTAAAGCTGATTCGCATTCGTGATCCTTTTGGCCAGTGAGTATAACACACAGGAACGGAACCGGTACCCCGACCTAAGTGACCGTTGGGATTTCCAATATCGTGCTGTATCTTAACAGCGAACGGTCCGGTCGGTGAGTATCAGTACATAATCATTACTCTCCTGCGGTTAGGATCATAAGATCCGTATATAGATTTCTCACGCAAAGTTTAATGAGCAGTGTTAAATTGCATATATTTGTGTTTTTTTTAATGTTTATAAATATTATAGGTACTAATTACATCGACAGCGTATTTTACTTACTTTGTGTTTACATATTTTTTACCTGAACTTATTCAAATCTTGATTCCAATTACAGAACATTTACATAAGTAGTTTTCAATCAACTTAAAAAGTAGGAGGTTCTCAATTCGTCGTTATTTTTAACGAGAGGCCGCGGGTTCGATCCCCGAGCCAAGACAAATGTTTATGTGATCACCAGATATTTGTTTCGGGTCTGGGTGTTATAGGACCGTAAGTACCTACGACACAGGTTAAGCCTAGTTTGGGGCCACGATTATATGTGACTGTTGGGTGAAAAAACCCTTTCATTCAAGGTCAGTTGTCTTGGTATGTTTGAATAACGTACCACAAAAAAAACCTCATCACTATCCATAAGTATATATATTATAAGTTTTGTATATAGTAACAGTAGGATAATATATTACCAATAATATATAACTGAATATAATAGACAGGAATGAGCTCGGCGAAATATTGAGTGTTCTAGTTCGCTCCTGCCTACCCCTGAATACAGGCGTAATTATATGTATGTATGTACACTACTAATATTTCGATTAATATTCCCAAAAAAAAACCTGAATTCAGAAATTCAGGATTTGTTTTACAACCTGACCACACAAGCGATGGCTCTCGCTGTCTCATGTGTCGGTACAACGTGATGATATCTATAGGATAATCTAAGGTTTTAAGGTATGCCATCGAGACGACAAATCCCTCGTTTTGGTCGCACACTGAGAAACCCACCTTAACAAGTTAAAAGCCAAGGTTGTAGGGAATTTGATATTTGTTTTTACAACTAGACGTGGAATTTTACCAGCAACGTTTGTGAAAATGGAGGCGGATTTTTTAGACAAACATTTGTAGATGCGTGAAAGAATAGATTGTGGTTGCTTCTTTATGTGGTATATTGGATTTTTAAGTATCCCCCTGAATTCTGGAATTTATGCCCCATATGGCGATAGGCCCACCGCCTATCACATCTGGGAACTCAGCTCGGCGAAATGTGGGTGTTCTAATTCACTAATGCGCTTCTACCTACCTCTTCGGGGATATAGGCGTGAGCTTATGTATTATGTTTTTTTTTATTAGCAGAGACTGGCACACGAGCAGATGGGTCACCAGATGGTAAGTGATCTCCACCGCCCATAGATACCCAAGACACAAAAGGAATCATGGGTGCGTTGCCAACCTAAAAGGAGGAAATGGAAGGGGAGGGAAAAAGGGATTGGGAAAGGAAGGGGGGGGGAAGTGGGCCACCGGAAATCTCACTCACCGAACGAAACGCGACAGCAAGCTGCCACTTTACGTCGGTTTTCTGTGAGACAGTGGTATCAAACCGGTCGAGCCGGCCCATTCGTGCTGTAGATGTAACTGTCTACAGCGTGACTCTACCACTCAAACTTATGTACTCGTATATCAAGACAATTATAGTGTAGAAAGTTTTAGTCAACACATAAAGCTTTAATTTGGGTTTCAGAATGGTTATATTTGGTTCTGATTATGCAGAGGCGGTTGTAAAACTCGGTTATAAACTTAGAATAGAAACTAAAACTGAATTATTTTGGGATAGGTTTGGAGTGTATGTAAATTACTTCTTGTACGAAGCGGAAGGTAGGGTAAAGATTGTTCTAATATTGACTGATTGGATGCGGGCTGGTAGGATTTTGTCTACAGCATAAATAGGCCGGTTCGACCGAGTTATTACCAATATCTACAAAAGTGACGTAAAGATTGTATGATAGAGCCACGCCGTAGACAGTTACGTCTCCAGCACGAATGGGCTCGACCGGTTTGATGCCACTGTCTCACAAAAAACCGATGTAAACTGGCAGCTCGCTGTCGCCTTTCGTTCGGTGAGTGAGATTTTCGGTGGCCCAATTATCCTCCTCCCTTTCCCAATCCCCATTTCCCTTCTTTTAGGTTGCAACGCATCCATGATTATTTTGTGTTGTTTGTCTATGGGCGGTGGAGATCACTTACCATCAGGTGACCCATCTGCTATATATGCTCGTTTGCCAGTCTCTGCAATAAAAACAGTGGTAGCTTTCTGTTGCGTATTAGAGCGAGGGATATTTTTGGACCAGTGGCGGACTTGGCCTAGGCCCGGTACTAGCTGCCGCTCCTTGTTTTTAGTCGACTTCAAAAAGAGAGGAGGTTCTCAATGTTATTGTAGATAACGGATTTAACTTCGTCAGTAACGTGAAAGTTGATAAAGTTTTTGTTTCTTGCTTGGCCGCCCGTAATGGTATATCCGCCCTAGGTGTGCCCGCCTAGTTTGCGCCCCACGAGAACATTTTGGCTAAGCTTTTTGTCGTGTTATAACCGGTTTTCCCTATTTGTCCACAGAAACAAACATGCGTCCTCGTTTATTTCCGACCGACTTCCTAAAAAGGAGGAGGTCCTCAATTAATCTGTGTTTTTTTATGTATGTTACTCGATATATCCGCCAAATGTGGACCGATTTTCAAAATTATTTTTGTGTTTAGAGCTTATTTCAAGGGTGGTCCCATATAAATTTGGTCTAGATTGGATTTGAAGTCGGTCAGTTAAGTTTTTAAACTTGTGATTATTTTCTTTCCATTATAGGTAGCGGCTTTAGCCCTGACATTGCCGAAGTCTATGCGTCGATTATCATCAGGTGGACCATCTGATCGAAGGTGTCCTTAACCTAATCTAAAATATACAGATTTTACATAAACATAACATAAGCTCACGCCTGTATCCCCGAAGGGGTAGGCAGAGGCGCACTAGCGAACTAGAACACCCACATTTCGCCGAGCTTAGTTCAGGCCCAGATGTGATAGGGGGGCGAGCCTATCGCCATATCGATTTTAGAAAGGTACAAAAAACCCTGTCTGTAATCAATCTTGGCACTGATATGTTTCGTTCATTGAAAAAAAAATAAGGATTAAATAAAACTCCTTTTTTTCGTAGGGTAAATTGCTTCGTCTAAAATTAGATTTTGCCACAATATATGCGTAAACAAGGAAATGTTGCGAAAGCCTTAAAAATAGTAGCGTATTCGAGTAATGCTATGTAAATTCCGACCGTGAGCCTTAAGCCGCGGACACGAACTCAGCGGGCGCGTTTAAATCATCATCATCATCAACCATAGGACGTCCACTGCTGAACACAGGTCTCCCCCAAAGATTTCCCGATCGACCTGTTGGATGCGGCCTGCATCCAGCGACTTCCTGCGGCCTTTATACCTACGTAACGGCAAGGGAAGCGTAGGACGTCCACCTACAAGGTGGACCGGCGACCTGATAAAGGTCGCGTTTAAATACATAGATTTAAATGGAACTGGCTGGAGCGGCGTACGAGCGATCTAGCAGTACGTTCCCACGCCGCTCCGCTTCCGCTGAGTTTATGTCCGCAGCCTTACGCGGTCCCCTCTTCAAATTGTATTCGTTTATATTACGAGTATCTCTAAATTCATGTAGGGACAGCCCTGTTTATTCAAGCATTTTTGTAAACAGCAAGGATTAAGTGTGAGCTAGCAAACATTTGGTTAATGTTTTATGAATGATAACGAATGTTTGCCTGGTTGAATAATATGGGTATTCTTGACTTCATCTTTTTGTGAATATCCGGGGATATTATAGCAGTGACGTGCATTCCATATAGACGAATACACACTGTCTACCGTCACAACTTGTTATTATGTAAATGGCGAATAAAAATCATACTCAAAAACTAAATTCAAAAAATCTGCACCCGCCTTATATTTATATTTGCACGGAGACGATTGACTGCCTCGGTGGCGTGGTGGTATTTCGGTACGACTACGGGTCTGAGGTCTCGGGTTCGATCCCCGGGTCGGGCAAAGTGATATTGGATTTTTCCATATCAGCCCGGAGTCTGGAATTTGTGCCCGATATGGCGATAGGCTCGCCCCCTATCACATCTGGGACGGAACTAAGCTCGGCGAAATGTGGGTGTTCTAGTTCGCTAGTGCGCCTCTGCCTACCCCTTCGGGGATACAGACGTGAGCTTATGTTATGTTATGTTGCACGGAGACGATGTTGAGTAATGTTGATGTAAGAGTCGAAGAAAATAATTTTCCAAGTTCTTTGTCTACCCTCATCAAGTCTGTGCAGGAGGGTTACCACCACCTCTTATAGCAGTATTATTATAATTTTACTTGTACCGATTCCCATACAAAACAAATGAAGAACGATTATAATAATACTGCTATAAGAGGGCGTGGTAACGCTGCTGGCCTTTATTCTAGGTACTTTATCTATTTAAATATTTTCTCATATTTCTTTATACATATGTATTTCGAATTCCCGAGTTCCAAAAAAAATGACTTCATTGTCTCTTTCCACTTAATTTAATCGTCTACGCCACAGTTGATGTAATTTTAAGCTAAATTAACACTTAGTAATAAATTACTAAGTCCGAACATAAATTCGCACAAGCCATCTTTGTACGGGGCACAAGATAAAACTTTCACCAATTTGAATATAAACGAAGTTATGGGGTTAGGTGAATAAGGTAGGACTCGGTTTTCTGCCAGACGTCAACTCCTTCTGGAGGATCTAGTCCCGGGAAAATCGTGTTCGAAAAACGGTTTCACCCGACTTTGAATTTGAACCCAGAACCTCCCGGTAAGATCATATAAGATGCATCTATACCAATGCGGAGATATTTTTTAATAGCAGAGGCTGACAAACGAGCAGATGGGTCACCTGATGGTAAGTGATCTCGACCGCTCATAGACACCCAAGACACAAAAAGAATCATGGGTGCGTTGCCAACCTAAAGGGAAGGAAATAGGGATTGGGAAAGGTAGGGGTGGGAGAATTGGGCCACCGGAAATCTTACTCATCGATCGAAACGCAACAGCGAGCTGTCACTTTACGTCGGTTTTCTGTGAGACAGTGGTATCAAACTGGTCGAGCCGGCCCATTCGTGCTGTAGACGTAATTATCTACATCGTGGCTCTATCCCTCAAAAGATATATTATTGTTTTATCTGTGAGAATATACAAATAATTGTACCTCTACCTCTATACGTGACGTAGAAATAGTTATAAGAAGAATCGTTAACTGCGATTCTTATAGCTGTTACCTTGACATTACTTTTAAGATATTTTTTTTGGCTTTGAGAAACCGATGTTTTTTTTTTCTACCTGCACTTATCCCACCTAAATGTGGGATCTGCGCAACACACTTTTTCAAGCATGTTGCAGAGAGGATTTGGCTTAGTTTTTACGACCGGCCGCCTGCCTGACGTTAACCCCCTATCAGGGATTCAGTCCCGGGCAAATTAAATTAGAAAATTTCCTTTGCCCGACCTGGGAATCGAACCCAGGTCCTCCCGATCCACAGCCCATACATGATGCCACTAGATCACGGAGGCGATTATATTTAAAATTTCAATAAAGAGTTCGGCGCCTCCCTCTCAATATAGTGGAGTTTGTTCTACCCAAACGGAGCTTGGTGCATAATCAATGCATCATGGAGAACCGACTGTTGCCAACTGTCAGCTGCGTTACCATTTGTCGAGTCTGTGAGTCGAGTTGCGTTCGAGTATTTTGATATTAAATTCATAGTGAGATAAAACTAATTGTGTTAGAACGCGCTGAGGTAAGGATTATTCGTGACTCAGATAATTTTCACAACGCCGCATGTTGTAGCGTAGGTAGGCTTTAGATTATTATTATTATTTATTATTATTGATGGACCAGTTTTGACCACAGCAGTTCGCGTTGTATACAGCTCCGCAATACGCTGAGTCACGTACATGTCACGGCAACCATAACAGCAGCGTCGTCATAATAATCTAAAGTATTATTGTTTCGTTATATTTAACTAGCTGTTTTGCTCGCAAGTTTGTTTTTGTGGATATTTATTTTCCTGGATAAGAAGTAGCCTGTGTGTTAATACAGGATGTCAGCTAGCTCTATACCACATTTTATCAAATTTGGTAAAGCCGTCGAGCGTGGAGAGCATGAAGGAACAAACAAACTTTCAAACTTTCGCCTTTATAATATTAGTGTGATAATATCAACATAATTAAAAAGGAGTATTGCGCCAACCTTACACTAGAGTGAGGCAGAAGGTGCAAAAACAGACTAACGCATCATAATCGAGTTCGCAGTGAGTTTTTATTAAATAGTAGAGGCAGACAGTGTCGACATTTTGCACCGTTATGTGGTAAGTGTGCTTACAAATACGAGGATTCCTAAATCCTTTTTGAGCACCATTTTCTGCATCTATTGTGGACTTTTTCGTGTACCATCTTAAGACGTCCGTAGAGGGTTTATCTTTTGTAAAAGCACTTTGAAGGTTTTCGGTGTACTAAAAATGTCCGCAAGTAATATAGTGGAGACTTTATCGATATTAGTGCATTTAGATAGTGGATGTTAGTTTATATTATGTTTTATAAAAGTTTTATGATGTTTAGGGTTTTGTTGAGAATACTATAACTACTAACATAATGAGAGTCACCTCCTTGGTCTAGTGGCAGCTTGTATGGGCTTTGGACTGGCTCTGGACTTGGGTTCGATTCCCAGGTCAGGCAAAGCAAATTTTCTGATTAAATTTGCCCGGAACTGGATCCCTCAGAGGGGGTTGACGTCAGGCAGACGTTCGTAAGAACTAAGCCAAATTCTTTCTGTAATATAATATGCTTGAAAAAGTGAGTTGCGGCGATCCCGAATTAAGGTGAGATAAGGGTAGATAGAAAAAAAGGGTTTTTTGTTGAGAATATAAAATAGAACAAAAAGGTAGGAAGATGAAGGTTTTGTAGATATTTCAAATTTCTTGAGACTGACAATAATTATTTTTGTAGTATTTACCAGTAACAAAAATAACCAAGCAACATTTTTGAAATCCGGTGACCGCGCATCCTCGTCAAATGAATAGAAAACTTACAATAATGAGAGCGAAAAATAAAAATAAAATAGAAAAATAGCAATATAATTCATCTCTGCCTACCCCTATGGGAAAGAAGAGGCTATATAGAGTGTATCTAAATGGGACTTTATGTTCCTCAAACTTAAAATATCAAAACGACCCAAATAACATATGTCTCCCAAGGGGATAATTAGCCAACGCCGCGTGTACGATAACAAACTTTTTATAAATAAGTAACATGTAAATCATTTTAATGTACAACATGAGAGAATGTGTTAATATGTTGTCTTGTGTGTTTTTATTGTTTTTGGGGTTCCGAAGCCAAATGGCAAAAAAGGAACCCTTATAGTTTCGCCATGTCCGTCTGTCTGTCTGTCTGACCACTGTTTATATATACATACATAAGCTCACGCCTGTATCCCCGAAGGGGTAGGCAGAGGCGCACTAGCAAACTAGAACACCCACATTTCGCCGAGCTTAGTTCCGTCCTAGATGTGATTGGGGGCGAGCCTATCGCCATATCGGGCACAAATTCCAGACTCCGGGCTGATATGGAAAAAACCAGTATCACTTTGCCCGACCCGGGGATCGAACCCGAGACCTCAGGACGGTAGTCGTACCGTAATACTAGAGGGTATAAGTACTAGAGGGCTGTAATTCGGCATGAGTATACATATGTATTAAACTCAGAAATTCGTATAATAAAATCTTGATTTTTTTTTGTGTCCTTCCCCTACATGTGAAGGGGTGTTAATTTTCTTTTCTCGGCTATCCTATGGTGTGGGGTATCGTTGGATAGGTTTTTTAAACCAATGTGGGTTAGCAAACACTATTTTTCGATTGGAGGCTCTGTTTGCGAAATATTAAGCTTTCAAGTGAAACTTTTTGGTAGAGTAGCGCGTCCCCCTCTCTCTATTTCCGAAACGGTTGGATTTTGGATCATCATCATCATCATCATCAGCCATAGGACGTCCACTGCTGGACATAGGCCCCCCCAAATATTTCCAGATCAACCTGCTGGAAGCGGCCTGCATCAAGCGACTTCCTGCGACCTTTATCAGGTCGTCGGTCCACCTTGTAGGTGGACGTCCTACGCTGCGCTTGCCGGTACGTGGTCTCCACTCGAGAACTTTTCTGCCCCATCGGCTATCAGTTCTACAAGCTATGTGCCCTGCCCACTGCCATTTCAACTTGCTAATCCTCTGGGCTATGTCGGTGACTTTCGTTCTTTTACGGATCTCCTCATTCCTGATTTGATCACGTAGAGAAACACCGAGCATAGCCCTCTCCATAGCTCGCTGAGTGACTGTGAGCTTTCTAATGCGGCCCATAGTTAGAGGCCACGTTTCAGTGTCATAAGTCATCACTGGTAACACACACTGGTCGAAGACTTTTGTCTTCAGGCACTGAGGTATTTTGGACGAAAAGACGATTGGATATTTTGGATTCTGGATACGTGGAAAAATTCACAGTAGTAGTATATATCATGAACTTCATGGAAAACGATAGCGGCTAAGCAGGCTTTACAAGTTAATGAGTAATAGACGACCAAAGGAAAAAGAAAAAATCGTATAAGTAATTTTCAATATCACATATATTCAGTTGTTATATAAAATAGTTAGTAAATATGAGTTATGGACCATACACTTAAAATTATGTCTAATAAAATTATATAATAACAGTTACACTTATTTCGGAACCCTGTATTGTGCGTGATCGGATATGCAGCATGCACTTGCCCGGTTTTTTTATAGCAGTGATTGGCAAACGAGCAGGTCGGTCACCTGATGGTAAGTGATCTCCACCGCCCGTAGACACCTAAAACACAAATGTTTCATGGGTGCGTTGCCAACCGAAAAGGAAAATATATAATGTAAAAGCGAAATATATAAAGAAGATGTAGTGACAAGAATAGAGAAAGGGATGTTGAGATGGTTCGGACATATTGAGAGGATGGATGATAGGAGATTAACGAAAGAGATACACAAGACGAGTGTGGAAGGAGAAGTCGGTAAAGGTCGACCGCATCGCACATATTTAAGACAAGTTGAAGATATATTAACTAAAGGAAATATAAAAAGTACCCTTAACCGACGCGAATGTATGAAGAGATTGATGAAAGTAGATGAAGCGAAAGTAGTGTGTCAGAATCGGGCGAAGTGGAAATCCATAGTCTCTAACTACCCCTATGGGAAACAGGCGTGATATTATGTATGTATGTAAAAGCGAAATATATACCGACTGACAACCTCCTCCTTTTATGTGGTTAGCTAAAACATTGAACCAAATTGTCACCAAGTTAACATTAATCAAAATTAAGTTGTAATATTCACACCGCACTCCGACGTACACTTCTTATCGCTGGACTAAGTTACTCAAGTTATAACTTGGGAGTTTCATTTGCGATTGCTGTTTTATTAAGGTGCCGTCACATACAATTGGGTGCTAGACTACAGTAAGAAATAATACATACATACATAGATTCACGCCTTTTTCCCATAGGGGTAGGCAGAGACAACGGATTTCCACTTGCCACGATCCTTACACACCTCTTTCTAGGTATGATGGAGTTTTGAAACTTAACCCTCTTATTCATAATAACTTAGTACAGCGTAATAAGACCGCAATAGTACGTTTCATAAATTATTCATAATCGTTCAATAGCGTTGAAACGTTCCAACGTTTAATAGTGAAAACATGGCCGATTCCGATCAGCTGTTTTAAGTTTGATGTTATTACTTAATGACATTAATTTTTTTTAAAGTCTAGGACCCCATCTAAGATTTATATATATTTTTATTCATTATTTCCAGCCAAGACTTCGTATTTATTTCAAAACTTACCAGAGATAAAAATAATATTTTTTTTGTAACCAGCAACATTGTATTCGATAAACATATTTTAGTTCTCTTTTAGCTAAAGTAGGTAAAAGTAGGGTTATGCTTACGATAAGACCAGAATTTCATTATGAAGAAAGGGTTTAGTTTTTCCTTAAAGTAAAGTACTGTGCCTTAAGCAGTTCTCACTTCATGGTAACCACAGAGTAATCTAAGTGTAACGTACAAGCTGGTAGAGATTTTATCTCAAGAACTTAAGTTGCTAAGCTGTTTCGTAATATTTTAACGTTTGGTGTTGGTGTAGTGGTATTTGAGCTGTGGATCGGGAGGTACAGTGTTCAAATCTCAGTATGAGCAAATTGATGTGAGATTATGGCATAGGCAAATGAGCAGAGGAGGGTAATTGGGAAGAGAAGGGGGGATTGAAACTAACGAAGCGCAACAGCAAGCTTCTATAGCCACTTTACGGCGATATTCTGTGGAATAGTGGTATTAAACCAGTCGAGTCGGCCCATTCTTGCTGTATACGGCGTGGCCCTACCACTCATATATTCACTCGATTTATTTGTGACTGTATCCCCTAGGAGAGGTTGACGTTCGGCTCAAGTGAGACAGTGGTAAAGTCATTGTACGAAAAGTACCTATAACCGGCATCGATATATACCTAGAACAATGACTAAAGAAAATACTTCGTTTGTCTAATACCTAGGGACCTTACTTATAAAAGCATTTTTAGCTGAGCAAATGGTTAAGAATAACCTGTCACTTTTTTGCTTGTGTTACATTGTTTAAAAATGAAAGGGACAACCTATGGTATAAAGATAAGCAGCGCTTAAATATTTTTATAAGTAAGGGGCTAGATGTTCAATTGACGGTCAGAAAATGGGACGCCTACAGTCGGACGCCGAGAGAATTCTAAATTTCAAAATTCAAATTTAAGAACGCTTGCTCATTTCATTTAAAAAGCTACTTTATAACATGTGCATAGATTATATTTGTGTTGATTTAATTAGAATTTGTGATCTTTTCTTTGTTTTAATTATTATGACTAACTGAGACCGCATTTTAGGATGATATTTGTGAAAAACTGTGCATCTAGAAACATCGATATATTATTTACCTAGATGTACAGTTGACACTCGGAAAATGGGACAGCAAAGAAGTGCTTGAGCACTCCTTTTGCATACAGTCAGCCGCCGATAGAATTCTAAACTTCAAAATTCAAATTTAAGAACGCTTGCTCATTTCATTTAAAAAGCTACTTTATAACACTTGCATAGGGTTATATTTGTTTTGATGTAATCAGAACTTGTGATGTTTTTCTTTGTTTTATTCCTGAGACCACTTTAGGAGGATATTTGCAAAGAACTGTGTATCTAGGGTATATTGTATTAATGTCTAGAAATTATATTGATGATAGCCGGGCCTCAAATTATATCATAAAAATAGTTCAATCCTGGAAGCGATCTTCCAGGACCGAATCATTACGTGAACGTACCGTAGCTTGTGTAACAAACTTGTTAGGCGAAAATGTTGGATTTTGCCTTTCAAATAAAACTTGGTGGAACGTGAGGTTTTACCGTTTTGTATCTTATATAAGGAATAGCTTTATTTTCTGGGATAAAGTTTATTTTCCGGGTTAAAAAGTACCCCATGTGTTATTCCGATGTATAATATATATATTATATCAGAGACTGGCAAACAAGCAAATGGGTCACCTGATGGAAAGTCATCTCCACCGCCCATAAACACCCAAGACACAAATAGAAAGGTGCGTTGCCAACCCAAAAGGAGGGAAATAGGGATTGGGAAAGGGAAGGGGGGAATTGGACCACCGGAAATCTTACTCACTGATCGAAACGCGACAGCAAGCTGCCCCTTTACGTCGGTTTTCTGTGAGACAGTGGTATCAAACCGGTCGAGCAGGCCCATTCGTGCTGTAGATATAATTGTCTACAGCGTGCCTCTACCACTTAGAAAAGAGTATTACTCTATTACTAGACATTTTGGTAAAGGTAAGACAGAAGAAATCGTGTTGTATGCTATAAAAAATAATAATAAGTGGGTGTTCATTTAAAGAACGTGCACCGGCTTCCTTTTTAGATATTGTCACCCATCGCCATTAGAGCTGTATTTAAAAGTCTAATAAAGACACTGGTAAAATACTTTTATTAAACTACCGAGGGAGTTTGGGGTACATTTAATTAAAACTAAGATCTAAGAAAAATTATATGACTTTGGTAACTTTTACCCAAGATATCGCCTTGCCTCGGTATAGAAGTGGAAATATAAAAAGATAATTTTATTTTTAAGTTAGGTGTACTCATTTATTTAAATAAAAATGGATGTAAGATAAAGTCAAAATTTAAAAAATGTTCGAGTTTAAACAATAGTTTATCCTAAGTCGGATCTTCTGCACTAAAACATTACACAAAATACCAACACAAAACATGCATTTTTTATCTGTGGTCTATTGTTCTACGAGCAGGTGACAGCTTAAAACGTTGTTTTGCGTATGTATTTTTAGTGTTTTGTTTCGAAAAAGCTAGTGCAGGAGATCCGGCTTTATACCTCTACAGTTTATATAAAGAACCACGAAACATGCTTTCGTTCTAACAACACTTAAACTCGAATCATTTTCATTTTAACTGCTTGCAAAAGAAGCAAAATAATTTCGTGTGTTTTTTGTATGTTATGCGACGTCTCCAGCAAATTTTTAATTTTAATTAATATCTATGGGCTACACGAATATTTGTCTCGGTGCGGGGATCGAACCCGCGGCCTCTCGCTTCACAGCCGGCTACTCGCCCGCTGCGCCACGGAGGCTGTCGAATTGTGTTTCCAAAATTATTTTGTGTTGTACTTATTAATTAAGCATTTAAATCAATATCAATATTTTAAAGAAATTTTTCTCGGTTTGGAAACCGAATTCGTAGCCTCTAGTCTCAGTGGCCTACTCGTCCACTGAACATAGAGGTTGCAAAACTTATAATTCCGAGAAAGTAAAATATAAATGTTCATTTCGCTCGCCTCCTAACTTTTTGATTTATAAAATAAATTCAAGGAGATATTTACATTAACATCTTTAATAAGTTGAACTTTGGAAGCCTCAGTTTTCTTTTATTTTTTTTTCATCTACCTTTATTATTTTCCAATGTGGGGTCGGCGCAACACAATACAAGCAAGCAAAAAGGATTCGGCGTAGATTTTTCGACCGACTTCCCAAAAAGGAGGAGGTCCTCAATTCGTCGGTATTTTTTTTATGTATGTTACGCGATATCTCCTTCGAATGTGGACCGATCATCAAAATTATTTTTGTGTTCGATAGAGCTTCTTTCAAGGTTGGTCCCATATAAATTTGGTCATCATCATCATCATCATCATCAGCCATAGGACGTCCACTGCTGAACATAGGCCTCCCCCAAAGATTTCCAGATCGACCTGTTGGAAGCGGCCTGCATCCAGCGACTCGTAGAACTGATAGCCGATGGGGCAGAAAAGTTCTCGAGTGGAGACCACGTACCGGCAAGCGCAGCGTAGGACGTCCACCTACAAGGTGGACCGACGACCTGATAAAGGTCGCAGGAAATTTGGTCACGATCGGTAAATTGGAAGTCGGTCAGTTAAGTTTTTAAACTTGTGATTATGGCTTGATATCAACCCCTTTGGGAAAATTTAGTGATTATTTCATTTAAATTTCTATTATGAATTTAAGAACAGTAGCCCGAGCACGAAAAACTAATGTAAATGTAAATGTATTCGAGTTCGCTGCGCTCTGATGACGTTTGGTTAATATTTCATACAAATTTCATAGACGCGCATCGAGTTCGATTACATTTACGGTTGTCAGAAATTTTCCTGCTCAGGCCGCTAGTATCACAAAGTTCAAGTAGTAGGCATCAATGACTAAAGAAGATATAAGAGAACTTGGCATAATTACTAAAAATACGTGTTTACTTTGAAGCCGGCGCCGCCATTTTAGTTTCGAGATCCATTTACATGTAAGTTCGATTTTGACCGGAAGTCTGACAGGGTAGACGTCGCTTTTAAAATTATTTCATATTATTTTCTAGAGCTATGCTTATTGTTTTTAAGTGATGTGGTTTAATGCTTCAAACTTCAGTGAAGATGGATAGTATAACGTGGATTTTTTTCTTTCTACCTGACCTTATCCCACTTAAACGTGGGGTCGGCGCAACACTGCATGTTGTAGAAAGGATTTGGCTTAGCTTTTACAACCGACTGCCTGTCTGACGTGCGGAGTGCATGTCGGAGGAATCCAGTCCTGAACAAATTAAATTAGAAAATTTGCTTTGCCCAACCTGGGAATCGAACCCAGGACCTTCCAGTGCACATACCAAAAGTTATAGTCTAAATAATAATATAATATATTCGGTCACCTAGTTGGCCCAGTTAAAGTATATGGGCTAAAGTTCTCTTTTATTCTATTAGAAGCTAAGAAATCTTTCTGCAACATTATTGAAAAAGCGTATTGCGTCGACCCTACATTGGAGTGAGATGAAGGCAGGTGATGCAGAATAATTGTTAAACAAGTTTAGTGAAGTATGAATGTAGTCACTGAACCACTCTTTCGAGGTTATGATTGACTTAATATACATTTTATATCTTTAAAATCTACTGAAACCCCTGTTATAAAATATACACAGCTCTTTCAAAGTTTATAATTTGTTGAATAGGAGCGACGTGTGTATTCTTGTTTTTATTATTTATTTTGTACTCTTAGCTCAAACTAGCAAAGTTTTTATGAGCTTAAGATGTCAGACGTATATACCTCAGAGTTTTATATTACTTGCACTGTGTATAAGTTGGAATATTTATGTACCAACTTCAAAAAATAAGGTTCTCAAATTATTTTTTGGAGTTCTATATCTAAATACGAAAAACGAAACCCATTTTGTTATGTCTATTTGTCCAAATGTTAAATTTGAAACTATGGGCACTAGATAGATGATATATATGATCTGTGGAGTGAAATTAGCGAAAATATTTTTTCGGGTGTGTCTCCATACATCTGCTTTGCATTTTTTTTATTAAATCGATGCATTATTATCAATAAATTCTTCAAAATATCTATGTTTTTATATTGCTCTGAGAACTACTAAGATGGTCTCTCTGTATTTCCTATAGCTTCCGATTTCTCCATACGGTCCCATAAAAAAACATGCTGTATAGTAATACAATCGCAAATAAAGGTATGTGCAGTCCAAGAACCCTTCCTTTTTAACGTTAATAAAAATAACTGCTGCTTAATCTCCAGGTATAAACTACGCACATAAAACACCTGATATCTACACCCATCGATATAATAATATACCTAGATGCACAGTTCCATACAAATATCATTGTAAACAGTGTCCTCGACAGACAAAACAAATAAACATCACAAATTTAATTAAATTAACACAAATATGACCTTATAGACGCGGCATAAAGTAGCTTTTTAAATTGAATGTTCAAACGTTCCTATATTCGAAATTTTTGAATTTCTAATCGTTTTTGAATTTGACAATAATTTGACATTATTAAAAGAAACATTCTAGTCACTTGGACAAAGATTGAATGGAGTCGAATAGTTCTTGTATTTATCTGTGAGACACGTGGCGTACAATGTAGATGAGAATGGCGATATCAGTATAATAATTTTACTTACATTAAGAGATAGATAGAGTATAAATGTATAGAAGATAACAAAGCTTATGAGTTATGAATATGAAATAAGCACTGTTTTGCCTTAGCGTGATTCATAAATAAATAAATAACACCCAACAGTCACATACATAGTCCTGGCCCCACACTAAGGTCGTCCTTTGCTCTTTAGATTCTTAATAATTTCTTTTAGACTATCATTTCGTTTTCTTAATCTTTTGTTCTGCCTTTTTAAGTTTCGCACTAAATTAGATTTAAGTTTAAATTTTTGGTTGCGTTCTCTCAAATTATCTTTCAAAAATAACGTCTTAGGTGTGTTAAAGATTGATGAAAATTCTGATGGTATTGGTGATCCTTCATTATTTATTGGTTCGATTGCTGGTTCCTGGAAATGAATATGTTTCCAATAAATGATGACGCCACAATTACTGTTGTAGTAATTATGCCTAACGACCGGTTCCAATAAATGATCTCAATCCGAGAATCCAAGATAAAAATGAAAAATTAAAAAATGAAAAATCGCGAGAATGAACCATTAAAATTATTATTTGACAGCGGAATGTTCAACTTTGTTCATGTTGGCAATTTTTTATGATCTGCACACTTTGATTGAAAACATTTATTAGAATTAGCCGCAAATTATTAAATAGTCATTTTACATGGCAGTATGTACCTAGTATATGCTTGCTATTGATGAATTCTGTATCAAATATTTTTCAACTATTACACTTGTACTGCACCCTGCCTCATTTAAACTTGTAGTTACGACAATCTAAAATAAAGTCAATAAATGTGGCAATATTTATTTATTTATTTATTTATAGGTACACCAACAGCATACATATTGTTAAATTAAATAGTAAACATTAGTTAAGGACAATGTAGCTGATGACAATTTATCACCTTTATTTTTGGTACAGCATTATTTTTAATTTTCATAATCCCTTTTTCTGTATAATATCCATCGGAATCGCAAAATGGTCTGAACAAACCACACTTGAGTAATTGGGTTTAAAATTTTCTTTTCTCCTTTCTTCGGAAATAATTTTACGCCATTTATCTCTTACTATTTCATTTCATGGAAATCTGTAATTAATAAAAAAAAATCATAAATTTAAAATAAATATAATATAGTTCCAAAAAAAAACGACTCCATATATTTCATTGTTCCAAATCATGATTTCAAAAGGGACAAAATATTTTATTAACTGAATTCGTTAAATTAATTATTTATACACGTTTAATACTTAATTTAACATGATTAAGGTTTTAAGAATCAAGTAAGGGAATTATACTTACTTAAAATATGAAATCCCATGTGTTTTGCGCTTTGTAAGAGTGTTATTTTTGCACTCTTTCACAGAGCATTTAGGCATCTTCACAGACGGACGGTCGGCGCCCGACTGACAGCCAACAAGTGCTTACTTACATTTTAAGCACTCGTTGGCTGTCCCACTTTCTGAGCGTCAACTGTGCATCTAGGTATATTATTATATCGATGTCTACACCTTAAACAGAAATAAAAGCGAAACGAGCCAACTCAAGGACGAGATTGCGCGTAAAAGGACGCTTTGGATATTGAAATAATAAATTGTAAATAAATGTTTCTTATTTTATGTTGAGTGGTAAGTTACAGCTTCAATAAAATGAAGGTTTATATTTATTGAAGTGTTACAGCGTGTTTAATGTTGTAGTTATTTGTGTGTCTAATAAGTTATTCTTTTAAATATGTTAATCGATATATCCAGAAAATATGATTCATCATCAGCCATGTAAATTATGAATTTAATTAACATAAGGCGTGATCGGGTATATCTATTGAAAATCCAGTTTAAAATACTATTTTTTTAATATGTGTACATTTTTTAATGTCCCAAGATTATGTACTCTGTAGGTGGGTATCGGAAAATTCAGAATAGACACCTTTGTATAACAAATACTCTTCCTTTCTACCTGCCCGTATCCCACTTTAATTTGGGGTCGGCGCAACATACTTTTTTAAGCTTGTCATGAGTGGTAGACCAACGCTGTAGACAATTACGTCTACAGCCCCCCCAAATCGGAGACGGGCCGCAAGGCGGCACCGCGCAGGGGCGGTTCCGGTAGCAATCCGAGGCTATCTCAGGATACCCCGGGGCCGCCCCACTCATGCGCCGAAGTAGGCCACCGCGGGGTTTTTAGTCGGTATTGCCGGTGTAGGGCATTTGTTAGGGACGCGGCCCAGCGTCGCCCGGATGTCGACCATCTCTCCCGGGCATCACGGCGCTGGGTCGTAAGGCCGGCGAACCCGACATACCCGCCGCGTCCACCCCCCCGGGCGCGGCGGCAGTGGTAAAACACTTTTCCCCGCGACAAAAAAAAAAAAAAAAAAAAGGTCTATCATCCTTAGGTATTGAGTTCGATCCCCGGGGCAGGTAAAGTGGTACTTATTGGATTTTTTTCAATATCAGCCCGGAGTCTGGACTTTGTGTCCGATATGGTAATAGGCGCAAGCATCAGGAACTATGGAGAGTTTCGGTTTCAAAACACCGAGACCTGAAACAATTACCTATATTGAGTCGCACAAACATTTTCTCGGTGCGGGGATCGAACCCGTGCCTCTCGATTCATGGTCTATTCACCGGCTGCATCAAGACTTTCAAAATTATTATATACGTATATGTATTAGGTATATTTCAAGTAATTTATATTTAATTGGCATAGATATCAACACCTACTCTAAAACCCACATACTGTAACTTCATTTAGGATGTGGTAAGCGTTGTTTGTGACCTTTTCAAGTTTATAGTTATTATTTATGACACTGACCAAGTCATAATAATAAATATTGTGAAATACTGCACTAAATTCGCGACTCGGATTACGCATGGACACAAAATAAAACTTGTTAAGACACCATATTATGTTCTACTAGCTCTTGCTAAAATCAATTTACGTTCCTATTTACGGACCTACGTTCGCGTGGAAATTTATTTTCCGGGATAAAAGTAGCCAATATGTTATTCTGATGTATAACCTATATTACTGTAAAGTTTCATCAAAATCCATCTAATAGATTTTGCGTGAAAGAGTTACAAACATACACACACTAACAATCTTTTACGTTTATAATATTAGTAAGATAATACTTTAGGGCGACCTGCAATGCTATTATTAATCTAGAGTTACATTTTATCTCGATTTATCCTACAGCTCGCTCCTATATTTAAATCATGATTTGGGATAGATAAAGATTTATCGCGGAACTGCAAGTGGCCCTTAGTGTCAAGGTTTTTTATAGTATCATTTCAACCTGGAGTCTGGGATATGTACCCAATATGGCAACCCACTCGTGATCCCCTATCACACCATCATGCCATCCAAACTTTCGAAATCTTAGTAATCACTAGTTTCTGCCCACGACTACTCCCGCGTGAATGTTTGTCCCGTAGTATTTTCATTTCTACCCCCTTAAGGGATGAATTTCTAAAAATCCTTTCTTCGTGATCGCCTACGTCATAAAAGAAAGCGAAACGAGCCAACTCAAGGACGAGATTGCGCGTAAAAGGACGCTTTGGATATTGAAATAATAAATTGTAAATAAATGTTTCTTATTTTATGTTGAGTGGTAAGTTACAGCTTCAATAAAATGAAGGTTTATATTTATTGAAGTGTTACAGCGTGTTTAATGTTGTAGTTATTTGTGTGTCTAATAAGTTATTCTTTTAAATATGTTAATCGATATATCCAGAAAATATGATTCATCATCAGCCATGTAAATTATGAATTTAATTAACCTTGGATTAATTTTAAAGTCTGTTTTAAAGTCTTCAAACTTGTGATTAGTGGTAGAGTCACGTTGTAGCCTAATAGCCTGTAAAGTTGCTTACAATACTTTCAGGCGTGAGCATAAAAGGCATCAATAGATTGAAACTCGGTCACAATTCAGTCATACATTACTCACAAGTGCCAATGAATGTGGCGTAGCGTATTCGCGTAGCAATTCACTACGGCTACAGACCGTAGCACATAACTCGTAGCACCTACAAATTTATGTAGCAAGAAGCTTTTGATCGCAACTTCGCTTGCGTGATCGGGTATATCTATTGAAAATCCAGTTTAAAATACTATTTTTTTAATATGTGTACATTTTTTAATGTCCCAAGATTATGTACTCTGTAGGTGGGTATCGGAAAATTCAGAATAGACACCTTTGTATAACAAATACTCTTCCTTTCTACCTGCCCGTATCCCACTTTAATTTGGGGTCGGCGCAACATACTTTTTTAAGCTTGTCATGAGTGGTAGACCAACGCTGTAGACAATTACGTCTACAGCATGAATGGGCCGGCTCGACCGGTTTGTTACCACTGTCTCACAGAAAACCGACGTAAAGTGGCAGCTCGCTGTCGCGTTTCGTTCGGTGAGTGAGATTTCCAGTAGTCAAATTCCCCTTCCCTTTCCCAATCCCTTTTCCCTCCCCTTCCATTAATTTTCATGATTCGTTTTGAGTCTCGGGTGTCTATGGGTGGTGGAGATCACTTACCATCAGGTGACCCATCTGCTCCTTTGCCAGTCTCTGCTATAAAAAAAAATAAAAAAACAACGTCGCATAAAGAATTTGACTTAGTTTTTACGACCGGCTGCCTGTTTGACGTCAACCCCCTCTGAGAGATTATAATATAAATACTGACAAAGACAATTATATAAGGACAGAGAAAGTGATGGTGAGGGCTGCAGATTCTTAAGTCCTCATTGTGTCGATCTTATTGAAAATTCAAACTAAGCTCAGATGCTCGTGTTCTTGAGTGGAGACCGCACCTCGGCAAGCGTAAAGTGGGACGTCCTGCGGCCAGGTGGAGTGACGACCTGCGGAAAGCGGCGGGCAAAAACTGGATGCAAAGAGCTAAAGATCGAGCTCAATGGTGTGCATTAGGAGAGGCCTATGTCCAGCAGTGGACGAGTATAGGCTGATGATGATGAAGCTCAGATTCTTAAAACGCCATCAACTGGTTTCACATAGTTTCACGTTGGGGTGGCTTTTAGCTGAACGATTCCTCTTATCATTTAGGTTTTTTTTTTATAAAACTCAATTCCGTTTACATCTGAAAATCCAGGCTTAAGGCTGTGGTCATAAAACTCACCGGAGCTTAGAAAGGGTTGTGTTTGGTCCCAGGTGGCTCTTTACACGACCCCAGATGTTTTCCGGTAGATTGTCGCTTATATCTGTGGTATGAAAAATGTAGATCGCACGTAGTGGCTATGACTGAATTTCATTTTCTTGAAAAAGAGTAACAATCTACCAGGATATCTATACAATTCTATCACTGTAAATACTTAAATAATAATTATTATGCATATTCTTATTGCATTCCTGCCATATCCCGTTCCCGTTTTCGAACGAATTCCAAAAAGGAGAAGGTTCTTAATTAGTCTGTTTTTTTTAAATTATGTATGATTTCCAAAATTATTTTTGTCTTCGATAGAGCTTATTTATAGGTCACATATGAAATTGGTTACGATCGGATTTGAAGTCGGTCCGTTAAGTTTTTAAACTTGTGATTATTGCAAAGCACAACCCCTTATCTAAGCTCACATACACATCAAATAAGCTCACGCCTGTATCCCCGAAGGGGTAGGCAGAGGCGCACTAGTGAACTAGCACACCCACATTTCGCCGAGCTTAGTTCCGTCCCAGATGTGATAGGGAGCGAGCCTATCGCCACATCGGGCACAAATTCCAGACTCCGGGCTGATATGGAAAAATCCAATATAACTTTGCCCGACCCGGGGATCGAACCCGAGACCTAAGAACCGTAGTCGTACGAAATACCACCACGCCACCGAGGCAGTCTATTATCTAAGCTCCATTCTTGTTACCGTGTCCATACCTGCCTGCTTGTTTCTAAATTGATGGCGTCATTACATAATAATTATTTAAATTTACCTACCTTGACCTTGTTTATTGTGATCTGTCATAAGTGCTTTTTATATGCCTACGTGACCAATGAACATTTTTATTTATTTTATGGCATTTTATAGACTTCCTTGTTTTTTGTAAATTACGTGCAGTTTCTCGAATGCCGATCAAAGTTAAAATTAACTTCCATAGATATGTTCCATGTATGGGCTATAGACCGGGAGTTCCTGAGTTCGATTGCCAGGTCAGCAAAGCAAATTTTCTAATTTTGATTTGCCCGAGAGTGCATCCATCATAGGGGTTGACGTCAGGCAGGCGGCCGGTCGTAAAAACTAAGCCAAATCCTCTCTGCAACATGCTTGAAAAAGTGTGTTGCGTCGACTCTAGATTAAGGTGGGATAAGGGCAGGTAGAAAGAAAGAGATAGTGTATAAGGTCTGTGGACCGGTGAGTCCTGGGTTCATATCCCAGGTGAAGTATAGTGGTTTTCTAACATGATTTGCCTGATCCCACATTAGATGGTGGAGTGGGATATGGAAAGATAGAGTATTATGTAAAATCTGCTATTAAAGGCAAAGAGTTGTCGAAACTCAGCCTCCATGGCGCAGTGGCCGAGTAGCCGACTGTGAAGCGAGAAGCCGCGGGTTCGATTCCCGCATTGAGACAAATGTTTGTGTGGCCCACAGATATTTGTTTCGGGTCTGGGTGTTGTGTGTCTCTCGTAGTTCCTGATACCCACGCCACAAGACTCGATCTTAGTGTGGGGTCAGGACTATGTGTGTGACTGTTGGGTGTATTTATTTATTTATTTAAGTGCATAATTAGACGGTTTAGCCTAACAATATAAGTTCCTTTTATCAGCAAACAATGCTCTATACGCTATAATAATGAAAATTATGAGTCTTCTACTTTGCATATTAGTTTACAACTTTTATTCACAATGCCTACAATTTACAAACTAGCACAATACAAGAGAGTTTGGGGTTCAAACTTTTTCTGAATAAGGACATAAGGGTCTAGTTACTGTGTGTATTCAATTATAATGCTTTAATTATGAAGGAAAATATCGTTAGAAGACTTGCATATCTGAGAAATTAACATAACATGACATAAGATCACGCCTGTATCCCCGAAGGGGTCCGTACTCGAAGAGGTACTCTAGCGAACTAGAACACCCACGTTTCGCCGAGCTTAGTTCCGTCCCAGATGTGATACGGGGCGAGCCTTGCCACAACGATGCCGCAACGTTGTTTTCACAAATGAAACCTTAGAGAATCGACCTGCAGGGGGGTTACCACCACCTCTTATAGCAGTATTATTATAATTTTACTTGTCAATATTCCGATACAAAACAAACGAAGAACGATTATAATAATACTGCTATAAGAGGTCGTGGTAACCCCCAGGTGATCCACCTACTCGTTATACGTCTGCTATTAAAAGAGATAGCTTGAAAGTATAATCAATCTTGAAACCTTTCATTTAACGACTTGAGAGGGATTTGTTTAACTGGCGGCCGTAAATGAGCTCCGAGTGAAAAACGCCAATTAAAATCACAGCGCCATCTCAATAGTCATTCATCTCTGTCAGATTACTTCGTATGTAGGTCAAACTTTGACAGCCTCCGTGGCGCAGCGGGCGGGTAGGCGGCTGTGAAGCGAGAGGCCGCGGGTTCGATCCCCGCACCGAGACAAATGTTTGTATGGCCTACAGATATTTGTTTCGGGTCTGGGTGTTGTGAGACCGAAAGTCTCTCGTAGTTCCTGATTCTCACGACACAAGACTCGATCTTAGAGTGGGGTCAGGGCTATGTATGTGACTGTTGGGTGTTATTATTATTATAAAAACTTTGTTTTTCTATCTACATATACATAGATTCACACCTGTATCCTTTAAGGGGTAGGCAGAAGGGAACTAGAAAACTAACCCAAATTTTGTCCAGCTCATTTCCAGATGTGATAGGGGACGAGCCTATCGCTATATCAAGCACAAAAGTTCGGGCCAGTATTGGATAATAGAAAACCTCAATATCACTTTGCCCGACTCGGGAATCGAATCTGAGGTCGCAGGACACCGGGCTGATACTGGATACAAAACCTCAATATCACTTAGCTCGACCCGGGGATCGAATCCGAGACCGCAGGATACCGGGCTGAAACTGAACACAAAACTTCAATATTATTAACTTCAATATGGATACTGTACACAAAACGTTAATATCGCTTTGCCTGACCCAGTGATCGAACCCGAGGCCTCAGTAGCCCGAGCACGAAAAACTAATGTAAATGTAAATGTATTCGAGTTCGCTACGCACTGATGACGTTTGGTTAATATTTCATACAAATTTCATAGACGCGCATCGAGTTCGAATACATTTACGGTTGTCAGAAATTTTCCTGCTCATGCCACAGAGCTATTGCTGCTATAGGTGCAAAAGACAAATTTTAAACAAAGAATTATCTAACACGTATGAAGCAAGTTATATACGCCACTGAGGCAGCCCCATTCCCATTATATTTAATGAGATTAATGATCACAAATCTGTAACAGAAAACTATTTTCCCCAACCTTGACTCGTTCGTGCCGTAGCTAATCAGCGCCAGATTTATGAGGCTTCATTAATCCAAGAGTAATAAGAAATGGGCAAGAACATCAACGTGATTATTCCACTGTTTATGGAATTCCGTTTGGATTTTCAGGTAAACCGTATTTCTTACTCGCGAATACTGAAACGCTACTAAACATTAACGGCTACTTATATTATTTTGCCACCATACAATTTTGCCAGATAAAGTGGCCTCAAATAAAGTCGCCTCCTTGGTCTGTTAAGTTTTTAAACTTGTATTATTTTGTGTTCAATACGGATTGTTCCAGGGATGGTTCTCAAAGACTGCCTCGGTGGCGTGGTGGTATTTCGGCACGACTACGGTCCTGAGGTCTCGGGTTCGATCCCCGGGTCGTGCAAAGTGATATTGGATTTTTCCATATCAGCCCGGAGTCTGGAATTTGTGCCCGATATGGCGATAGGCTCGCCCCCTATCACATTTGGGACGGAACTAAGCTCGCCGAAATGTGGGTGTTCTAGTTTGCTAGTGCGCCTCTGCCTACCCCTTCGGGGATACAGGCGTGAGCTTATGTTATGGTTCTAGAAATATTTAAAATTGTGATTTTTATAGTACAAGGATGGCCATGAAATCATAAAGGTTCCGTATTTGCCATGTGACTACTAAAACCTTAAAATTAAATGGTCTGAAAGTACGGAAAATATTAGTATATCACTTAAATTAATTCATTACACGCATTCAAATCTCATAAATAATGCAAAGAATTGCTTTGAAACCTCACGCATTCCAAATCTTAATAAATGTTTGTGTTCAAAGAAAGCTTTGTCGTTAATTCGTGTCCCTTTGTGCGCGCGTCAGGTGAAGTGTAGAACTTCCGGATTGTATGTAATTAATTATTTTATGTAGACTCTTTATGTCTCTTTAGTCGCCTCCTTGGTCTAGTGGCAGCACGTATGGGCTGTGGACCGGGAGGTCGTTGGTTCGTTTCCCAGGTCGGGCGAAGCAAATTTTCTAATTTAATTTGCCTGGGACTGGATCTCCCAAAGAGGGTCTACGTCATGCAGGCAGCTGGTCGTAAAACTTAGCCAAATCCTTCCTGCAACATGCTTGAAAAAGTGTGTTGCTCCGACCCCACATTAAGGTGGGATAAGGGCAGGTAGAAAGACTCTTCATGGTGATAAGTGTGGGTGAATAATTTGGGGTTGGGTTTGCACACTTTGGCAAGCGTTTACACACATATGTTCATAGACACACGCCTGTATCCTTGAAGGAGTAGGCACGGGCGTACTAGCGAACTAGTACACCCACATTTCGCTAAACTTAGTTCCGTCCGAGATGTCATAGGGGGCGAGCCCATCGCCATATCGGGCACAAATTCCAGACTCCGGCCTGATATTGAAAAAATCGAATATAACTGCCCGAACTGGGCATCAAATCCCAGACCCCAGGACGGTCGTACCGAAATTCAACTATGCCACTGATATAGTCAGTATTTACCTATGTAATGTCTTTCTTTCTACCTGTCCTTACCCCACCTTAATGTGGGGTCGGTGCAACACACGTTTTCAAGCATGTTGCAGAAAGGATTTGGCTTAGTTTTTACGATCTGCTGCCTGACTGACGTCAACCCGCTCTGGGGGATACAGTCCTGGGCAAATTAAATTGGATAATTCGCTTTGCCCGACCTGGGAATCGAACCCAGGACCTCCCGGTCCACAGCCCATAATTATGACCATATATTAATTCTTTCTTTCTTTCTTTATCGAATACAATGTTGCTGGTTACAGAAAAAAATATTATTTTTATCTCTGGCAAGGTTTGAAACAAATAGGAAGTCTTGTCTGGAAACAATTAATAAAAAATATATATCAATCTTAGATGGGGTCCTAGACTATAACAAAATTAATGTCATTAAGAAATAACATCAAACTTGAAACAGCTGATCGGAATCAGCCATGTTTTCACTATCGAACGTGGGAACGTTTTAACGCTATTGAACGATTATGAATACAATTTTTATGAAACGTACTATTGCGGTCTTATTACGCTCTACTAAGTTATTACGAATAAGGGGGTAAGACATCGATATAATAATATACCTAGATGCACAGTTGACGCTCAGAAAGTGGGACAGCCAACGAGTGCTTAAAATGTAAGTAAGCACTTGTTTGCTGTCAGTCGGGCGCCGATCATTCGCCTGTGAGGATTCCTAAATGCTCTGTGAAAGAGTGCAAAAATAACACTCTTACAAAGCGCAAAACACATGGGATTTCATATTTTAAGTAAGTATAATTCCCTTACTTGATTCTTAAAACCTTAATCATGTTAAATTAAGTATTAAACGTTTATAAATAATTAATTTAACGAATTCAGTTAATAAAATATTTTGTCCCTTTTGAAATCATGATTTGGAACAATGAAATACATGGAGTCGTTTTTTTGTAAATATATGTGGATAATTCATTAAATAGAATTTAATATTAGAAACTCCTTTCATCGAAATGTTCGGCGATGGATTATAAAATAAAATAAGAAGATGACAGTTAAGATTGGAAAACGAACGATATAAGATGTCAGATTTGTAAAAGATTTTTCCTTAAGAAAATAAATTATTAATTGTATCAATTCTTTGAATTCCTTCAATCCCACAACTTTTGGGGGCTCGTCCGGGATAGAATCGAAGAAATTGGTGCTATTTCAAGGATTTTCTGATGTAAGACTGAACTACAATTTTACGAATCAAGTGTTACCAGCTTATGAAGAAATGCGGGATTCTCAAGAGATTTTTAAGAAGAATTTATTTCAATATTTGGAATAAACTGAAGAATATTTTTATGACTTCCAAACGACTATCTTTCTGCACGACGACTAAAAGAAGATCTCCAAGAAGCAGACTTAACACTAATTTAACCACGATGCCGCCGAAAAAAGATACCACTCAAGCTCCGCATGAAAATGAAGATGAAGAACAAGAGGTCGATGTACAAATTTCATTCTCCGACTTAGAGAAGTCAATGACGACATTTACTGGTGATGACACATACCCAATTGAATCTTTTATTGATGAATTTGAAGATACAGCTCATATAATGCGTTGGACTGCTGTAGAAAAGCTGATTTATGCGAAGAGACTTTTAAACGGTACAGCTAAACTATTTTTAAGGTCATTGGGCAGGGTAAAAGATTATCCAAGTTTAAAGAAGGCCCTTAAAGAAGAGTTTGGACCTAAAATGAATAGTGCAATCATTCACAAGAAGTTGGCTTCGCGAAAGATGAAGAACGACGAAACATTCCAACAGTATTTCTTAGCTATGAAAGAAATGGCACTCCATGGCAAAGTTGAGGATTCTGCTCTAATTGAATACGTCATTGATGGAATCAGAGATAACGAAACAAATAAGGTTATTCTGTATGGAGCATCAGATATAAAAGAGTTTCGTAAAAAGTTAGACATTTACAGTGACTTCAAAAAGAAGATGCCTGCCAAAGTCTTAAGTCCCTCGAACTCTTCCACCAGTCACTCATTCAAAAAGACTAGTGTCAAGCGATGCTACAACTGTGGTGACTTGGACCATCAAACGCCTACATGTTCAAAGGGAATCAAATGTTTCAAGTGCAATGAATTTGGCCATAAGTCGACGGATTGTCCTAATAATAAACCTAAGAAGACTCTTAATATTGAAGACGATAATAAGAAAACAAATGAAGAAGTTAAAAGTCCATATAAGAAGATTAGAATTAACGGAAATGATATAATAGCTCTAATAGATACCGGAAGTGATGTGAATATAATGACAAAGACAGAATTTGGAAAAATTAAAGATGGAATAGAGAATTTTAATACGGAATCAATGACATGCCTAACTGGTATAGCTGAGAATAAGGTTTACACAGAAGGAACGTTCACAGTTAATGTTGAGATTGACAGCTACTATACAGATATCACGTTTCATGTAGTCAAAGATACTGAAATACCCGAGAACGTGATTATTGGTAAACCTATACTTAAAGATTTTGAAGTTAATTTTACTCCTCGTGGTGTCTACTTGGAAAGAATTATGCACCTTACTCTTTCAGTTAAAGATGATAATGTTGATCAAAATTATGACATAGGAGCAACGAAATATACAGAACAAATTCGTAATTTGTGCAATGAGTATAAACCTAGTGAGAAGACAAAAGAAAGTAATGTAGAATTAAGAATTATACTTACTGATGAAGATCCTGTTTATCAAAGCCCACGACGTTTGTCACCGTTAGAAATGGGTATAGTTAACAAACAAATCGAAGAATGGTTAGCTAAAGGAATCATCAAACCTAGTAAATCTGATTTTGCAGCTCCTGTTGTCTTGGCTCACAAAAAAGATGGTACACGCCGTATGTGCATAGATTATAGACGACTAAATAAGAAAGTTATAAGAGAGAGATTTCCACTACCTTTAATAGAAGATCAGATAGACAAGTTGAAAGATGCAACGATATTTACGTCTCTTGATTTACGTAATGGTTTCTTGCACGTGAAAGTTCACAAAGACAGCCAGAAGTACACGGCTTTCGTAGTACCTCAAGGACAATATGAATTTCTAAAAATGCCGTTTGGACTGTGTACTGCGCCATCTGTATTTCAGCGATTTATAAATGATGTATTTAGTGATTTAATCGCTGATGGTACTATAACAGCGTATCTTGATGACTTGAATATACCATCTAAAACTGAAGAAGAAGGACTATTGAAGTTAAAAAAGGTACTAAAGAGAGCAGAAGAATTCGGTTTAGAATTTAATTGGAAGAAATGTCACTTTTTTAAAGAAGAAATAGAATATCTTGGTTATTTAATTCGAGATAATGAAGTAAGACCCTCTGAAGACAAAATAAATGCTGTAGCAAAATTTAAGAAACCTAAAGACGTTAAGACCATTCAGTCATTTCTTGGACTTACTGGTTATTTTAGGAAGTATATTAAAAATTACTCACTGATTGCTAAACCGCTAACTGATCTATTAAAGAAGGATGTTGCATTTAATTTTGATGAGAAGTGTGAAAGAGCTTTTGAAGAACTGAAGCAAATATTATGTAACTCTCCAGTTCTGCGTATTTACAGCCCTGATCTACCGACAGAACTTCATACAGATGCAAGTGCAGATGGATATGGAGCTGTGCTGTTGCAAAGGAGTCCTAAAGATGACAAATTTCATCTAGTTCACTATATGAGTAAAAAGACTACTCCTAATCAAAGAAATTACCATAGCTATTACTTAGACGTTCTTGCTATTGTAGAAGCAATTAAGAAATTTAGAGTGTATCTGCAGGGGATTCACTTCAAGATCGTGACCGACTGTTCAGCATTAACTATGACATTGAAAAAGAAAGACTTACCGCCATTAGTTGCTCGCTGGGCTTTACTTCTGGAAGAATACGATTATGAGATTGAGCACAGGCCAGAATCAAGTATGAAACACGCAGACGCGCTAAGTCGAAATCCGATTTGTCTAATAATCACTGAAACTACAACTCGTATAAAAAAGGTTCAAGAAGATGATGATCATATAAAAGCGTTAAAGAAAATTTTGGAAAAAGAGTCTTATCAAGATTATATTTTACAAGGAGATATTATTTACAAAGCCAAAAATGGCAATAAATTGATTGTAGTACCAAAGAAAATGCAGTATGACATTATTAAGAAAAAACATGAAAGAGGATATTTTGGAATTACAAAGACTGAGGAATTGATAAAAAGAGATTATTACATAGATAATTTAAAAGACAAGATAAGAATACGCAAGAAAAGAAAGAAAGATAGATTTTCGAATCCAAGAGATAAAGATGATGAATTGTATCGATTGATAGAAGAAGAAAATATTCAGATTTTTAATGAAAAAAGACAAGAACTCAGAGAAAGCGCAAAGGAATCAATTAAGAAAATACAGGAAGAAAATATGAAAAGTTATAATAAGAATAGAAAGGAAGTAGTTTCCTATGATGTTGGTGACTTAGTTGCAATAAAGAAGACGCAATTTTCACAAGGTTCAAAGCTGTTTCCAAAATTCTTAGGACCATATGAGGTTACACAGAAGAAGCGGAATGATAGATACACTGTCAAGAAGGTGGGACATGGTGAAGGACCCATACACACAACGACTTCGGCAGATTTGATGAAACCTTGGGTGATGCTGGAAGATTTAGATTCATCTGGGGCAGATGAATGAGCAGGACGGCCGTGTGGATAATTCATTAAATAGAATTTAATATTAGAAACTCCTTTCATCGAAATGTTCGGCGATGGATTATAAAATAAAATAAGAAGATGACAGTTAAGATTGGAAAACGAACGATATAAGATGTCAGATTTGTAAAAGATTTTTCCTTAAGAAAATAAATTATTAATTGTATCAATTCTTTGAATTCCTTCAATCCCACATATATTATATTTATTTTAAATTTATGTTTTTTTTATTAATTTTATTTATTAATTACAGATTTCCATGAAATGAAATAGTAAGAGATAAATGGCGTAAAATTATTTCCGAAGAAAGGAGAGAAGAAAATTTTAAACCCAATTACTCAAGTGTGGTTTGTTCAGACCATTTTGCCGATTCCGATGGATATTATACAGAAAAATGGATTAGGAAAATTAAAAAGAATGCTGTACCAAAAATAAAGGTGATAAATTGTCATCAGCTACATTGTCCTTAACTAATGTTTACTATTTAATTTAACAATATGTATGCTGTTGGTGTATCTATAAATAAATAAATAAATAAATATTGCCACATTTATTGACTTTATTTTAGATTGTCGTAACTACAAGTTTAAATGAGGCAGGGTGCAGTACAAGTGTAATAGCTGAAAAATATTTGATACAGAATTCATCAATAGCAAGCATATACTAGGTACATACTGCCATGTAAAATGACTATTTAATAATTTGCGGCTAATTCTAATAAATGTTTTCAATCAAAGTGTGCAGATCATAAAAATTTGCCAACATGAACAAAGTTGAACATTCCGCTGTCAAATAATAATTTTAATGGTTCATTCTCGCGATTTTTCATTTTTTAATTTTTCATTTTTATCTTTGATTCTCGGATTGAGATCATATATTGGAACCGGTCGTTAGGCATAATTACTACAACAGTAATTGTGGCGTCATCATTTATTGGAAACATATTAATTTCCAGGAACCAGCAATTGAACCAATAAATAATGAAGGATCACCAATACCATCAGAATTTTCATCAATCTTTAACACACCTAAGACGTTATTTTTTACAGTTAATTTTAAAGAACGCAACCAAAAATTTAAACTTAAATCTAATTTAGTGCGAAACTTAAAAAGGCAGAACAAAAGATTAAGAAAACGAAATGATAGTCTAAAAGAAATTATTAAGAATCTAAAGAGCAAAGGACGATCTTAGTGTGGGGCCAGGACTATGTATGTGACTGTTGGGTGTTATTTATTTATAATCACGCTAAGGCAAAACAGTGCTTATTTCATATTCATAACTCATAAGCTTTGTTATCTTCTAAACATTTATACTCTATCTATCTCTTAATGTAAGTAAAATTATTATACAGATATCGCCATTCTCATCTACATTGTACGCCACGCGGTCAACATTTCTCACAAATAAATACAAGAACTATTCGACTCCATTCAATCTTTGTCCAAGTGACTAGAATGTTTCTTTTAATAATGTCAAATTATTGTCAAATTCAAAAACTATTAGAAATTCAAAAATTTCGAATATAAGAACGTTTGAACATGCAATTTAAAAAGCTACTTTATGCCGCGTCTATAAGGTCATATTTGTGTTAATTTAATTAAATTTGTGATGTTTATTTGTTTTGTCTATCGAGGACACTGTTTACAATGATATTTATATGGAACTGTGCATCTAGGTATATTATTATATCAATGGGGTAAGAATATAAACCTTAGATTCAGAGCCAATTGTAAGAGTACTTTTACGATAGCCACAATTCACTGAGGTCGACAGTTTAATGCGAGCTCGTAAACGCAATCTAGTGATTATTGCCTAACGGTGATTATTCCTCACCTGGGAGTCGAACCGTAGATTAGAGAGCATTCTAGAATAGTGGAAGACATCGCTTTTTGTTAGGTTCAAAATTAGTAAATAACAAATTTATATCGGAATTCGGATCCTACTAGTATTATTACAGAAATATTACGAATACTCTCGAAGTTGTAGACGAATATGTCTATTTAGGACAGGCGGTCCAGCTAGGCAGGTCCAACTTTGAGAGAGAGGTCATTCGTCGAATCCAGCTCGGTTGGGCAGCATTTGGGAAACTACGCAAAGTCTTCTCGTCCAAAATACCTCAGTGCCTGAAGACAAAAGTCTTCGACCAGTGTGTGTTACCAGTGATGACTTATGGCACTGAAACGTGGCCTCTAACTATGGGCCGCATTAGAAAGCTCACAGTCACTCAGCGAGCTATGGAGAGGGTTATGCTCGGTGTTTCTCTACGTGATCAAATCAGGAATGAGGAGATCCGTAAAAGAACGAAAGTCACCGACATAGCCCAGAGGATTAGCAAGTTGAAATGGCAGTGGGCAGGGCACATAGCTCGTAGAACTGATAGCCGATGGGGCAGAAAAGTTCTCGAGTGGAGACCACGTACCGGCAAGCGCAGCGTAGGACGTCCACCTACAAGGTGGACCGACGATCTGATAAAGGTCGCAGGAAGTCGCTGGATGCAGGCCGCTTCCAACAGGTCGATCTGGAAATCTTTGGGGGAGGCCTATGTTCAGCAGTGGACGTCCTATGGCTGATGATGATGATGATGATGATGATTACGAATACGGAAAAGCTTGCCGTGGACAATACAAAATTTTATTGAATTAGAGTAACGCTGTAGACTGTAATGTCTGCAGCACGTATGGGCCGGCTCGATCGTATACCACTGTCTCACAGAAAACCGATGTAATGTGGCAGCTCGTTGTTGCGTTTCGTTCGGTGAGTGAGATTTCCGGTGGCCCGATTCCCCCTCCTTTTCCCACTCCCCATTCTCCTCATTTTCGGTTGGCAACGCACCCATGATACATTTATGTCTTGGGTGTCTATGGGTGGTGGAGATCACTTCTCATCAGGTGACCCACTTGCTCGTTTGCCAATCACTGATATAAAATGAAAAAAATAATGAAAAAGACGACCGTTTTTTTATCTTGAGAGTTAAATTAAATAAAACGCTAACTATGTACATATATCATGAATTAGGCCAAAGCATACCAAGGTGGACAAAAAAAGGTAAAGGTCGCAGGAAGTCGCTGGATGCAGGCCGCTTCCAACAGGTCGATCTGGAAATCTTTGGGGGAGCCTTATGTTCAGCAGTGGACGTCCTATGGCTGATGATGATGATGATGATACCAAGTTTACCAAAAAAAAAATCCACTGCTTAGTTATTTACGATTGGCTGCCTTACCATTCAATTCCCGTCTGGGATATCCAGTCCACAGAAAATCCTTTTAAAAATATCCACCTGACCTGGGAATCGAACCCAGTACACAGCCCATATATCATCATCAGCCATAGGACTGCTGATCATAGGCCTCCCCCACAAATTTCCAGATCAACCTGTTGTAAGCGGCCTGCATCCAGCGACTTCCTTCCAGGATTAGCAAGTTGAAATGGCAGTGGGCAGGGCACATAGCTCGTAGAACTGATAGCCGATGGCCCATATATGCTGGCACTAAACCAAAGGCGAAACAAAGATATCCCCATTACAATTAAAAGTTATAAGTCGGGAATGAACCCCTATCCCCTGACCTTACAGGCGGTTCAGAAAATTGAGATGGAAGATTTTAATTTAATTTTAAAGCTCTTGTCGAAACGTTCAATCTTTTCATTCAAAGGGTTTCTGAGAACATCAAATTTAGAGGATTTATTTGATTACAATCGCTGTACCGTAAACATTTGGGAACTTGTTAATGGCGTTTCTGATAATAGTAAAGTTTTATGTCGAAATTGTTAAATAGTAACTTTTATTCGCAGCTTTGTTTTTCACAAGTGACTGCCTAAATATGTTTTTTTAAATGAAAAACATTAATTTCCCACGTAACCACTTGCGCTCGAGTGTTGGTAATATTTTACGAAGGCGCTAGCGAGAAATGTTAAAATACCTTTTTAGTGGAGCAAAATGTTTTGTTTTTTTTTTATAGCAGAGACTGGCAAACGAGCAGATGGGTCACCTGATGGTAAGTTATCTCCACCGCCCATAGACACCCAAGACACAAAAATAATCGTGGGTGCGTTGCCAACCTCAAAGGAGGGAACGGAAGGGGAGGGAAAAAGGAATTGGGAAAGGAAGGGAGGGAAATGGGCCACCGGAAATCTCACGCAACGAAACGCGACAGCAACCTGCCACTTTACGTCGGTTTCCTGTGAGACAGTGGTATCAAACCGGTCGAGCCCATTCGTGATGTAGACGTTACTGTACAGCTTGGCTCTACAGTCTGTCAAAAAATAGTTTTCCAAAGAACAAATTAAAAACAATTCTGATTTACCTGCTTCATGTAATTTCACTTCATTAGGCGCGCCTTGGTTAATAAAATTGCGCGATTACACCTTATACTGCCTGTATTAAGGCTCTGTATTACAGCAGATTAAATTGGCTTGGCTATAAATCGTTTCCAGCAGTTGTAATTCCTAATGACATAGTGCCTGCCACGCCAAGCTACTAATTTAGCCGGGCTATAGATTCGAAAGCGATAGCTCAGTTGGGAGTGGAACGGACTGCGAGTGGAGGTTCGAAACCAAATTTTTTATTTTTATTTATTGATTTATTTATTATCAGGCAACTACGGCCCAGAGATAAATACCTTACAAGCTAACATACATAATAATAAATATAAAATCACTGTACACTGTACACAAATGCAAGAGTATTTCTGACTATGAATTATTTAGCTAACGGTGAAGGAAAACGTTGTTTAAATCTAAGAATACCACGAGAAATTCATAACAAAACATAAGCTCACGCCTGTATCCCGAAGGGGTATGCAGAGGCGCACTAGCTAACACCGACCCATATTTCGCCGAGCTTAGTTCCGTCCCAGATGTGATAGGCGCTGCAAACAAAAATAAGTACATCATACAAAGACAATAAATAATACATAGACGGGACAACAGCTCGAAATTTGTGATTTAAAAGTTGTTACCTCAAGGTAATAAGTCACTCAGTAGTATTTGAAACTCATACGCGTGTAACATCGTGCCATTGTAATAATATTTAGACGAACATGTCTACGTGATTCTAGAATATTCACAGAACATTCTAGGGTGTAAATTGTAATAAGCGCCCTCGCATTGTAATAAGTAGTCGCATTCTTGATCTAGTAGCATATATGGGTTCGATTTCCAGGTCGGTCAAAGCGAATTTTCCAATTTAATTTACCTGGCACTGGATCCTCCAGAGGGGGTTGAAGTCAGGCAGGCAACCGGTCGTAAAAATTTAGCCAAATCCTTTCTGCAACATGCTTGAAAGTGTGTTGCGCCGACCTCACATTAAGATGGGATAAGGGCAGGTAGAAAGAAAGCATTGTAATAAGTGGTAGATGGCAATACTGTCGCTTGAGATTTTTTTTGTATGGAAACTTGCTTGATAACCCCTCTACAGTAAGTAATATTAAATCTCTTTGACATAATAAAATCAACTCACATCCAAAACTTCTATGTATACTACTAGACAGGCTGTTCGGTACATAGAATTTGCGCACTAAGTTTCGGTCAATTGACCGCAACTCACAATAGAAATCAGCGGCCTGAGTAAGAACCAAAACATAACCAAACGTCATCAGTAACCCGAGCACGAAAAACTAATGTAAATGTAAATGTATTCGAGTTCGCTGCGCACTGATGACGTTTGGTTAATATTTCATACAAATTTCATAAACGCGCATCGAGTTTGAATACATTTACGGTTGTCAGAAATTTTCGTGCTCAGGCCGCAGTGCGCAGCGAACTCGAATACATTTACATTTACATTAGTTTTTCGTGCTCGGGCTACTGCTCTTTTCCTTAGCCGTTAAACGTCAAACACTCGCCATAATATGTAATTTTATTTCTAAACAGCTTGTCTAGTAGTATACATCAAAGTCTTTGCTCACAACCCCTACTGAGCGAATCCCAAAGTCGAAAAGGCCCGGCATCCTTATACGAAATTAATACAATCGCTCCGGTGTCGGTCGGATTGCCAATTACAGCCGGCGCCGGACGATAAACTTAGTTAAAGCTGTTACGGATGAGCTGGCCCTGTGACCCCGCCATGACCCCCCAGAGGCCCACCGATATCGGCTTTGATGTTTAGATTCAATGTTTTTTTTTTGTATTTAATTTTTTGTAGTTTTGGATTTTGAGATGGTTGACGTCAGGCAGGCTGATCATCAATAATGAAGCAAAAATCCTTTCTGAATATGTTTCTACGTGCCTAAAAGCTGTGCTATACTGACTCCATCTTAAAAATAAAAATTATATTATATTAAAATAAAACTATTCTTACGGATTCTATCACGATTAGGTTTTAATTATTATTCCCGACGTTTCGAAGGCTTTGCAGTCTTCGTTAAAACCTAAAGAATAGAATAGAATATATAGAATCCGTAAGAATAGTTTTATTTCAATGTTAATATTATTATATAAACTATATATTAATATTTAAGAAATCAGTATATATTATATTAAATGATGTTTAATTCTAAACACATAGGGACTTACTTATAAAAGCATTTTTAGCTGAGGAAATGGATAAGAATAACCCGTCACTTTTTTCCTTGCGTTACATTGTTTAAAAATGAAAGGGACAACCTATGGTTTAAAGATAAGCAGCGCTTAAATATTTTATAGGTAAGGGGCATAGTCCATAAACATATAGATATAGAATTTATAAGGGTTCCATTTTTGCCATTTGGCTTCGGAACCCTACAAATTGAGCAAAACCCTTCCTGCAACATGCTTGAAAAAGTGTGTAAACTGACGCCAGTCTCGGAAAAATAGTGTTAAAAGCACCACACCCGACCTGGAAATCGAACCCCCGGGACACAGCCTATACACACTGCCACTAGAACAAGGAGGTTTTCATCCAGTATCATATCTTTAAACCACTATCTCTTCCTCTAAGAACTGTTAGTATTAAGGGCTTCCCGCGTCATCCTCAAAATCCACGATAAGCCACAGATCTGATCGCAATCCTCGGAAAACAGCCTTCTGTTTTTATTACGTCGTTTATTACTCAGCGATTTATTTGCGAGCTATAAAAATAATGGTAAAAACTGGTTTTAGTTTTTGCGAATTAGTAAAGCGTGGGAGTAACTAATCATTTTTAACACTTTATAGTTTGGTAGTTTAATATGATTTTAAGATTTAATTATAATTGTAAAAATATATTGTTTTCCTAATTTTTGATAGCCTCCGTGGCGTAACAGGCGAGTAGCCGGCTGTGAAGCGAGAGGCCGCGGGTTCCATTCCCGCATTGAGACAAATGTTTGTGTCGCCCACAGATATTTGTTTCAAGTCTGGGTGTTGTGAGACCGAAAGTCTCTCATAGTCTCTAACACCCACGATACAGGTTGTACCTAGTGTGGGGTCAGGACTAGGTGTGTGACTGTTGGGTGTATTTTATTTTATTTATTAATTTATAGTTGACTACTGCATCCAGCTATGTTAAGCTTAATGCCCTTCTTAATATTATGATAAATATATAATTGTATTATCGGCACTGTAGGTCTTTTTATATTTATATACATTACATAAGCATAAGATCACGCCTGTATCCCCAAAGGGGTAGGCAGATGCGCCCTAGCGAACTAGAACACCCACATTTTTCCGAGCGTAGTTCCGTCCCAGATGTGATAGAGGGCGAGCCTATCGCCATATCGGGCACAAATTTCAGACTCAAACCCAGACAGGACGGTAGTACCAAACGTACCGAAATACAATCACGCCACCGAGGCAGTTTTTACATCTTCTCCTTCTTTTAAAAATAATGGCTTCCACGCATATGCGGTGATTTAGCCAATGTCAAGGTAAATAGAGCAATTATGTTTTCACAATGACCATGAGACCCAGTTGTGGATGATCTCAAGGCCTTGCTGGGATTATGGCGGTAATTCCTTCCAGTCCAGTGCCCCTCAGATGACCTTCACTCGGCGAATGGACCGAACAAAGCCAACCAACGCACCAAGCAAATCTCATCGAAGATCACCGGTTAAAAATTTTCCACATTATACTGTCCATCTTCACTGAAGTTTGATGCATTAAACCATAACACTTAAAACCAACAAACACAGCTCTAGAGAATAATATGAAATAATTTTAACAAGCGACGCCCACCCTGTCTTACTTCCCGTCAAAATCCCCAGTTTATAATATATTGTTTGTTAAAAAGTGACTGTTGCCAAAATAAATGAAAAAAATACTTCAACGGTAAAGCCTCTTTTATTCTTAACGAGGGTGCTAAAGTCTATACAAAAGAAATAAACCCAACGGTGATAATCCTAAAACTTTCAATGGAAAACTTCGTTAATTCCGACATCGGTGTTAATTAAAAATTTTGCGTTCGCATCTCAGTATACCTTTATTTCTTTTGATAAAAAATATTGAGTTGTTCTGCTCTCGTTATTAGAAGTTCGTAATTAAAACATGATTTTTTTATGAATTATAAATTTTGAAATTAATTTATACTAATTCTGCTGTCTGTGTTCTGTCTTACTACTAAAAGGCCGCCCAATATTGAGATCGGATTTTGACGGGAAGTCTGACAGGCTGGGCGTCGCCTAATTGGTCTGGAGTTGTGTTTGTTGTTTAATGTGATATGGTTTTATGCACCCAAATTCAGCGAAGATAGACAGTATAACGTGGAAAGTTTTGAATCGGTGATCTTTGATGAGTTTTGCTTGGTGCGTTGGCTACCTTTGTCCGGTCGATTCACTGAGTGATGGTCATCTGAGGTGCACCGCGGTGGAAGAAATTGCCGCCATAATCCCAGCAGGGCCTTGAGATTATCCACATCTTGATCTCACCACCGCCCATAGACACCAAGACACCAAAAGAATCATGAGTGTGTTGTCAACCTAAAAGGAGGGAATGGAAGGGGAGGGAAAAGGGATTGGAAAAGGGAGGGAAAGGGAAATGGGCCACCGGAAATCTCACTCACCGAACGAAACGCGACAGCAAGCTGCTACTATACGACAGATTTGTGAGAGACAGTGGTATCAAACCGGTGTAGCGGGCCCATTCGTGCTGTAGACGTTACTGTCTACAGCGTGGCTCTACCACTCATAAATTTGTATTTCATTCGATAAATCCCGTAATCCCTTGACTCATACCCTCTCATACCACACGTATTGCTATGAAGCGTAGGTATGTATTGCGGATAATTGCATACCACGTATCTATCATGACTAATATTATATCGACGATGCCTTTATAGCTTTTAATTTAACCCTCTCACTACATGTCAAGGGCGGGTGACGAGTCTGTGATGTCACCGTCGCCATTTTGTTTATTGAGCAAATCAGCGTAGCGTGAACGATGTTTAATGTAAATTGTATACATCAAGATAGTGAACAGAACCCAATTGAGATGAAAATTTAACATGAGATAGGGAAGGCACAGGCGTCGGTTCCCTCTTAGGGGGTTGACGTCAGGCAGGCGGCCGGTCATAAAACTAAGCGAAATCCTCTCTGCGACATGCTTGAAAAAAGTGTGTTGTGCCGACCCCACATTAAGGTGGGATAAGGGCAGGTAGAAAGAAAAAAGGGTAAGCACAGGCGCACTAGCAAATTAAAACACCCACATTTCGCCGAGCTTAGTTCCGACCCAGATGTGTTAGTGGATGAGCCTATCGCCAAATCGTTCACAAATTCCATACTCCGGGCTGATACTGAAAAATCCAATATCACTTTGCCCGACCCGGGGATCGCACCCGAGACCTCAGGACGATAGTCGTACCGCGCATGCAATACCACTACGCCAACGCGTCAGTCAAAGATTATTTATAATTAGATACCTATTATTAGGAGGGAATGGAAGGGGAGGGAAATGGATCGGGAAAGGGAGGGCGGAAATGGGCCACCGGAAATCTCACTCACCGGTCGAAACGTGACAGCAAGTTGCCACTTTACGTCGGTTTTTTGTGAGACAGTGGTATCAAACCGGTCGAGCCGGCCCATTTGTGCTGTAGACGTAACTGTCTAGAGCGTGGTCCTACCACTGATATATTATAGGATTGCAAAATATTTTCCGACCTAAATTAATAACGTTTTTTATATTTTCAGATACTGGTATATGATAATGGCTTCTGAATGCGTAAAGAATGTATGTTTTATACCCGAAATAATGATATTTATGGAGGGGCATAAAAAATCGCTTACCATGTAGCAGGTGTTGCAAATGATCGGCAGACGCGCGGTGTATCGTATTCATTTTAACCGACTTTAAATAAAATAGGAAGTTTTCAATTTGTTTATAAAAAAAAATAAGAAAATTTTAAAGCGGATTTCGAAAGTCAACAATAACGAAATTGGTTACTTCGTATAAAAATGATAACAAAAGCTTTAAAACTTTATTCAATATTAACTTTTTAATAATTTGGAGTCGGCTGTATTTTTTATTAACTAATAGCTTTTGTTAAGTTATTTGTTTGTCATTAAAAAACGAACGACTGTTTACGGTTCTTGAATTTAATGACTATGGAATATTTTTTATTTCAACACGCTTTTCAAGTGTGGTGCAGAAAGCCTAATGCGTAAAGCCTGCCTAATGTCAGCTCTCTAGGTGAGGCAATGACATATTATCTTCTTACCCCCTTATTCATAATGAAATCTTGGTCTTATCGAAAGCATACCTTAGCCTACTTTTGCCTAGTTTAGCAAAAACAGAACTAATATATGCTTATCGAATACAATGTTGCTGGTTACAGAAAAAATATTATTTTTATCTCTGGCATGCTTGGAAACAGATACGAAGTCTTGGCTATATATTTTTTATTAATTGTTTCCAAACAATTAATAAAATATATATATCAATCTTAGATGGAGTCGTAGACTATAAAAAATTAATATCATTAAGAAAGAACATCAAACTTGAAACAGCTGATCGGAATCGGCCATGTTTTCACTATTGAACGTTGGCATTATGAATACAATTTTTATGAAACGTACTTTTGCGGTCTCTTTACGCTGTACTAAGTTATTATGAATAAGGGGGTAGTCGTTATCTTCTTTGCTGAAGGTCGTGTGTGGCTTGAATTTGTATTGATCACTCGATGCAGAAACTTCCAAACTTATTTTGTCTACTGCCCAGTTGGAAAATGAATTATTGTGGAGATTCCCTTTTTTTTGGGTCTCTTACCGCCCCCCTTTACGCATGCAGCACCCACAAGGGGGCATTATCGCCCACTTTGGGAAAGACTGCACTATACTCTTCCCCGCGGTTCTGTCTTTGGCGGTCTTAGTATGTTTCGGTATTGGCAGACCAGAGAGCGTCTTTATTAGATTTCTTTAAGTTTACGCGAATGTTATATTAATCAAACTATTTTTACGGATTTTATCACGATTTCTTTTAATTTTTATTTTTATGCCCGACGTTCCGAAGGCTTTGCAGTCTTCGTGGTCACGGGTTGGTCAGTCCAAATCGTGATAGAATCCGTAAAAATAGTTTTATTTCAACGTCTATAATAGATCCGACCAACGGGTACTTAAACGAATCATCTACATGGCCGACTATCAGCATCATTTCTAAGCTGTCAGATTCCTACGAGCAACATGTCCGAAATAGTTGAGTATCCGCTGAGAGCAGTTATTATAAATGAATATAAATATTATATATAAGGATTCATAGCTTTGCTACGAAACCCTAAAACCATAATAAAACATCAATTACCCTCGCCGCCGTAATGACCAAATCCGAAAATAAAACTTTATTTTGGCCACATAGGTCACGAAGCGGAAACACCCTGTATTAAGGAAAGTTTGCGACGACAATAAGTTTTCATGTCATTTTCTATATTTTTTGCTTATATCAGAGATTGGTAAATGGGTTGATGGTTAACTAATGGTAAGTGATCTCCACCGCCCATAGACAGCCAAGACACAACAGAACCATGGGTGGGAGGTAAGTAGGGTTTACGAAAGGGAGGGGGGAATTAGGCCACCGGAAATGTCACTCACCGAACGAAAGGCAACAGCTACCTACCACTCTACGCCAATTTTCTGGGACTGGCAACGAATCGGTCGAGCCGGTCCATACATGTTGTAGACGTATTACACAGCTATCTCCTGCTAGATCTAGTGGCAGCATATATGGGCTGTGGATCGGGAGGTCCTGGGTTTGATTCCCAGATCTAGAAAAGCGATTTTTCTAATTTGATTTGCCCGGAACGGGAACCCTCGTAGGGGTTGATGTCAGACAGGCAGTTGGTGGTAAAAACTAAGCCGAATAATTTCTGCAACACGCTTGAAAATGTATGAAAACACCACCCCACATTGTGAGATAAGAGGTTAAAAGAAAGACGTATTACAAAACTTTTTGAAAAAAAAAGTGATCGACTTATACCTTGGTAATACGATAGCTTAGGTTATATACCTCAAGAATTTAATTTGCGGTAGAAAATTAAGAGTTCGTGAGCGCTACCGTTAAATCTTACTCTAGCCGATAATTCGTTTAATTGTCGGCGATAACGCTAACTGGGGCGCGGCGAGCTGACCGCCCGGCGTGACATCACCCGATACGGTAAATTAAACGTGGTATTTCAAATCTTACGTTATATTTAGGTTATAACTTGGAACTTCTAAGATTTCTGGGTCTTGATAGAAACCAATAGGATAGTTGACTAATTTCACGATAACCTTCAATTAATAATTAGTAAACTCACTCTGTATATCACAATAGCAGCGATAGCTCAGTTGGGAATGGTACAGACTGCCGAGACAAGTGTCGGAGGTTCGAGACCAACCCCAAAACGGAGCATACACCTCTGACTTTTCTATGTTAAGTGTATTTTCATTGTGAAATATCGCTTGCTATAACGGTGAAGGAAAACATCATGAGGAAACCTGCATACCCGAGAATTTCGAAGGTATGTGAAGTCTACCAACCCGCATTAGGCCAGCGTGGTAGATTAAGGCCTAACCCCTCTCATTAGTAGAGGAGGCCCGTGACCAGCAGTGGGACAGTAATATTACAGGGCTAATATTATTATTATTATTATTAAACTCACTCTGTACTATTTAGAACAAAATTATATTGTTAAAACGTGTGGTAATCCGCGATGCAGGTTCGCCTAGTGCGGGTTCCATTGTACCTTGTGATTATGTTATGTTTTAATTTGAGAAATAAATTATTTGTATTTGTATTTTTAATAATAAAGGGAACATTTTCGCTTATCTTTTTGCTAAGAATAGCCTGTCACTTTTTTTCTTACGTTACTTTGTTTAAAAATGAAAGGGACAACCTATGGTTAAAGATAAGCAGCGCTTAAATATTTGTATAAGTATTAAGCATTATGTTTAATATTTATGTCAGTCAAATGTACCTGAAATATAATTGTCATTTTCTTAAAAAATTATAATGGTGTAAGTCTTGGAGGCGGCACATATATATGTTACATAAGCGTATGGGCCACCGGAGGCCGAGCCACCCGTGACTATTTAAAACGTGGTAGAAGTGGTAACTGCCAAATAACAGATAGTAACGAATTAGTGCGTGCCCAATGTGCCCAATCGTGCTCATGGTAGAATTTAAAATATGAATTACAACCTCCTTTTCAACCAACTTCGTATTATCTTGGTTTTAACAGTGGCGTAACTACAAGGTGGCATGTCGGCAATTTGCCACGGGCCCCGACGATAGGGCGGCCCAAGTAGCGATGGGCCTTCCCTTCAGTAGCCCGAGCACGAAAAACTAAAGTAAATGTAAACTCGCTGCGCACTGATGACATTTGATTAATATTTCATATCAATTTCATAGACGCGCAACGTACACGAATACATTTACGGTTGTCAGAAATTTTCCTGCTCGGGCTGCTGTTCTCATCCCTGCAGGCACTAGCCTGCTTGGGCAAAAACACATGACCGCATAAGGAGCCGCGGGTTGAAAAGACCTTTATCCAATGAATTTGCCACGGGCCCCCAACACTGTAGTTACTCCAATGGGTTTTAGTATTGTACCACCGATAAATGTTTCTTTCTACGTTCATATTATTTGCTTTCTTTCTTTCCACGTGCCCTTATCTCACTCCGATATGGGTTTAGCATTTTTTCAAGCGTGTTGTAGAAGAATTTGGTTTAATTTTTGACCGGCTACCTGACGTCCACTTCACTTTTTTTTTAGTAGAGATTGGCAAACGAGCAGATGGGTCACCTGATGTTAAGTGATCTCCACCACCCATAGATACTCAAAATACAAAAAGAATTATGGTTACGTTGACAAACTAAACGGAGGGAATGGAAGGGGAGGGAAAAAGGTTGCAAAAGGGAGAGGAGGAAATGAGCCACCGGAAATCCCGCTCACCGAACGAAACGCGACAACAAGCTGCCACTTTACGTCGGTTTTCTGAGAGACTGTGGTATCAAACCGGTCAAGCCCATTCGTGCTGTAGACGTAACTGTCTACAGCGTGGCTCTACCATTCAACTTCACCCTGGGAGATTAATTCCCGGGCTATTCGTGTTAGAAAAACACCCTGCCCGACCTGGGGATCGAACCTAGGAACTCCCGGTCCACAGCCTATATACGCTGCCATTAGGCTACCTACTACATTATTTAATGTTGTCATTTAAATCAGTCTTTAAAACGGTGTAATATTACCCAAAACCCAGTTGCCATCTGAAACTGTTAATTGACTGATTCCCGCAGTACATAATCCACGAATTTCATGACGTCACCACAGGAATTTATCCGGGCGAGTGAGCGGCGTTATCCGAATTCAGATCGTGTCGCTAGGGGTACAACACAGCCGAAATGTAAGGCTAGTGATGTCACTGTATCGACGATTCTCTTATATATTAGTAAAATAACAAATATCAGACACCGCCCTGATTTTGTTTGAAATAATAAATAAATAATAATAAATACACCCAACAGTCACACACCTAGTCCTGACCCCACACTAGGTATAACCTGTATCGTGGGTGTTAGAAACTATAAGAGATTTTCGATCTCACAACACCCAGACTTGAAACAAATTTCTGTGGGCCATATAAACATTTGTCTAAATGCGGGAATCGAACCCGCGACCTCTCGTTTCACAGTCGGCTACTCGCCCACTGCGCCACGGAGGCATCAAATACATTATATGGGACCACTCTTGAAATAAGCTCTATCGAGCACAAAAATATTTTTTAAAATAAATCCACATTTGGCGGAGATATTGCGTAAAATACATTAAAAAAAACAGACGAATTGAGGACCTTTTCCTTTTTGGAAGTCAGTCGAAAATTGGGAAGTGAAAATCATTGTCAAGGCGAAGTTAAATTCCGCTATGCCAAAATAATGCCAAGTAAAGACAGGTCCTTGGTATACCAAAAAAGCCACTTCCAATACATCACATATTGTTAATGAATCAAGCGAGGTTCATGCATATTTAACTAGGCTGATTAAGCTAAGTAACGTGAACTTCCTCAAGTTTATTTCTGAAACAAAGATGGCAGTCATGGCACCGCAACAGAGCACTCTGAGCAATTACGACGAGTTCTATTTTAAGCAGTATTCTTTCTGCCCTAATCCCACATTAATGTGGGGTCGGTGCAACACATTTTCGTATGACTTCAAAAAAATAAAAGGTCCTTAATTCGTTTGTATTTTTTTGTGTGTTACTCGATATCTGTCCTTAACGTGAACCGATTGTCAAAATTCTTTTTGTGTTCGCTAGAGCTTATTTCAAGGGTGGTACTATATAAATTTGGTTACGACCGGTTACATTTTGAAGTCGGTCCGTTAAGTTTTTAAACTTCTGATTATATCAAGCATGTTGCAGAAATGATTTGGCTTCACTTTACCTAAAGATCCTGCCTGACGTCAACCTCTCTCTGGGGATCCAGCCCCGGGCAAAATAAATTAGAATAATCGCTTTGCCCGATCTGGGAATCGAATCCAGGACCTTCCGGTCCACAGCCCCTATATGCTGCCACAAGACCAGGGAAGCGACTATTCTAAGCAGTATTATAGGATCTAAATACGCTGTGGGTTGTACTATCGTTCTGAGGTCTCGGGTTCAATCTCCGGGTCGAGCAAACGACATCGGGTTTTTTTGTTCTGATTCAGCCCTTCAGTCTTTATAGCCTCGCGCCCTTCATCTGGGGCGGAAAAAGGTTGGTAAAATTTGGGCGCTCTAGTTTTCTAATTCGTCTCTGCCTACCCCTTCGGCGACACAAGCGTGAAGTATGTACACAAATTTATCTTCAAACGTTTCTATGCGTTCAATTGGACAGAGACAAAATGGCGGACTCAACTGCCTCTGTTTTATTTTGCACATCGTTTCTCGGTTATTGCTTTATTTGATTAGATTTTTTGTAAGTTGGCAATACGTTTTTGTCTGTTATATTGGCACGTTTCTTTTTGTATTTTTCGAGCAACATGTTTTGCGTATCATTTTATGAATTTAGACAGCAATAAAGAATAGATAAAAAAGTGGATAGGTATCTCAACTGCCTCGGTGGCGTGGTTGTATTTCAGTACGACTACTGTCCTAAGTTTTCGGGTTCGATCCCCGTGTCGCGTGAAGTGATAATGGATTTTCCGGAGTCTAAAATTTGTGCCGGATATGGCGATAAGCTCGCCCCCTATCACATCTGGGACGGAACTAAGATCGGCGAAAGGTGGGTGTGTTCTAGTTGGCTAGTGCACCTCTGCCTACCCCTTCGGGGATACAGGCGTGAGCTGATGTTATGAGTTATTATAGCGGCTCATTTAAGCTGTAGTCACATCTGTCTACACAGCAGTAGCCCGAGCACGAAAAACTAATGTAAATGTAAATGTATTCGAGTTCGCTGCGCACTGATGACGTTTGGTTAATATTTCATACAAATTTCATAGACGCGCATCGAGTTCGAATACATTTACGGTTGTCAAAAATTTTCCTGCTCAGGCCGCTGAGCTTACAAAATTGTTGCTACCAGTATCATAAAGTACAAAATGCTGCGCTGTTTTATTATTAAGATAGGTGCATGGTTATGGGATTATCCACAGCTTTCCCTTGTCGTGTCAAAGCTATACTCCAGTATAATATTAACTGGAAGTGACTGGGCGTAGACGAATCAGCTCTGCAATAGGGGAGTTGCATGTAATTTTTTAGTTTATTGCAAAGAACTAGGTCTAGCCGCCTCCTTGGCCTAGTGGCAGCATGTATGTGCTGTAGATCGGGGGGTCATGGGTTCGATTCCCAGGTCGGGCGAAGCAAATTTTCTAATTTAATTTGCCCGGGACTGGATCCCTCATAGAGGGTTGACGTCAGGCAGGCGGCCGGTCATAAAATTTTTGCTTAATCCTTCCTGCAACATGGATGAAAAAGTGTGTTGCGCCGACCCCACATTAAGGTGGGATTTACCCGATCAGTAGCCCGAGCACGAAAAACTAATGTAAATGTAAATGTATTCGAGTTCGCTGCGCACTGATGACGTTTGGTTAATATTTCATACAAATTTCATAGACGCGCATCGAGTTCGAATACATTAACGGTTGTCAGAAATTTTCCTGCTCTAGCCGCTGATCATCGAACCCAGAACCTCCTGGTCCACAGCCCATATATACTACCACTAGAACAAGGAGGCAAATACTGTCTGACGTCAACTATCAAATAATAAATATTCATCACTTCCAGAGCAACTCTGGGTCTAAGGAAGCGATAAACTCGCCCGTTTGAGATGATGTCATAATTTTGCACCCCAATCACCCAACCTTCCTAGTCCCTTCCTTCACATGCCCCATAGTAACAAGATTATTCACATAATTGTGTGTCTTGTAATGATAATAATAGGTTATCTCGAGGGCTTTTTTATGAGTAGTCGAGTCACGCTGTAGACAGTAACGTCCACAGCACGAATGGACCGGCTCGACCGGGTTGATACCACTGTCTCACAGAAAACCGACGTAAAGTGGCAGCTTGCTGTCGCGCTTCGTTCGGTGAGTGAGATTTCCGGTGGCCAATTTCCCCCTCCCTTTCCAATATCACTTTCCCCTCCCCAATCCCTTTTCCGTCCCCTTCCATTCCTTCTTTTAGGATGGCAACGCACCCAAGATTATTTTTGTGTCTTGGGTGTCTATGGGCGTTGAAGATCACTTACCATCAGGTGACCCATCGGCTCGTTTGCCAGTCTGTGCTATATAAAAAAAAGTTGATGGTTGGTTTGGGCGCGTAGGGGGGTTCATCCCTGTGTCTGCATAGGTCATCCGCCTATGTTGTTTAAGCCTTTAATTTGCATCTCCCCTCTTCGGAGTGTGGAGAAGCATAAATAGGCCGGCATGATTCTATTTTTTTTGGACTAGAAAGAAAAAGGAAGTTAAGTCATAGTAATCAATTAAACTCACAAATTACCAACACTTTCCTGCCAATAACCTCAATATTTTTAACCGACTTCAAAAAAGGACGAGGTCCTCAATTCATCTGTATGTTTTTATGTTACGCGATATCCCCGCCAAATATGGACCGATTTTCCAAATGCTTTTGTGTTGGATAGAGCTTAATCGAAGCGGTCCCATATTTTGGATACGATCAGTAGCCCGAGCACGAAAAATTAAAGTAAATGTAAATGTATTCGAGTTCGCTGCGCACTGATGACGTTTGGTTAATATTTCATACAAATTTCATAGACGCGCATCGAGTTCGAATACATTTACGGTTGTCAGAAATTTTCCTGCTCAGGCCGCAGATAAGTTTTTTTTGTTACTTTATTATTGTATGCGATTATGTATATATCCAAATGTTACCAAAATAAATCACTATTTTTTTTTTTTATCCAAAATAATCTACAAAGCAAACCACAGCACGCGTCCATTCATAAAATATAAAATACATTCGCAAAATATTCCAGTCACGAATCCAAACTGTCGATTCTGATGGTATGAACTCCCTGCGTAACTGTATCGCGTAACTGTATGTTAATTTATCGTACAACGTGCTCTGTATTTTGAAACGCCCATATAACTCCTTCACGGCTCTTCAATGTATATCGTTCTTTGAGATATCGTCGGTATAGCTAATGTTCGTAGAATTTTATGGTCTCATTTTCGTTTTGATGTTTTATGTAGAGACTGTCAAACGAGTAAGTGGGTCACCTGCTTGTGATGTCTACCGTACGTAGGCACCAATAATACCAAAAGTATCATAGATGCATTGAGAAGCTTTAGGGAATAGGAATAACATGGGGGATTTCTGCCCTCGAAAAGCGACTTTTATTTCATGTCGGTTTTCTGTGACGGTTGTGGAACCGGTCGAACCAGCCGGATAAAATGTTGAAAAATAAAAAACCTACCCATCCACATAAAATCATGCATATTGTTTTATAAAAATAAAAAAGGTTTCATTTAAAATTAGGACATTAAGGTACCACTCACTCTGTACTGCGCGTGGGTAAGACAATAACTTTTGTAAACATTTTTGGGCAAATGAACTATTTATATTTGAAGTTTTGTGAGGGTTGTGGTATTTTGAAAAAAATACAAGATACAATTCATGAATGACACTTTATTCAATTTCATTTTTTTGTAGTAGAGACTGGCAAGTGAGCAGGTGGGTCACCTGCGGCCTGAGCAGGAAAATTTCTGACAACCGTAAATGTATTTGAACTCGATGCGCGTCTACGAAATTTGTATGAAATATTAACCAAACGTCATCAGTGCGCAGCGAACTCGAATACATTTACATTTACATTAGTTTTTCGTGCTCGGGCTACTGATGGTAAGTGATCTCCACCGCCCATTGACACCCAAGACGCAAAAAATATGAATGCGTTGCCAATCTAAAAGGAGGGAAATGGGGAATGAGAAACGGTGTGGATTTGTGCCACCGGAAATCTCACTCACCCAGCGAAACGGAACAGCGAGGTGCCACTTTTCGTCGGTTTTCTGATACTAAACCGGTCGAGCCGGCCCATTCATCTTGTAGACATTACTACCTTCAGCTTGGCTCTACCATTAAAAAAATAGCTGCTTTAGTTTTTTCGAATTTAAGAAAATTCGTATCTAATATTATTCGTGTACATCGTCGATGTGGTTTCCATAGGTACTCTCGTATAAAAGCCTAACAACCGAGAAATTATTTTAATTCAATTTTATTCATGGAATTGGGTACTTGTCTTGTTTGATTTTGTACACATATTTATATGTACTAGTAAAAAAAAAAAAAAACAGAAACTCTTCTGTAAAATCTGCATCGAAATTGGTTGTAAAATGAGTCAGTAATTCATATTTTAAAATTCTGCAATGACCAAGAGTGGGGACGTAGTGGGTATATCTTGCTATCCCTTTCTAACCCACGTACCGTTACGGCCCTGACGTGATTTTACTGATACTTCTCTTTTTCGCAGTTTGAAGGTTATACCAAATTTAAAATGCTTATAACTTTTTTTATTTTTGAGAATATTTCAATAATTCTTTCAGTGCTGTATTTTAGACGGCGTAAACATACATACATAAGCTCACGCCTGTATCCCCGAAGGGGTAGGCAGAGGCGCACTAGCACACTAGAACACCCACATTTCGCCGAGCTTAGTTCCGTCCCAGATGTGATAGGGGGCGAGCCTATCGCCATATCGGGCACAAATTCCAGTCTCCGGGCTGATATGGAAAATCCAATATCACTTTGCTCGACCCGGGGATCGAACCTGAGACCTCAGAACCGTAGTCGTACCGAAATACCACCACGCCATCAAGGCAAGGCAATAGATGGCGTAAATTTCATATAAGAATAGTCAATTACCCAGTTTATTGAATTTGACTGAATTGAAATGAAATTTTTAAAGGGTTATGTCCTAATCATTAACATCGTAAACACTAATAAGGGTGGCATCTGGCGTCTGGTCGAAACTAAGCAATCACTTTAGAATAACCTAATTCCATTTCTTAAAGGACTTTTTGATAAAAGGCTAGACAATTATGACTTTCGCTTTTATAATTTCGTAGAAGTTACATTGTTTTCATCATTACGAAAATAGGATTGTTATAAATTTAATAAATATTAAAATATTTTCATATAAGTATTTTATATTTTCTTCTTTATTCTTGTTTTTTACATGATTTATATTAGCTTCATCTGTATGTGTCAATGTATCTAAGTAACTACATATGTAGTGGAATCTTTCAACGTGATTTTCATCATATTCTCGACGTCTGGTTAACTTGAAATTTGGCAATAATTTCGTAATTTTGTCCTGGTATCCTGACCAGGATCGCCAGGATAACAAAAAAATTAAATACGATTCACTGAAAATCAAGTCTCTGGCGAGACTGTAATGAGGTACTGATAACGTTTTTGAAGAGACTAAAAAAATGTAAAAATAAATAATAGTTAAAAGAAACAACCTAAATAACACGTTTTGTAACACACCACACAAAAAAAAAAATTTTTTTCAGTATAAAGACTTTGTTTTAGAGCGAGATAAATCATTGTAAAAAGAGTGCGGTGCCAAATATAAAATGGCTATTTCTAAAAGTAAAGTAATTTTAATAACGTTGTGTAAGTACCCCACGTTTTTACAATGATTTATATCGCTCTAAAACGAACTCTTTATACTGAAAAATTATTTTCATTTTTTTAGAACAATGTATTTCAAAAGCGTGTTTTTTAACTAATATTTATTTTTAAATGTAATCAAAACCTACCACTTACAGGAAGTTATCTCTGACATACAGTTATGGTAGTTAGGGGTCAGGGACTGCTTTCAATTTGTTATTGTAAAATCGACCCTAAAAAAGAACAAGAACCTATTGTTTTAAAATAAACATATACCGAGACGTAACACATAAAAAATGGTTAAAACAAAGTGCCATTAGCAGCTTGTAAATTTCAAGGATACTGAATAAGGAACCGAAGACGTTGATATAAAAGATATAAAAGATACACCCGGGGAACGTAACAGTAATCCCGGGAGATTGTAGCGTGCGATTAAGCGATCCGGGAAGGGAGGATAAGCAGCCGCGTAATAAAAGATAGTACGGGAAAGTTAAGTGTTAAGAGGCGTTTATTTCTCATACAATTTACGCTGAAGTATTATGTTGAAATTTCTGCGTAATTTCTATTTGTAAGATAATATTAATCCCTTTTTATTTCTGTATTTGACTGCCTCGGTGCCGTGGTGGTATTTCGGTACGACTACGGTTCTGAGGTCTCGGGTTCGATCCCCAGGTCGGGCAAAGTGATATTGGATTTTTCCATCAGCCCGGAGTCTGGAATTTGTGCCGGATATGGCGATAGGCTCGCCCCCTATCACATCGGGGACGGAACTAAGCTCGGCGAAATGTGGGTGTTCTTGTTCGCTAGTGCGCCTCTGCCTACCCCTTCGGGGATACAGGCGTGAGCTTATGTTATGTTATTTTTGTAATAATATTTAAAAATGCTCCTCGGTTTAGGAAAACCATATATTGGTTGTGAACTGGGGAGGTCGTTCGTTCAATTCCCAGGTCGCAAAGCGATTTTTCTAATTTAATTTCTAGAGGGGGGTTGACGTCAGGAAGGCAGACGGTCGTAAAACTAAGCCAAATCCTTTCGGCCACATGCTTGAAAAAGTGTGTTGCGCCGACCCCACATTACGGTGGGATAAGGGCAAGTAGAAAGAATAATATTTAAAACATTTTTGTCGCATACAAATGGATTGAAATCATTTTTTGCAAATTAGAATTTACTATTAGGTATATTATTATCGACCAACTTCCAGAAAGGAGAAGGTCCTCAATTCGTCTATTTTTTTTTATATATGTTACGCAATATATCCGCCAAATCAAATCAAACGACAGCCTCCGTGGCGCAGTGGGCGAGTAGCCGACTGTGAAGCGAGAGGCCGCGGGTTCGATTTCCGCATTGAGACAAATGTTTGTGTGGGCCACAGATATTTGTTTCAAGTCTGGGTGTTGTGAGGCCGAAAGTCTCTCATAGTCTCTGACACCCATGATACAGGTTATACCTAGTGTGGGGTCAGGACTAGGTGTGTGACTGTTGGGTGTATTTATTTATTTATTTATATATTTATTTATATAATCACAAGTTTAAAAACTTAACAGACCGACTTCCAATGCGATCGTGACCAAATTTATATGGGAGCATCCTTGAAATAAGCTCTATCGAACACAAAAATAATCTTGGAAATCGATCTACATTTAAATAAATACACCTAACAGTCCCACACCTAGTCCTGACCCTGAGACCAGACCCAGAGACTGAGAGACTTTCGGTCTCACAACACCCAGACTTGAAACAAATATCTTTATAATATATATAATATACATTGCCAGTAGAAAAATGTTTGCAAATACTTTTCATATCCCATTAATTTCTGTAGGCTATTAACTTTTAATGTCACTTCCTGTACGGTAATGAAAGGAAAATATTAATCAACTTGTGTCAACCGACGCTTGTTTGAAAATACATCATTAAAACGTTGATTTTTTCCTAATGGTTGATATGTCAACAATAATATAGAGGTAGATGTTTACTTATCCTATTTACTTAGATTACTTTTTGTGGGTAATTGTGGCGAAATGTGGGTGTTCTAGTTCGCTAGTTAGCCTCTGCCTACCCTTTCGGGGGTACAGGCGTGAGCTTATGTATGTTTTTTGTGGGTTTTAATAACACGATTTGGAGAGGTTGATGTCAGCTAGGCGGTCGTAAAACCAAGCCAAATCCGTTCTGCGATATGCTTAAAAGTAATTTGTAATCCCACATCAGATTAATAAAGGGAAGAGGACCTATTAAGGCCATGAGCCCTGTAAATGAATTGTAGGGACTATTCGTAACAAATCGACTTTCAAACAAATTTTTTTAACATAGAAAAGTCAGAGGTGTATGCTTCTTTTGGGGATGGTCTCGAACCTACGACACTCGTCTCGGCAGTCCGTACGGCAACTGGGCTATCGCTGGTATATAATTACTATACAGTATGGGCCTTACTTATGACAGCATTTTTAGCTGAGCAAATGGTTAAGAATAACCTGTCACTTCTTTCCTTGCGTTACATTGTTTAAAAATGAAAGGGACAACCTATGGTATAAAGATAAGCAGCGCTTAAATATTTTTATAAGTAAGGGGCTATATGTATATGTTACATAAGTGAGCCGCCCGTCACAATTTATGTCAATCCTAAATGTAATATATATTTTTTTAATAACAAGTATAATATACCTCTATATTAAACTGTTTGTAATTTAATTGTTATTGCAAAACTTTAAAGACTATCAAACTTTATAATTAATTGATATAAAAAGGTCTTGACAGTTTCACCGTTTTTAAGAAATTAAAAGTTCTTCAAAATAAATTAGGCTTACATAGGCGTTAAACTTGTTCATAATTTCGTGTTTTATTTAAAAAATAGTATTAGCCCTTTAATATTACAGTCCCATTGCTGGGCACGGGCCTCCTCTACTATTATTTAGAATATGTTTTATATATATGATTATGTTTTATTTAGAATAGCCAAATTTAGCTGCATTACGTACATAAGCTCACGACTGTATCTGCGAAGGGGTTGGCCATCTATTTCCATTTAGTCTCCTTTTTGTATTAGCTTAATTTAGGTATAATTAAGTAACTCGTCTGGTAGAAATCGCTTTAAGCGATAAGACCGCCTATTTTTGACACTTTGTATTACTTAGTCCTTTTTGTAATTTGTATTTTTTCTTTGTGTGCAATAAAGAGTTATCTATCTAACTTTTGATTGGTGTAAGATGCCGCAATAAACTTATTTTCTTTTTCTTTCAAGTGCAACAGTAATATGACAATTCACGTCGATTTTCTGTGAAACACCCATTCAAACTGTACCCAAATATGTCTACAGCACAGGTTTTACCATTTCACAATTATGAATGGCAGCCTCCGTGGCACAGAGGGCGAGGAGCCGGCTGTGAAACGTGAGGTCGCGGGTTCGATTCCCGCACCGAGACAAATGTTTGTGTGGCCCACAGACATCTGTTTCGGGTCTGGATATTGTGAGACCGAAAGTCCCACGACACAAGATTCGATCTTAGTGTGGCGTCAGGACTATGTGTGTGACTGTTGGGTGTATTTATGATTAATGATAACCATCTAAAACTTCTTCAATGGCGTTAGATAGTTCTAGTAAACGTTTTGCTATCGAGAATTAATCTAATAGGAACGTAATGAAAAGCAAACGTGGAAAAATTCTATACAGCAGAAAAAATCAAAACATCAATTTTTAATTAAATTAATACTGATTGGAACATAAATCGGCATAGTTTTACAATTCCAGCGGACTCGTTAGCACTAAATTGTAATTTATAATCATTTCACCGAATACGTGAAAGAATGGCTGTTAATAATATTATTTGAATTTTGACTGCCTCGGTGGCGTGGTTGTATATCGGTATGACTACGGTCCTGAGGTCTCGGGTTCGATCCCCGGGTCGGGCAAAGTGATATTGGATTTTTCCATATCAGCCCGGAATCTGGAATTTGTGCCCGATATGGCGATAGGCTCGCCCCCTATCACATCTGGGACCGAACTAAGCTCAGCGAAATGTGGGTGTTCTAGTTCCCTAGTGCACCTCTGCCTACCCCTTCGGGGATACAGACGTGAGCTTATGTTATGTTATTATTTGAATTGTTTCGAATATTTGTATAGCGTTTGTTTATCCAATGGATGAATTATAACATTAACAAACTTAAGGTGTATGCTTGTGGCGGCGTCATGTGCCGGGTCGATCACTTCACTACAACATGGTTGAGGAGGTCGATAGCTGGCACATGCGTCATACTCGTGAACGGGTACTGCTTGTGGAGACTGGTCTGTCTGGACTGTTCAGTTTGTTTAACTCGACTTACCCTGGCTGCAGGGGTCGCTCAATGAATCAACTTATACGTTAATTTCCGCCGAATGTTCATACACTTAAGGTCGCTTTATGTCGTTTAAGGCCGCCTTATCTGTCAAAATGGTATGGCGAAAATCAATGTAAGAAGCCGTTAAAGTTGAGTAGCGTTTGACCATTCGGGCGTTTGTCCCATATTAGAGGTAGAGGTAGTATCTAATTTTATCCTAGTTTACTGCTGTGGTATGTACTGTATTTAGTACCGTATTAGTAATTGATTGTAATGTGTTAAAATGAGCAACATGATGAAAGCTTGATTGAATTTTGAGGTCAGTTTTAAGTTTTTAACTCATGATTATTTCTAGTAAAGGAATGGATTCATAAAGGCAAAATTACTCTAAGGATAGGTTGATATTGAGCGAACGTCGGAAGCCATCCGTCAAATATAGACTAATGGCAGACTGGCAGAATTCCTGAGACATGCTCACGAAAACTTAATCGATTTTTGCCTTGTGGCGTATTGAGACGTGAAATATCATTTTGCTATGCGTAAACATAAATTAAAAAGTGAGGAAAACGCTTATAGCACTTAACTTTGAATTTTTGAGTGACCACGTTGTGGACAGTGACGTCCACAGCATGAATGGTCCGGCTCGACTGTTATCCCACAGAAAACCGACGTAAGTGGCAGCTTGGTGTCGCGTTTCGTTCGGAGAGTTCACTAGGGCCACTGAGTAGTCATATTTTTGACAATCGAATTCGTATCTAGCTCGATGCGCGTCTATGACATTTGTATGAAATATTAAGCAAACGTCATCAGTGCGCAGCGATCCTGGATACGAATTCGATTGATAATAACGAACCGACTTCAAATCCGATCGTGACCAAATTTATATGGGACCACCCTTGAAATAAGCTAAATCGAACACAAAAAATTTTGAAAATCGGTCCACATTTGGCGGAGATATCGCGTAACATACATAAAAAATACAGACGAATTGAGGACCTTCTCCTTTTTGGAAGTCGGTCGAAAATATTCCTGCTCGGGCCGCTGAAGACATAATTGTCTACAGCGTGGCACTATAACAAAAAACTTCTATTTTCATGTCGGTTAAACACGTGAACATTGTGTCTTCCCCTTAATAGAGACAATAAGAAGTGTGTTAATGGACATATTCTTAGCTATAGTCTCATTAGAAGTTTAGGTTATACTTAAATTACTTATTAGTCTTTAGGCTAGATTGTAATTCCAATGATGTACTTCATATGGTAAATCATTACAAAAAAAAATGTCGGTTAAAAATAACGTATAAACTTCTGTAAATTCAACGTGTAAAGAATATTAAGTTCATTTGTGAGGTGAGACGGAGCGGCGTGTTTCAGAACCAAATTGAATTTAAACTGATGCTGGTGTAAGATGATGGGGGAGTCTGGGAATTCAAGGAAACACTCCGTAAGTGGTGCAAGGCGAAAAGTGGAGCGATCCTGAATATTTATTTCCTTTTTAAACCACATCAAAAAGTGTGATTTTTTTATCACTTATATATTTTTTTCAGAAGAAGAAGAATATATTTTTTTTTAGCAACAATAGCTCAGTCGGGAATGGTACGGACTGCCGAGACAAGTGTCGTAGGTTTGAGACCAACCCTAAAATGGAGCATACACCTCTGTCTTTTCTATGTCAAGTGTTTTTTCCTAGTGAAATATCGCTTGCTATAACGGTGAAAGAAAACATCGTGAGGAAACCTGCATACCCGAGAATTTCTTTGCAGGAATTTCGAAGGTATGTGAATTCTACCAACCCGCATTAGGCCAGCGAGGTAGACAAAGGCCTAACCCCTCTCATTAGTAGAAGAGGCCCGTGGCAGCAGTGGGACAGTAGGTAATATTACAGGGTTAATATTGTTATATTTTTTTGCACAGTTTTTATATTACTTCCGGTTCTCTCGAGGGGCTTGCGGCATGACTTGATGTTTGGTTGAGACGGGTATGGGGGTGTTCCTGTATCTGCATCATCCGCCTGTCTTGTCGCAAGCCCCTCGATTTGCTTCTTCTCTCTTCGGATTCGGAGTATTCGGGTCCAGACCGACACCCAGGTGTTGAGACCGAAAATCTCTCGTAGTTCCTGACACAATATAAGACTCTTAATCTTAAGACTCTCAATCTTAGTGTGGGGTCAGGACTATGTGTTGGGTGTTATTTATTTATAACTTGTATCGCGAGTATCGGATCTCCAGACTCCGGGCTGATCTAAGTAACAACATTAGCTCTTCGTATTTTTTTGAAATAAAATAGTTTAAAGTTATTAATATATCAGTAATTGTTAAAAAGTTACAACTACAAGTTACAATTAATAAGTGAAAGTGTTATCTAAACGTGACTTGCAAGAATTAACTAGAAATCACGACTTTAAATGTACTGTCAGTTCTCAATAATAAACCACAATAAAACCTCCAAATAACGAACTTTTTTATCATTGCCCATAATAAAGAAGTAACTCAAGCAATAAGTGAAGTAAAAACTATGCGTGATAGTGAAATAAAGTGAAAAAACAATGTTTTAACTAAAAATAAAACAGTTAAAATTCAAACACTAGCACCATCTGTCATCGCATTATTTTGTACAACGTATCGTCATATCAGATTACTTGTTTCGATAACTGGACTAGCATTGAAATAGCGCAGTTTGTTAGTACGACGTTGAAATACGTGAAGCCCAAGTCTGTGTCAGCGAGTTCAAACCTCGGTCATTAAGAAGAAAGATTTTTTAATTATAATTTATAAAAATAATTTGTTTAGCTTGCTACAATGGTTAAATGTGCGAAATGTCGTCAAAATGTAAAAAACAGGGAATACCTTACATGCTCAAATTGCTATAACCACTTCGACTTGAATTGCGCTGTTGTCTCAGATCAACGTTTCTATAATAGTATGACTGTGGACCACAAAAGTAAATGGCAATGTCGGGCATGCTTGAGACAAAAAAATAATATCCTACAGAAAGATAATAAAAATTCTATTACCCCGAAATCATCACCAAAAAGCGCACAAATACCGCAATTGATTAACAACACAAAGTCGAGGCAGTTACGACAGAAACCACACAACAATTTAATTATTGATAAAACAAAAACCAAACATAGTGCCAAAGAAAGTAAAGATAGTTTTAGTGGCTGTGATATAACACAAGATATATCTTGTGACAAAATTTTAGGGAATACCTTACCGGAGAAATATACTAAGAACTCCAAAAAACAGCTCACAGCATCATCAAGTAATACAAACGAAGAACATATAATATATCAGTATACTCCGACTACTCAGCCTCTAACTCCCCAAACATCTGAAAATGAAATTATTACCTTCCATCAAATCCACACACTACTAGACGAAAAACTTGAAAATTTGAAATCCTCCATTCTACTAGATATCAGGAACATCATACAAACTGAATTCAGAAATGCTGTCACTAGCCTACAAGGTACTGCCCAGAGCCCACCCATAACAGATAAGGCGCACTCAAAAGTCAACGCAGACATCAACGCGATTGATATGAAAATAAATATGATTGAAGAACAACTAAAAGATTTAGAAAGCCCAAAAAGAATAGTACTACGCGGATTGCCAGAAATGTGCTTCGAAACAGAAACAGACCTTTACATCCAAGTCAACAGAGTTTTCCATGACATAATGAACCTTAATACTAACCCTTATGTAGAAGAAATAAAAAGGATAGGAAGAAGAGGAAACAAAAGACCAATATATATAGAATTTCACAGTAAAAGAATGACAAAGTATATAATGGAAAATGCTTGTTGCTTCAGGAATACTGGGTTATCTGTGGAAATGTATTTGGAAGGAACATCTCTAATGGAAAGAAACGACCTGAGGAAGAAATTAAAGTTAGCCCGACAAAATGGCAACCATGCCTATATAAAGAATAATAAACTAATTGTAAATGGCAAGGAGATATTACCCTCAGATTGTATCAAGACTGCTGTAATAGATACATCCATAAATCAATGCAGTGTAAAAGAAATTTCTCAACACGTAAGGGCGCAAGAACTACACTATACCACCCCAAATGAAGAAAATGAAGTTGAAAATAGTTTTTTTCGATAATACGGTTACAGTTACATTTCAAAACATCCAAAGTATAGGCAACAAAGTACATCTAATTGAACACTTATTGTTAGAAACAAAAATTGATATACTATCATTGTCCGAGTTGTGGAAAAATGAGCATTTTTTTAGTTCTAATTTGCTACCGGGGTATAAAACAGCATCAATATTTTGTAGAAAATCACACGAGGGGGGAGGTGTTTGCCTGTTTGTAAAAGATACGTTAGAATATATTGAGAGGAAGGATATTGTTGGTAACTCCATAGAATATATAATTGAATTAAGTGCAATAGAAATTCCTAAACTTAACTGTATTTTTATAGGATTGTATAGAGCCGACCGTGAAATTAATATATTCTATCAACAAATAACTAAGGTTCTTAGCAGGATAAATGTGAAAGACAAAAATAAATATATCATTATAGGAGGAGACTTTAACGTAAATACCTTTGATAAATCGAAACAAACGCATGACTTTTTAAATTTCATGCGATCCTACAATTTACAACAAATCATTAGAACACCAACACGGGAAACAAAAAAGTCATCAACATGCATTGACTTGATATTTACAAACTATTTATCTATAATAATTGAAACATATGTCAAAGATTACGGGTTGTCAGATCATAAATCAATTAATATAAAAATAAAAACAAAACACCAACATAACAAAAATGAAAACTTTTGGATTAAAGATAAAAGAATATTTACCATCAAAAACATGCATTCGTTTAAAAAATCATTACAAAATATAAACTGGAGTAACGTCATAAATACATATAGTGACTTAAACACAAATTATGACAAATTCCTTAAACATGTAACACTAAATTTAAATAAATATATACCAATAGTAAAATGTCGGATTAAAAATAATGTAAAAAAGACTTGGTTAACAAAAGGATTAAAGAAGTCTTGTAAAAATAAAAGAGCACTTAGAGTTATATTAAACGAAACACAGAACACAGTGATTAAAAAATACTATAAAATGTACAACAAAATATTAAAGAAAAGTATAAAAACTTCGAAAAGATTAGCATATATTAAACAAATGAGAAATTCAGATAACAAAATAAAAACTATGTGGAGTATTATTAATACAAAAACTGGCAAGACCAAGAAAACACAGACAAATAATATAACCCTAAAAATTGAAAACAAAAACGTCGATTGTCCCATAGTCATATCTAACTCATTTAATAAATACTTTGCATCAGTAGGCTTAAAACCGGACAATAAACATATAAACAATAAAATCGGAAGACCTGTAATAAATTCACCAATAAATTCTCTATACTTACACGACATTCAAGAAAACGAAACAATTAAAATAATCCAAAAAATTAAAATGAAACACAGTAGTGGTATAGATGAAATCCCTTCTACCTTATTAAAGTTTTGTGCACAAGAGTTTTCAACTCCTTTAACCCTTCTTATAAACCAAAGTTTTCAAAATGGCCAATTTCCAGATCTATTGAAAATCTCACTCATAAAGCCAATTCATAAAAAAGGAGAATTAACAGACCCCAGTAATTATAGGCCCATATCACTGTTACCTACATTCTCAAAAGTTTTTGAAAAAGCTATGTGGAACCAATTGTACCCATTTTTAGAAAAACATAATATCCTCGATGAATGCCAAAATGGATTCCGAAAATCTAGATCCACCACATCTGCAGTATATAAATACATACAGACAGCCCTCCAGCACATTAACGACAAAAAAAATTCGTTAGGACTTTTGCTTGACATGACCAAAGCATATGATAGGGTGTCACATAGCATCTTATTGTCAAAACTATATGGATCAGGTATACGCGGCCCTGCTTATCTTTGGTTTAAATCCTATCTTAATAATAGAAAACAAACAGTACAAATCGAAAATCACAATATCCAAACACATGAAATAAAAACAATTAGATCTAATGTGATACCTCTGACTTGCTCAGTACCACAGGGAAGTGTGTTAGGGTGCATATTGTTTCTGTTATACATAAACGATCTTCCTAAAACCCTAAATAAAGAAACAACATTGCCGGTGTTATTTGCTGATGATATTTCCATTTTAATTAAATGCAGCACGGATGACAATGTAAGCACACTATTAGAGAACACTCTAAAAAATATAACACACTGGCTTGATGATCACAATCTAGAGGTTAATTACAATAAAAGCAAGATTATGCAATTTCGATCCTATAAAAGCCCCCCCCTTAACATAGATTTTATATTCCAAAATACGCCAATAGAATCAGTAGAATCATTTAGTCTTTTAGGCATCCACATTGATACACACTTAAATTGGAAATCTCATATAGAACATATCGAAGTAAAATTATCCAAATTCACTTACGTCCTTTTTGAAATTAAATGCAGCACTGACACACAAACAGCCCTATCAGGATACTACGCTTACGCACATTCATGGTTGAAATATGGAATCTTGTTATGGGGAAATAGTATAAATGCGAAAAACTTATTTATTTTACAAAAGAAATGTATTCGTATCATAGCTGAAATAGATAATACCCAGAGCTGTAGACTGTACTTTGTCAAGTATAGAATCCTTACATTAACCTCCATATACATACAAGATTTATGCACTCATGTATTCAAAAATTTCAACTCCTTTACAAAAATGGAACAAATTCATAATGTAAACACCCGGCATAAAACTAGACTGTGCTTACCACCTTCCAGAATAAAAATGCTCCATAATAGCCCATATTGCATGGCTATCAAAGTTTTCAATAAGTTACCTGTCGGTATTAAAAATGAACAAAAACTAACCACATTTACTAAAAAGCTTAAAAATTATCTCATATCGAAATGTTACTACACAATAGAGGAATATTTACATGATCTTTAATAAATAAATTTACAAACTCCACAAATATCTACATAGTATAAATATATATTTTATTTTCTTATACATTTGACAAATATATATTTCGTTCTTTCTTTTGTCTTTTAACATTTACCCTATATGATTAAGTTACAAATACATTAGATATTAGGTCTATTTATTCATGTATTCATTAAGCGCCTTCAAATTTGCAATGCCTGACAAAGGCTACTAAGTATAAGCACATGTTATAAATAATTTAAGACCAAATTGTACACTTGGTATGCAAATAAAATTATGATTATGATTATGAAAAAAAACTAAGAGACTTTCGGTCTCACAACACCCAGGCCTGAAACTAATATCTGTGATATATTGATTTCTTAGGCTTACGTGAATGTTATATATTGACACAAAACTTGTTATTTTCTTGGGCCTAAAAATAAAACCAAATTGCGATAAAATCCGTTAAATATTATTTTACACACCTTTTTACATTTCAAATGTTAGTGTGGCTCACAGATATTTGTTTCGGGTCTGGGTGTTGTGAGACCGGAAGTGTCTCGTGGTTCTTGGTACCTACAACAGAAGGCACGCATCTTAGTGTGGGTTCCGGACTATGTGTGTGACTGTTGGATGTTATTTATTATTATTTTACATGTTTTAGAAAGAATTCGGCTTAGTTTTTCTACCGGCTGGCTACCTTAAGTTTAACCTTCTTTGCTCTTTAAGTATTATTTATTATCAAATTAACTCATAACTGAAATCGCTAGTTCTTCTAACTTACACCATACATGTATGTAAAATCACCGATACGTACGTTGTTCTGCGTAACAAACACGTTTAAATTTGTTAGTACGTACCACACTGGAATTTTAAACGTATATGTTAACGTGGAAGATTCAAATTAGATTGTAGATTTTGTGGCAAGTAAGGATTGTTCTTGCGATTGGACTTTCAAACGTATTTGATGATCGTTACGGTTGAATATAGATTGCATCTTGTGGCAAGTAAGGATTGTTTCTGTGGATGTTTTGAGAAAATTGTAAAACATAAATCTACGCTATAGTTCCGCTTTAGATATAATCCTACTTATTTTATGAGTAGGATTAACAGCGATAGCTCAGTTGGGAATGATACGGACTGCCGAGACGAGTGTCGGAGGTTCGAGACCAACTCCAAAATAGAGCATACACCTCTGACTTTCCTATGTTAAGTATGTTTTCTTTGTGAATTATCGCTTGCTATAACGGTGAAGGAAAACGTGAGGAAACTTGCATACCCGAGAATTTCTCAACATGAATTTCGAAGGTATGTCAAGACTACCAACCCATATTAGCCCAGCGTGGTAGACTAAGGCCTAACCCCTCTCATTAGTAGAGAAAGCCCGTGCCCAGCAGTGGAACAGTTATATTACAGGGCTTATAATATTATTATTATTTTATTGTTTCTAAGGCGAATACATACATAGAAACTCAATGTTACTTTGTCCGACCCGGGGATGGAACCCAAGACCTCAGGACGGTAGTACAACTACGCCACCGAGGCAGTCATGACATGACTTCAATACGTATGTACGCTTGGTCATAGAGAATCATGGCCCAGTAAACATAATGCTATTTTGAAGTCGGTTCTAAATAATTATCCGACAGCCTCCGTATGGTCTAAGAGACCGTGGTACATAGACTTTCACTCATCTGATAACCAGATAAGAATTTTTTTTAACAAATATCAATTATTTACAAATACGCCTATAATAGCTTGCCTATCGAATTTCGAAAATTGTACATGGCTATTTTTTTTAATTATACGATTGATTTTGTAATTCAATTATCTTTCTTATGATACCAATTTCTATCGGTTATCAGATCGGTGTAGTTACTTATATTGACATACTTGTTCGTACTCGCTTGCCATGTAGCCATGAAAAATAAGTAGGCAAGCCTGCCAAGGCATATTCTCCACTTTAAAAATTACCATGCAAATTTTTTTCGGTTATCAAAAGAGTGAAGGTTATGAAAAATAATATTTAAAATACGTATACATTTCGATAGACAAGCTATAATAGGCATGTTTGTAAATAAATGATATTTGATAAAAAATATGTCTCATCTGGTTATCAGATGGGTGAAGGTCGATGTACCACGGGCTCCCCTACCAGTAGCGCAACGGACGAGTAGTCGGCTGTGAAATGAAAGGCTGCGGGTTTTATTCCCACACCATGATAAATGTGAGCTATATACATTTTTTACGGATTAGATTTTGTGGTACCATAAGTCCTTGGTAGTTTCTGATGCCCACGATATAGGTTAAACCTAGTGTGGGGTCAGGATTATGTGTATGACTGTTATATGTGTCCTTTACTTTAAAATATATTCAAACGCTTCTTATCTTTAGGAATAGTTTGTCACTTGTTTCCTTGCGTCACATTGTTTGAAAATGAAAATGACAAATTATTCTTAAATATAAGAAACGCGTAGGTAATTATTTTTATTAGGGCTTAGTGTCTTGTAAATCAATAATATCCCTAGGGAATACGTAAGCTGTAGAGGTCAATAACTCCTCTAAAATATACAGCAAACGACCTCGTTTGAACGTTACAAGCTCAGTTCTAATGAGCTAGCGTCACGTAAACATATTTATTGTATTGCCATTGAAAAAGTGACCTTCTGTCCTTGACCTTTTAAGAGTCACGAGGTCAATAGAAATTAATTTGACTTCGAAAATTAGTAATAAGATAATTATAAATAACATGACATACATAGTTCTCCATTCACTATGTTGTCTGACACATGTAGACCAATTTTGAAGATTATTTTTGTGTTCCATAGAGCTTATTCCAAGGGTAGGTCCCTATTTAGTTAAGATCTGACGAATTTTCCGACAGCCTCCGTGGCGCAGTGGGCGAGTAGCTGGCTGTGAAGCGAGAGGCCGCGGGTCCGATTCCCGCATTGAGACAAATGTTTGTGTGGCCCACAGATATTTGTTTCAAGTGTGGGTGTTGTGAGACCGAAAGTCTCTCATAGTTTCTGACACCCATGATACAGGTTATACCTAGTGTGGGGTCAGGACTAGGTGTGTGACTGTTGGGTGTATTTATTTATTTATTTTCTAGTTATGAGGAAGATAAACCATGTCTGGACTGACTCGGTGGCGTATTGGTATTGCGTGCGCGGTATGACTATCGTCCTGAGGTCTTGGGTTCGATCTCCGGGTCGGGCAAAGTGATATTGGGTTTTTCCATATCAGCCCAGAGTCTGGAATTTGTGTCCGATATGGCGATAGGCTCGCCCCCTATCACATCTTGGACGGAACTTAGCGTAATGTGGGTGTTCTAGTTCGCTAGTGCGCCTCTGCCTTCCCCTTCGGGGATACAGCGAGAGCTTATGTATATGATAGCCTCCGTGGCGCAGCGGGCGAGTAACTGGCTGTGAAACGTGAGGTCGCGGGTTCGATTCCCGCACCAAGACAAATGTCTGAGGCCTACAAATATTTTTTTCGGGTCTGGGTGTTGTGAGACCAAAAGTCTCTCATAGTTCCTGATACCCACGACACAAGACTCGATCTTAGTGTGGGGTCAGGACTGTGTGTGTGACTGTTGGGTGTATTTATTTATTTATGTTATGTAATTTTTTTCTAAAACAATCTGTATTGTATACATAACAAAAACATAAGCTCACGCCTGTATCCCCGAAGGGGTAGGCAGAGGCGTACTAGCGAACTAGAACACCCACATTTCGCCAAGCTTAGTTCCGTCCCAGATGTGATAGGGGGCGAGCCTGTCGCCATATCGGGCACAAATTCCAGACTCCGGGCTGATATGGAAAAATCCAATATCACTTTGCCCGACCCGGGGATCAAACCCGAGACCTCAGAACCGTAGTCGTACCGAAATACCACCACGCCACGGAGGCAGTCTGTATTGTATACAAGATATAGTTGTCCCAGAAACATTCCATTCGTTTACTTAGCACATCCCAGCGTGCCATAATGCCTAGGAGACAGAGTTCGTCAGTCTCGTAATGCGCTCCACATGCGGCGTCTAATACACTAATCATTTCATTACTTCACTGTTGCACTGGTGTAGGGTTGAAAGATGTATATCACAAGATTAAAGACTTCAAAATATATCCGATGCTTGCCAAAGTAGTGGACAACCCTTTGATGAAGCTCTATTTAATACAAATAAAGCGTTTAGAAAATTGAGTCGTATAGAAACAACGGCGGCAATCTGAAAAATGAATGAATTGTGGATATTCAATATTTTTCGTCATCCGTAGGTAGCTAGAGAAAGGCTGGTAGGTTAGCTAGGATAGGGCCTCACGCACCAATCCCAACTGCTTCCAGTATTTCCAGTCAATCCTCTGCCACCATTCCTGCCATATGCCATTCCCATACAATCCATTCCCTTACACTCTATTCCTATTTCCCCTTATCACCCTATCTCAGCCATCCCATCGTTATTATGTCCATACTTGCCTGCCTGTTGTCAAATTCAAATATATAATGTAAATTATATTAATCCTAATTTAAAAATTTACTTATGTTGACTTGTCATAAGTGCTTTTTTACATGCCTACGTGATCAATAAAGATTTTTATTTATTTTATTTTATTTTAAGGTAACCTAGAAAATTTAATTAGGTAAAATTTAAATAAATATATAAATACACCTAACAGTCACACACCTAGTCCTGACCCCACACTAGGTATAACCTGTATCGTGGGTGTCAGAGACTATAAGAGACTTCAGTCTCACAACACCCAGACTTGAAACAAATATCTGTGGGCCACACAAACATTTGTCTCAATGCGGAAATCGAACCCGCGGCTCTCGCTTCACAGCCGGCTATTCGCCTGCTGCGCCACGGAGGCTGTAGGCTATGAACAAGATTATAAATATGTCTAATATAGACTGCCTCGGTGGCGTGGTGGTATTTCAGTACGACTACGGTTCTGAGGTCTCGGGTTCGATCCCCGGGTCGAGCAAAGTGATATTGGATTTTTCCATATCAGCTCGGAGTCTGGAATTTGTGCCCGATATGGCGATAGGCTCGCCCTCTATCACATCTGGGACGGAACTAAGCTCGGCGAAATGTGGGTGTTCTAGTTCGCTAGTGCGCCTCTGCCTACCCCTTCGGGGATACAGGCGTGAGCTTATGTTATGTTAATATAGGCGCTGGAGATCACTAACCATTAGGTGCCTCTGCTATAAAAAAAAGTGTTGACACAACCCTAGACGACCTCATCACATTCCTGTCTTTCTATTCTAGAAAATAGATCGAGTGGGTCGCCTTACATTTACTTACTAAATAGGAACTGAGTAATTTGTAGATTCCATACGTAGACTACGGGAATACTAACATATTTCATGCGTTTCGTGTAGCTCTTATCCTGTTAGCGATAAGGTTTGTATTCCATTGTGTTGACGGTAAGAAACTTTGCTCAATGTTGACAAAGCTATATTTGCTGGCGAAAATATGCTTATCCCATACTTCGGTTATGATGAAAGTTGTTTCGTAATAGTGTTTGTAAGTTGGTTGAGGAGATAGGGTTGAACTCATTTCTTGTGATTGGGATACAGATTTCGTTTGTTATAAAGATGCTTGAGTTAAGAAGTATTTCACATCAGGAGTGATGATTCAACAAATTGTGCGATTTTGTATGATACTTTGATCCTTTTGTAGATTCGAATATGATACCATGTCCACATAGTACTGCTACCTACATACCAATATTATAGACGCTAAATTAGTGAGGAGGTGAGATGTGGATGTTTGTTACTCTTTTACGCAAAAACCACTTTAACACGTTAGTCCTAACCGCAAGTTAAGTTACATGTCATTCATACATTTTCTGTCAATTTAGCTTGCGGTTAGGACTAACTCTAGGTTAATAATAGTGGTGCAATTGAGCCTTATAGGATTTTGATGAAACTTTACAATTATAAAGATTATACCCCTTACTTATAAAAATATTTAAGCGCTGCTTATCTTTATACCATAGGTTGTCCCTTGAATTTGTAAACAATGTAACGCAAGGAAAAAAGTGACAGGTTATTCTTAACCATTTGCTCAGCTAAATTGCTGTTTTAAGTAAGGCCCTATACATCCGAATAACACATAGGCTAGTTTTAATCCCCGAAAAATGTAGGGTTCTCGTGGAATATTCCCACGCGGAGGAAGCCGCGGGTACCAGCTAGTATGCTATCTTTGTACCTGCCACTATCCCACCTTCATAATGGGTCAGTACAATACACTTTTTCAAGCATCTTGCAGAAATTATTTGGCTTAATTTTACGACCGACTGTCTGCCTGACGTCAACCCCCTTCTCGCCAATACCACTTCCATTACATAATATTCGTGTTTTCAACGAAACGTTAAACTAGATAACGTGCAAAATGATATATTTCAACGGCATTTTAAATGAAAGTGCATTCGTGAGAGATCCGCCTTAGATAGCTTCTATCGCAGTGTAATGAATCACGAAAGAACGTCTGATACTGTACTTTTGGCTAAGTCCAGCTTCAACTGACTGTAGAAAGAGTTGAATTCGCCTTTTTCGACCGACTTCCAAAAAGGAGAAGGTCCTCAATTCGTCTGTTTTTTAATGTATGTTACGCGATATCTCCGCCAAATGTGGACCGATTTTCAAAATTCTTTTGGTCTTCTTTAGAGCTTATTTCAAGGGTGGTCCCATATAAATGGCAAACGAACAGATGGGTCACCTGATGGTAAGTGATCTCCACTGCCCATAGACACCCAAGACACAAAAAAAGAATTGGGGTGCGTTGCCAACCTAAAAGGAGGGAATGGAAGGGAAGGGAAAAGGAATTGGGAAACGAAGGGGGGAAGTGGGCTATGGAAATCTCACTCACCGAATGAAACGAAACAGCAAGCTGCCTCTTTACGTCGGTTTTCTGTGAGACAGTGGTATCAAATCAGTAAAACCGGCTCATTCGTGATGTAAACATTATTGTCTACAGCGTGGCTCTACCACTCAAAAAGACTGACTTCAAAATGACAAAAATAGTCTCTTACCACACTTAGCCCATTCCGTCCCAGATGTGGTAGGGGGCGAGCCTACCGCCATATCGAAACTCCAGACTCCGAACTAATACTGAATAGAAAAATCCAATATATTTCTAGACCCAGGGTTCAAACCTTAGGACGGTACGCCACCAAGGCACCCAATTTCAACTTTACCTAGTCAAAAATATAAGCTCATGCCTGTATCCCTGAAGGGATAGGCAGAGGCTCACTAGCGAACTAGAACACCCAAATTTCACCGAGCTTAGTTCCGTCTCAGATGTCATAGGGGGCGAGCCTATCGCCATATCGAAATTCCAGATTCCGAACCCAATATTCCTTTTTCCTACCAAGGGATCGAACCTTATACCTCAGGACAGTACGCAACCAAGGCAACTTCAACTGTACCTAGTCAATAAACAAAACTAAACGAAAGCCCTTTCAGACGGGACTTCCCCGGGGAAATACTGGATCTTGCACGGCCTGTTTGTGCGCGGACTTTGAATTGCACCAGAATGAACGGCGGGCTCGCTTCATCTCATATTTAACGATCATTTAGACGGCCCGTGAGAAATCTTTAGCTATCCATCTATGGGAGATTTATGGCGTAGGTGCCAGGGACTTGTAATTTGGGGGTCTTATTGATGCTGGAATGGCTCAGTCAGTATTTGGCTGGATTCGCTGAGATTAATAATATAAATAACTGCCTCGGTAGCGTGGTGGTATTTCGGTATGACTACGGTTCTGAGGACACGGGTTTGATCCCCGGGTCGGGCAAAGTGATATTGGATTTTTCCATATCAGCCCGGAGTCTGGAATTTGTCCGATAAGCTAGCCCCTTATCACATCTGGGACGGAACTAAGCTCGGCGAAATGTGGGTGTTCTAGTTCGTTAGCGCGCCTCTGCCTACCCCTTCGGGGATACAGGCGTGAGCTTATGTTATGTTATGTAATATAAATAAATACACCCAACAGTCACACACCTAGTCCTGACCCCACACTAGGTTTTTAATTTACAGGAGGTTTACGAGGAACTTTCTTCCCCGCACAACATTCATCTGGAATCAGCTTCCCCCCGCAGTAATTCCTGATCGATACGTCATCGGGACCCTTAAGAACAGAGCATATAGATTCCTTAAAGGCCGGCAACGCATCGACGATTTCTCTGGTATCGTGGATGTTCATAGGCGATGGTGATCGCTTACCATCAGGTGGCCCATCTGCTCGTTTGCTACGCCATTCCATAACAAAAGGTATAACTTATATCGCGGGTGTCAGAGACTATGACAGACTTTCGGTCTCACAACACACACAAACATTTATCTCAATGCGGGAATCGAACCCACGGCCTCTCACGGCCGGCTACTCGCCCACTGCGCCACGGAGGCTGTCATAGGCATTTATGGCGTATGTGCTAGGAACTGGTGATTTGGGGATCTGATGCTGTAATGGCTCAGTAAGTATTAGGCTGGATTCTTTGAGGTTCTCGGTTTGAATTTCAAGGCTAGAAATCTTATGTTTCTTTATTTCTTCCTACTCTTATGTCAAAAAGTGGGGTCGGTGCCACACACTTTTTGAAACGTGTTGCAGATAGGATTCGGCTTAATGTTACGATCGGCTGCCTGCCTACCGCCAACCCCTCGAGAGAATATGTCTTATTTTTTTAACTTTTTAAATACATGCTTTTGACAGTAGTTAGAGATTGCGTAGATCATAATAACTCCAGGCAGAAAGAGAGACAGAAAAGATTCCCACTTCCGGCACCACCGTTATAAAGTTTCTCCGAAAATGTTGTGTGACGTCTCTAAGTTTAACGATCTATGGACCCCTTATTCCATAATGTGAACATTATGTGGGTTTCCGGAATTTAATCAACCATAACACCTTCCCATAAATTAACTCATAAATTATGTTCATCATAACTGGGGAATGTGGTACATTATTAATATAATTAAGACACAGTTCTCATTATTAGATTATGCTTTAAAACATGACTTAAAACTTAAATGTCTAGTAACAAATTTATTTTTCTACCTGCCCTTATCCTACCTTAATGTAGGGTCCTTTTTCAAGCATGTTGTAGAAAGGATTTGGCTTAGTTTTCATGATTGGCTGCCTGTCTGACGTCAAACCCCTCTAAGGGATCCAATCCCGGGCAAATTAAATGAGAAAATTAGCTTTGCCCGACCTGGAAATCGAACCCAGGACCTCCCGGTTCTCAGCCCATAAAGGCTGCCACTAGACCAAGGAGACCATAATATAATATAGTCGTTTATTAGAGAATAGATTAAGAAGAATAAAAGGGAAATCCCCGGGATTACTAACCATAAGTACCATCGTCTATACTAATATTATAAAGAGGAAAGCTTTACTGCCTCGGTGGCGTGGTGGTATTTCGTTACGACTACGGTTCTGAGGTCTCGGGTTCGATCCCCGGGTCGGGCAAAGTGATATTGGATTTTTCCATGTCAGCTCGGAGTCTGGAATTTGTGCCCGATATGGCGATAGGCTCGCCCCCTATCACATCTGGGACGGAACTAAGCTCGGCGAAATGTGGGTGTTCTAGTTCGCTTGTGCGCCTCTGCCTACCCCTTCGGGGATACAGGCGTGAGCTTATGTTATGTTATGTTATGTGAAAGCTTTATTTTATTTGTAATGTACAGACTCAAAAACTACTGAACCAATTTTAAAAATTCTTTCACATGGAAAGCTAAGTTTTCTGGAAGTCTGTAAAATAAAATTGGTACGAAGCGAAGAATATGGTAATTTTTTTATCCGGGCACGGCAATGTGAATACACTACACCTAATGGTAAACGTAGTGCAGTCCAAAAAACTAGCGACCACCGACAAACAATTTATTTATCAGTGGTCGCCAGAATCATGCCGGCCTATTTATGCTTCTTCACACTCCGAATCCGAAGAGGGAAGAAAGAAATCGAGGGGCTTGCGACAAGACAGGCGAATAGCTAAGATTTGAAAACGTGTAGGGAGTATGTCGGCTTCCATTCAGTATTTGGCAGCCACGGACGTAAAAAAAGGTAGACGGAGCGCTAGGAACATTGAAAAAAAAGCAGGGTTTTCAGCCCATTCGATATATCTATACGTAATGGCGGCGACTGAGCGTGTTATGAGCGTTAATATGTGCGTAGAGCGCTTTTGTGCATGGCTTTTCTGTGGCGTCCGTTTAACTATCGGCGAGATGGTGTCCTTCTTCTTTTACGTCCATGTCGGCAGCATTGTAACGTAACTCTCCATCACCATTACATTATTACGTCACACGCAAATGCTGAGTACCCGTATAATAAATACATTTACTTAGATTACATCCAATCCAATCTAAAGCTATACTATTCAAACAACCCAGAAATTTAATACAAGTCCCGAGGAGACACGCAAATATTCCTTGCTACGGATATCTGCTATTCGATAATCGTCTCTACCACCCAAGCATTAAGGAGCAGGAAGCAATTATAATAAGGAATCCAATGTCGTAGTTGATTTTGCTGGATGACTGTGATATGTGAAGTAGGAAGTAATTACAGTAGCTAAACCGCAAGGTTGTAGGTATACCATGCGTTTAATACTTATGAAGATTTTATGTTTTTGTTTTATAGCCGATGCTGGCAAACGAGCAAGTAGGTCACCTGATGGTAAGTGTTCTCCACTGCCTATAGACGCCCGAGATACTAAAAGAATTATGAGATAAATAGGGATTAGGAAAGGGAAAAGCTGCCACTTTACATCGGTTTTCTGTGAGACAATGGTATCAAACCGGTCGAGCCGGCCCATTCGTGCTGTAGAAGTAACCGTGCTGTAGACATGATGTTTGTCACATTCATTTTTCTCCATATTTTGTTTGTTCAGATTTCATCAACATTCATTTCAATATACCCAACTGAAAACAAATATGTATCTCATAAAACAAATTGATAGTTAATAAAGATAATTTCTTCTTTCTTCTTCTTCTTTCTAATTAGTTCAGTACTTGTTTTCTATTTCCCATAATCTATGGTCATCCTACAGAAGCTAGTTCCTAAGGACTTTAACTCATGGAAATGAAAGTGCAGCGGTCGAAATTGACTGAATAAATTAAAGGATTGAATCCCAAAGCATTTCTATTGAGCAATTAAATGGATGGAACTGTAGAATGCAAAATGAAAGTGTTTTGACGGACTCCGTAGCGTTGTGGGGCGTTGTTAGCAAAGGTCGTGGGTTCCATTCCTATTATCCTAATACATCTAAAAGTACATAGACGAGACACCACGAAACTTGTGATCTCAAAGTTATGACTTCGTGGTCATAAGTCACTCAGTCGTATTTGATAGATACGATCGTAAGGTCGTGGACAGCGTAATAATGATCAGACAATAAAATTGTCTTACGTACTTCTTCAACATTCAGGAAAAAAATCTAGGGTGTAAATATTAATAAGCTTCCTCGCATTATAATAAGTGGTAGTTGGCGATACTGACGTTTCAGATATTTTTTATTTGTATGGAAACTTGCTTGATTGAACATGCATACATAGACTCACGCCTTTTACCCATAGGGGTAGGCAGAGACAACGGATTTCCACTTGCTACAATCCTTACACACCTCTTTCGCCTCATTCAGTCTCATTACATTCTTCATGCATGCACGTCGGTTAAGAGTACTTTTAACTTGACCTTTCTCGAGTAAATCTCTGATTTGGTCAGAGAATGTTCGATGAGGTTTTCCCCTTCCCTCCACTTCCAAGGTATAGTTAGTATTATTAATTATCTTCGCTATTATGACTGCCTCGGTGGCGTGGTTGTATTTCGGTACGACTACAATCCTGAGGTTTCGGGTCCGATCCCCGTGTCAAGCAAAGTGATATTAGATTTTCAATCGACTTCCCAAAAAGGAGGAGGTCCTCACTTCGTCGATATTTTTTTTATGTATGTTACGCGATATCTCCGCCGAATGTGGACCGATCTTCAAAATTGTTTTTGTGTTCGATAGAGCTTCTTTCACGGGTGGTCCCATATAAATTTGGTAACTATCGGTAAATTGTAAGTCGGTCAGTTAAGTTTTTAAACTTGTGATTATTCCATATCAGCCGGAGTCTGGAATTTGTGCCCGATATGGCGATAGGCTCGCCCCCTATCACATCTGGGACGGAACTAAGCTCGGCGAAATGTGGGTGTTCTAGTGTAGGGTGTAGTTCTAGTTCATCTCTGCCTACCCCTTCGAGGATACAGGCGTGAGCTTATGTTATGTAATTTTAAGTGCTACACGTTTTTTATTTTTAGGTTCCTAAACGTATATTTACAATTTGTATGCGAATTGTGACGGCATTTCCAATAAAAGCGCATTAACGTTTCAGAATGAAAAATGTTTTTTGTTGTCGGGTCGCATTAATTTGCTGTCAGTTTTAACATAATTGACGTGCTTTACCTGCCAGTCAATATGCAGAGTGTTGGGGCTTTTGCTGGAGGTACACGTAGAATGACGAGTATTGCTGGTTGTTTTAGTCGCCTCCTTGGTCTAGTGGGCTGTGGACCGGGAGGCCCTGGGTTCGAGGCCGGGCAAAGCGAAATTTTTATTTAATTTGCTCGGGACTGGATCCCTCAGGACGTGTTGACGTCAGGCAGGCAGCCGGTCGTAAAAACGTACCCAATTCCTTTCTGCAACATGCTTGAAAAAGTGTGTTGCGCCGCCCCTACAATAAGGTCGGATAACGGCAGGTAGAAAGAAAGATTGCTGGTTGTTTAGTTGTGAGATTATTTAACCAACTACTAAAGGCGGAGGTCCCCAATTCGTTGGTATTATTAACCGATGGATTAAACTTGCTATTGGGTATCGTATCCGACCGGATGGCGATCATATACATGGTGCTAAAATCTGCCATAGTGACCCACACTCCGTGTGTGGTTCGCGTTCCAGGATTAGCCAGTGTACTTCCAGTTTTTTCGAAGCGCTTGCAACATGACCTGATGGTTGGTTGGGACGGGTATCAGGGACAACATGGAGGTATCCCTGTGTCTGCATCGGTCATTCGCCTGTCTTGTCGCTAGCCCCTCAATTCGCTTCTTCCCTCTTCGGATTCTGAGTGTGAAAAAGCATAAATAGGTCGGCATGGTTCTGACGACCACTGATGAACCCATCGTTGATCAGTCGCCGTTATTTTTTTTGGACTCACACATACACGCTAAACTCCTTTGTGCATAAGCTTGAAGCTGTGACTTGAAGTTGTTACGACTTTATATTAGAGGGAGAATAGGACAAATGGAAAGCAAGTTATCCGAAAATAATTTGCTTAATGGTTCCATTTTTATCCTCAGGTTCTTAGATTAAAGGTACTAGTCTCACGCCTGTATCCCCGAAGGGGTAGGCAGAGGCGAACTAGAGAACTAGAACACGCACATTTCACCGAACTGATTTTCATCCCAGATGTGATATGGGATGAGTCTCCGGGCTGATACTCAATAGAATAATCACAAGTTTAAAAACTTAACAGATCGACTTCAAAACTTATCCGATCGTGATCAAATTTATATGGGACCACCCTTAGAATAAGCTCTATCGAACACAAAAATAATTTTGAAAATCGGTCCACATTTGGCGGAGATATCGCTTAACACCATAAAAGTACAGGCGAATTGAGGACCTCCTCTTTTTTGGAAGTCGATTGAAAAGCCAATATCACTCACACCTGGGTATCGAACCCGGAACCTCAGAACGGTAGTCGGAACGCAATACCACTACGCCTCCGTGGCAGTTAAGAAACGTTAAAAGGTCGAACAAAAACACTTTTCTACCCAAAATTGAATCTATGTGTACCAACTTCGGCTCTGTAAAAGTCAGGACTATCAACTTTTTGCTCCGGAGCAGTGACGTTTGATAAATGGTCTCAAAGCCGACTTGCGCATCTTCTAAATTTTTTTCCCCATCCTTGATATCTGAGGTGATTTATGGTCCTCTCGAATCCTGAATGCCATTTGAATATTGGAACACCTATTAATTTTGCTACTTCAATATTAAAGGGTTGTGGAGAAAAATTTCAATTTTGTGATGGAATGATAGATGAATAAAATGGAACGTCAGTGCAGGATCAATGAATAGATCGTATAACGGCTGGTTTCAATAAACAACCTCAGTTCGAATGTGCAGATAGATTACATCCAATAGACTTCAAATCCGATCGAGACCAAATTTATATGGGACCAGCCTTGAAATAAGCTCTATCGAACACAAAAATAATTTTGAAGATCGGTCCACATTTGGCGGAGATATCGCGTAAAAAAAATACAGACGAATTGAGGACCTTCTCCTTTTTGGAAGTCGGTCGAAAAATTTGCCAATAAGAACACAGTTTGAACATGACTCCGTCAAATGACGATTTGATTGGTTCATAATCGCGATCTATCTGCACTCTAAACCGAGATCGTTTATTGAAACCGGCCGTTAGTCATCTCATATCTAAGTTATGCTTAATTTTCGACCGACTTGCAAAAAGGAGAAGGTCCTCAATTCGTCTGTATTTTTTTATGTTTGTTACTCTATATCTCCGCCAAATGTAGACCGATTTCAAAATTATTTTTGTGTTCGATCGGATTTGAAGTCGGTTCGTTAAGTTTAAGAACTTGTGATTTTAATAATCACAAGTACATATATAAAGTTCGAAGAAATAGAGCTATAATGCAAGGTGTTTTTTAGATTTTTGTTACCATGTGTGTTTTGTCAGTATGTATATGCTTCACATAAAAATAAAATCAATTTTCGAAAAAATCCATACATATGTACATTACAACTCTTCCAATAAATAGTAGGAATTTCCAACACGACTTGCACATAAAACCAAGCACGAAATCTTTTATTTAATCGCCGATAACCAGTAACAAAGCCCATTTGTAAAACTGTGTACACAAGATGTCTCATGTTGGCGAGTGGCCAGATTCATAAATAATAAATTTACTGCCTGACTGCCTCGGTGGCGTGGTGGTATTTCGGTACGACTACGGGTCTGAGGTCTCGGGTTCGATCCCCGGGTCGGGCAAAGTAATATTGGATTTTTCCATATTAGCCCGGAGTCTGGAATTTGTGCCCGATATGGCGATAAGCTCGCCCCCTATCACATCTGGGACTGAACTAAGCTCGGCGAAATGTGGGTGTTCTAGTTCGCTAGTGCGCCTCTGCCTACCCCTTCGGGGATACAGGCGTGAGCTTATGTTATGTTATGTTATGTTATGTTATAAATAATAAAATGGGTCGCAGGGCAGAAATGTTAAGAGCCGCGACATTGGTACACGAAAGGTCGTATCCTTCAAGCGATCGGTGATTGTTCTTTGCCGTTGAATATTTTTGACCGACCACAAAAGGAGGTCCTCAATTCGTCTGTATTTTTTATATATGTTACTCGATATCTCCGCCAAATGTGGACCAATCTTCAAAATTCTTTTTGTGTTCGATAGAGCTTCTTTCAAGGGTGGTCCCATATAAATTTGGTCACGATCGGATTTGAAGTCGGTCCGGTAAGTTTTTAAACTTGTTATGTTTATTGAAATAAAACTATTCTTACGGATTCTATCACGATTAGGTTTTAATTATTATTCCCGACGTTTCGAAGGCTTTGCAGTCTTCGTTGTCACGGGTCAGACTGAGGTGTCATTTGTCCAAAAAAGGTTAGAGTCTACCATCATTAAAAATTATACAAAATCAAAAAAAGGTTAATTATTTGTGTTTCGATCTATGCAGTACGAGTTCACGGTGTCTTGAGTTCTGGCAGCTGGTCTTTTGGGTTCCGATTTAATAAGATGTATAATTGGATCCCAGGTTTGTGCAAGCTTCCAACCATCTTCTCTATTGAAATTAGGATGTTTTTAATTTCAATAGCCTCGCGTATCATCCTTGGGAGGAATCGGTGTTCTTTGGCGAGGATTTGTGGTTTATCAAATCTAAAAATAATAATAATTAAAACCTAATCGTGATAGAATCCGTAAGAATAGTTTTATTTCAATGTATAATATTCGCGTAAACTTAAGAAATCAGTATCGTTATGTTTATGATAATCACAAGTTTAGAAACTTAACTGACCGACTTCTAACTTGATCCGATCGTGGCCAAATTTAATAATAATAATTTAAATGAGACCACCCTTGAAATAAGCTCCATCGAACACAAGAATAAATTTGAAAATAGGTCCACATTTGGTGGAGATATCGCGTAACATAGGTACATAAAAAATACAGATGAATTGAGGACCTTCTCCTTTTGTGGATGTGGGTCGAAAAGAAAGAGAGATCGCGAAAATGAATTAATCATAATTATTAACTTACTTGAACACATGATCCAGCAAAGTTTCTAAAATTAATATCGTGTTCAAAGCTCTTATTGGCTAGTCCAATGATCTATCTTATAGAAATACTATAAGCGGAGCGGTTCCTACGTCACTGATCTATCTACACATTTGGATCGTTTATTGAAACCTGCCGACAGCTATCTACAGTGCGGCTATGGCAAATCACAAAAAAATGTCAATACCGAGGCGGCGACATAATAAAAATTTTGTACCAAGTTCTTGCAGGTCGTCGATAAAATCTTTCCTTTTCAATAAAGCTTTAAAGCATATTGCAGATCCCTGGCTATCAATTTATAGGTATTGACCTATTAAATCAAACATCAGCCCCATAATATTAGGCTATTTCGTGGTAACGTCGTGTTTATAGTCAATATGAGGTAATTTATAGGTTATGTTTACGACAATATCGACTGTGAAATCTATATCGATTGATATTACTCGTTGTTTAGATCCTAGATTATGTTTATGTATAAAGAGACGAGAGGTTCGAGTCTCGTTCTAAAATTACATCTATTAACCGACTTCGAAAAAAGGATAATAATAATACATACACCCAACAGTCGCACACATAGTCCTGCCCCCACACTAAGATAGATAGATAGTATAGAGATAAGACGAGTCATATAAATTTGGTCACGATCGGATAAAGTTGAAAGTCGGTCAGTTAAGATTTTAAACTTGTGATTATCACCTGCCTCTACCCACCCTAATGTGAAGTCAGCGCAATACACTTTTTCAAGCATGTCGCAGAAAGGATTTGGCTTAGTTTTTACGATCGCTGCCTGACGTCCCATCCAGTACCGGGTAAATAAAATTATTTCCGCGGTGTTTCTGCACACAAAATACAATTACAACCGAGGAAGTAATAAATGATTCACGTGAAAAATACAGACGAAATGACAGCAGTCTCCTTTTAGAAGTTGGTTAAAATGAAATAAGACTATCAGTTTTGATTGAGAATTTCAAAGGGAGCGTAGAATGTGCTTTAGCTAGTGCAGTCTAAATCTACCTTAATGTTTAGAGAGTGGGAGTAACAGATGGGTCCCGAGAGAGGCATCTATGTGATTCAGGAGTCGAGTGAAAGTTACCTCTATTTTTCAACATACATACATAGACTCACGCCTCTTTCCCATAGGGGTAGGCAGGGACAACGGATTTCCACTTGCTACGATCCTTACACACCTCATAGAGGGTTGACGACAGGTGGGCGGCCGGTCATAAAAAGTAAGCCAAATCCTCTTTGCAACATGCTTGAAATAGTGTGCTGCGCCGACCCTACATTAAGGTGGGATAAGGGCACGTAGGAAATGTGGAAGTTGAAGTTGTTTTAGGAAGCTGCTGGATGCAGGCCGCTTCCCACAGGTCGATCTGGAAATCTTTGGGAGAGGCCTATGTGATGATGATGATGATGATGATGGGCACGTAGAAAGAAAGCTGCAAGTCGCCCTTAGAGACTAACGCTATTTTTTATCGGTGTTAGTAGGTTTCGGGGCGTTCGCCCTTTGTCTAAATATAAACGGTAAATAAGTAAACGACAATTGATCGAACACGGTGCTGCATCGGTAATGGTGTATCGATTCACACTGAACTGCCTCATGTGGCTAAGTTAGGAACAACGTACAACTCAATGGCGAATGGCCTGTGCAACCCAATTACGACCGGCTTTCCTTTAAATAACTGACTGCCTCGGTGGCGTGGTGGTATTTCTGTACGACTACGGTTCTGAGGTCTCGGGTTCGATCCCCGGGTCGGCGTAAGTGGTATTGGATTTTTCAATGTCAGCCCGGAGTTTAGAGTTTGTGCCTGATACGGCGATAGACTCGCCCCCTATCACATCTGGGACGGACCTAAGCTCGGCGAAATGTGGATGTTCTAGTTCGCTAATGCGCCTCTGCCTACAGTTTCGGGTAAACAGGCATGAGCTTATGTATGTATGTATTATATCTATTCATAGAATACATAATAACATTTGACAAAATCACAAGACATTCCCTGAAAAGTCCCTACCGTAGCTTTCAGGATATTAGATTTTTCCCATACGAAAATATTACGATAGGTATACAAGAAAATAGTCAAGATTTTCCTCCTTGTGTCAATATTTTTCGTATTTCTTTGGTTTATTCAGTTTCTATTTGACTTGAGGTCTCTTTGGATTTGTGAATGAGAACATTTTTTATGTATGTTACGCGATATCTCCGCCAAATGTGCACCGATTTTCAAAATTATTTTTGTAATCGATAGAGTTTTTTTTAAGGGTGGTCCCATATAAATTTGGTCACGATCGGATTTGAAGTTTGTCGGTCATTTCAACCGACTTCCAAAAAGGAGAAGGTCCTAAATTCGTCTGTATTTTTTTTAATGTATGTTACGCGATATTTCCGCCGAATGTGGACCGATCTTCAAAATTATTTTTGTGTTCGATAGAGCTTCTTTCAAGGGTGGCCCCATATTTGGTCACAATCGGATTTGAAGACGGTCTGTTAAGTTTTTAAACTTGTGATTATACTAATATTTGGTAGTGGTTTCAGATTTATCCGGAAAGCTACATCTACGTCATTGTATAATAACCTGTCATAATGAAGATTTCCGAATATTACACGTTGTAATAAAAATAGTTTTATTTTCGCGTAATGTTTCTGACTAAGAATGAAAACGAAACGCGATGAAATCGGAAAAAAAATAGTTTTATTTAAATCTATTTTTCTTATTTTATAGCAGACTGGCAAATGAGCAGTTGGGTCACCTGATGGTAAATTATCGCTACCGCCCGCAGACACCTAAGACAAAAAGAATCATGGGTGCGCTGCCGACCTAAAAGGAGGGAAATAGGGATTGGGAAAGGGGAGTAATTGGGCCACCGGAAATCTCACTCACCGAACGAAATGCGACGCCGGTTTTCTGTGAAATTAGTTTACTGTATAAGTTAAATAAAAAAAAAATGCTAAAACTTTCGCAAGCTACGATCCTGGATTGGAACCTCAGGTTGAGAAATTTAAAATATCATTTTTTTAAAGTAAAAAAAATCACAGTGCATTCACCACGTTTGAAGGTTGGCAAATGAGCGCGGCGATAAGATAACACTAGTTCTACTTTTACCTACCACTTCAGGGTACAGGCGTGAGTTTATATATTTATACCCCTTTATCTCTATTCACCACTCTACCAATCCTAGACTATTTTGAGTGCTAGAGCCAAGCTGTAGACAGTTATGTCTACAGCACGAATGGGCCGGCTCGACCAGTTTGATACCACTGTCTCACAGAAAACCGACGTAAAGTGACAGCTGGCTGTTGCATTTCGTTCGGTGAGTGAGATTTCCGGTGGCCCATTTCCCCCCCCTTCCTTTTTCAATCCCGATTTCCCTCCCCTTCAATTCCCTCCTTTAGGTTGGCAACGCACCCATGATTCTTTTTGTGTTTTGGGTGTCTATGGGCGGTGGAGAGCACTTACCATCAGGTGACCAATCTGCTCGTTTGACAGTCTGTGTTATAAAAAAAATGTATACGAAATCTTTACCATAAAATGTTATTACGGGACATTTGTTCGTAATTAGTGAAACTCAATCGGAAACGAATTAGTCTGAGTGACGCCAGTAAACGAACCGAGTCGGAATGCTAGGGAAGTGACAATTATCCGGCTAAACCGGTGATGGAATCCTTTTTTTCTAGCTGCGCTTATCTGACATCCTCCATGGCGTAATAGCAAGTAACTGGCTGACAAGCGAGAGGCCGCGGTTTTGATTTAAGCACCGAGACAAATGTTTATGTGGCCCACAGATATTTGTTTCGGGTCTGGATGTTGTGAGACGGAAAGTATCTCATATTTTCTGATACCCACGATACAGGATACCTGGTGAGGAGACAGGACTATGTGTGTGACTGTTGGGCGTAAGCGGGTCGCTAGCCTCTTTTGCCCATTTCGGTAATAAAAAATACTCATAAAATTAGTTGTTATAGTTCGCTAGTTTACCTCTGCCTACCCTTTTGGGGATAGGTACAAGCGTGGCATTGCGGATTATCACAGCGTCTTATAGCAATATTATGATAGTTCTACTTGTACCGTTCCCGTCCAAAAAAAAAAAAAACAAATTAAGATTAAAATAATGTTATAAGAGGTGGCGGTCACCTGTTCTAAGGGGTGTTGGTAACCCCCTTTGTGTGGCATTTACCGGATTATTTACCGGATATTTAGGCTTGCACATCCCTATGCATTCATGGCAATAACAATGGACTGGGCGTGCTGCGCGCGGTTTGCGGTCGCGAGCCGATCCAAATAACAATCTGCGAATATATCACTGAAATGTTCTATTATGTGTATGTGTGTGTGTGTGTGTGTATGTGCGTATGTGTGTGTGTACCGAACGAAACACGACAGCCAGCTGCCACTTTACGTCGGACAGTGGTAACTCACTGGTCGAGCCGCCACATTCGTGCTGTAGACGTACTTTAAATAAAACTATTTTTACGGATTCTATCACGATTTGATGATGTTAATTAAAAACATTATTGTTGCAGGAAGTACATACCGCTCCATATAATAGAAGAGGACAGCTACGAGAAAGATGTTCTGTTTTATGTTAATATCGGCGAGCCGGAGCTTCTAGGAGGTAAGCATGCATTTTCTTACAAAATTTACTTAAAGAATACGAAAAAAATCCTAAAAATGAAAAACCTCAAAAATTTATGCCCGTATACTGAAATGCTACTTAATTCTAGCGGACATTTATATATTGTTATACATCATAAAATTTTGGATATATATTGTATTGCCATTCTCATAAAACAGCTTTGCTTTCGACGCTGAAACAGCGGCAAAGAATTTCATACATAATTTGACAGAGGAAAAGCCTCTCTAGTCTCAAATAAAAACATGATCTTAATACTTTAAGTTGCTTTTCAGTATAAGGGTAACAGCCCTGTCTAAAAATAGTTAGGTAAATTAAAACTTTAAAATAATATATTAAACATGATCTTGTAAGAATATATAGTTAAATCAAGCATGTATACAGCATGTTTTTATTTAATTGATTTGCATTTCCAATTAAATATGTAACATAAAATAAACTAAGAAGATTTCTTTCATATTTACTTATTAACAATTCGCAAGTCATTGAACTTAAATAGTATTAAACAATTTATTATAGAAAAGCTTTCTATATGATCGTTAAAATTTGAATAACAATATAAAAACATCTAACGATTAAATCCCAAAGTAAAACTGACACGAAAAATGCATTAATATATCTTGTTTCTGAAATAAATTAAAAAGTAAATCGTTCGGCAAACTCAAAGCTTCCTCTCCGAAGCTTTTGCAAGTCGTGATGCCACTAATGGCAGTATAGATTAATTCTACATTAAAGACCTGTTTATCTCTCGATTTGATATGATTTTGTAACTGAATATTATGTAAACCTCTATTAATTACAGTTTAACTATAGCTTAGGATTACCAAAAGATTGTTTTCCATTCAAAGACCTTAGGACTCCTAACCTAAAACTAATTCATTAGTATAATAACATAACATAACATAAGCTCACGCCGGTATTCCCGAAGGGGTAGGCAGAGGCGCACTAGCGAACTAGAACACCCACATTTCGCCGAGCTTAGTTCCGTCCCAGATGTGATAGGGGGCGAGCCTATCGCCATATCGGGCACAAATTCCAGACTCCGGGCTGATATGGAAAAATCCAATATCACTTTGCCCGACCCGGGGATCAAACCCGAGACCTGAGAACCGTAGTCGTACCGAAATACCACCACGCCACCGAAGCAGTCTTATATCAGTCATTAGTATAATAATATGGTAAAAATAGGTTTCATCCGATGGTATATAACTATATATTATAATCACAAGTTTAAAAACTTAACGAACTTCAAACCCAATCGTGACCAAATTTATATGGGACCACCCTTGAAAGAAGCTCTATTGAACACAAAAAGAATTTTGAAGATCGGTCCACATTCGGCGGAGATATCGCGTGACATACATAAAAAAATACAAACGAATTGAGGACCTACTCCTTTTTGGAAGTCGGTCGATAAAACAAAGTCGCTTCCCCCTGTCTGTCTGTCTGTATGCTTAGCTCTTTAAAACTACGCAGCGGATTTTGATGCGGTTTAATAGATAGAGTGATTCAAGAGAAAGGTTTAGACGTATGCATAAATTTATCCCCTAAAGGAATGTACCTCTAATGGGGGATGAATGTTTGTCAAGACACACACGCGGGCGTAGCCACGGGCAAAAGCTAGATTTAAATAAAATACTGTGAATTTACATACATACATAAGCTCACGCCTGTATCCCCGAAGGGGTAGGCAGAGGCGCACTAGTGTACTAGAACACCAACATTTCGCCGAGCTTAGTTCCGACCCAGATGTGATAGAAGACGAGCCTATCGCCATATCGGGCACAAATTCCAGACTCCGGGCTGATATGGAAAAATCCAATATCACTTTGCCCGACCCGGGGATCGAACCCGAGACCTCAGAACCGTAGTCGTACCGAAATACCACCACGCCACCGAGGCAGTCCAGTCCAGTGGATTTATATACCGAATATTATAATTTCTTATTTCAAATGCTAAAGTAAACAAACATGAAACGAAACATTACCGACAATTGAAAAAGTTGTTCCATTAAATTTTAATGTTTCTCAAATGAACAAGCGATTTATAATTACGTAAAATGCTTGGAACTTTCATGTCGTATTATATTTTTCATAATTTCCAGTGGTTCTCAACCTGAGTTGGCTGTGGCATTCCAAACTATAATAGCTGAGTAAAAATGAATTGATTGATTTATATTTCGATAAACGATTTTGTCACCCGATTTTGTGTCTGATTCTTCTTTTTACTGGCCTTATCCCACCTTATTGTGGGTTCAGATCAACACACTTTTTTCATGCCTGTTGCAGAAAGGATTTGGCTTAGTTTTTACGCCTTTGTGCCCGCCTGACGTAAATCCCTTTTGGGGATCTCTTCTACCTGCCCTTATCCCCCCTTAATATGGGGTCGGCGCAACACACTTTTTTTAGCATGTTGTATAAATTATTTGGCTTACTTTTTACGACATGCTTCCTGCCTGATGTCAACCCCCCTCCCCTCTGCAAATGGAATCGAACCCAGGACATCCCGGATTTTTGTTCCGGATTGTTTATTGTTTATTTTACATTGCTTAAATAACAGCAATGCATCATATTTTAGGTAGATTTTAGCAGTTTTAAGACCATTTTAAGTTCCAAAAATATCTGTAGTTAGAAATAATACATTACATTTAAAAATCTGAAGTTCAATACTTCAGCAAAGTTTTAGTAGCCGAGGATGGCAAGTAAAGAGCTTTTGAAACTGCTCTCACCAGTAACGCCTCTAGAAAATGTTATAATTCAAGTATTATTACAAGATTAAACTTCGTATATGTTGCTGACAGTTGTTCTTTGTTACAAAGTAATAATTACTTTTATACTTTGTGTGATCATTTTCTTTTGAGAGTTTTCAATATTTGAGATTCTTGTATAAAATGGAAATGGCTATGTTATTCAGTCGGTAAATAAATGTATTTTAACTGATTTATTAATATATTCGTGTATAATATTTATATAATTGTTAATAGAATAATACACTGCCTCGGTGGCGTGGTGGTATTTCGGTACGACTATCGTCCTGAGGTCTCGGGTTCGATCCCGGGTCGGGCAAAGTGAAATATTGGATTTTTCCATATCAGCCCGGAGTCTGGAATTTGTGCCCGATATGGCGATAGGCTCGCCCCCTATCACATCTGGGACGGAACTAAGCTCGGCGAAACGTGGGTGTACTAGCTCACAAGTGCGCCTCTGCCTACCCCTTCGGGGATACAGGCGTGAGCTTATGTATGTTTTTTTAAATGTTAATAGAAAGTTTGATTGATTTTCTAATATCTTATCTTTATCGACCTATTTCCAAAAAGGAGAAGCTCCTCAATTCGTCTGTATTTTTTATGTATGTCGCGATATCTCCGTCAAATGTGGACCGATTTTTTAAATTAATTTGTGTTCGATAGTTTATTTCAAGGGTGGTCCCATATAAATTTGTTACGATCGGATTTGAAATCGGTCCGTTAAGTTTTTAAACTTGTGATTATATTAATTCTTATCATATCACTTGTCAGGTTGGTGTGTTACTATTGTTATTACCGTACACACTGTTACTCTTTCATCTTACCAGGTCAGTTTTTTTTTTATTTCTTTAGTCCTAATTATACTTACAACCTATGGGCTAAACAAAACAAAAAAGTTAAAATCTTAAAGGTAATTTAGCTTCAATTAAAGATTAAATAAAAAAATTCGCAGATGTATAAAAAAATTAAACTCATTATATCTGTTTATTACTTTTGGCCATTATTTTATTTCATTTTAATAAATACATATTTTAGTATCATTGCATCGCCCCCTAGTTATATTCCAAAACTATTTGTGACAAAATATTGAGAACCTTTGCCAATAAAATAATCATAGTATGAAAGAAATCTTGCTAGTTTTCTATGGCCTTCCGTTTCGATTAGCGTGCAAGGTCGTTTAATAGCTGAAGTCGGAATTAATATTAAAACACTATTTATAGTCAGAACGCTTCCTGTTTGACGAGCTTTCAGGGGACATTATTGAATTAGCTTGAGGTAAACCTGAAGATATTGATAGGTTTAAATTAAAATTGTAACATTATAAATAAATAAATAACACCCAACAGTCACAAACATAGTCCTGACCCCACACTAAGATCGAGTCTTGTGTCGTGGGTATCAGGAACTACGAGAGACTTTTCGGTCTCACAAAACTCAGACCTGCAACAAATATATTATGTAGGCCATACAAACATTTGTCTCGGTGCGAGGCTCGAACCCGCGGCCTCTCACTTCACAGCCGGCTTTAGCTACTCGCTCGCTGCGCCACGGAGGCTGTCAATATAATTTACAATTTTATAGTTTAAGATTCATGCTTTTACTGTTTTCGAATTATGGTTTTCAATAAAGAGTTAATTAGTTATCTGTCTATCAAAACATTTGTTTTTATTGTCCAAAGATAAAGTTATCTTTTTGTGGGCCAAATTATTTGTACAAGTTTATAGCAGAGGCTGGCCAACGAACATGTAGTTTACCTGATGGTAAGTCATCTCCACCGCCCATAGACAACCACTAAAAAGGAATCATAGGTCCGTTGCCACCCTTATAGATAGTTTTAAAGTAATTTAATACAAAATCTTGAGTGGTAGAGCCACGCTGTAGACAGTAACGTCTACAG